>CAWUFW010002252.1:1200000-1800000 GCA_963921515.1 Calotriton arnoldi
GGTGATTGGAACCACACGGCTGGGTCTAGTGCTTTTTTCCTTAATGATTTTAGGAAGGCATTTGATTCTCTCGACTGCAAGTTTCTGTGGAATGTTCTTTGACTAATGGGTTTTGGACTGCGACTTATACCATATGTGCTAGTATTGTACACTTATCCCACAGCTCGAGTCCGCGTGAATGGAGTGCTCTCTTGAGGTTTCTGGATCCGGCAGGGCACCAGGCAGTGGTGCCCCCTATTGCCTATGATCTAGCAATTCGAGCGCTGGCGATGTGGGTAATATGCGATGCACAGGTGTAGGAAATGGGAAGGGAGACGGGCCAGAAGACCGCATTCCATTCTTTTTGTCCCAGTCCTAGACCTCTAGACCCAGGCTCCTTCAGAGGCTTGACTTATATGGAGAGGCATTGGGACTTCTAGTTATTTGGTCCGCATCACTGCTGTTCCTGATCTCTGGTGATATTGAGATGGGAGGCTGGCAAAACCGTGTGCATATATACGCCTCTTATGCTTCCAATATTTGTGTATTTAAATCTCCCAGACCTGGCCTGGTCTCTGAACTTAACACCACTGGTAGTTAAGAAGAAGAAAGACATGGATAAGTGAACCCACCTGCCTCTCAGCATTCGGGGAGGTCAGCCCTCTTTAAGATGATGGTTTTGCTGAGATGTCTGTATATTCTCCAAAACATCCCACATATAATACAGCAAAAATGGTTCATGGACGTTCAAGCCACAGTAAGGTCCTTCCTCTGGGTGTGTAAAGTGCTGCATAAAGCCTTTGGCAAATGTACTCAGTCTGCCTATGATGGGATGGGGGTATGGCTGCAGCTGTAGCTGATGTGCATTTGTATTACTGGACATCCCAACTGGTAGCCCTGAATGATTCGCTACATGGATGCTGGGCAGAAGTACTGGCCATGGGGTGGGATTCCATTATGGATATGGTGTACGGGGTCCCAATTCCTCGCTCTCTCCCAGTTCTATCACTTTTGTTCCTCTTGGTGTGGAGATTAACACTGTGCTGGATGGGATGGGAAATTATCCAAGGAAATTTCTCCTCTTTGGGGGCTGTTGGCTGTGACAGGTAACTGGCTTGGAAGGCTCTGGTAAATGGGATTTATTCAGTATCTCGAAGTTGGAGGATGTATGGAGCAGCTCCCACATGAAAGCCTTTCAAGAGTTGCAGGCAAACTTCAATCTTCACCATTCACAGTTTTATAGATTCCTGCAACTCTGACATGCCCTTGAGTTTTAGAGGGACACCCTTGAGAAGATCCTCAAATTTAGCCCCTTAGAAGCACAAACACTGTTGGGGGCCCTAGGAAAAGGGGGAATATCATGCATTTAGAAATCCTTGGTAATTAATTCACTCGATCTCTTTATCTCAGATGTGAGGGATGGGTGGGAACTCTTGAGGACTGTGAGTGGAGGGAGGCTTTAATGGCTCCAATGGAATTGTAAATATCCTCCAAGCTCTGCCTGATTCAATAAAATATCTTCACATCATTTACCTGATGTCAGTGCAGTTGTGGAGAGCCCTCCTGTACCCATCCTCCACATGTACTAGGTGCAATGAAGAAGGGGCAAATACTTTTAATATGGTCTGGCCCTGTCCGGTGATAGCCCAATATTGGAGCAATGTGTTTTGCACATTGTCACGAGTCCTGAAGTGACCAATAGACATATCCCATTGACTGGCTCTCCTGGGCCTCTTTGAACACAAAAGTGGACATACTATGGACTAGAGTGACTAATGTAATATTATGTACTGTCTGACCTGTAGTAATGCTTTGCCTATCCTAATACATTGTTTGTTATTTTCTATTTGATTTCTTAAATATAAACAATAAAATTTTGCTTATTAAAAGAAAATTCTTGCAGCTTTGAGCCAGCACTTTTTTATTTTCCTCTTCTTGTTATGTGGATGCAAGGATCTGCTCTCAAATGGATCTGTTCCTTCCTCACGGGAAGACCCAGAGGGTCAGGCTGCCACCCTTTACATCAGAGACCAAGAAATTGATATGCGGAGTCCCACAGGGATCATCCCTCAGCTCTTTCCTTTTCAATGTATACATGTCACCACTCAACAACATCATCTGATCACAAGACATCGCCATCATCTCCTACACCAATGACACCCAACTCATCCTCTCCTTAGCAGCCATGACAACCTCTGCCAGAGCCAACTTCACCAACTGCATGACCAAGGTAGCAGACTGTATGTGAACCAACTGCCTGCAGCTCAACTCCAACTAGACGGAAGTACTGGTCTTCGGCAACAAGCCCACCCTTTGGGACTACTCCTGGTGACCATCAGAGCTAAGACCCACACCCATAGACCACACTATAAATCTAGGGATCCTCCTAGATGACAAGCTCAACATTACGGCTCAAGTCAATGCAATATGCACCTGATGCTTGCACATCCTATGCATGCTGCGAAAAATCTTTAAATGGTTTCCTCAGAATACCAGACGGATCATCAAGCAAGCACTAGTCATCAGCAGGCTTGCTAAGGCAACACACTTTATGCCAGAATCTCCAACCAACTCCTACACAGCCTCTAGGCCATCAAGAACACCACTGCAAGACTCATACTCGACCTCCTATGCCGCACCCACATCATACCGCACTTCAGGAAGCTTCACTGGCTCCCCATTAACAAGCGAAGCCAATTCAAACTTGTCACATACACATACGAAGCCCTACACAACACAGTACCAGAATACCTGAGCAGCCACATGCACTTTCTCCAACCCATCAGAGCCTCTTGCTCACTTGCACACATTCCCTGCATCCACAAAAGCAAAACTGGAGGTCACTCATCCTACTACATTGCACCAAAGACATGGAACAAACTCCCTCAACACATCAGAGCCTCCTCCTCACTTCTTGAGTTCTGCAAGAAGCTGAAGACCTAGCTCTTCGGAGAAGCACCTTGGAAACCACAAACCTACACACCAATCCAAGCCCCTGGATACCCTCTCGGGTGGTTAGTGCGCTGTACAAAGCAATATACCATAACATAACATTCATGATACTATACTTCGACACTCTCTGTGTACAAATATTTTGTTTTGGTGTATGTATATTTACACTGCTTCAACAATGCACAATCCTCTGGTGTGTACATTACATCAAACCCACAAGACATCAGGAAAATCGGCAAGCAGCAGTTCATCCTTTTTTAATCATGCAAGCCTGTGACATCAATACATTTTCCACTATCTACAATAATTTATACCTTTTTCATCCTTTCTAATTTCTAACAAGTATGAGACCACTGACTAATTTATTTCTTTTTAAATGAAAATTGAAGATTATTATTGAGGGGTTTTTTATGCCTAGAGAGCATTGGTATAATATATTGCATTTAAGCTCAGTTACACTAATCTGATTTTGTCTTTTCACTACAAACTTGCTGCTGGATCTAGGGACACATCCCTGCCACCTTCTTTGAGAACCCATGCTCAGCATCTGACAGCTAAGTGCATGCTCCCAATGGCAGCTGTGGTAGGTACAGGTAAGGTATTATTTGATATAAATTTGTTTCCCACATATTAACCATGAACTAAGATGAATTGTAATGAATCACTTATGTATAAGAAAGTGTCATCTATTGATCTATTCTTGTAAACTAATGTTTAATATCTCTGATTAGGAAACTTTAAGGTGTTTGGACAAAATATTGATTTAAAAATATCACAAGGTAGAAATATCAGAAAATAAATATTGTGATACAAAAATATTGTGATACAGAAATATTGTTGACAAGAATATCATTCTACGCAGTAATGGCGTTTAAAAAATATTGATGTTGTTAAAATGTTGTTTTTTAATTGCTTAGGGTCTTATTTGGATGTTGGTCGGAGGCTTCCCGACCGACATCCAAGGTTTAAACTCCGACCTCCCTATTACAAAGACGGCGGTCAGAGTTTAAACCGGCCGGTCAAACCGACTGGCTTCCAACGGGCTCAAGGAGCCCGTCGGCCAGATATAGGCCGCACATACTCCTTTACGGGCGGCGTTTCCGCTGTCGGGATTATGGAAAGCCTGTCAGAAAGCAATTTTGGGGGCCCTCTGCGACCTTCGGTTGTTGGCCCCTGTAAATCCCTGCACCATGTGGTAGGCACCATGAGGTGCCTGCCACATGGTGCAGGGATTGAAAGTAACTCCCATTTTTCTATGGGAGCTTGTGCTGCGTCTGGTTTCTGGCCGCCGCACAAGCTCCCATAGGGAAATGGGAGTTTGCTACGGCACCAGGTGCGGTCACATCATAATTTCGGTTTCGGACCACCGACCCGAGGTCGGTCGGTTACGAAACCGCAGAGTTTATTCATTATCAGTCCCTTAATGTGGTTTAGAAGATATATTCATTTTATGTGTTATTATAGTTTATATAAAGGTTATTTTTAAGTGATTTAGAATTATTTACTACATTTGTTAATGGTAATTTATAGTTTTGTAGCGGGTTGTTGGGTATATGGGGGATAAGGTGGGTAGTTAATTATTTAATAATAATCATTAGTTGTGGGCTGATAGGTTTGTAGGTGTCTAGGGTGGTAGGATGATATATTCATTTTATATAAAGTTCATTTTAAAAAACAAATATATATAGATTCTAATTTAAGTGATTTAGAAGTATTCATTGCATTTTTTAATAGTAATTTATTATGTCGTAGTTGGTTATTGGGTGTTTAGGGGGATAGGGTAGGAAGTTAATTAGTTAACAATAATAGTTAGTTGTGGGCTGTTAGGTTTTTAAGTGTTTAGGGTGGGAAGTTAATTAAGTAATATTTAATTAATAATGTATTAATAATTGTAATTAATTATTTAATTACACTGATTTATTTTACAGACATTTTAGGTTTCTAGTGGTATAGGGGAAGTTAATAAATTGATAATTAATTAATTATTGATCATTATTTGCAAAGTAATTATTTTATTGAATTTTAAATATTTAAATTATGGAATTTATTTAAATATATTTTAGTTGTGAGCTGCTACGTGTGTAGGGGTCTATGCCTAAAAGGTCATATTTATTTATTTATTTATATATATATATATATATATATATATATATATATATATATATATATATATATATATATTATCTACTGGCGGTCGCCAGTAGATAGTTATAGTTACAACCTATTATCCATAGGAAATCCGCGACATTCTATTTGAAATAACTCTCTTGCCGGTTGACGTATCTTCGCAAAATTTTCAAACTTTGTGGCCCGCTCCGGTCCGCTCCTACCCTGAAAGTCTCGGGGATTCGTCAAGCGGGGGCCGAGAAAAAAGGGGGGTCCCAAAATGCGTTTTCCCCATGCAATTTTCCATAGGAAACTTTAGACACGGCTACAGCTCGAATTGCTGAACGGAATTACACCAAATTTGGCAAAGAGGTAGTTCTTGGTTCAGAAAGAACCCTTTTGTTAAATGGTGTAAATCCGTTCAGTAGTTGCTGAGAAAATCAAAAGAAAAAAAGATAGGTATATCTAGGGCCGCGGATCCTCCCGAGCACGAGCTTTATGTTAATTGGCTGTCAACACTCCAAATCAGGAAGTGTTGGCAGCCATTTTGTCCCTCGGTAGAACCGAGGGACAGAAACAAGTGCGCAAAGCGCACAAAGGGGGCAGGGTAGAAACTCCCTGACCCCCTATGTCTGCTCAGGGGTCCCACAAGGACCCCCTGGGCAAAAATTTTTTTTATTTTTTTAAAAATCGGCAGGATGCGCTCAGGGAGCGCGAACCCTGCCGGAAAAATCGAAGCGCGGTCTCCCGCGCTTCGATGTTACATTGGTCCTCGGGTGGGCCAAGTCCCGGGGGCATGCTGGGGGGGGTTCATTTTATGTGTGGGGGCCTCTAAGGGCCCCCCAAGCCCGGGGACCACCACCCCCGGGGCTTTATGGATAATGGTGCGGGAGGGCCTGTGGTGGCCCTGGGGACCGCCACCCCCCAGGGCCAGCTCTTGCAGTGTCCCGGGTGCCTACCCCGGGACACTGCTAGTTTGTAATGACAGGACGGGAGCCTCGCGGCTCTCGTCCTGTCATTGCAAACTTGCTTTGGATATTGGAAGAGAGAGCAGGAAACCTGCTCTCTCTTCCAATATCCAAAGCCGACTGCTTTCCACATGGGGAGCTGCATCTTAGCAGCTCCCCATGTGTGAAGTACGCCGGCTCCCGTAGGACACGGGGAGCCGGCGGGACTGTGGGGGATTGGGGACCCCCCCACAGTCCCCAACCAGAGGCCAGGCCCTGGGGGATGGGGTCCCCCGGGCAAGTAGTGGCCCGGGAGGGGGCCACGCAGCCCCCTCCCCAAAGTAAAAAAATTTAATTTTTTTTAAAAAAGTGCGAAGGCCGGCCCCGGGGGATGGGGTCCCCGGGGCCTTAAATGGCCTGAGGAGGGGGCCACGCAGCCCCCTCCAAATAAAAACAAAAGAGGCCATGCCCCGGGGGATGGGGTCCCCGGGCCAATACAGGCCCAGGGAAGGGGGCCACGCGGCACCCTTCCCGTTTTTTTTTTTTTAATTTTAATTTTAAAAAGGGGTAAGGCCCTGGGGGATGGGGTCCCCAGGGCCTAAAAATAGGAAAAGGAAGGGGGCCACACTGCTCCCCCTTCAGGGGGAAAAAACGATCGGGCCCGCAGGCCCCGCCCCTTCCTTCACCACTCTGCAAACGCGCCCTGGCGCTGCTTGCAGAGGGGGAACGAATCCCCTTGAATACTGGGGTCCCTGAGGCAACTTGCCCACCAGGAACCTCCAGTATGCGCCAGGGGCTGCCTTGCAGAGAGGTGTACAGAGGCCACGCCCTTTTTACAACTCTCTGCAACGCAGCTCTGTGGCGCTTTTTGGAGGAACATGGTGGGCTAGTTGGACTCCAGGGACCCTCAGGATTCAAGGGGAGTTAATCCCCGACTTAAAACGCGCCACGGGCGCGTTTGCACAGTGGTGAAGGGAGGGCGGGGCTTCAGGTGACATGTGTGCAAACAGGCCCCGTGGCGCGTTTTAAGATGGGGAATTAAATCCTCTTCAATCCTGAGGGTCCCGGGGCCAACTAGCCCAACAGGTACGTCCAGAAAGCGCGACAGAGCTGCGTTGCAGAGAGGTGTAAAGGGGTGTGGCCTCTGTACATGTCTCTGCAACACAGCCCCTGGCGCATACTGGAGGTTCCTGGTGGGCTAGTTGGCCCGTAGGGACCCTCATGATTCAAGGGGACTTAATCCCCCAACTTAAAACGCGCCACGGGGCGCGTTTGCACACATGTCACCTCAGGCCCCGCCCCTCCCTTCACCATTGTGCAAATATTCCTCTAAAATCAGCCGAAATACGAATTCCGATTTACTCACCTGTTATCAGGAGAGACCTCAGTGCTGCATCTTTCAGCCCAGTACTGATCCTCAAAAGTAATTTTAACCGTACTTACCGGTAACTTGAATTTCCTTCATAGGCTAACATTGACTGGTTTCACTTGGAAATTCTTCTAAGTGTGGAGTTTTGGAACTTTAAAATATTCCTCTAAAATCAGCCGAAATACGAATTCCGATTTACTCACCTGTTATCAGGAGAGACCTCAGTGCTGCATCTTTCAGCCCAGTACTGATCCTCAAAAGTAATTTTAACCGTACTTACCAGTAACTTGAATTTCCTTCCATAGGAATCCATTGTCTGGTTTTCAGCAGAAAAGTTTCAAAGTGTCGATTTTCACAGACTACAAATATTCCTAAAAAATCGCTTGTATGACTTAAACGCATTCTTTCAACTGTTTACAGGAGATGCACCAGTGCTGGATCCAGGATCCAACACTGAGTAAGAAAAAGTAACGATAACAGTTTTTACCTGCTAAGTGAATTTCCTTCCATAGGATAACATTGGTGACTATATGAGAAAAAGTTTCTAAGTGTCAACTTTTAAAATACAATAATATTCCTTAAAAATCACGACTGTAACCAAAACGCTTTTACTCAACTGTTTACAGGAGATGTCCCAGGACTGAATCTAGGATCCAGTAATGTGGTTAGAAAAGTAATCCATAAAGTAACTAATTGCATTTAACTAGAAATTCACATTGAGCTGAATGTTGCATTGTGTTTGAAAATGTGTTGCCCATTGCAACAACTGTAACTACTGTACTTAAAAGTCTATTGCCTATGTGCAAAGTATTTAAACTAAAGTAATTCATTCTCATAAAGTATTTTTTGTAATGTAATGTATAATGTAATTACAATGTAATTTAAAAAATAAAATATGTAAAAAGAAATTGTTTCTAAAAAATTTGGAAATCAGTATGAAAAAAATTTATATAACAATTAATACATTTAAAAATTGTCATTTACAAAACCTTTGAAATTCACTGAAAAAACTGTAGGTTTCAGACATGTTATAGTTACAAATTAGCATTTAAAAAACCTTTGAAATTCACTGAAAAAACCATAGGTTTCAGGGACGTTATAGTTACAAATTAGCATTTAAAAAACCTTTGAAATTCACTGAAAAAACCATAGGTTTTAGGGACAGTTATAGTTAGTTGGACATTGCACTCGTACAAAACCCGTGAAATTCCCCTGCTATAGTTAGTCCAGCTAACTATAACTCGCGCCCCACAATGCACTGCTGATGACGTCACATATTACATCACTCATGACATGGTCAGTGACATCACTGATGACATCACTGATGACATCTCAAATGACATCACTGATGACATCACTGATGACATCATCCAGTGACTGTGTGTTTCTGTAAAGTTTAAATATTTTTAATATATATAGGAAAAGACGTATTGAAGAATGAGTGGGTGTGTAAGTGTCTGTAGGATGATTTAGTAGGTGCGTGACTGACTCTATAAGTGAGTGATTTAACGTATCTTACTGAATGCATGGGTTAGTGACTAAACTGGGTGAATGTCTGTATCCGTCTGTCTGTTGCTGTGTAAGTGGCTGCATGTGTTTGTGAATAGCTACATGAGTGTCTATATGAGTTATTGAATGCTTGTCTGAGTATCTGTATGGGTGCCTGAGTGTTTGTGTGGGAGGGGTGTGTGCAACTCTGTGCATAGATGTGTGAGTGGGTGATTCACTGGGTGGATGGTTTCAAGAGTGCAACTGTGATAGACTGTATGGGTGGGTAAGTGTGTGTAAGAGTGTGTTAGTGAGTGAATGTATGTCCCAGTGGTACATGTGTGAGTAACTACATATGTGAAAGGCAGTATATATGTGTGTTGGAGTATATAAATAGCTATAAGCGAGAGTGAGTGATTGTGATAGTGGCTGTATGGATGAGTGTGTGCTTGTATCAGTGATTGTATAAGAGCGTAAGAATGTGCTACTATTTGTATGAGTAAGTGAGCTGGTGTGTGTATAACTGTATAGGTGAGTAAATGGTAGTGTGTTTAATTATTTGCATGACTGACTAGGTGTGTGAGTACCTCTATGGATGAGTGGCGGTGTTTGAGTGTCTATATAGGAGTATGAGTGCATATGATAGTCCTGTACTGAGTGACCGTAAGTATGAGTGACTGTACGGGTGAGTGAGTGGATGTGTGCGTAGACCTAAGAATCAGTGAGTGGGTATGTAGTTATTGGTGTTGGAGTGTCTATGGTTTTGCGAATGGCAGTCTGTAATTTAGAGTGGGTGTATCAAAGGTTATATTAGAGTGTGAGGAGGTGCATCAGATTATCACGTGGATGATGTCATCAGTGATGTCATTTGAGATGTCATCAGTGATGTCATCAGTGATGTCACTGACCATGTCATGAGTGATGTAATATGTGACGTCATCAGCAGTGCATTGCGGGCGCGAGCTATAGTTAGCTGGACTAACTATAACGGGGAATTTCACGGGTTTTGTACGAGTGCAACGTCCAACTAACTATAACTGTCCCTAAAACCTATGGTTTTTTCAGTGAATTTCAAAGGTTTTTTAAATGCTAATTTGTAACTATAACGTCCCTGAAACCTATGGTTTTTTCAGTGAATATATATATATATATATATATGAAACAAAGGTTACAGGTATGTTATGCTTAGGAAATGGAATTAAAAAACCCTTAGGAATTCACTGAAAAAAACGAAGGTTACAGGGAAGTTATCGTTAGGCTCAGGTGTCACTCGTACAAAACCAGTGAAATTCAGCTGTTATAGTTTCAGAAGCTAACTATAACTCGCGCCCCCGCAATGCACTGCTTATGACCTCGCATATTACATTACTCATGACATAACTGATGACATCACTAATGACATCTCAAATGACATCACTGATGACATCATCCTGTGACTGAGTGTTTTTAAAACGTTTGAGTGTAAAGTTATATTCAAAGGTGTATTTGTGAATCAGTGGGTGCATGAGTGCCTGATTGGATGATTCAGCGGGTGCGTGACTAACTGTATAAGTGAGTGATTAGGTGTCTCAGTGAATGGGTGAGTGATTGTATGTCTGAGTACCTCTATAGGTGTCTGAGTGTCTGTGTGGGTGGGTGATGAGTGAGTGGGTGGGTGAGTCAGTGTATGTATGGGTTAGTGAGTGCATGTGTATGGGGCTGTATGGGTGAGTGAGTGTGTGCATGGCTGTGTCGGTAAGTGAGTGCATGTGTCAATGGTGTATGGGTGAGTAACTGGGTATGTGAAAGGCAGGATAGGTGAATGTTGGGGTATATGAGTGACTGTATGGGTGAATGAGTAAATGTATGAGCAGCTGTATGGGTAAGTGTGTGCTTGTGTCAGTGACTGTATAGGTGAGTGAGTACCCGTTAGTATCTGTATTGGTAAGTGAGTGAGTGTGTGTGTAACTGTATGGGTGATTAAGTTGCTGGGTATATGAGAGGCTGTATGGGTGAGTGAGTGGATGTGTGTGCTGATCTATGAATCAGTGAGTGGCTGTGTAACTACTGGCATGGGTGTGTGAATGGATTTGAGACTGGTAGAGTTGGAGTGGGTGTATGACATTTATATGGGGGTGTGAGTGGTTGCATCAGAGATTCTGTGGATGATGTCACTGACCATGTCATGAGTGATGTAATATGTGAGGTCATAAGCAGTGCATTGCGCGGGCATGAGTCATAGTTAGCTCACTAACTATCCAGGCTGAATTTCACTGGTTTTGAACGAGTAACACCTGAGCCTAACTGTAATGTCCCTGTAACCTTTGTTTTTAATTCAGTGAATTTCTATGTTTTTTTTAACTAGTAGTCACATTTGCAGAGTGGGTGGAGAAAGGGGGCTGGGCCTCCAACCAGCTGTCAGGAATCACGCTGTGTAGGGCCTACAGAAGGTACCAGGGGGGCTTCTTTGTCCCCCAGGTCCCTCTGGAGAAAAGTGGACTTCATCTCCCAGCCAGTAGTGCACCACAAGCCGCGTTTGCAGAGTGGTGGAGAAAGGGGGTGTGGTCTCAAAAGACCTCTTAGCAATCCAGCTTTGTGGGACTTATTGGAGATAACAGGAGGGGTAATTGGCCCCCAAGGATGTCCTTGTGGGCCAACTACCCCTCCTGTTACCTCCAGTAAGTCCCACACAGCAGGATTACTGAGACCTAGTAGGAGGCCATGCCCCCTTTCTCTACCACTGAGGAGAGCGCAAATATTGGACTGCACGTACCATGATGCAAAGGAGCAAACTTTTCAGGGATGTGATGCAGTGTCTGGCCGCACCCTTTTCCCTTCCCAAACTGATTTTCATGACCTCCTCTACCATTTATCTCATGTTCCTAATGTTCCTTTTTGTAACAATTGCATTCAGGCCTATTGATTACACTTCATCCAGCCCTAGCTGGCAATTCCGACCCGAGCCGGAGAATACGGATTGAGCCAGAGAGTACGGTTTGAGCTACAGATTCTGGCCCGACTGCGGACGTAAATATACGACTCATAAATTACCTCTGTGAATATCAAGAGTTGTAAAGTTAGACTTTTGTCTCAGATTGTCTTTGTGAATCAGGCCCAATATTTTTTTCAACAATATTGTTTACCACAATATTGTGTCAATGATCCAAATTGACAATCAATATTAAAGCTAATTTACCTGTTTTTTTAGCTCGTGGGTGCGAAAATTCGGACTATAACATGGTATCATCTCCAAGCGGAGGGCGGTATGCAATCCTGTAAGAAAAACCTTATCCTCTTCAAATTGTGGCATCTATAGTTCACCACAAGGAGGAGTAGACTGTTGGTCCTATACAGGAATCTATTTCTTAGTAGACCACAGTGCCCCTCCTAGGCATTTCTTATGGATTACAAGTCCCTAGCCAGAAGCTAAAAATCCACAGATGCTGTTACCAACTATTCAGGAATCCCCTGAACCCACCAGGGTTTTGTTAATGTACTTTGCTGCCTCCATTGATTTCTATGAGAGTATATTTCAGTACCAACAGTGTTTTGCCATGTGTGGGGCATAACTTATTCTCAGGCTTCGTTGGAGTGGATTTGAGGTGGTTTTGTCAGTAGTATTATTGTAGTAGATCTACATGTAACTTTGGTGAATAGCAGTGGCATTCTGTTTTTTTTTAAATATTCGCTTGTACCTGACTTAACCCCTTCTTTTATTTTCTATTAAATCCTCCCATGCAGTAATAGATATTCTCCATTTTCCTATCACTCCTTCTTGGCCCTCCTATAGCTCCCCCATAACTCCCACGATTTCACCTATAACATACATCTCAAAATGTAAATTTATCCACACTTTTGGTGGAGAACTTTGCACGTAAGTGACAGAGTAAGCATAGACAGATATCTCCGATCAGAGATTAGTGAATAGAATTTGCTAGTATGTAAGAAGCACTAATGGAGTACTACTTTTCATATTTGTTTCACGAATAGGCCCACATTAAAATCATTTGCACATGTGTTTGTGGTTCAAAAGGTGCTGATAGGACAGCCATAAAAGTTTTTTGTACAGTAACACTTTTTTCATGCTGCAGTCTCAAGTTATGTTAGTTACCATGCCCAATTATGACATAATGAGAAAAAGTGAAAGAAATTGAATGCTTACTCAATTCAATTCATATGTGCTGTGCAGAGGAGAATAGGCCAGCAAATGCAGTGCCTCATCTACAAGAAAATGATGCAGCGTGGCACCGCAAGCCATTTAGCTGCACCGTACTTTCCCCTGTGCTGGTACACAATTGGCTGCCATGCGCCAGCGTAGGTACCCTAGCATCATTTTGAAAGGGTGCCTGTGCTGCGGGGATGATTGTTTTTGTGCGGGATGGGACACCTTCCTGCACAAAATCAATCATTGATGGCATTTTTCTCTTTCTATGCGCATAGAAAGAGGAAAAAACGTGGAGAAATAAAAATATTTCTCCTCTTTGCGCATTTCCTACCCCTACCCTTGGAAGGAGTAGGATTCTGACGCATTCCCAGTTTTACAAAATATTGTAATTCTGGGAATGTGTCAAGTTCCATGGATGTTGTGTGGTAACACCCACAGCAGCACCCATGGCATGCCCCTTTCCCACAGAGTAATGCGTGAAAGGGGCCCATATTTACAAGGCCATGAAAAGTCACGCAGGGTGACTTTACGTGGCCTTGTAAATATGGGGAAGCCCATTGTGCCGCCGGTGCATCTAAAAAGTGCAAATACGTTTTTAGAGTGTGCATTATCAAAAGCTATGCAGGCTCAGAAAAGTAAAAAAATTATACTGCTGGTGCACAGGCACAGTTCTGTTACACATCTAAAGGTAGTGGAATTATCGAGTCAAAAAACATCTCATCCGATAATTACAGGCCTAACTGTTATAAACAAGTGTCAAATGTTTGCAGATTTGGGCCTGATATTTCCCCCAGAAAGAGAAAACAAATATCAGAAATGGGACTGTTATTACCCATTGTGAGGTAAAGGGCTTGAAGTATTTGTATATAAGTGCGTGGATACAAGCCAGAATCAGTGATTCCGATCCTCCCGAATACCTGCACCTGTATATAAGAAACATGTTGTAAAATCGTGGGGTCTAGGCCCACATACTTAGTAAATCACGACATACACACAGTGGGTATACTTACTGAACTGCCCATGAGCACATGTACTCAGGCCCTTTTATTAACAGGTACACGTCACTTGTGTCGCCTGTGTTGGATGAGTGTGGGGTGGGTGTATGGACAGCTCTCGAAGGAGTGGCTAATAAACAAGTATAGTGCTAAGACACTAGAACGTGTCCAGCAGGACACTACATTCACTGAAAAAACCATAGGTTTTAGGGACAGTTATAGTTAGTTGGACATTGCACTCGTACAAAATCCGTGAAATTCCCCCGTTATAGTTAGTCCAGCTAACTATAACTCGCGCCCCCGCAATGCACTGCTGATGACGTCACATATTACATCACTCATGACATGGTCAGTGACATCACTGATGACATCACTGATGACATCTCAAATGACATCACTGATGACATCATCCACGTGATAATCTGATGCACCTCCTCACACTCTAATATAACCTTTGATACACCCACTCTAAATTACAGACTGCCATTCGCAAAACCATAGACACTCCAACACCAATAACTACATACCCACTCACTGATTCTTAGGTCTACGCACACATCCACTCACTCACCCGTACAGTCACTCATACTTACGGTCACTCAGTACAGGACTATCATATGAACTCATACTCCTATATAGACACTCAAACACTGCCACTCATCCATAGAGGTACTCACACACCTAGTCAGTCATGCAAATAATTAAACACACTACCATTTACTCACCTATACAGTTATACACACACCAGCTCACTTACTCATACAAATAGTAGCACATTCTTACGCTCTTATACAATCACTGATACAAGCACACACTCATCCATACAGCCACTATCACAATCACTCACTCTCGCTTATAGCTATTTATATACTCCAACACACATATATACTGCCTTTCACATATGTAGTTACTCACACATGTACCACTGGGACATACATTCACTCACTAACACACTCTTACACACACTTACCCACCCATACAGTCTATCACAGTTGCACTCTTGAAACCATCCACCCAGTGAATCACCCACTCACACATCTATGCACAGAGTTGCACACACCCTCCCACACAAACACTCAGGCACCCATACAGATACTCAGACAAGCATTCAATAACTCATATAGACACTCATGTAGCTATTCACAAACACATGCAGCCACTTACACAGCAACAGACAGACGGATACAGACATTCACCCAGTTTAGTCACTAACCCATGCATTCAGTAAGATACGTTAAATCACTCACTTATAGAGTCAGTCACACACCTACTAAATCATCCATACAGACACTTACACACCCACTCATTCTTCAATACGTCTTTTCCTATATATATTAAAAATATTTAAACTTTACAGAAACACACAGTCACTGGATGATGTCATCAGTGATGTCATCAGTGATGTCATTTGAGATGTCATCAGTGATGTCATCAGTGATGTCACTGACCATGTCATGAGTGATGTAATATGTGACGTCATCAGCAGTGCATTATGGGGCGCGAGTTATAGTTAGCTAACTATAACGGGGAATTTCACGGGTTTTGTACGAGTGCAATGTCCAACTAACTATAACTGTCCCTAAAACCTATGGTTTTTTCAGTGAATTTCAAAGGTTTTTTAAATGCTAATTTGTAACTATAACGTCCCTGAAACCTATGGTTTTTTCAGTGAATTTCAAAGGTTTTTTAAATGCTAATTTGTAACTATAACATGTCTGAAACCTACAGTTTTTTCAGTGAATTTCAAAGGTTTTGTAAATGACAATTTTTAAATGTATTAATTGTTATATAAATTTTTTTCATACTGATTTCCAATTTTTTAGAAACAATTTTTTTTTACATATTTTATTTTTTAAATTACATTGTAATTACATTATACATTACATTACAAAAAATACTTTATGAGAATGAATTACTTTAGTTTAAATACTTTGCACATAGGCAATAGACTTTTAAGTACAGTAGTTACAGTTGTTGCAATGGGCAACACATTTTCAAACACAATGCAACATTCAGCTCAATGTGAATTTCTAGTTAAATGCAATTAGTTACTTTATGGATTACTTTTCTAACCACATTACTGGATCCTAGATTCAGTCCTGGGACATCTCCTGTAAACAGTTGAGTAAAAGCGTTTTGGTTACAGTCGTGATTTTTAAGGAATATTATTGTATTTTAAAAGTTGACACTTAGAAACTTTTTCTCATATAGTCACCAATGTTATCCTATGGAAGGAAATTCACTTAGCAGGTAAAAACTGTTATCGTTACTCTTTCTTACTCAGTGTTGGATCCTGGATCCAGCACTGGTGCATCTCCTGTAAACAGTTGAAAGAATGCGTTTAAGTCATACAGGCGATTTTTTGGGAATATTTGTAGTTTGTGAAAATCGACACTTTGAAACTTTTCTGCTGAAAACCAGACAATGGATTCCTATGGAAGGAAATTCAAGTTACTGGTAAGTACGGTTAAAATTACTTTTCAGGACCAGTACTGGGCTGAAAGATGCAGCACTGAGGTCTCTCCTGATAACAGGTGAGTAAATCAGAATTCGGATTTCGGCTGATTTTAGAGGAATATTTGTATGTTTCAAAAATCAACACTTAGAAACTTTTTCAGCAAAAAGCAGGCAATGATATCCTATGGAAGGAAATTCAAGTTACTGGTAAGTACGGTTAAAATTACTTTTGAGGATCAGTACTGGGCTGAAAGATGCAGCACTGAGGTCTCTCCTGATAACAGGTGAGTAAATCGGAATTCGTAGTTCGGCTGATTTTAGAGGAATATTTTAAAGTTCCAAAACTCCACACTTAGAAGAATTTCCAAGTGAAACCAGTCAATGTTAGCCTATGAAGGAAATTCAAGTTACCGGTAAGTACGGTTAAAATTACTTTTGAGGATCAGTACTGGGCTGAAAGATGCAGCACTGAGGTCTCTCCTGATAACAGGTGAGTAAATCGGAATTCGTATTTCGGCTGATTTTAGAGGAATATTTTAAAGTTCCAAAACTCCACACTTAGAAGAATTTCCAAGTGAAACCAGTCAATGTTAGCCTATGAAGGAAATTCAAGTTACCGGTAAGTACGGTTAAAATTACTTTTCAGGACCAGTACTGGGCTGAAAGATGCAGCACTGAGGTCTCTCCTGATAACAGGTGAGTAAATCGGAATTCGTATTTCGCTGATTTTAGAGGAATATTTTAAAGTTCCAAAACTCCACACTTAGAAGAATTTCCAAGTGAAACTAGTCAATGTTAGCCTATGAAGGAAATTCAAGTTACCGGTAAGTACGGTTAAAATTACTTTTGAGGATCAGTACTGGGCTGAAAGATGCAGCACTGAGGTCTCTCCTGATAACAGGTGAGTAAATCGGAATTCGGATTTCGGCTGATTTTAGAGGAATATTTGTATGTTTCAAAAATCAACACTTAGAAACTTTTTCAGCAAAAAGCAGGCAATGATATCCTATGGAAGGAAATTCAAGTTACTGGTAAGTACGGTTAAAATTACTTTTGAGGATCAGTACTGGGCTGAAAGATGCAGCACTGAGGTCTCTCCTGATAACAGGTGAGTAAATCGAATTCGTATTTCGGCTGATTTTAGAGGAATATTTTAAAGTTCCAAAACTCCACACTTAGAAGAATTTCCAAGTGAAACCAGTCAATGTTAGCCTATGAAGGAAATTCAAGTTACCGGTAAGTACGGTTAAAATTACTTTTCAGGACCAGTACTGGGCTGAAAGATGCAGCACTGAGGTCTCTCCTGATAACAGGTGAGTAAATCAGAATTCGGATTTCGGCTGATTTTAGAGGAATATTTGTATGTTTCAAAATCAACACTTAGAAACTTTTTCAGCAAAAGCAGGCAATGATATCCTATGGAAGGAAATTCAAGTTACTGGTAAGTACGGTTAAAATTACTTTTGAGGATCAGTACTGGGCTGAAAGATGCAGCACTGAGGTCTCTCCTGATAACAGGTGAGTAAATCGGAATTCGTATTTCGGCTGATTTTAGAGGAATATTTTAAAGTTCCAAAACTCCACACTTAGAAGAATTTCCAAGTGAAACCAGTCAATGTTAGCCTATGGAAAGAAATTCAAGTTACTGGTAAGTACGGTTAAAATTACTTTTCAGGACCAGTACTGGGCTGAAAGATGCAGCACTTAGGTCTCTCCTGATAACAGGTGAGTAAATCGGAATTCGTATTTCGGCTGATTTTAGAGGAATATTTTAAAGTTCCAAAACTCCACACTTAGAAGAATTTCCAAGTGAAACCAGTCAATGTTAGCCTATGAAGGAAATTCAAGTTACCGGTAAGTACGGTTAAAATTACTTTTGAGGATCAGTACTGGGCTGAAAGATGCAGCACTGAGGTCTCTCCTGATAACAGGTGAGTAAATCGGAATTCGTATTTCGGCTGATTTTAGAGGAATATTTGCACAATGGTGAAGGGAGGGGCGGGGCCTGAGGTGACATGTGTGCAAACGCGCCGTGGCGCGTTTTAAGTTGGGGGATTAAGTCCCCTTGAATCATGAGGGTCCTACTGGGCCAACTAGCCCACCAGGAACCTCCAGTATGCGCCAGGGGCTGTGTTGCAGAGACATGTACAGAGGCCACACCCCTTTTACACCTCTCTGCAACGCAGCTCTGTCGCGCTTTCTGGACGTACCTGTTGGGCTAGTTGGCCCCCAGGGACCCTCAGGATTGAACAGGATTTAATTCCCCATCTTAAAACGCGCCACGGGGCCTGTTTGCACACATGTCACCTGAAGCCCCGCCCCTCCCTTCACCACTGTGCAAACGCGCCCGTGGCGCGTTTTAAGTCGGGGGATTAACTCCCTTGAATCCTGAGGGTCCCTGGAGTCCAACTAGCCCACCATGTTCCTCCAAAGCGCCACAGAGCTGCGTTGCAGAGAGGTGTAAAAGGGGCATGGCCTCTGTACACCTCTCTGCAAGGCAGCCCCTGGCGCATACTGGAGGTTCCTGGTGGGCAAGTTGGCCCCAGGGACCCCCAGTATTCAAGGGGAATTCGTTCCTCTCTGCAAACGCGCCAGGGGCGCGTTTGCAGAGTGGTGAAAGAAGGGGCGGGGCCTGCGGGCCCGATCGCTTTTTTTTTGTTTTTTTTCCCCTTGAAGGGGGCCGTGTGCCCCACTTCCTTTTCCTATTTTTAGGCCCTGGGGACCCCATCCCCCAGGGCCTTACCCCTTTTTTAAAATTAAAATTAAAAAAAAAACGGGAAGGGTGCCGTGTGGCCCCCTTGCCTGGGCCTGTATTGGCCCCGGGACCCCATCCCCCGGGGCATGGCCTCTTTTTGTTTTTATTTGGAGGGGGCTGCGTGGCCCCCCTCCTCAGGCCATTTAAGGCCCCGGGACCCCATCCCCGGGGCCGGCCTTGCACTTTTTTTTTAAATTTTTTAAAATGTTTTACTTTGGGGAGGGGGGCTGCGTGGCCCCCCTCCCGGGCCACTACTTGCCCCGGGGACCCCATCCCCGGGGCCTGGCCTCTGGTTGGGGACTGTGGGGGTCCCCAATCCCCCACAGTTCCGCCGGCTCCCCGTGTCCTACGGGAGCCGGCATTGCTTTACACATGGGGAGCTGCTAAGATGCAGCTCCCCATGTGGAAAGCAATCGGCTTTGGATATTGGAAGAGAGAGCAGGTTTCCTGCTCTCTTCCAATATCCAAAGCAAGTTTGCAATGACAGGACGGGAGCCGGGAGGCTCCGTCCTGTCATTGCAAACAGCAGTGTCCCGGGGTAGGCACCCGGGACACTGCAGGAGCCGGCCCTGGGGGTGGCGGTCCCCAGGGCCACCACAGGCTCCAGGAGGGGGGCCGCGCGGCCCCCCTCCCTACATCACCAACGACCTACTCACCAACGACCCCACCACCGCCAGAGCCAACCTACACGACGGGATGAGAGACGTCGCCGACTGGATGAGGAACAGCCGCCTTAAACTGAACTCAGACAAGACGGAAGTCCTCATCCTGGGCTCATCACCCTCCGCCTGGGACGACTCCTGGTGGCCCCGGCCCTGGGCACCGCGCCCAAGCCAACGGACCACGCACGCAACCTGGGCTTCATCCTGGACTCCTCCCTGTCGATGACCAGACAAGTCAACGCCGTCTCATCTTCATGCTTCAACACCCTGCGCATGCTCCGCAAGATCTTCAGATGGATCCCCACTGAAACCAGGAAGACCGTCACCCAGGCACTCGTCACCAGCCGACTGGACTATGGGAACACCCTCTACGCCGGAACCACAGCCAAACTTCAAAAGAGACTCCAGCGCATCCAGAACGCCTCCGCACGACTCATCCTGGACATCCCCCGACACAGCCACATCACCGTGCACCTGAAAGACCTGCACTGGCTCCCCGTCAGCAAGAGAATCACGTTCAGACTCCTCACCCACGCACACAAGGCCCTCCACGACCTGGGCCCAAAGTACCTCAACGACCGCATGACCTTCTACACGCCCACACGCCAGCTACGATCAACCAGCCACGCCCTCGCCACCGTACCACGCATCCGCAGAACCACCGCCGGAGGAAGATCCTTCTCCTACCTGGCAGCCAAGACCTGGAACTCCCTCCCCACTCACCTTCGGCGAACCCAGGACCATCTCTCCTTCAGGAAGCAGCTCAAGACCTGGCTGTTCGAGCAGTAACTTACCCCCTCCCCAGCGCCTTGAGACCCTCCCGGGTGAGTAGCGCGCTCTATAAATGCCGTGATTGATTGATTGATTACATCGAGAAAGCCCCGGGGAGGTGGTGGTCCTCGGGGCTTGGGGGTCCAAAACGGACCCCCATTTTCATTTTTCTTAGTGCCCCGGGGAGGTGGTGGTCTCGGGCGTGTGGGGGCTGGAGCCCCCCACACAGGTTTTTCAAATATAAAAAGAAGCCCCGGGGAGGTGGTGGTCCCGGGGCTGCGGGAGGGCTCAGAGCCCTCCCGCACCATTATCCATAAAGCCCCGGGGAGTGGTGGTCCCCGGGCTTGGGGGCCCTTAGAGGCCCCCACACATAAAATGAACCCCCCCAGCATGCCCCCGGGACTTGGCCCACCCGGGGGCCAATTAACATCGAAGCGCGGGAGACCGCGTGCCTTCTGTGAATACCAAAATGAGTAAGTTACACAAAATGAGTAAGTTACTCAAAATGAGTAAGTTACTCAAAATGAGTAAGTAAGTGCCTTCTGTGAATACCAAAATGAGTAAGTGCCTTCTGTGAATACCAAAATGGTAGTAATTTTAGGATTTTGTCTTAAGTTAGTTCTGTGAATCGGGCCCAGCATGCGCAGTAAATGCGTGCGAGGTAATTGCTTTTGCGATGTAAAAACAGCGGGGTGATAGCTAGCGTTGTTCCGGTTTGCGATGTATCATCATACATCCCCACAGGACCACATGGACTATGCAGGGCTGCTTGTGGGCTGGCTTGTGGCCACTGCAGGATCAATGACAAAATCACAATGACGTTTGTGCAACCGCAATGGAGGGTGGCACAATGGTCGGTGTGCTAGCTAACAGGACACAGCTGCGGATTGGCTGTCAGATAGTCTCTGGACACATGGTCTCTTACTTTGCCAGGGGCACCTTGATCTCTTGGTGCTTTGCGGGCGTAAGGTTCCACCCTGATGATGAGTTGCTCCTTTGATGGATGAGGTGATGCAAATGGCAGGCAATGATGTTGTGGTTGCAATTAGACCTGGACAACAGGTGGTGATGATTTGCTTGGAACGAGGGTGACTAGAGGAACTTCGCAGCCACATAGCATGGTATCTTTGCTGGTGCTGTTCTTCTCCCTTGGCATCTGTGGTTGTGAGCAGGGATGCCATCTGTCTCAAGCAGCCGACGCTTGGGAACTGAAGGTCCCACTGGGAAGCGTGGGGTAGAAACGCAGTTTGCGCTTGCAGTCGGCTTACATTTGATTCTCCCTCTATACTGTCGCCAGGGACATCGCTCCATTTCAGTGGCTGGCTTGCATCTGTGGGGCACTCTCCGGTAGTGGCACAAGTCCTGTGTCACTTCACCTTGTGATCGTGTGCTCTTGTTCATCTGTGGTCATCCAGTTCTTCAGTGTGGCAGGGTTGTCACACTCCTTTCTCTCCTCTCCTTTTCATTTCTTCTTCACAACATGGCAACGTGCCATGCTCTCCTCTTCCTCGATTCTTGCTTACAGTGTGATGTGGCGTCTAGCCACATGTCGCATGTCTTCTCTGCACATGCTGTGGTGGCAGCTTGCCACTTGTAGTATGCTGAGTTGCTCCTTTGATGGATGAGGTGATGCAAATGGCAGGCAATGATGTTGTGGTTGCAATTAGACCTGGACAACAGGTGGTGATGATTTGCTTGGAACGAGGGTGACTAGAGGAACTTCGCAGCCACATAGCATGGTATCTTTGCTGGTGCTGTTCTTCTCCCTTGGCATCTGTGGTTGTGAGCAGGGATGCCATCTGTCTCAAGCAGCCGACGCTTGGGAACTGAAGGTCCCACTGGGAAGCGTGGGGTAGAAACGCAGTTTGCGCTTGCAGTCGGCTTACATTTGATTCTCCTCTATACTGTCGCCAGGGAAATCGCTCCATTTCAGTGGCTGGCTTGCATCTGTGGGGCACTCTCCGGTAGTGGCACAAGTCCTGTGTCACTTCACCTTGTGATCGTGTGCTCTTGTTCATCTGTGGTCATCCAGTTCTTCAGTGTGGCAGGGTTGTCACACTCCTTTCTCTCCTCTCCTTTTCATTTCTTCTTCACAACATGGCAACGTGCCATGCTCTCCTCTTCCTCAATTCTTGCTTGCAGTGTGATGTGGCGTCTAGCCACATGTCGCATGTCTTCTCTGCACATGCTGTGGTGGCAGCTTGCCACTTGTAGTGTGCGACTCTTATCTTGCCTGCAAGGGGCAACTGGCGACTCCGTCTTAAGAGAGTGGGGGGGAAACACTCTGAACAATCTGTGGCCCACTCTGTGGCTGTGCTAATACAGTTGAGGTGTGTAGATGCTCTCTTTCTGCATTCGGGCCACGCTAGGCACTTGCTGAGTATGTGCTGCACATGCACACCTCTGTTCCTGCTGTGGCTTGCCACTAAGGGGTGCACAATGTTCTCATCCCCTATCACGGAAAGAGTCAGTCTAGTCCTCCTGCCTTACAGAGGCATCCTGCGGTGGCAGCCATTCACCACCAGGGCGCATGCCATGCTCTTTTGGTCAGTCTCAGCTGGCTGCTTTCTGGCCGGGGCAGCTTTGGACTCTTTGCTTCTGCAGTTTCCTGGGTGAGGGATTCTGCAGGACAGGCTGGTGCTGGCATACCCGTGTCATGTCTTCAGTCTTCCATGCAGTCTTCCGGGCTGGGGTGTATTGTAGCGAGTGGTCACCAGGTGGCACTGTGGTGCTTCCGTACACCTGCAGGCTGGTCACAGCTCTCCACCAGCCGGGCTGCTGCTCAAGGTCTTTCCTCTCTCCCCTTTGACAGTAGCAGGCACGTGGCTACCAGGGGGCATGGGTGCACATCAGGCATGTCCTTCTCCTTCACTTACAGGCTTAGTGCTTTTCAGGTGGAAACCCAGGACACATGCAGCAACCTCAGTGCTGCTTGTAGCGCTGGTGACTGGGGCAGATCAGGGCCTAACGCAGCGCTTATAATGACCACACCACTCTGTCAGTGAGGTGCGGCGGGAAAGACCCCGAGCGGTCTCCCATCCTTTACTTAACACCTCGGGATGAGCCCGCCTGAGGGGTGAGTGCAATTGCAACAAAGTAAGAGAGAGCCCAAATGGCTCTCTAAATCCCTCCTTTTCTTTAGAACATATATATATAACAGATTACATGTTTAAGGTGATATACATACAAAGTCTCTGAACCGTTGGCTTGGCACAGGGTTTGGCCGGAGATCATACTTCTGACTCCTGGAGTTGGAATGGTTCCCTGCTTCAGCCTGGCTGCCTGGCGTCAGCATGGTCGGAATGCTCTGATTGAAAACCTCAGAGCCTGGCGCCGCCACGACAGCCCCACCTCCCTCAGAGTTTCGATTGGTAACTGGAGACCCCGTTGGATCATTGGAGATGTCGTCTCCAGTCTCTTCTGACCTGGCGAGCTCTTCTAGTTCCGGGCGACACTTGGGCACTTTCTTGAACCATGCTACATTTCGCGTGACTACCTGTCGACCTCTCTTTGAGGTGACCATCGTCCCTTGGACACGAATGACTTCCCATACCGCCAGCTCATACGGAGTTTGAAACTTCCAGGCGGGGTGCTTGTCTTTGACCACGACGCTGTCTCCCACTACCATCGATGGTGTCTTGGCTCCTCTGGTGAGACTTGCCTTTTGATTTGTCAATTCCCTCCGGGCTTGCACTGCCCTTTCGTCCCTCGCTGGAGGTCTCCAGGTAGGATCAGTCGAGATGCTGTCTCGCGGGGCTCACTTGAAGAGCAAATGGGAGGGTGCACAGCAAGTGGTGCTGTGAGGGGTCTGTCTACAGGCATCTAGAAATTGGTGCAGGGCTCTCGCCACATCTTCTGCTTGTTCCACCGCAATGCGCAGCACCCGGTTAAGCATCCTCATGAAGCGCTCAACCTCGCCATTGGCTTGCGGCCACTGCGGGGTAATTTTCCGATGTTGAATGGCTTTCTTTTCTAAGTACTCTTGAAATTCTCGGCCTTGAAAGGGAGGTCCGTTGTCGGACCTGATCTCCTCGGGGAGACCCATGAATGCGAAGGTTTTGTACAGAGCCTTCTGTACATGTGTGAATGCCGTGGACGCAACCACCTCTACTATCGGGAACTTTGGGTATGAGTCCATTAGAACCAAGGTACTGCGAATGTGCACATGCTCACCAGTCGTCTGAGATGTGCGTAAAACATGTCCACTGACTCAGTGTCAGACTGCGTTGCATGCCGTAGCTTGAATCGCTCGTAATCGGGGTTCAGCTGGGGGTCAAAATGTCGATTGAGCGCTTCGACCACGGCTTCGTAGTCATCATCATCCCCAGTATTTGGGAGGGTCTAGAACAGATCATAGATCTCTCCTCCTCCATAGTATATTAGCAGCGATCTCTTTACTGTGCCGTCTGTCTCTCGTGTACCCTTAAAGTAATGGTTTAGGCGTCCTATCCATGCTTTCCAACGTGGGGCTGCTGTTGTCGGGTCCGTTGTTTTGCTAAATGGGGGTAGCGGGCATACTGCTGCATGATTGTGCACTTGGGGTGGCGCCGCGCCTGCTTGTGGCCCCGCTGCTGGTGGGCCTGCAGCACCTGCCTTTTGCTGCATGCTCATAACTGCTTATACTGTGGTGGTTGGGTCGTGTTCTAGGGCGTGTTACATGCCAGGTCTCCTTCCTGGCCGGTTGAAATGTTTCCTGCTCCTCTTTTTTTCTTCAGGTGCTCCCAAGACCCTGTCTTTGCTCAGTCTCTGGCACTACCTGTGTTTCTTTTATTTTTATATTTTTTTTTGGTAAGGAGCAGTCTCTGAGCTTCCTGTTGCTTTCTGTATGGGGAGTGAGGCAGATTGCAGGCACGTGGGGGGGGTAGCTAGAGTGCCATGTGTGCTTTCATCAGCCCTGCCAAGTGCCACGCATCAGGCATTAGACTAACGCATTTCAGTGTGGTGATCCGCATCACCGCACTGAAAAGGAAAGTCACACATTTATATAGCACCTGCTGGGCTCTCAAACCAAGTCATAGCGCTACTAAATGAACCAGAAAGCTGGCAGCGTGCCGTGTGTGCAGCTTGCAGGCAGGCTCAGCTCTTTCAGGACTCCTCACGTAGGTGAGGTTACAATGTAATTAATTCACCCGCGCTGGTACGGTTGCGCAGACAGTTTTAGTTGAGTGCTCACACCAAGCATAACTGTTTGCTTGAGCCGAAATAGTAAAGTACCATAATGTGAGGACGCCATCACCCAGGACCCGTATGCCACCAAAGTGATGGTGCCTGAGCAGGCACTGCAGTGAGGCCAGCAGCACTGAGGCCATTATCAAAATGCTGCACCGGCACTGTCCTCCACTCGAGGCCTGGACTGCGGCCAGCGCTGCTGCAGGGAAAGTAATTGTGGCAGGCTGGCCCATCAGTCCGAGTCGTTGCAGCTACCAGGTGCAGGAGCAGGCTCGGTGGCAGCCAGCAGCTGCTGCAAAAGTAAGTGTCCGGTTACCAAACATAGTTGCTTTTACTACTGCTCAACTGTTTCAGCGCGGTTAGTCACCGAAATGCAGAAATACCTTATTTTTGGGCGGCTCGCAATAAACTTATTTTGCTTAAGTGAGGCTGAGCTGCAGTAAAGACAGCACAATGACCGACACTCCCAGGATTGTTACCTCTTCGCCGCAGTGTCCCTTCTCTGGACCCCCTTTTCCCCCACACAGTCCTTCTTTCCTGCCTCACGTGGTTCTTGGGGTGGTTCTGTACACGGCACCAGCGAGGCCACGAGCTCCACGCCGTGTTCCCCACAGCCGAGGACCGAGTTGGCCACTGCAGAAAGGCCAGGGAACGAGGCCTTTCAAAACCAGGAGATAATGCCAGGGCCCAGGGTGTAGGAGAGTAGGATCTGCTTCTTATAGTTACCCCCACTTTTTGCTGATGTTTCACTGTTTTCGACTTAGTCTGACTGGGATCCTGCTATTCAGGACCCCAGTCTAGCTGCTTTCTCCTCTAAATTGATTGCATGTACTTTAGGTACACACCAGATTGGATTCTGGGGTACCCTTAGAAGTCCCTAGTATATGGTATACTATGTACCCAGGGCATAGGTAGCCTCAGAGGCCTCCCAGGGGCTGCAGCATGTATTATGCCACCCCTGAGAGACCATTTAAAATGACACCACAGGTCTGCTACTGCAGCCTGTGTAGGTGGTGCATGCACCCTTACTTAGATATAGGTTCACTATATCTATCCTAATCACTGCACATATAAACCTATCAGTCACCCCTATAGCAGGCCTTATCAATCCTGAAGGCAGGGTGCTGGGTTTTATGTGAGAGGGTGCCCATGCATGAGCAGAGCCCTCTGCAGCCTTCGGAACCTATTCTCCGGGTTGTTTGTGATGCAACCAACCATATATACTTAAGTGCATTATAACCTCGCGGTAAATGCTAACTTTAAAATGGCTGCATGTAAACATGTCGTGTTTGGTGTCAAACACCTTGGAATCATACCTCCACACCAGTAACCGGTGTGGGAGGTATGATTCCACCCTCTTAGAGGGAGAAATATGACAACACCGGTACACCCGGTACCAGCTTCACAGAACCCTGGCATCACAAAATGGATGCTGCCAGCCACAGACACGAGTCTGCCCTCCTGCTGCTGGACGAAACTCCGGCAGGGGAAGGCTTGACAATAGGTTTCCTGTCACAGGGAGGTGTGACCACCTCCCAGACAGGCTTTAGTGTATTGGGGCTGGGTGGGTGCACTCTCAGAGTGCTTTGATGTCTGCACTGGGGGCACACTTGGTGTCCTCGTGCACAGTCCAGCTCAAACCAGTTGCAGGGGCTATGAGCCCCTACTCTGGCGTGAAACTGGACAAAGGACATGGGTGTAGCCACCCCTCTGTCCTGACCCTCCCATAGGTGGGTCCCCAGAGTTTGTCCCACCCCTTCCTTGGGTATAAAGTAGGAACCCTGACTACAGGACTTTAGATATTACCTGGACTAAACTCTGCTACAGAAACCAAGTAACCTTTGATGATCTACGCTTTGCCGGATGACTGAAGAATCTCCCTTGGAGTAAAGGAGTTATTTCCCTGCTGAGATGGCACCTAAATGCATCTGACCAATTTGCATCTATGAAGCTCACGAAGGACTCCGAAGATTTCTGCAATACAGGAGATGGGTTCCCAAGGTCTCCGAGGTCGATCTGCGCTCTCAGCAAGTCTGAGGCCCGTATCCCTCGTGGGGACCGTGAAACCCGTACCCCTGGGCACCGTGTACATTTGCAGCAGCATATGCTTTTTGGCAATCCCTGAAGCTGTGCTTTGGGCTACTTGTAGTCCTAAGCCCAAGCAGTAATTCCACCAAAGATTTTTGGCCTACACTCCACGAGTGGTCCGTGGGCTGGCACTTTGTGATTCCTCTTGAGGTCCCTTTGCGATCCCTGGTCTGTTGGCCTGTGGGTCCCTGAGAAGGCAACTTTAACTTTCAGTGGGCTTCCCTGGTTGCTCCAAATGTGCCCTGACTCTCCATTGCTTAGGGAGTCCCCAGGACCTTGCTGGTCCTCACAGAAGCATCTTTCCTCTGACCGCGTGGGTTGCAGTTGCCAAGGCTTGTTGGTGTTCAATCCGGACACTGACCCCGCAGCTCTCGACATCCTTTGTGGGACAGCTCGAATCCGGACTGTGGTCATCGCAGACATCTCCTGATCCCTGTGGCTGCAGAGTCAAGCTTCGCCTCTTCGCACCTGAAGCACCCGACATCGGTGGGCATTCGATTGCTCCGCTCCTGGTCATGTGAAGTGACCCAGACTTTGTCCGCTCTGCTTTCAGGTTATTCACATCTGCGATCCAGGCTTGGATCACACCGGACACTTTTCTTCTCCACGGCAGCAATACTTTCTCGCATCACGCCATTTCCGACACCAATTGACCCCTATGCACCCGGCTCCTCTGGGATAGGTAACACGGGGACCTCGGTACTCTCAAGGGTGCTGGACTTAGAACCTTCTATGTTTAGCTGGGTTTGCTTGAAGTCCTCTCCTAAGTGTCCTTAATCTTTAAAATTCCAACCGCGACTTTCCCATAGAGTTGTACGGAGCTCGCGTCTGTGTTCCCACACTGCACCCGTCCTCCGTGGGTCCCCTCTGTCACTACCTTGGGTGGTTCCTTGGGGTCCCAGTGATTCTACGTGCTCTAGGCACTGTGTCTAGTCAAGTCATGGTTCTTATACCACTTTCTTAGTGTATGGTTCGGTCTCCCCCTGGAGCCCGCTGTGTATTGTGCTATTTACTGTCGTTCTAGTGATTTAATATTGTGTGTATTGTTCTCTAATCTCATAAACAGGTTAGTAGAGAGTGTTTAGTAATAAATACTTATATTTTATATACACCTGGTGTGGTTCTCCTTTCATTTGGTCATTCAGGAGGTTATATACTGCTAAATCAAGCTGCTTTACATTCCTTCAAGACTTAGCCTGACGGCTGCTCTCCACAGCTACCACTAGGATAGCTCTCTAAAAAGGTTGTCTTTAACTAGGGGTGGGCGGTAAATTCCGTTCCGCTCACGGAATTTGCGGAATTTTGGTAATTCCGCGTTCCGCAGAGAACGCGGAATTACCGAAAATTCCACGATCCGCGGCGAAGAGGAATTTTTTCCTTGTTCTCGCTTTAAAAATGCGTGTTTGCGCACGCGGTAGCGACTTACCGGGATCCCTGCGTTCGCCGACGAGTTTTCCTATCCGTTCGCGTGCGCCGCGAGAGTGTGCGATCGCGAACACGTCATTCGGACGCGCCACCGGACATCTGCGTTCACGAACAGGAAACACGCATCGCGAGCGGGCGGGACAAGTGAAACAAGATGGCCGCGCCATTTGGCGACCGGATGGGTAAGTTTGCGAGATATTTCCCCCCGAGCACGCAAACAGCGTCCCCGAACATGAAAAACCCATCACGAACGGGTGGACCAAGCAATTCCGTATGCTAGTGGAACTTTGCGAAGCTCGCAGAGATTTTTTACAGTTTCGCGGAACTTTGCGGAACGCGACTCCGCAAATTCCGCCCACCCCTATCTTTAACCTAATCATCAATAAGGGTCGTTGGGACTGGTGCAAGGTGCCCACTTTAATTAGTGGACAGCATATACCAGGCCAACTTCTCACACAGGAGATGCAGAACTCGCAGGCGTGTCACATCGTACCTAAAAGATCAGCAGACAAAGACTGTGACAGGGGAGCCCAATATAATCTCGGGAAGGGAAGGAGTCGTGGAGCCCTTAACACAGAGCACCTGTGCCAAGCCTCCCAGAGAGTGAGGACAAATCATCCACGAGGGAGGGACGCCTTGAACTAGGGAGACATGGACTGTCAACTCTTGAAAATGAGGTAAATATAGAGGCAGTGCCTAATTTCAAAAATAATAATAAGCACAGGGGTCAAAAGTTTTCTTAGAGACCCACTTCAGGAGCAGCTGAAAGCTGGGTTGCCTAGACTTGTGGATAACTAATGCCATTTTTCCACCACCCCCACACTGCTTGTCTCTTTAGCTTTATTCTCTTACAGGTTCTTTTTCGTCCATGCTTTCCCCTTTTTTACTCTTTTCCTATCTCTCCTTCTTTTTCCTTTCTCTGCCTTTATCTCTCTTACTCTGGGTAAAGTCTGAATAATGAAAAGTGTGTCCCATTCCATTAAAAAAGAGCGCAAGACACCACAACCTGCACAAATGAGACACTGGAGATGTAGGATGTCAGCCAGATCGACTGTCAGGCCCTCGTCAGCAGGACACCATGTTTACAATCCAAGGCTTTCGTTTTAGGTATCTTTGTTTTCAAGTGTATTTATACAAAGTGGTCCACTGAGGCATATCAAGACCACAACTCCCAGAATGCACAGAGTAGTTAAATAAGTGCCATAGCTGCCAATGTTTCAGATTGCTATGTGTGACATTTTCCTAATTTCATTGTAATTATGAGTCAGCCGCAGCAGGCGTTTGCACCAGTTTTAAGATCTTCTTAGAGTTTCTTGTTGCTCAAATAGGTCTAATTTTTATATTTATATGTTTCCCTCATCTTCATTGCTTGATTTTTGCTTGCAAGAAAGTGTCACTCATACTCATTGAAACGTCACTCGAAATTGTCACACATAGCAATCTGAAACCTTGGCAGCTATGTTTCATTGGGGCTTCAGTCCGCTCACCTCCATCACTTTAAACCAAGCGGTGAGGCCTTTGCGCCCTCTGCCTCGAACGGGTTGCTGGGTGTGGCCACCAGCTGATTGTGCGGTCGGCAGCTCAAGCTCGCTCCACACTGCGGTGCGCTGCCTCCACACGATCACGATGTGCAGGCCAAGGTGCTGGGTTTGCGATCGTCGCAGATGCGTGGGGTGCGGCCAGGGACGTGCAGCTCAGGAAGGCGGTGGGACCCAGGAGTCGGTGATTGGATCGGGCCACCACCACCACGGTGCGCCGGACGGCACGGATATTCTGATGCGCTCCGCTTAAGGGGGCAGATTTGCAAGCCCCTTGCGCCACTTTTGCGTCACTGTTTCCATGTTAAAAGTGACGCAAAAGTGGCGCAAGGGGCTTGTAAATCTGCCCCAAGGTATGCAGGCTCCGCTTAATGTATGCAGGCAAGGCGCGGGTGTTGCACCGGCATCGTCACCAATGTAGCGCTGGTGACTGGGGCAGTTCAGGGCCTAACACAGCGCTTATAATGACCACACCACTCCGTCAGTGAGGTACGGCGGGAAAGACCCCGAACGGTCTCCTGTCCTTTATTTAACACCGCCCGCCCCGAGGCGTGAGTGCAATTGCAACAAAATAGGAGAGAGCCCTGCTGTAAACAGAGCGAGATTAGAGGGGCTTTGTGGCACTCCGGGCGACTTCCCATTTATTTAAAAATGTTTTCCCTGCCTCGTGCATTTTAATTTGATGCTGTGTGACAAGGGACAAGGGGGCACTGCGGCCACTCTTTATTTTCTTGTGGCAGCTGCCTTAGTACCGCAGGTCGTCTCTCTGCTGGTGGGATGCCTCAATTTTCTCCCTTTGATCAGGACATCGGTGTTGGGGCGAGGACAGTAGCGGCCCGTGGTGGGAGTGCAGCCGGGCGGTGACATGGGGCGGGGGAGGGGCAGGGTGGGGGGTAGTAAACTACGGAATACGGCGGCACAGAGGTAAGTAAACAAAAAAACAAAAAAAACGAATTTCGTTGCACGCGCTGCATCGCCAATACTTACCTCTGTGCTGCCGTATTCCGTAGTTTACTACCCCCCACAATGCCCCTCCCCCGTCCCACATCTCCGCCCGGCAGCACTCCCACCACGGGCCGCTACTAGCGAGGAGACATTTCGGGTGGCGCTGCAGTTACTCCTTTGAAGGGGCCAACGCTGCCTTCTCTTCTTCCGGCTGGCTTCTCCTCCCCCGGGGTGTCTTCTTTGCAGCTGCAGGTGATTCTGGTGCAGCACGGAGGCTTTCTCACCACATTACCCAGGTCGGGCCCACCACAAAGAGGTTAGACTGTTCTGGTGGTGCAGTGAAGTAATTCCTTGCTGCGGCAGCTATGTCTCTGCAGGTAATGCCGCCCACGTGGGCACTGCTGGTGTGTGGTGCTGCAGAGGTAGTGGCAGCCTTTCCTTATTGCTATGGGATTCGTGGGCGCTGGAGGTGCCGGTGTGTGGAGGGACATGGGGGCAGATTTACAATCCCCTTGTGTCACTTTTAACATGGAAAAAGTGACGCAAAAGTGGCGCAAGGGACTTGTAAATCTGTCCCACTATGTGTAGGTGCGGGCCCGCAGGGATGAGACCATCACTGACTGCAGGCAGGCTGAGAAGGCCTGTGTGCCTGCTTGCTGTGCAGATGCAACGTTACAATATTGATTTGGCTGCGATGTAGGAGATCGTCTTCTTTCCTCTGCACCGGTAACAGGCAGGTGGATGGCAGTCAGGCATGCAGCTCTCTTGGGGGTCGCTCAGTTGAGATTAAGCCTTCCAGCTCTCTCCTAGTCTGGCCTCACTGTAGTTGGGACATACAGGGAAACTCCTCCCCACTGCCTGGAGGACACGTGCCCAGTGGGGTGTAGCAAATGTGGCACTATCCTCTTCACAGTGTCCAGTGTACAATGTCCAGATCGCACTCCTCATTGAATTAGTGTCTGCGGTGCCGCTTCTCCCCCCCTTCACTGGGACACGAGACAGCAGACACAGGCAGCATACCTGTGGGGGCATGGCATGTCGTGTGGGCCCTTGTCATGCCTATAAGGGCAGGGTGCGTACTTCATCGGCGTCCTTCTGATAGCGCTATTTACTCTTCTTGGTGCTCTCACTGGATGACAGCTCTTACAGCGAGGGGTCTGAGGTGAAGCAGTCTCTTTCCTCCCCCTTCACGAAAAGGAGAGTATCCCCTCTACATGGGGTCATGTGACCCACTTCCACGAACAAACAGCAGCGGCCGTGCTTGTGGAACTATCCTCTCCTCCTTTCCGGCTGATGACTGCAGGCAGCACGGCGTGTGGGGTCTTGAACCCTCATCTCTATTGTAAAATCATGGGCTCTAGGCCCACATACTTAGCAAATCACGACACAGACACAGTAGGTATGCTTACTGAACTGGCCACGAGCACATGCACTTGGGTCCTTTTATTAACAGGCACACGTCACTCGTGACGCCTGTGTTGAATGGGTGTGGGGTGGGTGAATGGACAGCCCTTGAAGGAGTGGCCAATAAACAAGGACCTGCTAAGATACTAGAACGTGTCCAGCAGGGCACTACACATGTAATGAGGGCATTGGTGTCCTGTTATTTCCCAATTCTGACTGTGTCTTCTTAGGCCTTATGCCATGACAAGGTTATCAAAAATACTTCAAGAGGTATGGACAAGCCATGTGTAGCAACTGCCCCACTTGGCTAAACCTACTTGAAAGCTATGCCTTTTTTCTTCACCAATTGTATGAAAACAACTTTCTATTTGTAGGAGTGAAATCTCATAATTTTACACACCCCAGAATAACGTGAATTTAAATGTGCACCACTATTTCTGGAAAATAGTCAGTTCTAGCATGAAAAAGACACGATTAATGCACATCTCACATCTGCCAGGTTTATAAATTCAGTAATTCAAATATCGTATGCCTACAATTTCACTGCATGGCGGCAAAGAGGAGATTGCATTACAAGTACAGTATCATAGTCCCGCTGCTTCAGGACAGCCAGGTAAATCAAACAAGCGCTGTGCCTGCATTCTTCACTGAAATCAGATCTGCACCTGTCGCATGCATTCACTTCCAAACAATAAATAAACATGATTATAATCCTTCAAGGAAGCATCCAGAATAGATGAACCAACAATTCATAGTCTGTGGTGTTTTTTCTTTATTGTTGAGCAGAAACCATCCTATAATTCATCTTTTCCCAAACGTTTCATCTATATACAAATATTGACAAGTGGTCGTGAGAAGAAACAGATGCTCACACATGAAAACAGACATTTATAATTCAGATTTCTATATAAGTGGCAAAAACAAATCGACACGATAAGGAAACATTGATTTCACATTATTCTTGGCGTGGGAAATTATTGATTTGCACTTTATCAATGTTTTCATTGAAAATTTTAGCAATTCAAAAAGATTGTACGTCTGACAGATATTCGCCTACTTTTAGAGCCAATGCGAAGAAAGTGTGGGGCATATTAGCAAGACCCACGTTAAAATTATCGCCGTTTTAGCGGCAGGAAACTGCCGCTAAAACGGCGATAATGGGCTTGCTAATATGCGTTATGGAATTCCAATAGAAGCCCAGGTTAGACGTCCTGCACATCTAACCTGGGCTTCTATTGAATTCTATAACGCATATTAGCAAGCCCATTATCGCCGTTTTAGCGGCAGTTTCCTGCCGCTAAAACGGCGATAATTTTAACGTGGGTCTTGCTAATATGCCCCTGTATTTTCAATCAAAGAAAATAAACCAAAGCTCTTCAACATCCTCACAGAAAATGCCAGACACATTGCTTTGTAAAACAGAACACAAAGTCACATTTCGATAAGCACCATTGCCATGTAAGAGAGATTGTTTTTTTTTTTTTTATTTTATTTTATTTTTGCAGAGCAGAGGACATAACAATATTATAATATAGTTGGTCATCAGGAAAGAAAAGAAAAAAAAAAAAACAAACACCAAAACAAATCCGCACTTTACACCGATACACATTCTATACATTTATCAACTGAAACCCTCAAAACAGGGATGAACATACCCTAGTTGATCAATATCAGTTAAAAGAGTCCGACAAAACCATATATTCGTAAATATCAAAAAACAATTGCACCTTCCCGTTACTATAGGACCCTAAAATAACTTGTGCCTAGTTATCGTCAATTATAATAAAAAATGGCAGCAGGAGTCCATTAATAACTATCTAAAACCTTCTAACTGTGCAAAAATAGCTCTATTACAGTACAATCAAATTTCCCCTAGTATATAGGGGCTTAAAGTGCAATGTGCTAAAGTGCTACATTTTTATCAATATATCCCAATGACAAAAACAATCAGAACCTTTCAATTGTAAAGGCCTAAAGTGCAATGTGCTAAAGTGCTAAACTTCCATTGAAACATCCCAATTATCAAAAACTTCCAAACTGCTGTAAACTTTTTGTTGCCCCAACCCGTTTAGCATATGCTTCTTCGAATTTCCTTATCCTTAACATTTTATTTATCCATTTAGGATAAGATGGAATCTCTTCCGATCTCCAATTTTGGAGAATTAGCGAACGTGCTACTATCGAACAGACTGTGATGCACGCCTCTTCGGCTTTGGTCAAATCTGACCTTACTTTAGAAAGCCCGAAGAGAGCCACTTCTGTCTCGGGGTCGATCTTTTTTTTAATAGCCTGGCTTATTGCTAAAATGATATTACTCCAAAAAGCTTCAAGCTTCGGGCATGTAAAAAATATATGAAGACAGTCCCCCTCACCGTGGGACTGTCATCGAAAGCATTTATTATCCACTTCCGCATGGCGCTTGTTTAACTTTTTCGGAGTGTAATAAGCCAGCCACAGTGACAAAAAGGCCATTCTTTTAAAATTGGCTGATCTCAGGGCCTTACTTCCTACCTGAGCTATAGTCTGCCATTCTTGGTGAGAAAAGGAGCAATTGGTCTCCCGAGTTATTTTCCCCAAAAATTCATCGACCAGGGGAAATGCCCTATGTTTTATCAACAAAGAGTACCAGTTTCCTACCCCGTTTAATTTAGCTTTATATAGGGCATTGACCTGGTCGATTGGGACACCTCTTGGCAGGAGATTGTATTTTTTAATAAAGTTTACGATCTGCAAATATTCCAGAAACCCAGGCTTGATTCGATTGCCAGTTCTACATAGAACCTCATCCCAAGAAATTACTGTATTAACAATTAAGAAATGGCCCAGATCCTCAAAGCCACTGTCCTTCCATCTCTTAAGGCGACTGGAATGAATTTGCAGACCAAAAACCCTACATTCCTCTAACTTCAGAAAGATAAACCCAGAAGAATTCGCTTGTTTAAAAAAGGACTGGAGTCGATCAGAATAGTCACGATTAGTCTTATAACGGGACTTTTTAGGTAGTTTAGATGTTTTTAAAAAGATTGGAATTTGTGTGCCAGACTCACAGATCATTCTTTCAAAAAATATGTATCTATCCGATCATTAGGTTCCAGTAGACGTGCTGTAAGGTCTAATATAGCTGCCTCATAATAGGTTCGGATATTTGGTAAGGCTAAACCCCCTTGATTTATCTCCAGTTGTAATATGGGCAATTTAACCCTTGAGGCCTTTTTATTCCAAACGAATTCCCTAAACATTGAATCAATTTCCTTAAAAAACTTAGAGTATATTTTTAATGGTACATTAATAAACAAAAATATTAATAGGGGAAGAATTGACATTTTTAAAAGTGCTACACGACCGATCAAAGTCAATGGTAACAGGGTCCACTTAGCCAGTAGGGTTTTAATTTTATTTCGCATAGCAAGATAATTCAAACTAAATAATTGTTCTATATGGTTAGAAACAAAGATACCCAAATATCTAATCGGCTCTTCTTTCAATGCCTGGATTCTTAAATTGGTAGGTAAGAAGTTACAATCCGCATTTAGCATTAAAACCCCCGTCTTTTCTTGATTAATTTTATAACCTTCTATTTGTTCAAATTTACTAAATTCTAAAAGAGCTTCTTCCACAATCTGCTTTTCCGGGCATAGATACATAATTATGTCATCCGCGAAAAGTTTCAGCTTAGCCATCCCTTCGATTGGGGCTTTAATCAAGGGATTTCCACGGATTCTTATTGCTAGGGGTTCAATGAAAAAGTAAAAAGCAAGGGTGACATCGGACACCCTTGTCTAGTTCCGCGATTTATTTCCACAACCCCTATTGAATCTCCATTAACTATAACCCGGGCATGGGCACCTTGATAAATGTTTTTCAACATATTTAATACTTGAGCCGGGATACCAAATTTCCCCAAACCAAAAAAAGTGCATCCCAGTTGACCAAGTCGAATGCTTTTTCAGCATCGACCGAAGTAATAAGAATGGGTATTTTATTATTAGTCGCATAATCAAGAGCTTGAATTAAAAACCCAGTATTAGTGGACATGGACCTTCCTGCTACAAACCCAGTTTGATCAGAATGAATTAATTCCTGAGCAATGGGGGTAAAACGTTGTGCCCAGATTTTCATTAATATTTTAAAATCTGCATTAAGAAGACTAATTGGCCTGTATGAATTAACATCCTTGCCATTTTTCCCTCTTTAACAAAGCTAACCAATATAGATTCCTTAAAGCTTGAGGGAACGGAACCTCCCTGTTTGATATTATTAAAAAGTTTTGCCAAAAAGGAGTCAACTCTTTAAAAAGGTTTTATAAAATTCAATTGGGAGTCCGTCGGCTCCACAGGCTTTAGCCCCTGCAATAGATTTTACCACATTTATAATCTCTTCTTCCGAAATGTCTAGCTGGAGCTGTTTCACCATTGGCCCTGATAGAGTAGGGAGATTAACCTCCTCAAAATAGTTAATAATTTGATTAGCTCCAGCTTCATATCTGGTAGTATATAACTGCGAGTAGTGTTCTAAAAAAACTTGAGCTATTTCTTCTTTATCTGTTAACGAGGTTCTTGTCTTAGGGTCAATGATTTCAGTGATCATGGCTGCTTCCTGTTTCGTTTTGGTAGTTCCGGCAAGCATCTTGCCGACCATTTGACTCTCCTCGTTCACTCGCTGTAAATATGTTCTGGAGCTGGCAATCTCTTCTAATATAAAAAACTCCTTCAACTCATATTTGGCCCTATCTATCTGGGCTCTGGCGTCCCCCCAGTGGGTTGTTTATATCTTAATTTTGTTGTTTCTACTACTGCCTGCTGAAGTTTGAAAATTTTCTCTCTCCTATATTTAATTTGAAAGGCGGAAAGAGCAATCATTTGCCCTCGGAGGGCTGCCTTAAACCCCCCCCAAACTGAAAAAATTTCTGCCGTGTTCTCATTTATCTTAAAAAATTCGGCAATCCACTCCTTTGTATCAGCCACCCATTGGGGATCCTGCAGGAGGAGACGATCCATCTGCCACCTGGATCTTGGCCTCCTGCATATCCCAATTTCCACTTCGAGTTTAATAAGAGAGTGGTCAGAGAATGGATTAATATCTATATCAGAGGTCATATAGCCTAGGGATTACGATATTAAAAAAAATCAATTCGGGATGCGGTATGAAATTGATTCGAGTAGCAGTTAAATTCCAATTTAGATGGGTTAGCATCACGCCAAGGGATCTATCAAAATATGTTCCTGTCTTAATACTTCTATCACCTTTTTGGTTTTGGGTTTAAGCTCTTTTTATTTTTATTCGAAGTATCTTTCTTTAAATCCTGAATAAAATAAAAATTGCCACCCATAATTATTTTCCCAGGTACCCCCTAAGTATCTCACTAATTTTTAGTAGGGCTGTGATGTCATCTACAATGGGACCGTAATAATTAATAAAATATAATCTCGTGCCATTTAATTTGGCCTCAACCTATATCCATCTCCCCTGGGGATCTCTCAGAATTTGGCCAAATTCCCAGGGAAGACCCCTGCAAAAATATAAAGCTACTCCTCTTTTAGCTAGTCCTGCCGAAGCAAAAAAGGCATGCGAATACCACCTAGGAAGGAATAATCCTGGGGAATTAGTTTTTAGGTGTGTCTCCTGCAGAAATAAAACCTGCGGTGAAAAAGAAGCTAACCATCTAATTAAAGCCCCATATTTTTGTTTATTTAATATCCCATTTACGTTAAGTGTAAGAATGCAGCACTTACTTGTCATTTTTAAACCATGTAACTGTATACCCTACCGACTACATCAATGCTTCTCACAATCCTGACCATTTTTCCCATCATATCCCTGCTACTGCTCATTTTACTACTGCTTTTACCCCCGCCAACCCTCCCTCCCCCAAAATGTGGTCTCCTCAAGCCCCGCTAACCACATTTCCTCCTTCTCTTAATGGGATGCCCTGACCTTGCACCCTCAGTGACCGACCCCAGTCAGATAACAAAGAGATTTACCACAGTGGACAGAAGTTGAAAAGCAGATTCATCTTATAACAGTAATCTCTTTCAGGAATTCCTGGGCTTCTTCTACCCGCGTAAATAAGTAAAACTTCCCTTTAACCAGCACCCTTAGCTTTGACTGCTGTGCAATGGATGCCTGAGCACCCTGAGCTTTAAATAACAATAGCAGTTTCACAAATTCTTTGCGTCTTCGCGCCACCCCTACTGACATGTCTGAGAAAATTCGACATTTTGTGTTCTTGTCAATAGCAAATTGTCTCATCTGAATAGCTTTCATTAAAACATTTTCTTTGATCCTGTAATCAGAAAAGTTAACTAGAATTGTACGCGGGTACTTAGAGTTTGGAAAAGGGTGTGCTGGAACCCGGTGGGCCCTAGTTAACGTGAGATCCCCGGCATGATCAGGGAGCACTTTTTGTTTAATAAAAGTTTCCACCCAACGGAGGGTATTGGTCCCTTCACTCCCCTCTGGGACTCCTACTATTCGAAGATTTGACCGGCGCGAGAAGTTCTCCAAGTCTTCTAATTTTGACTCAAGAGCGATCTTATCTGCTGTCACCTCATTAACTTTCCGAATAGTGGAGCTCATCTGCTCCTCCAGGTGAGCGATCCTTGATTCTGCCTCGTCGATCCTTGCAGGGAATCCGGCAATAGATGCCTCATTTTTTTCCAGCCTTAAATGTATTGTAGCAGTCTCTTGTGCCTGGGATTTTTTCATCTCCCTAATTTCCTCCTATATTAAATTCAGGAGGTCTTTCACTTCCATCTGTTGTGGGCTGACACCGGAGGAAGGGACCTCAGACTTTTCAAGGTGATTCTCATTTCTACGTCTTGTTGGTTCCCCTCCCTTCTCTACTACAGCACCCGACATATCTTTGGAAATCTGCTCATTCTCTAACGGCAGCTGTATTGTAGTATTTTCCAAACTTAAGACTGGTTCGGAAAAAGGCTGCTGAGCGGGTATAGTGTCTGTGGCATCTTGACTTGAGGGGCAAAGTACAGGATCTCCTTCCATTAGGTCTACTAAAGCTGGGGAAGTTGCTGAAACAGTCACTGGGGATATCACAGATATCACGGAGGATTTTGTAACTAGATGTGTAACCTCATGAGGTGGAGTAATATGCAACCCTTCAAAAAGATTGAAAGTTATATCATCCTTGGGAGCTATCGGAGAGGCAGAACTAATTAGCGATGGACCCTGAGTCGCAGGAGGCTGGATACTCTTTTTAGTGAACAGGGGGAACGTTGCACACCCGATTGCTCCCGTGGGCAGTCCCTTAGAGACCTCCATGAGAGATTTAGATGCGGGGGTGGGAATCACCTCTTGTGGTGGCGGTAGCTCTTGCAGGGGATATATCGCTGATTGCAGCCCCACATGTTCTTCTGTGGAGCTCTCTGAACTGGAACTTACTTCAGATTGGTTCGTAAAGACAGGGGTTTTTATTACAGAAGAAGCCCCTTCACTTGTATTAGGCGCTTTTTGGCTTTCATTCCGGTCGCCACCTCAACCCTGGCTACCGCATTAACCTGTCTTTGATGTCTTCCCATTGGTACCAATTTATAGATTTCTTCACCCTTGTTGCTGTAAAAACTTGCGGTACGCCAGCAAATTCACCAAGCACCACTCGCCCTCTGCTAACTTCCTCAATGCGATACCAACACTCCTTATCCTGTTCGAATCCTTTCAACTCCGCTCCCCCAGTCACAACCCACTCAGAACGGAGGCAGCCTTCTCCTAGACTCCTGGTGCTTCAGCTACTGTTGATCGACTTCAGGTCCCTGCTGCTAGCTGCTCAGATTGTGCCTTAGTTTAACAAAGTCTTTACGGGACACAGCAGGATTACAGACGAGTGCTTGCTGCCTCAGTCAGAGGCTCTTACCAATCAAGGTAGTCAGGAAAAGGCAGCTCACCACTCTCCGTCTTCTTCCATATATCTCCTCTGCCTCGATATTTAATTCAAAGCCTTGATGTTTTTTCCGCTGCCTCCCGCTGCCTTTCCTCCTCATTCGGTATTTATATACCAAATTAGTTTATTCGCGGTTTCTCCTCATCGCGTCCGTATGATGTAAGGCTTTTCAAGGCGCCGCTTCGGGAGAGACTCAACTCGGCGTTCCGCGTTCTGCTGCAATCACCATTCCTCTCGCCACTGTGGAGGTTTCTCTGGTGGGTGGGGCCTCGGACACCACGGCTACGGAGAGGCGGGAATCTCCATAGCAGCTCATGTAAGAGAGATTGTTCCTGAAGATAATATTATCCTATCCAAAGTTCCACATGGTAGCTATGGGAAAATTGGCCCTTTTACGTAGTCACCCATATTTTTTTGCTGAATTGTATTTCTGGTTTTTAGGCTCTACACGCTGGGACACTGCTGTCCAGTGCCCAGTGTTTGTGAACTGACTCCTAAACATGTCAAAATTGTCTAAACCCTAATTGGCCTCCTTAACTTTCCTATAAAGCTATAGCACATGGTGTCCCAAAATACACCTATTGCATAGAAAGTTAAAGGTCACCTATGAATCACAGCAGTACTGTGCCACCCTCTAGTGTGACCAGACAGCCATGACTCCAGGCCTGCCACTGCAGCCTGGCAGCTGCAGTTTAAAGCTGCAATCTGACTTGTCAGAATAAATCCTTCTGATAGGAGAAAACCATCCCTATTTAGTAAGTCCCCTGTGTAGGCCTTGCAGCCCACAAGGCAGGGTGGATGGTTTTTAAAGGTAGGACATGTAGACATTAAACGATGGTTCTTTCCTACATGGCCACCATATTCAAAACACAAATATACACTGTGCTTGTGCATGTACACATGTATAATTTGATCATATGCATGTATTTAGATATGTGCATTTCTTTGTACAAATGTATATACTAATTATGGTTTAAAAATATATAGATATTCCTATAGGTCTGCTTAACAAAAGTATATATTACTTATGGTTAAATATATATATATATATTAATATAGAGCCTTCTGTTTCCAGTAAACTTGTGATTAGACTTCAGCGTGTCAGGCCTGTTTCTTTGCATGAGGAGCCCTAAGTTGGCAGGGTATGCCCAGACGTGGGTCCCTTGCTCACTTTGCCACCGGAATCAAGCTAGCCTGGCTGATGAGGGCTGTTAGCCCGAAACCGGTCCCAGAATGCTTGTTTCCGGTCCAGGGAAGAATTGGCTTGGCAGTTCAGGCTGGACTGTTCCCATGAGGCACAGGGTCAAGACTGATATGCATATAGCTGTGTCTGAACTGGGGTGGCGAAGTGAGCTAAAGAACGATGATGGATTCAACCCAGATCTGTGACTGGGGGTGAGTGTCTGAAAAGTTTCAGCGCTCCGTCCATCATCTCCTTGTGTTTGCTTATTTGTTATATACATACAGGAATACACACAAAGAACAACAGTGTGCGGGCACCTCTGTATCTTGCATGTTTTAAGTATTACATGTCTCCGTTTATGCGTGTGCATCCGAAAGTATAGAATGCACCAGTAGGTGGCGCACAATGTATTTATTGTGCTTGTGAGTGAAGGGAGGATATGGTTCCTGAAGGGAAAAGGAGCACACTTGTCATGTTATCATTCTCTATCTCATTTAGGCTGTTGGTGGTATTTTACGCCTTCTGCCTCTCACTAATATCGTATGTTAATTCTAAGAACACGAAAGCCATTGGAATATAAATAGAATTTTTTAAATACTTCTACGAAATTGTAGGGGATTCTTAAAATTAATGTATTTTCAACTAAGTTTTAGACAAATTAAATTAAAAAAGAAGCACTTTTGTTTTACTCAAATGATTATGTAGGGAAGGTAGCGTTTGCTAATCAAAGTTCAAACAAGGGTAATTTTACATTTGGGAAAACGTCTTAATTTATTTTCTGTAAATTATTTAGGCTGCTGGTCGAGCCCTTCCCGTGTGACGCCAGGCATTTCACAGAGAGTCCAGCCTGACCTTCCACTGACAGTTTGAAGTGCGTGCGCAGACGCGTGGCACGTTTGTGTCAAGATGCGCGCGTGAGAGAGGAATGCAAGACTGGGGGGGAAGGGTGAATCGGAAATTTCCCAATTAAAAAACAGTATGCCGAAGGGTGGGGGGACGATTAAGGTTAGGGATACAGTGTTCCCATGTGGAACAGGTTCACTACTGGTTTGCATTAGGTGGGCCCCTGTCTAAGATCCTGATTAAAAAAACACATAATAACAAGTTAAAGCCTTTCCAACGAGGAGAACGATAAAAACCAACAAAGACATAGGAGACTCGATTCATGGCCCCTAGACCCAACTCTCCAGCCAAAAATGAATTTATTTGGAGGTGATAAAGCGCGACTGTGCCCTTCCATTTGTAGGGGTGCATTATAATCATGAGTAGTTCGCACTTACACATAAGTGCGAACATAAGCCTACACATAAGCCTTTGCTGTGTTAACATTTGGGTATTAGAAAGTAATGTGATAACGTGTAAAGTTAAGTGTTAGAGGTATTATGTACAACGTTAAGAAATTTACATTGTAATGGTGTTCTAAATGGTGAAAGTTTAATGTTCGATTTACAAATGACTAATGAGAAATGAATTCACTGACTGTGTAACACATTGATCTAAACGTGCACAAAAATTATGTCCATGTATATGCATGATTAATGAAGTTCCATGGTGATTCTTATGTTAGTCGATTTTCTGTAGGCCTCATGTGTATTTTACCCTGGCTCTCCAAAAATGAGTTGTTTGAAATGTTTGTGTATGCAGAATCCTTTCGTTCTCACGTTTCTGTTGCAGGTGGAGAAATTAATCTTTGTTAGTTAGAATAACCCTTTTGTTTTAGGAGTTAGTCTTAAGGAGGAGAGGATACAGTTGAACGAGCGGTGCTGATAATGTGGGACGGTGTTCTTTCTCATGGAGAAGGCCTGGGAATCAAGGTCATGGAGCCAGAGGCTGGGAGCATCGAAGTCGCATGGAAAGTTACCTTCGAGGAGGTGTCTAGCTGGATGGAATGATTGCGTGATGTGATGATGGGTGTGTCCTAAGATTTTGGTGTTGGGGTCAGGGACAGTGCCCCGGAATAAGAGTTGGGAGAGGAGATCGGATCAAGAGAGAAGAAGGAGCATCTTAGAATGAGCTCTGTAGCTTTAAGCTACTTGACCCATTCAACGTGAGTGCACTTCTTAGGAAGTCTTCACGCGCGGTCGGAAGGAAGATGGCGGATTGATGCCGCCACGGAGAGCAGGCACCGAGAGCAGCTCCAGTGTCCTACATACCGCGCTACTAAGATGTAGGGATACCGGGGAGAGAGAAAGGGGGAAAAACTGAGACAATTGGAGGCACACTGCTTAAACCTACGAGCGGATGTTTCCCCCAGCAATGGGTGTCGTCAGGCGGCTCTGGATCTCGTCTCGACTCGCTCGCTGGCTCACCAGTTCATACCGCTTAGCTATCCATTGGACCGGTCTGGCCTCGGCATCGGCTTCGCTCCTGGTCAGTGACATGGCTCCACCGAAGACTGCGGTGAGAAGAGCGCGCGCAGCTCAAGTTTCTGGGGACTGCTTTACCTGCAGCGACGGAGGATCTAGTGCCCGGAAGGCAGAAGGAGACTGTACCGAGAGGAGGTCCCTCGCGGGTGGGCAAACCACTGATGAAATTATTACAGTCAAGTAAAGCCGCTGACCAGTTTTCATCAGGGGAGATAACAGAGCTGACAGCTGAGACTAAAATTATTCATACGCAGTTGGAGGCAATCCCTTTAGGCCAGGTGAATATGGTTGATAGCCAAGATGAGGGCTCATCAAGACTTTTGGTTTGCTCAGAGCAGCCAGGGGCGGCAGGCTGTCTGCAGAAGGCTGATCAAGTAGCAGATACAATGTTGCTATCTAACACACTGCTTGAGATTGGAACCAACATTACAGTTAAAGCTGGTAGCAATAATATGGCTAATGATGATCAGTTGGGGGCGAAGACTACGGCAGGGCTACCATTACCTAATACGACAGTTAGCCTACTAAGAGGCAACGCTGACAAGTTGGACTGCTCGGATATAGGAGGCCTCAGTGGGGCAAAACCAGAGGGTCGAGGGGTGCTGGGCCATGAAGTGGATAAAGCTGAGGGGGGCATACCTACTACTAACATCAGCCATCTAGCCCAGATAGCGGCCCGGAATAGCTCCTGGCTATCGAAGAAGCGCATGAGGGGCACAGAGCACACGAGATAAACAATTTCTCAATCCTAATTATAGCACCACAGACTGAGTTGGGCCCATCTCTGGACATTGCAAAACTTACAGAGGACTCATACTCAAGGCCAAGTCCACCTTCTGGGAAAAAGAAAGGCAAATCTAACCCCATTAGAAAGTGGAAAAAAGCTACTGAACTACATGGCAGCCAACGACACTGATGTAGCTCAGATTTCATCTGGATTCAGGCATTGCTTTATTTTTGTGTTTCAGACAGACTGCATTTTAAAATGTCACTTTTGGTGCATGCAAAGTGAAAATCATGAAATGAGGCCTAGTCAAATGCTTTTTAAAAGTGGCACTTTTGGTGCATGCAAAGTGAAAGACATGAAATGAGGCCTGGGCAAAATGCTTTCAGTCTGAAATGCTTGTGCTGAATTAACATGTGTTTTTGCAGTGTAGAAAACTTGTGATTTCAGTTTCCTTTAGAAGGCTCAATGTGGCCTATTTAGCTTTGCCCAACTCCTTTTCCTTGTAATCTACACTCCCTGTTCCTGTCTCAAGAGACTTTGGCTTTGTTGCATATTTAGACAATGCATATTCAGTTCATAACTCATCTTCTTATAATGTGTATTAATTAATCAACCATGCACCAACACTACACATGCTGAATGAGAGACGCATGCGCAGAGCCAGCTGCATGAACTGCCAAGTGCCTCAAGTGAAGACACATGGGTCAAGGCCACAATGAACTGTACATTCCTGTCATTGTGCCAATGTATCAGTATTTGTGGGAAAGTGTCATTTTTGTGTGCTATGTGAAAGAGAGACAGGAAATTGAGTGATACATTTTGTTGCAAGAAATATTTTTATTGATACATGTTATGTATATTGTTCTTAGCATTAAGCCCTTATTGTCAGAACTGGTATGGGTTGGATTTGCAATGAGAACAGGATGGGGAGACCCTCATGTCATCTATGCTAACCAATCACAGTGCGAGTTTCTACTGAAACTGCAACATTATTAGTGTAGTCAGCCAAGAATTAGAGTATAAATAATGACCCCTTAGGGGGCGTGTCAGCCTTAGCCTTAGAAGAGATAGGAAGAGAGAGGAGAGGGAGCAGATGAGTCCAGACATCATATGGGTTAGGTACGTGAACGTCGCGGGTGCAGCCTGGGAGGAGATTGCGTCCGAGGAGAGACAGAGGGGGGAGGGGGTCTCGCTCATATTTTTTTCAGAGAGTCCTTGCACGTCATATTTTTGGCAAAGCAGATCACATTCCTCTGTGGTCTTGTGAAGGGCGGGCAGCCTCTCTCTGTGAACACAGAGAGGCAGATTAAACAGACCAGGGCAGAGAATACAGCTGATGGAACAGGTTTAGATTTAGATGCTAAAACTCTAAGTTTATGCTTTGACTAATGAACTAGATTTGAAAAAGATTTATTTGTCTTATGCATTTATTTCTCTTGATGGGAGATTTTTGCCAATTGTTGATTAGCCTTGCAAACTCACTCTTGAATTATATTTTTCCTGAAACCCTTTAAAGAGTTCTGACTGACATAGAATTAGGGGTTTCCTCCTTTATGGAGTGCTTTGTATGCAACCTATAATATGTTTTGTATTAATTCTATTTTTCCTATTTTCAATTCTGTAACCTGATTGATATTTGACTAATGAATAAAGGGTCAGAGAACTTTAACTTTTAACTAGAAAATAAAACCCTTTAAAAATACTCACAACTCTCTTTATTGGCTTAAATATTAATTGCATTTTTTGATTTTTCATGTTTATGTAAAGTCTCCTGAAGGTAATACACAGTGGCAAGGGTCCATCACCTTTACAGCGGTAAATTAGAGGTAAATGAGGTTTTGCATTGAGAAATTACCGTGAAATTACTGCTGGATCAGTTTCTGGTAGCAAGAGGATGGTTATTATCGATTAGTTTGGTGATTAAGGATTATTAATATCACCATCAACTATTCGACTAATGGTCCATTGACCTTAGGAGGAAAGTTGGTCTGTGAAAATTGGTTTAGATATTGACTAATACAGATCAAAGTGAAGAAAAACCACAACCCGCTAGATCAGTTTCTGGTAGCAGAGCTATGGTTAACACCATCACCAAAAGGAGCATAGTTTAGTTTAAAGCCTAAATAGCGCTAGAAAAATAATTGCCCAAGTTAGATAAATGTCCTGATTCCTGATTCCAATGCTCAGAACTTGAAGACTGGCAAAGCAGTACTGGAAGGTGATGCAAGAAGGCGATTGCTGGATTGGTGTGAGTATCAATAGGGTTGTGAAATGTTGTTAATGTGCTAGGATGTATTTTTGAAGTGTTGAAAAAAAAAATAGTAAGGGTTTTGACTGTTGGTGAAATTTTGCTCATTTTGAATTGATGGTTTTATTGATTATATTGGTAATTTCATAGGACAGAATTTTTGATTATTGATTATATGTTCTTAACATGAAAAGTTAGTGTCACGTTTTATGTTGTCTGGAAAATTCCCGGGAAAGGAATAGCGGGTGGTAAATGGAAGCCACACTGCAGTGAGGTTACTCGTCTGTTGGAATAACACTGAGAAGCTATGCAGGGCTGGCAGTGTTAAAGTAGGGACTATTTTCTGTGTAAAAGTGCGAGTGATTGATAGCAAAGAGTTCGCTGGTGAAAGTTTGGTGTTAGATCACCTAGAAAGGGTAACACTGAAGGAGTAGCAGGTTCTTCCGAGTTTGAGTGACAGCAAAAGAGTTCGCTGGTGAAACTTTGGTCCTACATAACCTAGAAAGGGTAACACCGAAGGAGTAGCATGTTCTTCCAAGCTTGAGTGAAGGGTAAGCGGAAGGGATTTACTCGCAGTGTTTGAAGAGTAAACGGAAGTTCTTACTTTGTGAAAAGTAAGCAGAATGTGTTACTCACAGTGAAAAGAAATCTATCCTTTATTTAGTGGAACAGACAGGGTAGCAAATGTTTTTATGTTGTTACTAACAGAATTTTGATTTAGAAAACTCAGAAAAATAATGCAGTAAGATTTTGTTTGAGAGGGTCAGTAGTAGGAGTTAAACTGACTGAAATTGAAACTGACAGCATTGGAGAAAAGAAATTGCATTGAACTATTGCAGAAATGAAAATGCTTGAAGGTTTAAAGAAACTGTTGGGAGGTAAAGTGAAAAATTCATTTTTAATTGGTGATGCTCCTGAAGGAACACCCGTGCATTTTATGTCTACCAGTTTGGGACAAAATTCATGTATGTAGGTTCACCAATGGTGCAAGATTACTGAAAAAGAGGGTCCATTGAGGTTTCCAAAAGATGGTACTTTTGAATTGCAAATTATTGACAAATTAAGGGAAGTGTTATGTGAAATAAAGACACCATCTAGAGCTGCACAATTTGAGGCTTTAAGCATCTGGGAAAAGGAAGCAAGAGACAAAGCAAGTGAGGATAAAAAGGTAAAGCACCAGATACAGGAGAAGGGAATTAATGATGATAAAAAGGTTCAAATAAATAATGATTCTGGGGATGAAATAATGGATGCATTGTTAACTGAGTGCCCGCCACCTTATGTGGTCCCCATTAAAAATACTGATAATATTGTACCAGTAAGTACTACAGTGGCTACTGCTTCTGTTAAACAGAGAGAAACACAGATTGAGAGAACTGTGCAGACATTTCAGATTGACCCACTACCTGTTGATTCAGCCCTGACAGTGATATCTCCAGGTGTTACTGCTTCAAATGTGACTGATTCAGCCCAAATATTACAAACTGCTGAAGCACAGGCAATGCCTAGAAAAGTTGTGACTGTCCCAATTAATATGGTCCCTACTCAATAGGTTCAAAGAGCTGCAGAAGGAGTAATTATGTCAGGGTTTATTTCAGAAACTCAGAATTCACAGATTATTGAACAGAAATTACCCCAGACAGTCCAAGCACTGAAAGGTGGGGGAAAATGGTCTTTACAACATCTGCAGCCCAGGATAAAATGAACATATTTGAAGATGCGATTTTTCAAACCTGCTTTGAGGAAGCAGCAGTGATTAAAAAGATAGAGAGTATGGGGGAACAAATTAACTCAGACCCTGAAAAAGAGAAACATCTAAGGGGCCGATTCCGATCTCGGCCGGTAGTGCTCCGAATCGGATTCGGTTTTACCGGATCCGATCCGGAGCCCTATTTTCCGACCGAGTCGTACGCGCGTCCGGGCGAGCGAGTACGATGCGTATTCGCCGACCGACTCGTCCGGGCGACCCGACCGCTCCGACCGACTGGTTCCCGGATCGTACTGCTCCGACCGACTCGCTCGGACCCGATTCACACCGCGCAATGGAGACGCTTTCCGGCCGGGTAAGTACGATGCGCACCTCGACCGCTCCGACCGACTCGCGCCGTCCGACTCGAACTCGCTGTCGGAGCCGTACTTTGGGGGTCCGTGTCGGACCCCCTGTACGCGTACACCGTGCGAGGCGCACACAGGGGGGACCCATGGGTCCCCTACCTGTGCGTGTACGCCGCGAAGTGCTTCGCGGCGCACTCGCTGTAGGGGCGCCCTTGTCTGCCTCGCACCCATTGAGGCAATGGGAGCCCGCGTACGCGCTTGTACGACCGGCTCCCATTGAGTTCACTGGGAGTCCGACCGACTCGTGTCCGGTGGCATACGAATGCATCGGACTCGTTCGGGTCGGACTGCACGAGGTCCGATTCGGTCGGAAATCTCTCCGAGGCCGGCTCGGTCGGAGAAATTACCGACACGAATCGGAATCGGCCCCTTAGTGTCTTAAAATCAACATTTGAACATGAAGAAATTAACAGTCCCTGCTGTTTAAATCATGAAAATGTGAACCAGTGTCAGGAAAAAGAATTAATTTCTGTGAGTAAGGAAACAGCTACATGTGCAGTAACTACACATGATAGACTGACTGATTTGGCTCAAAAATATGAAATTGATGTTTCAGGAAGTTTTCCATTTCAGAAAAGCTTCAGGGTACATATGAATGATGAAGCAAATGAGAAAATGTGTTCTTCAGGAATGCAATTGCACATTGCAGAAATAATAAAATATAATTTCAAATGCAATGTGTTTGAGAAATTAGGAGACAAGTGGGCAAGAAAACATGAGAAGAAAAAGAAACCACCAGACCTTGTTAAGGAAAATAATAAACAGGATGAGGGAGAAGCTTTTGCTTACTCATTGAGAGAAAAGGTGGGAGAAGTGCATGTTCATGTGCCATGGAACAAAAGTGAACTTGCAGCATTTCTGAACACATTCCCACAATTGAGAGACAAACTTATGCTGTGGTACCCACAAGTTGATGGATTTGTTGAAATTTTAAAAGAGTTGTGCATTAATTTGCAAATGTTCTTTGACATTGCCATGCAGACTGAATTGTGGTTTAAATATAAAGTTGCTGTGCAAAGGTCTGGTGAGGAGACAATGAAAAGGGTTTACATGAATGCGCCATCATTTTCTGTTGTTATGGAGAAAAACGTAGCAGTGATTACTTTCATGAAGGGCAGAGTGCCAGCAAAGGATGTTAATTGGGTACAGATTAAAAGAACACAGGATGGAAGTAAAGGTGTTTTGGTTTGTGCAAATTCAGGTACGGATGTTGCACTGCTGGAAAAAGTATCCTTTTGCCATCTTTATAACAGATTTGAGCATTGGAAGAAGAAATGTAAATTTAAACATGATGCAGCAGTTGGAAATGTGCAAAAACAGAGAGAAATGCAGGTGCAAGATGTGCCAGCTAAGCAAATGCATATGTCAGTTCAGAAACAGGTACCAATGGCAGGAGTTTTTCAAGCCCAGATGCTCCCACAAAATATGGAAAATGCTAACATTAATTTAAATAAGTTGTCCAGAGCAAATGTGAATTCTTTCCAGAAAGAAAATCAGAACCCAGTTCAACAGGTTGCTGTATTTGAAAATGAGAGTTTTATCCCTAACAATTCTGAATTTACCAAGTCCATTGTGAAAACAGTGGAAGGTCCAGATTTAGTTGTAGGAATTTTAAAAAGAGAAATTACAAACCCAGTTTTAGAAGAATTTGCAGCAAAAATAGGCCCATTTGAGGAAAGTTACCAATTTGCTGTTTGTGACTCAGGCCTGGCAGGAAAACAATTGTTTTGCAAATTAAACAGCACAGATTACTGTACACCAGATAATGTTAATTTTCAGATTCCTGATGAGGAGGTACATTTTAAAATGGCCCAACAAGAGACAGCTGTAGCATTGTTTTCAGAAAAGACAGTTGAAAAATTACCTTCTGATTTGAAAGAAATAATAAACACAGAAATAAGAGAGTTCACAGAGAAGGATGTCAGATTAATAAAATGTGCAGAACATGTCTTATTCAAATTAGAACCAGATGACATGTATTCAAGAACACCATCAGTTGCAGAAATCTTACCCATAATTGGAGATAAACTGAGTAAAAGATTTTTGATGGAATTGATTGGAAGTTTATGTAACTTTCTGATCACAGGTTCACAGAAACTAAATGAAAAGAACAGATTAAGTGCAGGAGATTAATAGCATAACTTTTCCATGTTGTCCTGTGGTACCGAATCCAGCCAATATATTTTTTAACATTCCATGTGCTGAAGAATGGCTTACTGTTATTGATTTTTGTCAAGTTCATGTCACAGTGCCATTGCATGAAGATAGTCAGGAGTACTGTCAAAAAGAAGATGAATGTCTGGGACACATAATTGGAAAGGGAGGTAGAAAGGTGTCACCAGAGAGAGTGGAAATAATTCACCAGATGAATTCACCTCAAATTCAAAAAGAAGTCAGGAAGTTTTTGGGAATGGTTAGCTGCTGTAGAGAGTGGTTACTAAACCTTTCCCTAGTGGCTAAGCCTTTACTGAGGCTGACACACAAGGATGTGTCTGATCCGCTTCCATTGGAAAGCAATTGCACAAAAGCATTCCTAGAGTTGAAAGAGAAAAAGTGTTGTGCCCCAGCACTAGGAATGAAAGTTTATTTAAAAGAAAATACACCAATTTGCAGTGAGAGGGAGGGCTGCGCTCTCTCAGTGCCTGTTCAAAAACATGAATGTGTTCAAGGGTCTGTGATGTATTTCCCAATGACCTTTGACCCCACCATCAATGAAACTGAATATGAGTGTCTAGATGTCATGAAAATATGCATAAAGCCAAGATCAGACTTTAAGGATGAACGTCTGATTCAGCCCAACAATGTCCATTTTGTAGATGGCCCATGTTTGAAAGGTAACAATGACACATTAGGAGCAGCACATGCTGTGCTTCCTATACATTATGTTGTCAAAGCTTCATGGCTTTCAGTAGTTACCTCAGTCCAAAATTCGAAATTGATTGCCCTTACCATAACATTCAGTATATCTGCTCAAATGGGAGTCACTGTTGTCATGGGAGAGAGAAATGCTAATTCAGTTGCACAAAATTGTATTCTGTTAGCCTATACATTCAATGGGATTTCCACAGGTGAATATAGAAAAGAATATTGTTTATGTTGAGAAAAATGACTACTGCATAGTAGCAAATGTGTTATTGCAAAAACTGATGCCCAGGTATAGATTGCCAGTTTCTCTAAAATCAGATCATAATGAGGTCTCAGAGATGATGTGTGCAGAGCCACAGATAGGACAAGGATTGGATTGTAGATATCTGCCTGAAATTCCAAGCATAATAAAGCAACACAAAGACAGTACAGAGTTACACTTTGCAAAAGACTGTGTTTCAGCATCACCGAAGTGGTTTGAAAATGGACATGCAAATGCACTTGTGAAAAACACAGATGAAAAGACTAGCCATTGCTGTGAAGGTCTGACTGATGTGGAGCGTGCAGTTTCTCACCAGATTGCAACTGCTACACAAGATCTGAATAATGAATGATGCCAAAACTTTGATCTGAGAGATGCTGTGAAATGGAAAGGCCTGTTCCAAATGATCCTGGCAAAGACTGTTGTGAAATGTGGTGGCCTTCCAAATTGGGTGCATGCCTCTCACACACGTATGGTCCTGTGTCCCCCTGATAAAACAGCTCCTCTTCAAGAAGAGATGCCAGCAGTGGTCAAAAGTCCACAGAAGAGGGTCAGTCAAACTGTAAGGGAACACACAGAGTCTGAAGCAGCCCTAGAGAAAACTGAAGTGGCACTGGAAAAGCAAAAAGTGGAAACTGACTCAGATGAAAGCGGTGTCCAAAGGGTGAAAGAGTGAGATGCAGCCTCTGAAGAAGAAATTAGTGCTGTGGGCCTACGAGTGGAGGTAGGAAAAAGCTGGCTGAAAGGGTATCCAAAAAGTCTACAGTGGTCCCTTGAAAAATCATTTGCACCCATAGCTGAAACATCTGAATCTGATCAAAGTGAAAATAAAAGTGAAAGGCTTGGATTGAAAAAGTGCAAAGAATTGATGGTGCTCTGTCAGAGTTTCTCAGCACCTGAGTGGTCAAAATGCATGGAAAAAGTACAGAATGCCACTTTGAATGAACTGTATGAGCCACCATGATGGCAAGCTGGTGACAAAGAGAAAAAGAAAGGCTGAAACAATAACTGAGAATTGTCAAGAGCTGAAGAGAAAAGAATCTTTGAAATGATGAAAGAAAAAGAAGAAAAGATGAAGAAGTAAAAAAAAAAAAAAAGAACTGTCCTGTTGAATTTTTCTTTTATTATTTTATTTACTTATTTTAGAGAAGACTAACAGTTCCAAGAAGCTACTTACAGAACTAAGCACTAAACATTTGAGCTTGGCTATATGATATATGATCTGATTACAGACAAAACTTGTGTTGCCTTAGAAATAGAGGTAAAATTGTTATATGCGCAGCTTTTGCAATAAATAAAAAAATAGTCACCTGTGAGATTAAATAAGTGTGATGATTTAAAAATCATTTGAGGTATCATGATTTGTTATCATCAAAGGGAGGGTTGATGTAGCTCAGATTTCATCTGGATTCAGGCATTGCTTTATTTTTGTGTTTCAGACAGACTGCATTTTAAAATGGCACTTTTGGTGCATGCAAAGTGAAAAACATGAAATGAGGCCTAGTCAAATGCTTTTTAAAAGTGGCACTTTTGGTGCATGCAAAGTGAAAGACATGAAATGAGGCCTGGGCAAAATGCTTTCAGTCTGAAATGCTTGTGCTGAATTAACATGTTTTGTTGCAGTGTAGAAAACTCGTGATTTCAGTTTCCTTTAGAAGGCTCAATGTGGCCTCTTTAGCTTTGCCCAGCTCATTTTCCTTGTAATCTACACTCCCTGTTCCTGTCTCAAGAGACTTTGGCTTTGTTGCATATTTAGACAATGCATATTCAGTTCATAACACATCTTCTTATAATGTGTATTAATTAATCAACCATGCACCAACACTACACATGGGGCAAACGCATTTTGCATGAAAAGCTATCTAAAACATTAGAGCATGTTGCTATGAGTATGTATTAATTGTTTGCGCTTTGAAAATTTGCACTGGTGCATGTTTATGCTATCTTGTACATTGCACATTTTTGCATGATGTGCACAAATAATAGAAAAGCTGCTTTAAACTAATAGCTTTTGCTAGGTAATAATTAATACAGGGTACTAGTATGGGGGGAGGTAAACCTAATGGGTTTTATTTCATAAATTAATACTCTTTTGTGTTTGTTTTGTTTTGGGCCCACCATAAAATGGCTGCCTAAGAATCCAGCATGGCTGAGAAGTGTGTTGAATGAGAGACGCATGCGCAGAGCCAGCTGCATGAACTGCCAAGTGCCTCAAGTGAAGACACATGGGTCAAGGCCACAATGAACTGTACATTCCTGTCATCGTGCCAATGTATCAGTATTTGTGGGAAAGTGTCATTTTTGTGTGCTATGTGAAAGAGAGACAGGAAATTGAGTGATACATTTTGTTGCAAGAAATGTTTTTATTGATACATGTTATGTATATTGTTCTTAGCATTAAGCCCTTATTGTCAGAACTGGTATGGGTTGGATTTGCAATGAGAACAGGATGGGGAGACCCTCATGTCATCTATGCTAACCAATCACAGTGCGAGTTTCTACTGAAACTGCAACATTATTAGTGTAGTCAGCCAAGAATTAGAGTATAAATAATGACCCCTTAGGGGGCGTGTCGTTTAGCAGCCTTAGCCTTAGAAGAGATAGGAAGAGAGAGGAGAGGGAGCAGATGAGTCCAGACATCATATGGGTTAGGTACCTGAACGTCGCGGGTGCAGCCTGGGAGGAGATTGCGTCCGAGGAGAGACAGAGGGGGGAGGGGGTCTCGCTCATATTTTTTTCAGAGAGTCCTTGCACGTCATATTTTTGGCAAGGCAGATCACATTCCTCTGTGGTCTTGTGAAGGACGGGCAGCCTCTCTCTGTGAACACAGAGAGGCAGATTGAACAGACCAGGGCAGAGAATACAGCTGATGGAACAGGGTTAGATTTAGATGCTAAAACTCTAAGTTTATGCTTTGACTAATTAACTAGATTTGAAAAAGATGTATTTGTCTTATGCATTTATTTCTCTTGATGGGAGATTTTTGCCAATTATTGATTAACCTTGCAAACTCACTCTTGAATTATATTTTTCCTGAAACCCTTTAAAGAGTTCTGACTGACATAGAATTAGGGGTGTCCCTCCTTTTTGGAGTGCTTTGTATGCAACCTATAATATGTTTTGTATTAATTCTATTTTTCCTATTTTCAATTCTGTAACCTGATTGATATTTGACTAATGAATAAAGGGGCAGAGAACTTTAACTTTTAACTAGAAAATAAAACCCTGTAAAAATACTCACAACTCTCTTTATTGGCTTAAATATTAATTGCATTTTTGATTTTTCATGTTTATGTAAAGTCTCCTGAAGGTAATACACAGTGGCAAGGGTCCATCACCTTTACAGCGGTAAATTAGAGGTAAATGAGATTTTGCATTGAGAAATTACCGTGAAATTACCGCTGGATCAACACAATAGTGCTGCTGTACACACAAATGATACTTCAGATGGTAGCCCCCTGCATAAATGGGTTAAATCTAAGGGGGAAGTGAAATCCTTGATATCTCGGCTTTCAAGCTCAGGAATAGGATTTGGCTCAGACTCAAAGCTAGGAGCCGGCCCCAGCATGGATTCACCCGGCCTGCCTGCCTTCAAGGCGCAAAGCCCTGACCCAACTGGTCTTCTGCCCGCACCGGTCCCTCCTGGTAGGTGGTTGGACCCCATTGAGAATCAGTCGGTAAAGGATACATTGAGTACTAAAGAGCCTTCATTCTCCTTAATTCTCCAGGCCCTGCAGGATCAAAGACTAGAGGAACAAGAGCATTATGCGCAGGCTAGGGCAGATAACCTCTGTATTCAGCAGTCTTTAACTGAGGTGACAAGCAAGTTGGTGGAGATAGCCAAATTACAACAAAGGGTTGCGAACAGAGGAGACCACCACTTTAGCAACTAAATCAATACAAAATGCATGAAGACCAAATACTTCTCTTGCAGACAAAAGTAGAGGATTTGGAGAACTGGCAACGCCGCAATAATTTAAGATTGTTCGGGGTCCCTGAAGGAAAGGAAGACTCTGCTCCTTGAGCCTTCATGGTCCTTCGTGGTCTAGCTATTCCAAAAGGCCTTCCCTGACCTTGCAGATTGGGATTGTCAAATACAGCGGGCACATAGACTACCAATTTTTTCGAACAAGCCGAGTCCTTGCTGTCCTAGTCCACTGCTGATTTTTGTTGGCAATTTCCTATTAAGGCAGGCTATATCAATCAAAGCCCGCCTTGGTACCCCAGTAGGGGTTTACTCTTTCTCTATTTTTGTCAGATTGGATCTATGCAGAGCTACCATGGATAGATGCTGGAAACTGAGACAGCTCATTGACCCGCTAAAGGCAGAAGGCGCACAGGTCTTCCTACAGGACCCAGCTTGATTAAAGGTTATAAAAGGTGGACACTCACAGTTTTTTTTCACCGACCAGGAGGCTAAGCGAGCTTTAAGCCAATGGCAACTGACGGCAGCCGATAAAAAGACTTAGTAGCTTAGGCCAACAGGAGCCCCAGCTCTAAAAATTAAGCTCCATTATACATGTTTGTTCTTTCTTTTGTGTTTTTGCTATATAACCATTGCTTTCTCTCTTTCTCCCCACTTTTCTCTTTTTTTATTGCATTTTGGGCATGGCCGGGCACGGGGACACTCTAGGTGCACTGCCTCCTGATAGCTGTCACTTCATCGGCAGCTTATAAGGGGGATGATTCCTTCTTCACAATACTGGGAGGGGGAGGGTGGGAAGACCAGAACAAGGGGGGATGAGGGGGTGTTTCAGAGAAAAATGTCAAAAGGGGCACACACTAGGGGTAAAACATGGTGGTGGGGAGCTGCATTAGAGAATAAGGAGTACAAATAAGACTGTTAGGTACTTTAGTAAAGATGGCTTTCAGAGGGATCACGGGCAGGCCCTTAAAGTATATGGCAACGGCATAAGGTATCAATCCCTATGGGGCTAATTAGATGTATGCCCTGGAATGTATCAGGCCTAAATAATGTAGGTAAGAGCCAATTAGTACGGGAGGAATTGAAATTGTACAGACCTCACATTGTTCTCCTTACAGAGACACATCTGGCTTATAAAGATCGAGGGCTTCTCAAACATCTTGGGTTTCAAACAATAGTATGTACATCCCAGAGTGCTTCTATAAGGGGAACAGCTATATTAGTGAATAAGGCACTTGATTATAGAATTCTTAAGGTTTTAGCTGGTCAGCGCGGAAGATGGGCATTGGCGCAGATTGGGATAAACGGCACAAAGTACGTGTTCTGCTCAATATATGGTCCTATTGTGGACGGCCCCTTCTTCTTGGGCAGCAAGGCACGCATTGAAAATTGCATCTGTATTCACTTACTCACTGGCCGTGGGGAGGAGCACCAACACAGGCTGGAGAGGGATCCAAACAACCAGCTTGTGTGACTGCAGTTCTGAACTGTTGGAATACTGCAAGTACAGGGCCATATGCTAATTAGCTCCGCCGAGTGAATCGCTACCTACCAAGGTTTATAATGACTTTTTAATGCAAGCCATGATTTTTGACCTTACTAAAGGATATAAATGTGGTGTTCTTTTGCATCTCGGACTCAATGTCCCACAAGGCAATTACTACACACCCACTGGGGCTGTGTCATACTTGATGAATAAAGTGAGTAAGTGAATACAGATGCAACTTTCAATGCATGCCTTACTGCCCAAGAAGAAGGGGCTGGTGCCCTGAAACGCGTCGGCAAGAATGATTAAATGCGAGGCATACTGGGGAGCGGCATGTCACTAGGGGCTGTCGAGTGACCTCCCATGCGCAAAAGCACATTGGACAACAAAATTTTACACGGCGGCTGGCCGAGGGGAGGAGCACCAACACAGGCTGGAGATGGATCCAAACAACCAGCTTGTGTGACTGCAGTTCTGAACTGTTGGAATACTGCAAGTACAGCGCCATAAGCTAATTATCTCCGCCGAGTGAATCGCTACCTACCAAGGTTTATAATGACTTTTTAATGCAAGCCATGATTTTTGAACTTACTAAAGGATATAAATGTGGTGTTCTTTTGCATCTTGGACTCAATGTCCTACAAGGCAATTACTACACGCCCACTGGGGGTGTGTCATACTTGATGAATAAAGTGAGTAAGTGAATACAGATGCAATTTTCAATGCGTGCCTTGCTGCCCAAGAAGAAGGGGCTGGTGCCCTGAAACGCGTCGGCAAGAATGATTAAATGCGAGGCATACGGGGGAGCAGCATGTCACTAGGGGCTGTCGAGTGACCTCCCATGCGCAAAAGCACATTGGACAACAACATTTTACACGGCGGCTGGCCGTGGGGAGGAGCACCAACACAGGCTGGAGAGGGATCCAAACAACCAGCTTGTGTGACTGCAGTTCTGAACTGTTGGAATACTGCAAGTACAGCGCCATATGCTAATTAGCTCCGCCGAGTGAATCGCTACCTACCAAGGTTTATAATGACTTTTTAATGCAAGCCATGATTTTTGACCTTACTAAAGGATATAAATGTGGTGTTATTTTGCATCTCGGACTCAATGTCCTACAAGGCAATTACTACACGCCCACTGGGGGTGTGTCATACTTGATGAATAAAGTGAGTAAGTGAATACAGATGCAATTTTCAATGCGTGCCTTGCTTCCCAAGAAGAAGGGGCTGGTGCCTGAAACGCGTCAGCAAGAATGATTAAATGCGAGGCATACGGGGGAGCAGCATGTCACTAGGGGCTGTCGAGTGACCTCCCATGCGCAAAAGCACATTGGACAACAAAATTTTACACGGCGGCTGGCCGTGAGGAGGAGCACCAACACAGGCTGGAGAGGGATCCAAACAACCAGCTTGTGTGACTGCAGTTCTGAGCTGTTGGAATACTGCAAGTACAGCGCCATATGCTAATTAGCTCCGCCGAGTGAATCGCTACCTACCAAGGTTTATAATGACTTTTTAATGCAAGCCATGATTTTTGACCTTACTAAAGGATATAAATGTGGTGTTCTTTTGCATCTCGGACTCAATGTCCCACAAGGCAATTACTACACGCCCACTGGGGGTGTGTCATACTTGATGAATAAAGTGAGTACGTGAATACAGATGCAATTTTCAATGCGTGCCTTGCTGCCCAAGAAGAAGCGGCTGGTGCCCTAAAACTCGTCGGCAAGAATGATTAAATGCGAGGCATACGGGGGAGCAGCATGTCACTAGGGGCTGTCGAGTGACCTCCCATGCGCAAAAGCACATTGGACAACAAAATTTTACACGGCGGCTGGCCGTGGGGAGGAGCACCAACACAGGCTGGAGAGGGATCCAAACAACCAGCTTATGTGACTGCAGTTCTGAACTGTTGGAATACTGCAAGTACAGCGCCATATGCTAATTAGCTCCTCCGAGTGAATTGCTACCTACCAAGGTTTATAATGACTTTTTAATGCAAGCCATGATTTTTGACCTTACTAAAGGATATAAATGTGGTGTTCTTATGCATCTCGGACTCAATGTCCCACAAGGCAATTACTACACGCCCACTGGGGGTGTGTCATACTTAATGAATAAAGTGAGTAAGTGAATACAGATGCATCTTTCAATGCGTACCTTGCTGCCCAAGAAGAAGGGGCTGGTGCCCTGAAACGCGTCGGCAAGAATGATTAAATGCGAGGCATACGGGGAGCAGCATGTCACTAGGGGCTGTCGAGTGACCTCCCATGCGCAAAAGCACATTGGACAACAAAATTTTACACGGCGGCTGGCCGTGGGGAGGAGCACCAACACAGGCTGGAGAGGGATCCAAACAACCAGCTTGTGTGACTGCAGTTCTGAACTGTTGGAATACTGCAAGTACAGCGCCATATGCTAATTAGCTCCGCCGAGTGAATCGCTACCTACCAAGGTTTATAATGACTTTTTAATGCAAGCCATGATTTTTGACCTTACTAAAGGATATAAATGTGGTGTTCTTTTACATCTCGGACTCAATGTCCCAGAAGGCAATTACTACACGCCCACTGGGGGTGTGTCATACTTGATGAATAAAGTGAGTAAGTGAATACAGATGCAATTTTCAATGCGTGCCTTGCTGCCTAAGAAGAAGGGGCTGGTGCCCTGAAACGCGTCGGCAATAATGATTAAATGCGAGGCATACGGGGGAGCAGCATGTCACTAGGGGCTGTCGAGTGACCTCCCATGCGCAAAAGCACATTGGACAACAAAATTTTACACGGCGGCTGGCCGTGAGGAGGAGCACCAACACAGGCTGGAGAGGGATCCAAACAACCAGCTTGTGTGACTGCAGTTCTGAGCTGTTGGAATACTGCAAGTACAGCGCCATATGCTAATTAGCTCCGCCGAGTGAATCGCTACCTACCAAGGTTTATAATGACTTTTTAATGCAAGCCATGATTTTTGACCTTACTAAAGGATATAAATGTGGTGTTCTTTTGCATCTCGGACTCAATGTCCCACAAGGCAATTACTACACGCCCACTGGGGGTGTGTCATACTTGATGAATAAAGTGAGTACGTGAATACAGATGCAATTTTCAATGCGTGCCTTGCTGCCCAAGAAGAAGCGGCTGGTGCCCTAAAACTCGTCGGCAAGAATGATTAAATGCGAGGCATACGGGGGAGCAGCATGTCACTAGGGGCTGTCGAGTGACCTCCCATGCGCAAAAGCACATTGGACAACAAAATTTTACACGGCGGCTGGCCGTGGGGAGGAGCACCAACAGAGGCTGGAGAGGGATCCAAACAACCAGCTTATGTGACTGCAGTTCTGAACTGTTGGAATACTGCAAGTACAGCGCCATATGCTAATTAGCTCCTCCGAGTGAATTGCTACCTACCAAGGTTTATAATGACTTTTTAATGCAAGCCATGATTTTTGACCTTACTAAAGGATATAAATGTGGTGTTCTTATGCATCTCGGAATCAATGTCCCACAAGGCAATTACTACACGCCCACTGGGGGTGTGTCATACTTAATGAATAAAGTGAGTAAGTGAATACAGATGCATCTTTCAATGCGTACCTTGCTGCCCAAGAAGAAGGGGCTGGTGCCCTGAAACGCGTCGGCAAGAATGATTAAATGTGAGGCATACGGGGGAGCAGCATGTCACTAGGGGCTGTCGAGTGACCTCCCATGCGCAAAAGCACATTGGACAACAAAATTTTACACGGCGGCTGGCCGTGGGGAGGAGCACCAACACAGGCTGGAGAGGGATCCAAACAACCAGCTTGTGTGACTGCAGTTCTGAACTGTTGGAATACTGCAAGTACAGCGCCATATGCTAATTAGCTCCGCCGAGTGAATCGCTACCTACCAAGGTTTATAATGACTTTTAATGCAAGCCATGATTTTTGACCTTACTAAAGGATATAAATGTGGTGTTCTTTTACATCTCGGACTCAATGTCCCAGAAGGCAATTACTACACGCCCACTGGGAGTGTGTCATACTTGATGAATAAAGTGAGTAAGTGAATACAGATGCAATTTTCAATGCGTGCCTTGCTGCCTAAGAAGAAGGGGCTGGTGCCCTGAAACGCGTCGGCAATAATGATTAAATGCGAGGCATACGGGGGAGCAGCATGTCACTAGGGGCTGTCGAGTGACCTCCCATGCGCAAAAGCACATTGGACAACAAAATTTTACACGGCGGCTGGCCGTGGGGAGGAGCACCAACACAGGCTGGAGAGGGATCCAAACAACCAGCTTGTGTGCTGCAGTTCGGAACTGTTGGAATACTGTAAGTACAGCGTCATATGCTAATTAGCTCCGCCGAGTGAATCGCTACCTACCAAGGTTTATAATGACTTTTTAATGCAAGCCATGATTTTTGACCTTACTAAAGGATATAAATGTGGTGTTCTTTGGCATCTCGGACTCAATGTCCCACAAGGCAATTACTACACGCCCACTGGGGGTGTGTTATACTTGATGAATAAAGTGAGTAAGTGAATACAGATGCAATTTTCAATGCGTGCCTTGCTGCCCAAGAAGAAGGGGCTGGTGCCCTGAAACGCGTCGGCAAGAATGATTAAATGCGAGGCATACGGGGGAGCAGCATGTCACTAGGGGCTGTCGAGTGACCTCCCATGCGCAAAAGCACATTGGACAACAATATATGGAGCATGTTTAAAACTGGCGGTAGCCAGTAGGTAGTTGTAGTTAGGACCTAGTTTCCATAGGAAAAGCGTTTTTTGATTTGCCAATATCTTTGGCGCCGTTTGACGAATCTTCGCGAAATTTTCAAAACTAATGGGGCGCTCTGGTCAGCTCCTGTCTTGCAAGTTTTGGGATGATTTGTCAAGCGGGGGCCGAAAAAAAGGGGGACCCAAAACGTGTTTTCTCCATGTTAATTTCCATGGGAACTTTTGTCACGGCTTCAGCCTGAACTGCTGAACGGAATTACACCAAATTTGGCAGAGAGGTAGCTCTTGGTCCAGAGTGCACTCTTTGCTTTAAATGGTGTAAATCCGTTCAGTAGTTCCTGAGAAATTTAAAAATAAAACATATCGATATCTGAGGGCCGAGGAGGATTCGCAAACCCTCCCGATCACGAGCTTCATTCTGTTTGGCTGCTAACACTCCAAACCAGGAAGTGTTGGCAGCCATCTTGTGACTTGGTAAAACCGAGTCACAAGAAAACAGTAAAACAAAGATAAATAACAAGAAAAAGGGGGCAGGGTAGGAACACCCTGACCCCCTAGGCCTGCTCAGGGGTCCCACAAGGACACCCAGGGCCCAAAAAAGCATTAAAAAAAATCGGCAGAATTTGCGCTGGGTTCGCAAATTTGGCTGAAATTTTTTTTTAAAAACGAAGCGCGGGCTCGCGTGCTTCGTTTCTTTAAGCCTGCGGGGGCAATGTCCAATTAATTAGCAGGGGCCCACGGGGGCACCCGCAGCCCCGGGGACCGCCACCTCCCTGGGGCTTTCTTATTCAAATGCGTGGGGGGGCACCCTCCACACTGCCCCGGGGACCGCCATGTCCCCGGGGCATTGGTAATTATGAGGTGGGGAACCTCGCAGGCCCCCCCAAGCCCCAGGGACCGCCACCTCCCCGGGGCTTCAGTTTAAAGTAAGATAAGTGTGGGGGCTCCTGCCCCCTACAATGCCCCTGGGACCACCACCTCCCGGGGCACACTGAATTTCAGGGCGGGGGCCTCGCGGGTCTCCCTAGCCCCGGGGACCGCCAATTCCCCGGGGCTTCAATAATTTAAATTAGTGTGTGGGGGTCTCCTGCACCTCCCCAAACTGCCCCGGGGACCACTACCTCCCTGGGACACTCTTTATTTAAATATGGGGGTCCGTTGTGGACCTCTGGCCCCAGGGAACACCACCTCCCCTGGGCTTTAAACACTAAGAGAGGGGGGCTGCGCAGCCCCCTTCCTGGAGCCCTAGATGGCCCTGGGGACCGCCACCCCACAGGGCCGGCTCCTGCAATGTCCCGGGCTGCCCACCCCCAGGACATTTCCATTTGCTATGGCAGGGCAGGAGCCCGGCTCCCGCCCTGCCATAGCAAACACTGCTTTGCTTCTTGGACGCTTCCAAGAAGCAAAGCAGAATTGCTTTTGGGCAAAGGGAGCTGCATGTTAGCAGCTCCCTTTGCCCAAAAGCAATGCCGGCTCCCACAGGAGGTGGGGAGCCAGCTGGGACTGCAGGGGCATTGGGGCTCCCCCCGCGGTCCCCAACGTGAGGGCCGGCCCCAGGGGATGGGGTCCCCAGGGCCAGAAGTGGGCCAGGGAAGGGGGGCCATGCAGCCCCCCTCCCATATAAATATAAAAGTAGAGAAAAAAAAAGGCAAAGAGGCAAAGCCCCGGGGGATGGGGTCCCCGGGGTCAATAAAAGCCTCAGGAGGGGGTCCCCGCGACACCCCTCTATTAAAAATAGAGAAAAAAAATATGTGGCCGGGGGATGGGGTCCCCGGGGCCGAAATCGGCCTCGGGAAGGGGGCCGCGCGGCCCTCTTCCCGTTAAAAAAAAAACCAATGTTTTAAATGGCATAGGCCCTGGGGGATGGAGTCTCCAGGGCCCAAAAAATGTTAAGGGAAGGGGGGCCATGCAGCTCCCCTTCCAGAAAGAAGAGAAAATAGAGAAGTCAGCATCTCGCCGGAGGTCCCGCCCCCTCCCTGCACCACTATACAAATGCGCCTCCTGGCGTGTTCTGGGTTGGGGGATTAAGTTCCCTTCAATCCTAAGGGTCCTTAGGGGCCAACTAGCCCACCAGGTACCTCCAGTAAGCCCCACACAGTGGGATTGCTGAAAGGTAGTCCAAGGCCATGCCCCTTTTTACACCACTCTGCAAATGCGCCTCTTGGCGCATTGCTGTGGGGTGATGAGGTCCTCTAGTGTCCTGAGGACCTCAAGACTAAAGTGGACTTCATCCCACGCCAGGAGGTGCGTTTGCAGAGTGGTGGAGATAGGGGGCGTGGCCTGTGTCCACATCTCAGCAATCCCAATATATGGGGCTTACTGGAGGTATCAGGTAGGCTAGTTGGCCCCTAAGGACCCCCACAAGCAAAGGGACTTCAATCCCCATCCAAGAGCGCGCCAGGAGGTGCTTTGCTGAGTGTTGGGCAAAGGGGCGTGGCCTGCTTTGATAACTTAACAATCCTGCTGTGTGGGACTTACTGGAGGTAATAGGAGTGGTAGCTGGCCTTCAAGGTTCCCCTTGAGGGCCAACTACCCCTCCTGTTACCTCCAGTAAGTCCCACAGAGTGGGAAGTGCTCAGAGGTCTTCGGAGGCCATGCCCCCTTTCTCCACCACTCTGCAAACGCGCCTCCTGGCACAGTACTGGTTGGGGGCTGAAGTCCACTTTACTCCTGAGGGACTTTGGCGGACAAGTAGCCCTCCTGGTACCTCCTGTAAATCCTACGCAGCGGAATTCCTGAGCGCTGCCCAGCCCCCTTTCTCCACCACTCTGCAAACGCGACTACTAGTTGTAATAGGTCTTGGATTTGTAAGAGTTAGAGCTATTGGCATTGTAAATGTAATAGTTTTTTACTAATGTTTTTCGGAGTGGAGTGGATGTACGTTGTGTGCAGTGCAATTATGTGGTATGTTATGCAGTGAAATTATGTGGATAGAAAGTATGTGGTATTTAGTGTATATGAATTATGTGGAGTGGGATTATGTGTTATGGAGACTAATTATGTGGTATGGTAGTCTGTGTTGTGGAGTGGTAACCTCAGGTTTAGTCTTCCTCGTTTCCATAGAAGCTAAAGTATAAACTCAATGAGACAAAAAAGAAAGAACCACTGAGGAGCACTTCTGGACCTAGTCAGAGGTATGAGCAGGGTCACTGGAATTATGCGACTGTTTGGCTGCACCGATTTTCGCATAATTATACATTTTCCGCATTTGCCATATAATCCATCATCTGCTGCATAATCTACAGATTTGAACAAAAAAAACCTTGTTTCTAGCTCAAACGGCTCAAACATTACCAAAAATGCAGCAACAAGTGTTACAGCATGCTGGAAGGCCCATTGCAAACATAGAATGGTCACCTGTTACTTATTGCTAAATGTTGGTGTTAAATTGGTACTAATGGTGTGCAAACCACTCTTGCTTCTTTCTGCTCCTCTCTTGCCTCTTTCTGCATTTCTCATGCATCTTTTTGCTCCTTTCTTCCTTTTTCTGCACTTCTCTTGCCTCTTTTTGCACATCAATTCTGCTTTCTGTACCTCCCTTCTTTCTGCACCTCTCTTGCTTCTTTCTGGACCTCTCTTGCTTTTTTCTTCTGCACCTCTCTTGCCTCTTTCTGCACCTCTGTTGCTTGATTCTGCACTTCTCTTGGCTCTGTCTGCACTCTCTTCCCTCTTTCTGCACCCCTCTTGCTGCCCCTCGCTTGCTTATTTCTGCACTTCTCTTGCTTCTTTCTGCACCTCTCTTGGTTCTTTTTGCACCCCTCTTCCCTCTTTCTACACCCCTGTTCTCTCTTTCTGCACCTCTGTTGCCTGTTTCTGCACCGCTCTTACCTCTATATGCACTTCTCTTGCCTCTTTCTGCATTTATGTTGCTTGTTTCTGCACCCCACTTGCCTGTTTCTGCACCTCACTTACATCTTTCTGCACCTCTCTTGCCTGTTGTGTGTCATACTTAATGAATAAAGTGAGTAAGTGAATACAGATGCAATTTTCAATGCGTGCCTTGCTGCCCAAGAAGAAGGGGCTGGTGCCCTGAAACGCGTCGGCAAGAATGATTAAATGCGAGGCATACGGGGAGCAGCATGTCACTAGGGGCTGTCGAGTGACCTCCCATGCGCAAAAGCACATTGGACAACAAAATTTTACACGGCGGCTGGCCTTGGGGAGGAGCACCAACACAGGCTGGAGAGGGATCCAAACAACCAGCTTGTGTGACTGCAGTTCTGAACTGTTGGAATACTGCAAGTACAGCGCCATATGCTAATTAGCTCCGCCGAGTGAATCGCTACCTACCAAGGTTTATAATGACTTTTTAATGCAAGCCACGATTTTTGACCTTACTAAAGGATATAAATGTGGTGTTCCTTTGCATCTCGGACTCAATGTCCCACAAGGCAATTACTACACGCCCACTGGGGGTGTGTCATACTTGATGAATAAAGTGAGTACGTGAATACAGATGCAATTTTCAATGCGTGCCTTGCTGCCCAAGAAGAAGCGGCTGGTGCCCTAAAACTCGTCGGCAAGAATGATTAAATGCGAGGCATACGGGGGAGCAGCATGTCACTAGGGGCTGTCGAGTGACCTCCCATGCGCAAAAGCACATTGGACAACAAAATTTTACACGGCGGCTGGCCGTGGGGAGGAGCACCAACACAGGCTGGAGATGGATCCAAACAACCTGCTTGTGTGACTGCAGTTCTGAACTGTTGGAATACTGCAAGTACAGCGCCATATGCTAATTAGCTCCGCCGAGTGAATCGCTACCTACCAAGGTTTATAATGGCTTTTTAATGCAAGCCATGATTTTTGACCTTACTAAAGGATATAAATGTGGTGTTCTTTTGCATCTCGGACTCAATGTCCCAGAAGGCAATTACTACACGCCCACTGGGGGTGTGTCATACTTGATGAATAAAGTGAGTAAGTGAATACAGATGCAATTTTCAATGCGTGCCTTGCTGCCTAAGAAGAAGGGGCTGGTGCCCTGAAACGCGTCGGCAATAATGATTAAATGCGAGGCATACGGGGAGCAGCATGTCACTAGGGGCTGTCGAGTGACCTCCCATGCGCAAAAGCACATTGGACAACAAAATTTTACACGGCAGCTGGCCGTGGGGAGGAGCACCAACACAGGCTGGAGAGGGATCCAAACAACCAGCTTGTGTGCTGCAGTTCTGAACTGTTGGAATACTGTAAGTACAGCGTCATATGCTAATTAGCTCCGCCGAGTGAATCGCTACCTACCAAGGTTTATAATGACTTTTTAATGCAAGCCATGATTTTTGACCTTACTAAAGGATATAAATGTGGTGTTCTTTTGCATCTCGGACTCAATGTCCCACAAGGCAATTACTACACGCCCACTGGGGGTGTGTTATACTTGATGAATAAAGTGAGTAAGTGAATACAGATGCAATTTTCAATGCGTGCCTTGCTGCCCAAGAAGAAGGGGCTGGTGCCCTGAAACGCGTCGGCAAGAATGATTAAATGCGAGGCATACAGGGGAGCAGCATGTCACTAGGGGCTGTCGAGTGACCTCCCATGCGCAAAAGCACATTGGACAACAATATATATATATATATATATATATATATATATATATATATATGAACAAATTCACCTCGTTTCAACAAAAGATGATATCGGCACTCCTGTGGATCTCTCACTGTGGTTTATTTAACATTGTACGACTCAAACATCCACGCGTTTCGGCTGCCAGACGCAGCCTTGTTCACGATGGTGAGCATCAAACATTTTTACATTTAAATACGTTTTTACATTTAAACATCGAAAGTGGACAGCTTTCGTGAATTGCACATACAATGTTGAATAAACATGGGGGCCATCTTGGAGCATGTTTAAAACTGGCGGTAGCCAGTAGGTAGTTGTAGTTAGGACCTAGTTTCCATAGGAAAAGCGTTTTTTGATTTGCCAATATCTTTGGCGCCGTTTGACGAATCTTCGCGAAATTTTCAAAACTAATGGGGCGCTCCGGTCAGCTCCTGTCTTGCAAGTTTTGGGATGATTTGTCAAGCGGGGGCCGAAAAAAAGGGGGACCCAAAACGTGTTTTCTCCATGTTAATTTCCATAGGAACTTTTGTCACGGCTTCAGCCTGAACTGCTGAACGGAATTACACCAAATTTGGCAGAGAGGTAGCTCTTGGTCCAGAGTGCACTCTTTGCTTTAAATGGTGTAAATCCGTTCAGTAGTTCCTGAGAAATTTAAAAATAAATCATATCGATATCTGAGGGCCGAGGAGGATTCGCAAACCCTCCCGATCACGAGCTTCATTCTGTTTGGCTGCTAACACTCCAAACCAGGAAGTGTTGGCAGCCATCTTGTGACTTGGTAAAACCGAGTCACTAGAAAACAGTAAAACAAAGATAAATAACAAGAAAAAGGGGGCAGGGTAGGAACACCCTGACCCCCTAGGCCTGCTCAGGGGTCCCACAAGGACACCCAGGGCCCAAAAAAGCATTAAAAAAAATTGGCAGAATTTGCGCTGGGTTCGCAAATTTGGCTGAATTTTTTTTTTAAAAACGAAGCGCGGGCTCCCGTGCTTCGTTTCTTTAAGCCCGCGGGGGCAATGTCCAATTAATTACCAGGGGCCCACGGGGGCCCCCGCAGCCCCGGGGACCGCCACCTCCCTGGGGCTTTCTTATTCAAATGCGTGGGGGGGCACCCTCCACACTGCCCGGGGACCGCCATGTCCCCGGGGCATTGGTAATTATGAGGTGGGGAACCTCGCAGGCCCCCCCAAGCCCCAGGGACCGCCACCTCCCCGGGGCTTCAGTTTCAAGTAAGATAAGTGTGGGGGGGCTCCTGCCCCCCACAATGCCCCTGGGACCACCACCTCCCCGGGGCACACTGAATTTCAGGGCGGGGGCCTCGCGGGTCCCCCCTAGCCCCGGGGACCGCCAATTCCCCGGGGCTTCAATAATTTAAATTAGTGTGTGGGGGTCTCCTGCACCTCCCCAAACTGCCCCGGGGACCACTACCTCCCTGGGACACTCTTTATTTAAATATGGGGGTCCGTTGTGGACCCCTGGCCCCAGGGAACACCACCTCCCCGGGGCTTTAAACACTAAGGGAGGGGGGCTGCGCAGCCCCCTTCCTGGAGCCCTAGATGGCCCTGGGGACCGCCACCCCACAGGGCCGGCTCCTGCAATGTCCCGGGCTGCCCACCCCCAGGACATTTCCATTTGCTATGGCAGGGCAGGAGCCCGGCTCCCGCCCTGCCATAGCAAACACTGCTTTGCTTCTTGGACGCTTCCAAGAAGCAAAGCAGAAGTACTTAGGGCAAGGGAGCTGCATGTTAGCAGCTCCCTTGCCCAAAAGCAATGCCGGCTCCCACAGGAGGTGGGGAGCCAGCTGGGACTGCAGGGGCATTGGGGCTCCCCCCGCGGTCCCCAACGTGAGGGCCGGCCCTGGGGGATGGGGTCCCCAGGGCCAGAAGTGGGCCAGGGAAGGGGGGGCCACGCAGCCCCCCTCCCATATAAATATAAAAGTAGAGAAAAAAAAAGGCAAAGAGGCAAAGCCCCGGGGGATGGGGTCCCCGGGGTCAATAAAAGCCTCAGGAGGGGGTCCCCGCGACACCCCTCTATTAAAAATAGAGAAAAAAAATATGTGGCCGGGGGATGGGGTCCCCGGGGCCGAAATCGGCCTCGGGAAGGGGGCCGCGCGGCCCTCTTCCCGTTAAAAAAAAAAACAATGTTTTAAATGGCATAGGCCCTGGGGGATGGAGTCTCCAGGGCCCAAAAAGTGTTAAGGGAAGGGGGCCATGCAGCTCCCCTTCCAGAAAGAAGAGAAAATAGAGAAGTCAGCATCTCGCCGGAGGTCCCGCCCCTCCCTGCACCACTATACAAATGCGCCTCCTGGCGTGTTCTGGGTTGGGGGATTAAGTTCCCTTCAATCCTAAGGGTCCTTAGGGGCCAACTAGCCCACCAGGTACCTCCAGTAAGCCCCACACAGTGGGATTGCTGAAAGGTAGTCCAAGGCCATGCCCCTTTTTACACCACTCTGCAAATGCGCCTCTTGGCGCATTGCTGTGGGGTGATGAGGTCCTCTAGTGTCCTGAGGACCTCAAGACTAAAGTGGACTTCATCCCACGCCAGGAGGTGCGTTTGCAGAGTGGTGGAGAAAGGGGGCGTGGCCTGTGTCCACATCTCAGCAATCCCAATATATGGGGCTTACTGGAGGTATCAGGTAGGCTAGTTGGCCCCTAAGGACCCCCACAAGCAAAGGGGACTTCAATCCCCATCCAAGAGCACGCCAGGAGGTGCTTTTGCTGAGTGTTGGGCAAAGGGGGCGTGGCCTGCTATGATAACTTAACAATCCTGCTGTGTGGGACTTACTGGAGGTAATAGGAGTGGTAGCTGGCCTTCAAGGTTCCCCTTGGGGGCCAACTACCCCTCCTGTTACCTCCAGTAAGTCCCACAGAGTGGGAGTGCTCAGAGGTCTTCGGAGGCCATGCCCCCCTTTCTCCACCACTCTGCAAACGCGCCTCCTGGCACAGTACTGGTTGGGGGCTGAAGTCCACTTTACTCCTGAGGGACTTTGGCGGACAAGTAGCCCTCCTGGTACCTCCTGTAAATCCTACGCAGCGGAATTCCTGAGCGCTGCCCAGCCCCCTTTCTCCACCACTCTGCAAACGCGACTACTAGTTGTAATAGGTCTTGGATTTGTAAGAGTTAGAGCTATTGGCATTGTAAATGTAATAGTTTTTTACTAATGTTTTTCGGAGTGGAGTGGATGTACGTTGTGTGCAGTGCAATTATGTGGTATGTTATGCAGTGAAATTATGTGGATAGAAAGTATGTGGTATTTAGGGTATATGAATTATGTGGAGTGGGATTATGTGTTATGGAGACTAATTATGTGGTATGGTAGTCTGTGTTGTGGAGTGGTAACCTCAGGTTTAGTCTTCCTCGTTTCCATAGAAGCTAAAGTATAAACTCAATGAGACAAAAAGAGAAGAACCACTGAGGAGCACTTCTGGACCTAGTCAGAGGTATGAGCAGGGTCACTGGAATTATGCGACTGTTTGGCTGCACCGATTTTCGCATAATTATACATTTTCCGCATTTGCCATATAATCCATCATCTGCTGCATAATCTACAGATTTGAACAAAAAAACCTTGTTTCTAGCTCAAACGGCTCAAACATTACCAAAAATGCAGCAACAAGTGTTACAGCATGCTGGAAGGCCCATTGCAAACATAGAATGGTCACCTGTTACTTATTGCTAAATGTTGGTGTTAAATTGGTACTAATGGTGTGCAAACCACTCTTGCTTCTTTCTGCTCCTCTCTTGCCTCTTTCTGCATTTCTCATGCATCTTTTTGCACCTTTCTTCCTTTTTCTGCACTTCTCTTGCCTCTTTTTGCACATCAATTCTGCTTTCTGTACCTCCCTTCTTTCTGCACCTCTCTTGCTTCTTTCTGGACCTCTCTTGCTTTTTTCTTCTGCACCTCTCTTGCCTCTTTCTGCACCTCTGTTGCTTGTTTCTGCACTTCTCTTGGCTCTGTCTGCACTCTCTTCCCTCTTTCTGCACCCCTCTTGCTGCCCCTCGCTTGCTTATTTCTGCACTTCTCTTGCTTCTTTCTGCACCTCTCTTGGTTCTTTTTGCACCCCTCTTCCCTCTTTCTACACCCCTGTTCTCTCTTTCTGCACCTCTGTTGCCTGTTTCTGCACCGCTCTTACCTCTATATGCACTTCTCTTGCCTCTTTCTGCATTTATGTTGCTTCTTTCTGCACCCCACTTGCCTGTTTCTGCACCTCACTTACATCTTTCTGCACCTCTCTTGCCTGTTTCTGCACATCCCTTCCCTCTTTCTGCACTTCTCTTGCCTCTTTCTGCACCCCTCTTGCCTCTTTCTGAACCTCTATTGGTTCTTACTGCATTGCTCTTGCTTCTTTCTGCACCTCTCTTGCAAATTTCTGCACCCCTCTTGCCTCTTTTTGCATGCCTCTTCCCTCTTTCTGCACTTCTCTTGCGTCTGTCTGCACTCCTGTTCCCTCTTTCTGCACCTCTTTTGCCTGTTTCTGCACCTCTCTTGCCTCATTCTGCAGTTCTCTTGTCTCCTACTTCACCTTTGTTGCCTCTTTCTGAACCCCTCTTGCCTCTTTATGCACACCTGTTGCTTCATTCTGCACTTCTCTTGCTTCTTTCTGCACCTGTCTTACTTCTTTCTGCACCCCTCTTGCCTCTTTGTGCACCCTTGTTCCCTCTTTGTGCACCTCTCTTGTCTCCTTCTGCACCCCTCTTGCATCTTTCTGCACCTCTCTTGCTTCTTTCTGCGCCTCTGTTGGTTATTTCTGCACCCCTCTTGCAAATTTTAGCACCCCTCTTGCCTCTTTCTGCACCCCTCTTCCCTCTTTCTGTACCTTTGCTGCCTCTGTCTGCACACCTGTTGCTTCATTCTGCACTTCTCTTGCTTCTGTCTGCACCTCTCTTGGTTTTTTCTGCACCCCTATTGCCTCTTTCTGCACCCTTCTTCCCTCTTTGTGCATCTTTCTTGCCTCTTTCTGCACCTCTCTTGCCTCTTTCTGCACCCCTCTTGCCTCTTTCTGCACCTCTTTTGCTTCTTTCTGCACCTCTGTTGCCTCTTTCTGCAGTTCTCTTGCCTCTTTATGCACCTCTGTTGCTTCTTTCTGTACTTCTCTTGCCTCTTTCTGCACCCCTCTTGGCTTTTTCTGCACCCCTCTTGCCTCTTTCTGTACCCCTGTTGCTTCTTTCTGCACTACTCTTGCCTCTTTATGCACCCCTCTTACCTCTTTCTGTATCTCTCTTGCCTCTTTCTGTACCCCTGTTACCTTTTTCTGTACCTCTCTTACCAGTTTATGCAACTCTCTTGCCTCTTTCTGCCCTCTCTTGCCTCCTTCTGCTCCTCTGTTGCTTTTTTAATCACCCCTCTTGCCTCTTTCTGCAACTCTCTTACCTCTTTCTGCACCCCTGTTGCTTTATTCTGCACTTCTTTTGCTTCTGTCTGCACATCTCTTGCTTCTTTCTCACCCCTCTTGCCTCTTTCTGCATCCTTCTTCCCTCTTTGTGCATCTCTCTTGCTTCTTTCTACACCCGTCTTCCCTTTTCCTGAACCTGTCTTGCCTCTTTCTGTACCTCTGTTGCCTGTTTCTGCAGTTCTCTTGCCTCTTTCTGCACCTCTGTTGATTCTTTCTGTACTTCTCCTGCCTCTTTCTGTACCCCTCTTGCCTCTTTCTGCACAACTCTTGCTTCTTTATGTACCCCTCTTGCCTCTTTCTGTACCCCTGTTGCCTCTTTCTTCACCCCTCTTCCCTCTTTCGGTACTTCTCTTGCCTCTTTCTGCACACCTATTACCTTTTTCTGCTCCTCTCTTGCCTGTTTCTGCAACTCTCTTGCCTCTTTCTGCAGTTCTCTTGCCTCCTTCTGCACCTCTGTTGCTTCTTTCTGCACTTCTGTTGCCTCTTTCTGCACCGCTCTTGCCTCTTTCTGCGCCTCTGTTGGTTATTTCTGCACCCCTCTTGCAAATTTTTGCACCCCTCTTGCCTCTTTCTGAACACCTCTTCCCTCTTTCTGCACCTTTGTTGCCTCTGTCTGCACACCTGTTGCTTCATTCTGCACTTCTCTTGCTTCTGTCTGCACCTCTCTTAGTTCTTTCTGCACCCCTATTGCCTCTTTCTGTACCCTTCTTCCCTCTTTGTGCATCTCTCTTGCCTCTTTCTGCACCTCTCTTGCCTCGTTCTGCACCCCTCTTGCCTCTTTCTGCACCTCTCTTGCTTCTTTCTACACCCTTCTTCCCTTTTCCTGCGCCTGTCTTGCCTCTTTCTGCACCTCTGTTGCCTCTTTCTGCACCTCTGTTGCCTCTTTCTGCAGTTCTCTTGCCTCTTTATGCACCTCTGTTGCTTATTTCTGTACTTCTCTTGCCTCTTTCTGCACCCCTCTTGCCTCTTTCTGCACCTCAATTGCAAATTTCTGCACCCCTCTTGCCTCTTTCTGCACTCCTCTTCCCTCTTTCTGCACTTCTCTTGCGTTTGTCTGCACTCCTGTTCCCTCTTTCTGCACCTCTTTTGCCTGTATCTGCACCTCTCTTGCCTGTTTCTGCAGTTCTCTTGTCTCCTGCTGCACCTTTGTTGCCTCTTTTTGCACCCCTCTTGCCTCTTTCTGCACACCTGTTGCTTCATTCTGCACTTCTCTTGCTTCTTTCTGCACCTGTCTTACTTCTTTCTGCACCCCTCTTGCCTCTTTGTGCACCCTTGTTCCCTCTTTGTACTCCTCTCTTGTCTCCTTCTGCACCCCTCTTGTGTCTTTCTGCACCTCTCTTGCCTCTTTCCGCAGTTCTCTTGCATATGTCAGCACCCCTGTTCCCTTTTTCTGCACCTCTTTTGCCTGTTTCTGCAACTCTCTTGCCTCTTTCTGCACCTCTCTTGCCTCCTTCTGCTCCTCTCTTGCTTTTTTTTTTACCCCTCTTGCCTCTTTCTGCAACTCTCTTACCTCTTTCTGCACCCCTGTTGCTTTATTCTGCACTTCTTTTGCTTCTGTCTACACATCTCTTGCTTCTTTCTCACCCCTCTTGCCTCTTTCTGCATCCTTCTTCCCTCTTTGTGCATCTCTCTTGCTTCTTTCTACACCCTTCTTTCCTTTTCCTTCACCTGTCTTGCCTCTTTCTGCACCTATGTTGCCTGTTTCTGCATTTCTCGTGTGTAGGAGAGTAGGATCTGCCTCTTATGTTGCCCCCACTTTTTTTCTGATGTTTACACTGGTTTCTGGCTATAGTCAGGCTGGGACCCTGCTAATCAGGGCCCCAGCCTCTCTGTTCTCTCTAAACGATTTGGAGTGCACTCTAGGTGCACTAGTGATTGGATACTGTGGCACCTTATGAGTCCCTAGTATATGGTACCTTAGGTACCAAGGGCATAGGTACTTCACAGGCCTACCAGGGGCTGCAGCATGTATTATGCCACCCCTCGGAAGCAGACTAAATCTGACACCACAGGCCTGCTACTGCAGCCTGAGTGAGGAAGTGCTAGCACCCCTCACTGAGATATAGGTTCCCTATATCTCTCCTGCACACACATATAACCCTATCAGTCACCCCTAAGGCAGCCCCTATCAATCCTGAGGGCAGGGTGCTTGGCTTCTATGTGAGGGGGTGCCTCTGCCTGAGCAGGGCCCCTCTGCAGCTTTCAGAGTCCATTCTCTGGTGCTGTTTGTGGATGCGGTTAAACCATATACTTTTAAGTGCATTATATCCTCGCGGTGAAATGCTAACTTTGGAATGGCTGCATCGAAACATGTCGTGTTTGGTGTCAAACACCTTGGAATACTACCCCCTCGCCAGTCCTGGCGGCGGGGGTAGCATTCCACCCTTCTAGAGGGATAGACATGTACCTACGGTGGAAACACGGTAGAATCCTGCAGAGCCCTGGCATCACAAAATGGATGCCACCAGTCACAGACACTGGGCTGCCCTCCTGCTGATGACCAACACTCGCAGTGGAGGAAGCCCAACAATATATATCCTGTCCCAAGGGGGTGTGACCACCTCCCAGACAGGGTTTAGTGTATTGGGGCTGGGTGGGTGCACTCTTAGAGTGCTTTGAAGTCCTGCACTGGGGGAGCAGAAGGCTCCTCTGTGCATATGCCAGTTCAAACCGGCTCAGGGGCTACCTGTCCCTGCTCTGGTGCGAAACTGGACAAAGGGAAGTGGGTGTAGCCACCCACTCCCCTGACCCTCCCATAGGTAGGGTCATAGAGCTAGTCCCTCCCCTTCTTTTAGTATAAGAGGGGGAACCTGTGCATTGCACCCTAGATTTCCCTGGACGATGCTCTACAAGAAGAATCCCGGACCTTCGACGTTCCACTACCTTTGGAAGACTGAAGAATCTCCCTTGGAGTCAAGGAGTGACTCCCCTGCTTGGCAGGCACCAAAAACTACAAATGACGGTTGCAAACTATGCCGCTCCCGCCGGAGTCCGAAGACCCTGCAGCCCAAGAAGTGGATTTCCTGACTTCTCAAAGGCCATCGTGAGTCCCCAGCGAAGTTGAGGACAGTGGACCCCAAGAGTAATGAGGAACCGCGACCCCTGGGTACCGTGCACTATTGTCAAGTGCAACCCCGTCACAATGATCCACGAACTTGTGCTTTGGACCACGTGTGGTCCCAGCCTCCAGCAGGAATCCCTCCTAAGATCAGAGGCCTAATACGTCCCGAGTGACCGTGGGCCCCTGTGAGTGAATCCTCCTGAGGCATCTTTGCGATCCCTTGCCAGCTGGCTTGATGGTCCCCAGAAGACTTTCTAAAGAAACCAAAGGGCTCCTCTAGGTGCTCCAGGCCTGCCCTGACTTACCCTCACTGAGTGAGTCCCACAGACCTTACTGGTCTGCGCCATTGTCTCTTCACACTTTCCCCGAGACTTGCTGTTACCAAGGCTTGTTGGCTCCGATCGAGTTGCCGACACCGCAGTAAGCTGCAAACAACGTGGCACACGCCGAATCCAGCTCCTGGTGGTCGTCGACACCTCCTGGACCTCGTGGCTGAAGAGTCAAGGCAACTGCGAATGACCTGAATCTTGCGACGACGGTGGGCATCCATCTTCCTTGCCCCGAGTCACTGCCAAGTGACTTTGAACACTGTCCCCTCTGCTTTCAGGTCTTCCATCTTCCGAATCCAGGCTTGGATTCCTCCGGACATTTCTCCTGTCGCCGCAAGCAGCAAGTCTTCACTGGCTCCCATTGAAAACGACGCCGCGACCCGACACCAAAGAACACCTATGCACCCAGCTCCCCTGGGTGAGGTAACTTCAGCACTATGGTGCTCCTGTGGGTGTGGGCCCTAGAACTACTTACCCTGTAAGTGACTTGCTTGTAGATTCCCTCGAAGTGCCCTAAAACTCTAACTTTCAAAGTGCGACTATCGCACTGACTCGTACATGGTTCACGTCTGTGTTAGACACACCGCGTCCAACTCCCTTGCAATTCCATCTGTAACCGCGTCCTTCGACTCGTACAAGGACCGATCGGTGTGTTCGCCTCGAACACGCAAGGGACCTTTAACATTGATATTTTAATCGCGTCTGAGTGCATAGACTCGTACAGGATTCGCATCGGTGCCAGGTCACAGCGTCCGTCCCCTGTGGGTCTCCTACAACTACCTGGGGTGGTTCTTGGGGGTCCCTCGATTCTAGATGCCCTAGACCTAGGTCTAGTAAACTAAGATTGTAATATTCAATTGTGCTAAACTTATCCTGATAATATTTGACTTGTACATATGTTCCTGTCCTCTAATCTCATAAAGAGATTAGTAGAGAGTGTTTATTAATAAATACATATATATTTGATATATATACCTGTGTGCTGTCTTTTCATTTGGTGATTCAAGAGATTGTGTGGTAAAACAAGCTGCTTTACATTCCTTCAAGACTTAGCCTGAAGGCTGCTCTCCACAGCTACCACTAGGATAGCTTTCTATAAAGGTTGTCTTAAACCTATCTACCATAAGAGTCGAATTGTTCTGGTGCAAGGTGTCCACTTTAATTAGTGAACAGCATATACCAGGCCAACTTCTCACATTGGTGGGCAGCGTGTGGGATTCCAGCTTGCTATTGTTTTACCAGAAAATCTCTATTTGAATTACTAACTGAAAACCACTATAGGTACTTAAGGTACATATAAAGTCAAGCTTAGTATCGATAAGTCCTACTGAACTTAGAGCTGTGTGCCAAGGGATAGCACACCCTTTCTACAGCTCAAGCTAGTATCAGTAGGCCACAAACTAGTGTAGGTAGTACAACACTGCACAACACTAGAATGTCCTTAAAGGGTGGAACCAGTCGATCCACTCAGCCTCAGTATAAGGACATGGCTTTCTCTGACTTGAGAGCCATGTGTGTTGAAAGACACTTGAGACTAGGACAGAGTCCCTCAATCCTACACCTGATAGATCTGCTGACAGCAGAGGATCTTAGATTGGCTCTAGGAGCTAATGGGTCTGAATCAGTGGGTGGGTCAATTACAGTATCTGGGTCAGACGATGAAAATCCGAATGACCAGGACTCTGTGATTGAAGGGCCAGGCCTCAAGGGTCCTGAAAAGGACAGAGGAATTCTCCCTAAGAGAACTGACAGAGTGGATGAGAGGCACAGGTCCCCTTCCAGGGAATCTGAGCACTCTTATCACTCTGGCAGAGAATTTGTCCACCAGAGGAACTCATACTTTCCCATAAGAGAGACCTCCTCTGAAAGAATGTGCAAACTGCTGCAGTATGAGGAAGCAAGAGTTGCCCTCAGAACCAAGCAGTTGGCACTGGATAGAGAAGCCCTGGAGATCCAGAGAGCTTCTAGACGAGAGGGGTTAGAACCCCTTGGTGGCAGCAACAGTGTCCCTAGAGGCAGGGAATCTATTCCAGACCATAGGAACCTGAGCAAGGTTGTTCCTCCCTACCAGAGTGGGATGATATCCACAAGTGGATAACTGCTATGGAGAGGGCCTGTAGAGTACAGCAGGTCCCCCAAAAGAAGTGGGCAACAATCTTGTGGCTCTCCTATTCAGATAAAGGTAGAGACAAGCTCCTCACTGTTAGAGAAGAGGATGCTGATGATTATGAAGTCCTGAAGAGTGCACTGATAGATGGGTTTGGCTTAACCACTGAACAGTACAGGTTGAAGTTCAGAGACACCCAGAAGGCACAGACTCAGGACTGGACTGACTTTGTTGATTGTGCAACCAAGGCTCTGGAGGGTTGGCTGGTTGGCAGTAGGGTTACTGATTTCAAGGGATTGTATAATCTGATGATGAGAGAACAGATCCTTAATAATTGCCAGAACCAGTTGTTGCATCAGTACCTGGTGGACTCGGATCTGACCTCTCCCCAAGAATTGGGAAAGAAGGCAGACAAGTGGGTCAGAACCAGGGTGAGGCAGAAACCCCAGAACCAAGGGGCTGACACCAAGAAGCAAGATCCTAAGGGCTCTCAGAAAGGTGGGGATAAGTCAAAAGACCAGAAGTCTTCACAAGGGCCCCAAAAATCTGCATCTGGTGGGGAGTCACAATCCAACAAGGGAAAAGGCCAAAAGAAGCCCTGGTGCAAATTCTGTAAACAGAAAGGGCACTGGACTTCTGACTGTAACAAGTCCAAAGACCAAACCACCACCACTCCTGCGCCTAAGGCAACTGTTCCCCCTAGTTCAGCTACTGGTGGAGGTGGTACACAGAATAAGGGTGTAGTAGGGTTGACCCTGGGTTCTGAAGTGGACTCTGACCTAGTCAGAGTGCCCACTCAGGCAATGCTGATTTGTGAGGGAGACCTTAATATGTCCTTCCTAGTGAGTCCCAGTAATCTGGGCAAATACAAACAGCAGCCTGTAATAAATGGCAAACAGGCTTTGGCATTTAGGGACACAGGTGCTAGTGTCACCATGGTGGCAGAGGATCTTGTGGACCCTGGACAGATCATCCTGAGCGAAATGTACCAGGTGGCCAATGCAAGCAACTTCAAGACCAACCATAGTCTGGCAGTTGTGAATTTCTCCTGGGGAGGGGTAACTGGCCTCAAGAAGGTTGTAGTCAGTGCAGACCTCCCTGTCGAATGTCTATTGGGCAATGATCTAGAGACTTCAGCCTGGTCTGAAGTAGAGTTATGGACTCATGCTGAGATGTTGGGCATCCCTGCAGAGGTATTTGCTGTGACCAGGTCACAAGCAAGAATGCATGACACTGAACCAGCTCTGGATCCTGGAACAATGGACCAGATGCTTCCCAAGAGGAGGAGCAGTAGGGTAAAGGCAGTGCCTTCCCCTCTGTCTCAGATCACAGATTCACCCCCAGAGGGAGGTGAAGCAGATCCTGAAGAAGGAACTGTCCCAGAGGGACTTGAGCCTGATCAGGTTGAGTTCTTGGGGGCAGGGGGCCCTTCTAGGGAAGATCTGAGGAAGGAGCAACAGTGCTGCCCCTCTCTTGAACCCCTCAGACAGCAGGCTGCTGCTGAGGCTGCTGGGAGTGCTAGTGGGTCCCATAAAGTTTATTGGGATGAGGGACTCCTATATTCTGAGAGTAGAGACCCAGCCCCTGGAGCCACCAGGAGGATGGTAATACCTCAGAAGTTTAGGGGGTTCCTCTTGACCCTAGCACATGACATCCCTTTAGCAGGACACCTGGGCCAAAACAAGACCTGGGACAGGCTTGTTCCACATTTTCATTGGCCACATATGTCAGAGGACACAAAGGAGTTTTGTTGCTCCTGTGTCACATGCCAAGCCAGTGGTAAGGCAGGTGGCACAACAAAGGCCCCCTGATACCACTACCTGTGGTGGGGGTACCCTTTGAAAGGGAAGGGATTGACATTGTTGGTCCCCTTGACCCTCAAGCTGCATCTGGGCACAGGTTTATCCTGGTGGTAGTGGATCATGCCACCAGGTACCCAGAAGCAATTCCCCTGAGGACCACCACAGCCCCTGTGGTGGCAAGAGCCCTCATTGGAGTCTTCTCCAGAGTGGGTTTTCCAAAGGAGGTCATTTCTGACAGAGGTACCAACTTCATGTCAGGATATCTAAAAGCAATGTGGAAGGAGTGTGGTGTAACTTACAAGTTTACCACCCCCTATCACCCACAATGCAATGGTTTAGTTGAACGCTTCAACAAAACCTCGAAAGGAATGATTAAAGGACTCCCAGAGAAGCTTAGGCGGAAATGGGACCTTCTTCTTCCTTGCCTGTTGTTTGCATACAGAGAGGTTCCACAGAAGGGGGTTGGTTACAGCCCATTTGAGCTTCTGTTTGGGCATCCTGTGAGAGGTCCACTAAGTTTGGTAAAAGAGGGCTGGGAGTTACCTCTCAAGCCCCCAAACAAGATGTGATGGACTATGTACTTGGTCTCCGCTCCCGGATGGCAGAGTACATGAAAAAGGCAACCAAAAACCTGGAGGCCAGCCAAGAATTACAAAAAGCTTGGCATGACCAAAGGCTGTACTGACTGTATACCAGCCAGGACAGAAGGTGTGGGTGTTGGAGCCTGTGGCCCCAGCAGCCCTCCAGGACAAGTGGAGTGGCCCCCATACAATAGTTGAACAGAAGGGAGAAGTCACCTACCTGGTGAATCTTGGAACTCCCAGGAGCCCCCTGAGGGTGCTCCATGTCAACAGATTAAAGCCATATGTTGACAGGGCTGACATGGGCTTGCTCATGGCAACTGATGAGGACCAGGAGGAGGAGAGTGACCCTCTCCCTGACCTGCTCTCTCAGAACCCTGAGGATGGGTCAGTAGATGGTGTTGCTTTGGCAAGCAGCCTCACCGACCATCAACAAACTGAGTGCAGACAAGTTCTGCAACAGTTTAGACATATGTTTAGCCTCACCCCTAGTCAGACTTCCTGGTGCACCCACGAGGTGGACACTGGAGACAGTCTGCCTGTCAAGAATAAAATCTACAGGCAACCTGACCATGTCAGGGACTGTATCAGGACTGAAGTCCAGAAAATGTTGGAGCTAGGTGTAATTGAGCCTTCAGATAGCCCTTGGGCTAGTCCAGTAGTCCTGGTACCCAAGCCTCATACCCAGGGTGGTAAGAAAGAAATGAGGTTTTGTGTAGACTACAGAGGCCTCAATGCAGTCACTAGGACTGATGCCTATCCCATACCAAGGGCAGATGAGCTGATTGATACTTTGGCCTCAGCCAAGTATCTAAGCACGTTTGACCTAACAGCTGGCTACTGGCAGATCAGATTAGCTGAGGATGCAAAAGTCAAGACAGCATTTTCGACTCCTGGTGGGCACTACCACTTTGTGGTGATGCCCTTTGGATTGAAAAATGCACCTGCCACTTTCCAGAGGTTGGTGAATAAAGTTCTGACAGGGATGGAAACTTATTGCTCAGCTTATCTAGATGATATTGCTGTCTTTAGTTCCTCCTGGCAGGATCACCTGGTCCACCTCAGGAATGTTTTGGAGGCCCTGCAGAAAGCAGGCCTCACTATCAAGGCCACTAAGTGCCAGATAGGGCAGAGTCAGGTTGTGTACCTGGGCCACCTTGTAGGTGGAGGCCAGGTTCAGCCTTTACAGAGCAAGATCCAGACCATAATGGAATGGGTTGCTCCAACCACCCAGACACAGGTGAGAGCCTTCTTAGGCCTATCTGGGTACTATCGGAGGTTTGTCAAGGGATATGGATCTATAGTGACCCCCTTGAATGATCTGACCTCAAAGAAAATGCCAAAAAGGTTCAGTGGACAGCTAGCTGTCAGAAGGCATTTGAAGACCTAAAGCAGGCCATGTGCACTGCCCCCATCTTACAGAGTCCAGACTACACCAAAAAGTTCATTGTCCAAACAGATGCTTCTGAGCTGGGTGTGGGAGCTGTACTGTCTCAACTGAATGATGAAGGTCAAGACCAGCCAGTAGCTTTTATTAGCAGAAGGCTGACCCCTAGAGAGAAACGTTGGTCAGCTATAGAGAGGGAGGCCTTTGCTGTGGTATGGGCCCTGAAGAAGCTGAGGCAATACTTGTTTGGTACTCACTTCATAGTTCAGACCGACCACAAGCCCCTCCTATGGCTTAAACAAATGAAAGGAGAAAACCCAAAACTTTTGAGGTGGTCCATTTCCCTACAGGGGATGGACTATACAGTGGAACATAGACCTGGGACCCAACATGCCAATGCAGATGGACTCTCAAGGTATTTCCACTTTGAACACGAAGACTCAACTGGTCAAGGTTAGTTTAGTGTCCCTGCGTTTGGGGGGTTGTGTAGGAGAGTAGGATCTGCCTCTTATGTTGCCCCCACTTTTTTCTGATGTTTACACTGGTTTCTGGCTATAGTCAGGCTGGCACCCTGCTAATCAGGGCCCCAGCCTCTCTGTTCTCTCTAAACAATTTGGAGTGCACTCTAGGTGCACTAGTGATTGGATACTGTGGCACCTTATGAGTCCCTAGTATATGGTACCTTAGGTACCAAGGGCATAGGTACTTCACAGGCCTACCAGGGGCTGCAGCATGTATTATGCCACCCCTGGGAAGCAGACTAAATCTGACACCACAGGCCTGCTACTGCAGCCTGAGTGAGGAAGTGCTAGCACCCCTCACTGAGATATAGGTTCCCTATATCTCTCCTGCACACACATATAACCCTATCAGTCACCCCTAAGGCAGGCCCTATCAATCCTGAGGACAGGGTGCTTGGCTTCTATGTGAGGGGGTGCCTCTGCCTGAGCAGGGCCCCTCTGCAGCTCTCAGAGTCCATTCTCTGGTGCTGTTTGTGGATGCGGTTAAACCATATACTTTTAAGTGCATTATATCCTCGCGGTAAAATGCTAACTTTGGAATGGCTGCATCGAAACATGTCGTGTTTGGTGTCAAACACCTTGGAATACTACCCCCCCGCCAGTCCTGGAGGCGGGGGTAGCATTCCACCCTTCTAGAGGGATAGACATGTACCTACGGTGGAAACACGGTAGAATCCTGCAGAGCCCTGGCATCACAAAATGGATGCCACCAGTCACAGACACTGGGCTGCCCTCCTGCTGATGACCAACACTCGCAGTGGAGGAAGCCCAACAATAGATATCCTGTCCCAAGGGGGTGTGACCACCTCCCAGACAGGGTTTAGTGTATTGGGGCTGGGTGGGTGCACTCTTAGAGTGCTTTGAAGTCCTGCACTGGGGGAGCAGAAGGCTCCTCTGTGCATATGCCAGTTCAAACCGGCTCAGGGGCTACCTGTCCCTTCTCTGGCGTGAAACTGGACAAAGGGAAGTGGGTGTAGCCACCCACTCCCCTGACCCTCCCATAGGTAGGGTCATAGAGCTAGTCCCTCCCCTTCTTTTAGTATAAGAGGGGAACCTGTGCATTGCACCCTAGATTTCCCTGGACGACGCTCTACAAGAAGAATCCCGGACCTTCGATGTTCCACTACCTTTGGAAGACTGAAGAATCTCCCTTGGAGTCAAGGAGTGACTCCCCTGCTTGGCAGGCACCAAAAACTACAAATGACAGTCGCAAACTATGCCGCTCCCTCCGGAGTCCGAAGTCCCTGCAGCCCAAGAAGTAGATTTCCTGACTTCTCAAAGGCTATCGTGAGTCCCCAGCGAAGCTGAGGCCAGTGGACCCCAAGAGTAACGAGGAACCGTGACCCCTGGGTACCGTGCACTATTGTCGAGTGCAACCCCTTCACAACATTCCACGAATTTGTGCTTTGGACCACGTATGGTCACAGCCTCCAGCAGGAATCCCTCCTAAGATCAGAGGCCTACCATGTCCCGAGTGACCGTGGTCCCCTGTGAGTGAATCCTCCCAAGGCATCTTCGCGATCCCTTGCCAGCCGGCTTGTGGGTCACCAGAAGAATTTCTAAAGAAACCAAAGGGCTCCCCTTGGTGCTTCAGGCCGGCCCTGACTTACCCTCGCTGGGTGAGTCCCACAGACCTTACTGGTCTGCGCCATTGTCTCTTCACACTTTCCCCGAGACTTGCTGTTTCCAAGGCTTGTTGGCTCCGATTGAGTTGCTGACACCGCAGTAAGCTGCAGACATCGTGGGACACGCCGAATCCAGCTCCTGGTCATAGTCTACGCCTCCTGGACCTCGTGGCTGAAGAGTCAAGGCAACTGCGAACGACCTGAATCTTGCGATGACGGTGGGCGTCCATCTTCCTTGCCCCGAGTCACTGCCAAGTGACTTTGAACACTGTCCCCTCTGCTTTCAGGTCTTCCATCTTCCGAATCCAGGCTTGGATTCCTCTGGACACTTCTCCTGTCGCCGCAAGCAGCAAGCCTTCACTGGCTCCCATTGAAAACGACGCCGCGACCCGACACCAAAGAACACCTATGCACCCGGCTCCCCTGGGTGAGGTAACTTCAGCACTATGGTGCTCCTGTGGGTGTGGGCCCTAGAACTACTTACCCTGTAAGTGACTTGCTTGTAGCTTCCCTCGAAGTGCCCTAAAACTCTAACTTTCCAAGTGCGACTATCGCACTGACTCGTACATGGTTCGCGTCTGTGTTAGACACACCACGTCCAACTCCCTTGCAATTCCATCTGTAACCGCGTCCTTCGACTCGTACAAGGACCGATCGGTGTGTTCACCTCGAACATTCAAGGGACCTTTAACATTGATATTTCAATCGCGTCTGAGTGCATAGACTCGTACAGGATTCGCATCGGTGCCAGGTCACCGCGTCCGTCCCCTGTGGGTCTCCTACAACTACCTGGGGTGGTTCTTGGGGTCCCTCGATTCTAGATGCCCTAGACCTAGGTCTAGTAAACTAAGATTGTAATATTCAATTGTGCTAAACTTATCCTGATAATATTTGACTTGTACATATGTTCCTGTCCTCTAATCTCATAAAGAGATTAGTAGAGAGTGTTTATTAATAAATACATATAGATTTGATATATATACCTGTGTGGTGTCTTTTCATTTGGTGATTCAAGAGATTGTGTGGTAAAACAAGCTGCTTTACATTCCTTCAAGACTTAGCCTGAAGGCTGCTCTCCACAGCTACCACTAGGATAGCTTTCTATAAAGGTTGTCTTAAACCTATCTACCATAAGAGTCGAATTGTTCTGGGTGTCCACTTTAATTAGTGAACAGCATATACCAGGCCAACTTCTCACATCGTGCCTCTTTCTGCACCTCTTTTGCTTCTTTCTGCACCTCTGTTGCCTCTTTCTGCAGTTCTCTTGCCTCTTTCTGCACCTCTGTTGATTCTTTCTGTACTTCTCTTGCATCTTTCTGCACCACTCTTGCTTCTTTCTGTACCCCTCTTGCCTATTTCTGCACTTCTGTTGCCTCTTTCTGCACCCCTCTTGCCTCTTTCTGCGCCTCTGTTGGTTATTTCTGCATCCCTCTTGCAAATGTTTGCACCCCTCTTGCCTCTTTCTGCATCCCTCTTCCCTCTTTCTGCACCTTTGCTGCCTCTGTCTGCACACCTGTTGCTTCATTCTGCAATTCTCTTGCTTCTGTCTGCACCTCTCTTGGTTCTTTGTGCACCCCTATTGCCTCTTTCTGCACCCTTCTTCCCTCTTTGTGCATCTCTCTTGCCTCTTTCTGCACCTCTCTTCCCTTTTCCTGCACCTGTCTTGGCTCTTTCTGCACCTCTGTTGCCTCTTTCTGCAGTTCTCTTGCCTCTTTCTGCACCTCTTTTGCTTCTTTCTGCACCTCTGTTGCCTCTTTCTGCAGTTCTCTTGCCTCTTTATGCACCTCTGTTGCTTCTTTCTGTACTTCTCTTGCCTCTTTCTGCACCCCTCTTGGTTTTTTCTGCACCCCTCTTGGCTTTTTCTGCACCCCTCTTGCCTCTTTCTGTACCCCTGTTGCTTCTTTCTGCACTACTCTTGCCTCTTTCTGCACCCCTCTTCCCTCTTTCTGTATCTCTCTTGCCTCTTTCTGTACCCCTGTTACCTTCTTCTGCACCTCTCTTGCCTGTTTCTGCACCTCATTTGCCTCTTTCTGCCCCTCTCTTGCCTGTTTCTGCACATCTCTTCCCTCTTTCTGCACTTCTCTTGCCTCTTTCTGCACACTTCTTGCCTCTTTCTGCACCTCTATTGGTTCTTTCTGCACTGCTCTTGCTTCTATCTGCACCTCTCTTGCAAATTTCTGCACCCCTCTTGCGCCTCTTTCTGCACTCCTCTTCCCTCTTTTAGCACTTCTCTTGCATCTGTCTGCACCCCTGTTCCCTCTTTCTGCACCTCTTTTGCCTGTTTCTGCACCTCTCTTGCCTGTTTCTGCAGTTCTCTTTTCTCCTGCTGTACCTTTGTTGCCTCTTTCTATACCCCTCTTGGCTTTTTCTGCACCCCTCTTGCCTCTTTCTGTACCCCTGTTGCTTCATTCTGTACTACTCTTGCCTCTTTATGCACCCCTCTTCCCTCTTTCTGTATCTCTCTTGCCTCTTTCTGTACCCCTGTTACCTTTTTCTGCACCTCTCTTACCAGTTTCTGCAACTCTCTTGCCTCTTTCTGCACCTCTCTTGCCTCCTTATGCTCCTCTGTTGCTTTTTTATTCACCCCTCTTGCCTCTTTCTGCAACTCTCTTACCTCTTTCTGCACCCCTGTTGCTTTATTCTGCAATTCTTTTGCTTCTGTCTGCACATCTCTTGCTTCTTTCTCACCCCTCTTGCCTCTTTCTGCATCCTTCTTCCCTCTTTGTGCATCTCTCTTGCTTCTTTCTACACCCTTCTTCCCTTTTCCTGAACCTATCTTGCCTCTTTCTGTACCTCTGTTGCCTGTTTCTGCAGTTCTCTTGCCTCTTTCTGCACCTCTGTTGATTCTTTCTGTACTTCTCTTGCCTATTTCTGTACCCCTCTTGCCTCTTTCTGCACAACTCTTGCTTCTTTCTGTACCCCTCTTGCCTCTTTCTGCACCGCTGTTGCTTCTTTCTTCACCCCTCTTCCCTCTTTCGGTACATCTCTTGCCTCTTTCTCCACCCCATTACCTTTTTCTGCTCCTCTCTTGCCTGTTTCTGCAACTCTCTTGCCTATTTCTGCAGTTCTCTTGCCTCCTTCTGCACCTCTGTTGCTTCTTTCTGCACTTCTGTTGCCTCTTTCTGCACCCCTCTTGCCTCTTTCTGCGCCTCTGTTGGTTATTTCTGCACTCCTCTTGCAAATTCTTGCACCCCTCTTGCCTCTTTCTGCACCCCTCTTCCCTCTTTCTGCACCTTTGTTGCCTCTGTCTGCAAACCTGTTGCTTCATTCTGCACTTCTCTTGCTTCTGTCTGCACCTCTCTTGGTTCTTCCTGCACCCCTATTGCCTCTTTCTGCACCCTCTTCCCTCTTTCTGTATCTCTCTTGCCTCTTTCTGTACTCCTGTTACCTATTTCTGCACCTCTCTTACCAGTTTCTGCAACTCTCTTGCCTCTTTCTGCAGTTTTCTTGCCTCCTTCTGCACCTCTGTTGCTTCTTTCTGCAATTCTGTTTCCTCTTTCTGCACCCCTCTTGCCTCTTTCTGCACCTCTGTTGGTTCTTCTGCACCTCTCTTGCCTCTGTCTGCACACCTGTTGTCTCTTTCTGCACCTTTTGCTTCTTTCTGCACTTCTCTTGTCTCATTCTTCACCCCTGTTGCTTCTTTCTAGACGTTTATTGCCTCTTTCTGCACCTCTGTTGTTTATTTCTGCTATTCCCTTGCCTCTTTCTGCACCCCTCCTGCCTCTTTGTGCACCTCTGTTGCTTCTTTCTGCACTGCTCTTGCTTCTGTCTGCACCTCTCTTGCCTCTGTCTGCACCCCTCTTCCCTCTTTCTGCACCTCTTTTGCCTGTTTCTGCAACTCTCTTGCTTCTTTCTGCACTTTTCCTGCCTCTTTCTGCACCTCTGTTGCTTCCTTCTGCACTTCTCTTCCCTCATTCTGCACCCCTCTTGCCTCTTTCTGCACCTCTGTTGCTTCATTCTGCACTTCTCTTGCTTCTTTCTTCGCCTCTCTTCCTTCTTTCTTCGCCTCTCTTCCTTCTTTCTGCACCCCTCTTTCCTCTTTCTGCATCCTTCTTTCCTCTTTGTGCACCTTCCTTCCCTCTTTCTGCACTTCTCTTCCCTCTTTATGCACCTCTCTTGCCTCTTTATGCACCCCTCTTGCTTCTTTCTGCACCACTCGTGCTTCTTTCTGCACCCCTCTTCCCTCTTTCTTCACCCCTCTTGCCTCTTTCTGCAATTCTCTTGCCTCTTTCTGCATTTCTGTTGCTTCTTTATGCACCCCACTTGCCTGTTTCTGCACCTCATTTGCCTCTTTCTTCCCCTCTCTTGTCTGTTTCTGCACATCTCTTCCCTCTTTCTGCACTTCTCTTGCCTCTTTCTGCACACCTCTTGCCTCTTTCTGCACCTCTATTGGTTCTTTCTGCACTGCTCTTGCTTCTATCTGCACCTCTCTTGCAAATTTCTGCACCCCTCTTGCGCCTCTTTCTGCACTCCTCTTCCCTCTTTTAGCACTTCTCTTGCATCTGTCTGTACCCCTGTTGCTTCATTCTGTACTACTCTTGCCTCTTTATGCACCCCTCTTCCCTCTTTCTGTATCTCTCTTGCCTCTTTCTGTACCCCTGTTGCTTCATTCTGTACTACTCTTGCCTCTTTATGCACCCCTCTTCCCTCTTTCTGTATCTCTCTTGCCTCTTTCTGTACCCCTGTTACCTTTTTCTGCACCTCTCTTACCAGTTTCTGCAACTCTCTTGCCTCTTTCTGCACCTCTCTTGCCTCCTTATGCTCCTCTGTTGCTTTTTTATTCACCCCTCTTGCCTCTTTCTGTACCCCTGTTGCTTCATTCTGTACTACTCTTGCCTCTTTATGCACCCCTCTTCCTTCTTTCTGTATCTCTCTTGCCTCTTTCTGTACCCCTGTTACCTTTTTCTGCACCTCTCTTACCAGTTTCTGCAACTCTCTTGCCTCTTTCTGCACCTCTCTTGCCTCCTTATGCTCCTCTGTTGCTTTTTATTCACCCCTCTTGCCTCTTTCTGCAACTCTCTTACCTCTTTCTGCACCCCTGTTGCTTTATTCTGCAATTCTTTTGCTTCTGTCTGCACATCTCTTGCTTCTTTCTCACCCCTCTTGCCTCTTTCTGCATCCTTCTTCCCTCTTTGTGCATCTCTCTTGCTTCTTTCTACACCCTTCTTCCCTTTTCCTGAACCTATCTTGCCTCTTTCTGTACCTCTGTTGCCTGTTTCTGCAGTTCTCTTGCCTCTTTCTGCACCTCTGTTGATTCTTTCTGTACTTCTCTTGCCTATTTCTGTACCTCTCTTGCCTCTTTCTGCACAACTCTTGCTTCTTTCTGTACCCCTCTTGCCTCTTTCTGCACCGCTGTTGCTTCTTTCTTCACCCCTCTTCCCTCTTTCGGTACATCTCTTGCCTCTTTCTCCACCCCATTACCTTTTTCTGCTCCTCTCTTGCCTGTTTCTGCAACTCTCTTGCCTATTTCTGCAGTTCTCTTGCCTCCTTCTGCACCTCTGTTGCTTCTTTCTGCACTTCTGTTGCCTCTTTCTGCACCCCTCTTGCCTCTTTCTGCGCCTCTGTTGGTCATTTCTGCACTCCTCTTGCAAATTCTTGCACCCCTCTTGCCTCTTTCTGCACCCCTCTTCCCTCTTTCTGCACCTTTGTTGCCTCTGTCTGCAAACCTGTTGCTTCATTCTGCACTTCTCTTGCTTCTGTCTGCACCTCTCTTGGTTCTTCCTGCACCCCTATTGCCTCTTTCTGCACCCCTCTTCCCTCTTTCTGTATCTCTCTTGCCTCTTTCTGTACTCCTGTTACCTATTTCTGCACCTCTCTTACCAGTTTCTGCAACTCTCTTGCCTCTTTCTGCAGTGTTCTTGCCTCCTTCTGCACCTCTGTTGCTTCTTTCTGCAATTCTGTTTCCTCTTTCTGCACCCCTCTTGCCTCTTTCTGCACCTCTGTTGGTTCTTCTGCACCTCTCTTGCCTCTGTCTGCACACCTGTTGTCTCTTTCTGCACCTTTTGCTTCTTTCTGCACTTCTCTTGTCTCATTCTTCACCCCTGTTGCTTCTTTCTAGACGTTTATTGCCTCTTTCTGCACCTCTGTTGCTTATTTCTGCTATTCCCTTGCCTCTTTCTGCACCCCTCCTGCCTCTTTGTGCACCTCTGTTGCTTCTTTCTGCACTGCTCTTGCTTCTGTCTGCACCTCTCTTGCCTCTGTCTGCACCCCTCTTCCCTCTTTCTGCACCTCTTTTGCCTGTTTCTGCAACTCTCTTGCTTCTTTCTGCACTTTTCCTGCCTCTTTCTGCACCTCTGTTGCTTCCTTCTGCACTTCTCTTCCCTCATTCTGCACCCCTCTTGCCTCTTTCTGTACCTCTGTTGCTTCATTCTGCACTTCTCTTGCTTCTTTCTTCGCCTCTCTTCCTTCTTTCTTCGCCTCTCTTCCTTCTTTCTGCACCCCTCTTTCCTCTTTCTGCATCCTTCTTTCCTCTTTGTGCACCTTCCTTCCCTCTTTCTGCACTTCTCTTCCCTCTTTATGCACCTCTCTTGCCTCTTTATGCACCCCTCTTGCTTCTTTCTGCACCACTCGTGCTTCTTTCTGCACCCCTCTTCCCTCTTTCTTCACCCCTCTTGCCTCTTTCTGCAATTCTCTTGCCTCTTTCTGCATTTCTGTTGCTTCTTTATGCACCCCACTTGCCTGTTTCTGCACCTCATTTGCCTCTTTCTTCCCCTCTCTTGTCTGTTTCTGCACATCTCTTCCCTCTTTCTGCACTTCTCTTGCCTCTTTCTGCACACCTCTTGCCTCTTTCTGCACCTCTATTGGTTCTTTCTGCACTGCTCTTGCTTCTATCTGCACCTCTCTTGCAAATTTCTGCACCCCTCTTGCGCCTCTTTCTGCACTCCTCTTCCCTCTTTTAGCACTTCTCTTGCATCTGTCTGCACCCCTGTTCCCTCTTTCTGCACCTCTTTTGCCTGTTTCTGCACCTCTCTTGCCTGTTTCTGCAGTTCTCTTTTCTCCTGCTGTACTTTTGTTGCCTCTTTCTACACCCCTCTTGGCTTTTTCTGCATCCCTCTTGCCTCTTTCTGTACCCCTGTTGCTTCTTTCTGCACTACTCTTGCCTCTTTATGTACCCCTCTTCCCTCTTTCTGTATCTCTCTTGCCTCTTTCTGTACCCCTGTTACCTTTTTCTGCACCTCTCTTACCAGTTTCTGCAACTCTCTTGCGTCTTTCTGCACCTCTCCTGCCTCCTTCTGCTCCTCTGTTGCTTTTTTATTCACACCTCTTGCCTCTTTCTGCACCTCTATTGGTTCTTTCGGCACTGCTCTTGCTTCTATCTGCACCTCTCTTGCAAATTTCTTCACCCCTCTTGCGCCTCTTTCTGCACTCCTCTTCCCTCTTTTAGCACTTCTCTTGCATCTGTCTGCACCCCTGTTCCCTCTTTCTGCACCTCTTTTGCCTGTTTCTGCACCTCTCTTGCCTGTTTCTGCAGTTCTCTTTTCTCCTGCTGTACCTTTGTTGCCTCTTTCTGCACTACTCTTGCCTCTTTATGTACCCCTCTTCCCTCTTTCTGTATCTCTCTTGCCTCTTTCTGTACCCCTGTTACCTTTTTCTGCACCTCTCTTACCAGTTTCTGCAACTCTCTTGCGTCTTTCTGCACCTCTCTTGCCTCCTTCTGCACATCTCTTGCTTCTTTCTCACCCCTCTTGCCTCTTTCTGCATCCTTCTTCCCTCTTTGTGCATCTCTCTTGCTTCTTTCTACACCCTTCTTCCCTTTTCCTGCACCTGTCTTGCCTCTTTCTGTACCTCTGTTGCCTGTTTCTGCTGTTCTCTTGCCTCTTTCTGCACCTCTGTTGATTGTTTCTGTACTTCTCTTGCCTCTTTCTGTACCCCTCTTGCCTCTTTCTGCACAACTTTTGCTTCTTTCTGTACCCCTCTTGCCTCTTTCTGCACCCCTGTTGCCTCTTTCTTCACCCCTCTTCCCTCTTTCGGTACATCGCTTGCCTGTTTCTCCACCACTATTACCTTTTTCTGCTCCTCTCTTGCCTGTTTCTGCAACTCTCTTGCCTCTTTCTCAGTTCTCGTGCCTCCTTCTGCACCTCTGTTGCTTCTTTCTGCACTTCTGTTGCCTCTTTCTGCACCCCTCTTGCCTCTTTCTGCGCCTCTGTTGGTTATTTCTGCACCCCTCTTGCAAATTTTTGCACCCCTCTTGCCTCTTTCTGCACCCCTCTTCCCTCTTTCTGCACCTTTGTTGCCTCTGTCTGCATACCTGTTGCTTCATTCTGCACTTCTCTTGCTTCTGTCTGCAACTCTCTTAGTTCTTTCTGCACCCCTATTGCCTCTTTCTGCACCCTTCTTCCCTCTTTCTGCATCCCTCTTGCCTCTTTCTGCACCTCTCTTGCCTCGTTCTGCACCCCTCTTGCCTCTTTCTGCACCTCTCTTGTTTCTTTCTACACCCTTCTTCCCTTTTTCTGCACCTGTCTTGCCTCTTTCTGCACCTCTGTTGCCACTTTCTGCAGTTCTCTTGCCTCTTTCTGCACCTCCTTTGCTTCTTTCTGCACCTCTGTTGCCTCTTTCTGTAGTTCTCTTGCCTCTCTATGCACCTCTGTTGCTTCTTTCTGTACTTCTCTTGCCTCTTTCTGCACCCCTCTTGCCTCTTTCTGCTCCTCAATTGCAAATTTCTGCACCCCTCTTGCCTCTTTCTGCACTCTTCTTCCCTCTTTCTGCACTTCTCTTGCGTCTGTCTGCACTCCTTTTCCCTCTTTCTGCACCTCTTTTGCCTGTATCTGCACCTCTCTTGCCTGTTTCTGCAGTTCTCTTGTCTCCTGCTGTACCTTTGTTGCCTCTTTCTACACCCCTCTTGGCTTTTTCTGCATCCCTCTTGCCTCTTTCTGTACCCCTGTTGCTTCTTTCTGCACTACTCTTGCCTCTTTATGTACCCCTCTTCCCTCTTTCTGTATCTCTCTTGCCTCTTTCTGTACCCCTGTTACCTTTTTCTGCACCTCTCTTACCAGTTTCTGCAACTCTCTTGCGTCTTTCTGAACCTCTCTTGCCTCCTTCTGCTCCTCTGTTGCTTTTTTATTCACCCCTCTTGCCTCTTTCTGCAACTCTCTTACCTCCTTCTACACCCCTGTTGCTTTATTCTGCACTTCTTTTGCTTCTGTCTGCACATCTCTTGCTTCTTTCTCACCCCTCTTGCCTCTTTCTGCATCCTTCTTCCCTCTTTGTGCATCTCTCTTGCTTCTTTCTACACCCTTCTTCCCTTTTCCTGCACCTGTCTTGCCTCTTTCTGTACCTCTGTTGCCTGTTTCTGCTGTTCTCTTGCCTCTTTCTGCACCTCTGTTGATTGTTTCTGTACTTCTCTTGCCTCTTTCAGTACCCCTCTTGCCTCTTTCTGCACAACTTTTGCTTCTTTCTGTACCCCTCTTGCCTCTTTCTGCACCCCTGTTGCCTCTTTCTTCACCCCTCTTCCCTCTTTCGGTACATCGCTTGCCTGTTTCTCCATCCCTATTACCTTTTTCTGCTCCTCTCTTGCCTGTTTCTGCAACTCTCTTGCCTCTTTCTCAGTTCTTTTGCCTCCTTCTGCACCTCTGTTGCTTCTTTCTGCACTTCTGTTGCCTCTTTCTGCACCCCTCTTGCCTCTTTCTGCGCCTCTGTTGGTTATTTCTGCACCCCTCTTGCAAATTTTTGCACCCCTCTTGCCTCTTTCTGCACCCCTCTTCCCTCTTTCTGCACCTTTGTTGCCTCTGTCTGCATACCTGTTGCTTCATTCTGCACTTCTCTTGCTTCTGTCTGCAACTCTCTTAGTTCTTTCTGCACCCCCATTGCCTCTTTCTGCACCCTTCTTCCCTCTTTGTGCATCCCTCTTGCCTCTTTCTGCACCTCTCTTGCCTCGTTCTGCACCCCTCTTGCCTCTTTCTGCACCTCTCTTGCTTCTTTCTACACCCTTCTTCCCTTTTTCTGCACCCGTCTTGCCTCTTTCTGCACCTCTGTTGCCACTTTCTGCAGTTCTATTGCCTCTTTCTGCACCTCCTTTGCTTCTTTCTGCACCTCTGTTGCCTCTTTCTGTAGTTCTCTTGCCTCTCTATGCACCTCTGTTGCTTCTTTCTGTACTTCTCTTGCCTCTTTCTGCACCCCTCTTGCCTCTTTCTGCTCCTCAATTGCAAATTTCTGCACCCCTCTTGCCTCTTTCTGCACTCTTCTTCCCTCTTTCTGCACTTCTCTTGCGTCTGTCTGCACTCCTTTTCCCTCTTTCTGCACCTCTTTTGCCTGTATCTGCACCTCTCTTGCCTCATTCTGCAGTTCTCTTGTCTCCTGCTGCACATTTGTTGCCTCTTTCTGCACCCCTCTTGCCTCTTTCTGCACACCTGTTGCTTCATTCTGCACTTCTCTTGCTTCTTTCTGCACCTGTCTTACTTCTTTCTGCACCCCTCTTGCCTCTTTGTGCACCCTTCTTCCCTCTTTGTACACCTCTCTTGTCTCCTTCTGCACCCATCTTGTGTCTTTCTGCACCTCTCTAGCTTCTTTCTGTACCCTTCTTCCATTTTCCTGCACCTCTATTGCCTCTTTCTGCACCTCTCTTGCCTCTTTCCGCAGTTCTCTTGCATATGTCAGCACCCCTGTTCCCTTTTTCTGCACCTCTTTTGCCTGTTTCTGCAACTCTCTTGCCTCTTTCTGCACCTCTCTTGCCTCCTTCTGCTCCTCTGTTGCTTTTTTTTCACCCCTCTTGCCTCTTTCTGCAACTCTCTTACCTCTTTCTGCACCCCTGTTGCTTTATTCGGCACTTCTATTGCTTCTGTCTGCATATCTCTTGCTTCGTTCTCACCCCTCTTGCCTCTTTCTGCATCCTTCTTCCCTCTTTCTGCATCTCTCTTGCTTCTTTCTACATACTTCTTTCCTTTTCCTGCACTTGTCTTGCCTCTTTCTGCACCTCTGTTTCCTGTTTCTGCATTTCTCGTGCCTCTTTCTGCACCTCTTTTGCTTCTTTCTGCACCTCTGTTGCCTCTTTCTGCAGTTCTCTTGCCTCTTTCTGCACCTCTGTTGATTCTTTCTGTACTTCTCTTGCCTCTTTCTGCACCACTCTTGCTTCTTTCTGTACCTCTCTTGCCTCTTTCTGCACTTCTGTTGCCTCTTTCTGCACTCCTCTTGCATCTTTCTGCGCCTCTGTTGGTTATTTCTGCACCCCTTTTGCAACTTTTTGCACACCTCTTGCCTCTTTCTGAACCCCTCTTCCCTCTTTCTGCACCTTTGCTGCCTCTGTCTGCACACCTGTTGCTTCATTCTGCACTTCTCTTGCTTCTGTCTGCACCTCTCTTGGTTCTTTCTGCACCCCTATTGCCTCTTTCTGCACCTCTCTTGCTTCTTTCTACACCCTTCTTCCCTTTTCCTGCACCTGTCTTGGCTCTTTCTGCACCTCTGTTGCCTCTTTCTGCACCTCTTTTGCTTCTTTCTGCACCTTTGTTGCCTCTTTCTACACCCCTCTTGGCTTTTTCTGCATCCCTCTTGTCTCTTTCTGTACCCCTGTTGCTTCTTTCTGCACTACTCTTGCCTCTTTATGTACCCCTCTTCCCTCTTTCTGTATCTCTCTTGCCTCTTTCTGTACCCCTGTTACCTTTTTCTGCACCTCTCTTACCAGTTTCTGCAACTCTCTTGCGTCTTTCTGCACCTCTCTTGCCTCCTTCTGCTCCTCTGTTGCTTTTTTATTCACCCCTCTTGCCTCTTTCTGCAACTCTCTTACCTCTTTCTAAACCCATGTTGCTTTATTCTGCACTTCTTTTGCTTCTGTCTGCACATCTCTTGCTTCTTTCTCACCCCTCTTGCCTCTTTCTGCATCCTTCTTCCCTCTTTGTGCATCTCTCTTGCTTCTTTCTACACCCTTCTTCCCTTTTCCTGCACCTGTCTTGCCTCTTTCTGTACCTCTGTTGCCTGTTTCTGCAGTTCTCTTGCCTCTTTCTGCACCTCTGTTGATTCTTTCTGTACTTCTCTTGCCTCTTTCTGTACCCCTCTTGCCTCTTTCTGCACAACTCTTGCTTCTTTCTGTACCCCTCTTGCCTCTTTCTGCACAGCTGTTGCTTTTTTCTTCACCCCTCTTCCCTCTTTCGGTACATCTCTTGCCTCTTTCTCCACCCCATTACCTTTTTCTGCTCCTCTCTTGCCTGTTTCTGCAACTCTCTTGCCTCTTTCTCAGTTCTCTTGCCTCCTTCTGCACCTCTGTTGCTTCTTTCTGCACTTCTGTTGCCTCTTTCTGCACCCCTCTTGCCTCTTTCTGCGCCTCTGTTGGTTATTTCTGCACCCCTCTTGCAAATTTTTGCACCCCTCTTGCCTCTTTCTGCACCCCTCTTCCCTCTTTCTGCACCTTTGTTGCCTCTGTCTGCATACCTGTTGCTTCATTCTGCACTTCTCTTGCTTCTGTCTGCAACTCTCTTAGTTCTTTCTGCACCCCTATTGCCTCTTTCTGCACCCTTCTTCCCTCTTTCTGCACCTCTCTTGCCTCGTTCTGCACCCCTCTTGCCTCTTTCTGCACCTCTCTTGCTTCTTTCTACACCCTTCTTCCCTTTTTCTGCACCCGTCTTGCCTCTTTCTGCACCTCTGTTGCCACTTTCTGCAGTTCTCTTGCCTCTTTCTGCACCTCCTTTGCTTCTTTCTGCACCTCTGTTGCCTCTTTCTGTAGTTCTCTTGCCTCTCTATGCACCTCTGTTGCTTCTTTCTGTACTTCTCTTGCCTCTTTCTGCACCCCTCTTGCCTCTTTCTGCTCCTCAATTGCAAATTTCTGCACCCTCTTGCCTCTTTCTGCACTCTTCTTCCCTCTTTCTGCACTTCTCTTGCGTCTGTCTGCACTCCTTTTCCCTCTTTCTGCACCTCTTTTGCCTATATCTGCACCTCTCTTGCCTCATTCTGCAGTTCTCTTGTCTCCTGCTGCACCTTTGTTGCCTCTTTCTGCACCCCTCTTGCCTCTTTCTACACACCTGTTGCTTCATTCTGCACTTCTCTTGCTTCTTTCTGCACCTGTCTTACTTCTTTCTGCACCCCTCTTGCCTCTTTGTGCACCCTTCTTCCCTCTTTGTACACCTCTCTGGTCTCCTTCTGCACCCCTCTTGTGTCTTTCTGCACCTCTCTAGCTTCTTTCTGTACCCTTCTTCCATTTTCCTGCACCTCTATTGCCTCTTTCTGCACCTCTCTTGCCTCTTTCCGCAGTTCTCTTGCATATGTCAGCACCCCTGTTCCCTTTTTCTGCACCTCTTTTGCCTGTTTCTGCAACTCTCTTGCCTCTTTCTGCACCTCTCTTGCCTCCTTCTGCTCCCCTGTTGCTTTATTCGGCACTTCTATTGCTTCTGTCTGCACATCTCTTGCTTCTTTCTCACCCCTCTTGCCTCTTTCTGCATCCTTCTTCCCTCTTTGTGCATCTCTCTTGCTTCTTTCTACATACTTCTTTCCTTTTCCTGCACCTATCTTGCCTCTTTCTGCACCTCTGTTTCCTATTTCTGCATTTCTCGTGCCTCTTTCTGCACCTCTTTTGCTTCTTTCTGCACCACTGTTGTCTCTTTCTGCAGTTCTCTTGCCTCTTTCTGCACCTCTGTTGATTCTTTCTGTACTTCTCTTGCCTCTTTCTGCACCACTCTTGCTTCTTTCTGTACCCCTCTTGCCTCTTTCTGCACTTCTGTTGCCTCTTTCTGCACCCCTCTTGCATCTTTCTGCGCCTCTGTTGGTTATTTCTGCACCCCTTTTGCAAATTTTTGCACACCTCTTGCCTCTTTCTGCACCCCTCTTCCCTCTTTCTGCACCTTTGCTGCCTCTGTCTGCACACCTGTTGCTTCATTCTGCACTTCTCTTGCTTCTGTCTGCACCTCTCTTGGTTCTTTCTGCACCCCTATTGCCTCTTTCTGCACCTCTCTTGCTTTTTTCTACACCCTTCTTCCCTTTTCCTCCACCTGTCTTGGCTCTTTCTGCACCTCTGTTGCCTCTTTCTGCACCTCGTTTGCTTCTTTCTGCACCTCTGTTGCCTCTTTCTGCAGTTCTCTTGCCTCTTTATGCACCTCTGTTGCTTCTTTCTGTACTTCTCTTGCCTCTTTCTGCACCCCTCTTGGCTTTTTCTGCACCCCTCTTCGCTTTTTCTGCACCCTTCTTGCCTCTTTCTGTACCCCTGTTGCATCTTTCTGCACTACTCTGTCCTCTTTCTGCACCACTCTTCCCTCTTTCTGTATCTCTCTTGCCTCTTTCTGTACCCCTGTTACCCTTTTCTGCACCTCTCTTACCAGTTTATGCAACTCTCTTGCCTCTTTCTGCACCTCTCATGCCTCCTTCTGCTCGTCTGTTGCTTTTTTATTCATCGTTCTTGCCTCTTTCTGCAACTCTCTTACCTCTTTCTGCACCCCTGTTGCTTTATTCTGCACTTCTTTTGCTTCTGTCTGCACATCTCTTGCTTCTTTCGCACCCCTCTTGCCTCTTTCTGCATCCTTCTTCCCTCTTTGTGCATCTCTCTTTCTTCGTTCTACACCCTTCTTCCCTTTTCCTTCACCTGTCTTGCCTCTTTCTGCACCTCTGTTGCCTGTTTCTGCAGTTCTCTTGCCTCTTTCTGCACCTCTGTTGATTCTTTCTGTACTTCTCTTGCCTCTTTCTGTACCCCTCTTGCCTCTTTCTGCACAACTCTTGCTTCTTTCTGTACCCCTCTTGCCTCTTTCTGCACCCCTGTTGCCTCTTTCTTCACCCCTCTTCCCTCTTTCGGTACCTCTCTTGCCTCTTTCTGCACCCCTATTACCTTTTTCTGCTCCTCTCTTGCCTGTTTCTGCTACTCTCTTGCCTCTTTCTGCAGTCCTCTTGCCTCCTTCTGCACCTCTGTTGCTTCTTTCTGCACTTCTGTTGCCTCTTTCTGCACCCCTCTTGACTCTTTCTGTGCCTCTGTTGGTTATTTCTGCACCCCTCTTGCAAATTTTTGCACCCCTCTTGCCTCTTTCTGCACCCCTCTTCCCTCTTTCTGCACCTTTGTTGCCTCTGTCTGCACACCTGTTGCTTCATTCTGCACTTCTCTTGCTTCTGTCTGCGCCTCTCTTGGTTCTTTTTGCACCCCTATTGCCTCTTTCTGCACCCCTCTTCCCTCTTTCTGTATCTCTCTTGCATCTTTCTGTACTCCTGTTACCTTTTTCTGCACCTCTCTTACCAGTTGCCTCTTTCTGCAGTTTTCTTGCCTGTAGGAGAGTAGGATCTGCCTCTTATGTTGCCCCCACTTTTTTTCTGATGTTTACACTGGTTTCTGGCTATAGTCTGGCTGGGTCCCTGCTAATCAGGGCACCAGCCTCTCTGTTCTCTCTAAACGACTTGGAGTGCTCTCTAGGTGCACTAGTGATTGGATGCTGTGGTTCCTTATGAGTCCCTAGTATATGGTACCTTAGGTGCTAAGGGCATAGGTACTTCACAGGCCTACCAGGGGCTGCAGCATGTATTATGCCACCCCTGGGAAGCAGACTAAATCTGACACCACAGGCCTGCTACTGCAGCCTGGGTGAGGAAGTGCTAGCACCCCTCACTGAGATATAGGTCCCTTTATATCTCTCTTACACACACATATGAACCTATCAGTCACCCCTAAGGCAGGCCCTATCAATCCTGAGGGCAGGGTGCTTGGCTTCTATGTGAGGGGGTGCCTCTGCCTGAGCAGGGCCCCTCTGCAGCTCTCAGAGTCCATTCTCTGGTGCTGTTTGTGGATGCGGTTAAACCATATACTTTTAAGTGCATTATATCCTCGTGGTAAAATGCTAACTTTGGAATGGCTGCATCGAAACATGTCGTGTTTGGTGTCAAACATCTTGGAATACTACCCCCCCGCCAGTCCTGGCGGCGGGGGTAGCATTCCACCCTTCTAGAGGGATAGGCATGTACCTACTGTGGAAACACAGTAGAATCCTGCAGAGCCCTGGCATCACAAAATGGATGCCACCAGTCACAGACACTGGGCTGCCCTCCTGCTGATGACCAACACTCGCAGTGGAGGAAGCCCAACAATAGATATCCTGTCCCAAGGGGGTGTGACCACCTTCCAGACAGGGTTTAGTGTATTGGGGCTGGGTGGGTGCACTCTTAGAGTGCTTTGAAGTCCTGCACTGGGGGAGCAGAAGGCTCCTCTGTGCATATGCCAGTTCAAACCGGCTCAGGGGCTACCTGTCCCTGCTCTGGCGTGAAACTGGACAAAGGGAAGTGGGTGTAGCCACCCACTCCCCTGACCCTCCCATAGGTAGGGTCATAGAGCTAGTCCCTCCCTTTCTTTTAGTATAAGAGGGGGAACCTGTGCATAGCACCCTAGATTTCCCTGGACGACGCTCTGAAGAAGAATCCCGGACCTTCGACGTTCCACTACCTTTGGAAGACTGAAGAATCTCCCTTGTAGTCAAGGAGTGACTCCCCTGCTTGGCAGGCACCAAAAACTACAGACAACAGTCGCAAACTTCGCCGCTCCCGCCGGAGTCCGAAGTCCCTGCAGCCCAAGAAGTAGATTTCCTGACTTCTCAAAGGCCATTGTGAGTCCCCAGTGAAGCTGAGGCCAGTGGACCCCAAGAGTAATGAGGAACTGCGACCCCTGTGTACCGTGCACTATTGTCGAGTGCAACCCCTTCACAACGTTCCACCAACTTGTGCTTTGGACCACGTGTGGTCCTAGCCTCCAGCAGAAATCCCTTCTGAAGATCCGAGGCCTACCACGTCCTGAGTGACCGTGGACCCCTGTGAGCCAATCCTCCCAAGGTGTCTTCATGATCCCTTGCCAGCCAGCTTGTGGGTCCCCAGAAGACTTTCTAAAGAAACCAAAGGGCTCCTCTGGTTGCGCCAGGCCTGTCCTGACTTACCCTTGCTGGGTGAGTCCCCCAGACCTTGCTGGTCTGCGCCATTGCCTCTTTGCACTTTCTCTGAGACTTGCTCTTACCAAGGCTTGTTGGCTCCAATCGAGTCGCTGACACCGGAGTAAGCTGCAGACATCGTGGGACCCACCGAATCCAGCTCCTGGTTGTCGTCGACACCTCCTGGACCTCGTGGCTGAAGAGTCAAGGCAACCGTGAACGACCTGAACCTTGCGACGACGGTGGGCATCCATCTTTCTTGCCCCGAGTCACTGCCAAGTGACTTTGAACACTGTCCCCTCTGCTTTCAGGTCTTCCATCTTCCGAATCCAGGCTTGGATTCCTCCGGACACTTCTCCTGTCGCCGCAAGCAGCAAGTCTTCACTGGCTCCCATTGAAAACGACGCCGCGACCCGACACCAAAGAACACCTATGCACCCGGCTCCCCTGGGTGAGGTAACTTCAGCACTATGGTGCTCCTGTGGGTGTGGGCCCTAGAACTACTTACCCTGTAAGTGACTTGCTTGTAGCTTCCCTCAAAGTGTCCTAAAACTCTAATTTTCTAAGTGCGACAATTGCGCTGACTCGTACAGGGTTCGCGTCTGTGTTAGACACACCGCGTCCATCTCCTTTGTAACACTATCTAGAACTGTATCCTTCGACTCGTACTGAGTCCGATCAGTGTTCGCCTCGAACACACAAAGGGCCTGTAACACTGAGACCTCCATTGCGCTGACTCGCACAAGGTTCGCGTCTGTGTTAGACACAGCGCGTCCATCTCCCTTGCACCTCTATCTGTAACCGCGTCCTTCGACTCGTACAAGGACCGATCGGTGTGTTCGCCTTGAACACACAAGGGACCTTTAACATTGAAATCTCAATCGCGTCTGTGCGCATAGACTCGTACAGGACTCGCACCGGTGCCAGGACACCGCGTCCGTCCCCTGTGGGTCTCCTACAACTACCTGGGGTGGTTCTTGGGGGTCCCTCGATTCTAGATGCCCTAGACCTAGGTCTAGCCAAACTAAGATTATGATATTTGATTGTGCTAAACTTATTTTGATAACATTTGACTTGTACATATGTTCCTGACTTCTAATCTCATAAAGAGATTAGTAGAGAGTGTTTATTAATAAATACATATATATTTGATATATATACCTGTGTGGTGTCTTTTCATTTGGTGATTCAAGAGATTGTGTGGTAAAACAAGCTGCTTTACATTCCTTCAAGACTTAGCCTGAAGGCTGCTCTCCACAGCTACCACTAGGATAGCTTTCTATAAAGGTTGTCTTAAACCTATCTACCATAAGAGTTGAATTGTTCTGGTGCAAGGTGTCCACTTTAATTAGTGAACAGCAATGTATACCAGGCCAACTTCTCACATTGGTGGGCAGCGTGTGGGATTCCAGCTTGCTATTGTTTTACCAGAAACTCTCTATTTGAATTACTAACTGAAAACCACTATAGGTACTTAAGGTACATATAAAGTCAAGCTTAGTATCAATAAGTTCTACTGAACTTAGAGCTGTGTGCCAAGGGATAGCACACCCTTTCTACAGCTCAAGCTAGTATCAGTAGGCCACAAACTAGTGTAAGTAGTACAACACTGCACAACACTAGAATGTCCTTAAAGGGTGGAACCAGTGGATCCACTCAGCCTCAGTATAAGGACATGGCTTTCTCTGACTTGAGAGCCATGTGTGTTGAAAGACACCTGAGGCTAGGACAGAGTCCCTCAACCCTACACCTGATAGATCTGCTGACAGCAGATGATCTTAGATTGGCTCTAGCAGCTAATGGGTCTGAATCAGTGGGTGGGTCAATTACAGTATCTGGGTCAGATGATGAAAATCAGAATGACCAGGACTCTGTGATTGAAGGGCCAGGCCTCAAGGGGCCTGAAAAGGACAGAGGAATTCTCCCTAAGAGAACTGACAGAGTGGATGAGAGGCATAGGTCCCCTTCCAGGGAATCTGAGCACTCTTATCACTCTGGCAGAGAATTTGTCCACCAGAGGAACTCATACTTTCCCATAAGAGAGACCTCCTCTGAAAGAATGTGCAAACTGCTGCAATATGAGGAAGCAAGAGTTGCCCTCAGAACCAAGCAGTTGGCACTGGATAGAGAAGCCCTGGAGATCCAGAGAGCTTCTAGAAGAGAGGGGTTAGAACCCCTTGGTGGCAGCAACAGTGTCCCTAGAGGCAGAGAATCTATTCCAGACCATAGGAACCTGAGCAAGGTTGTTCCTCCCTACCAGAGTGGGTATGATATCCACAAGTGGATAACTGCTATGGAGAGGGCCTGTAGAGTACAGCAGGTCCCCCAAAAGCAGTGGGCAGCAATCTTGTGGCTCTCCTTTTCAGATAAAGGTAGAGACAAGCTCCTCACTGTTAGAGAAGAGGATGCTGACGATTATGAAGTCCTGAAGAGTGCACTGATAGATGGGTTTGGCTTAACCACTGAACAGTACAGGTTGAAGTTCAGAGACACCCAGAAGGCACAGACTCAGGACTGGACTGACTTTGTTGATTGTGCAACCAAGGCTCTGGAGGGTTGGCTGGTTGGCAGTAGGGTTACTGATTTCAAGGGATTGTATAATCTGATGATGAGAGAACAGATCCTTAATAATTGCCAGAACCAGTTGTTGCATCAATACCTGGTGGACTCAGATCTGACCTCTCCCCAAGAATTGGGAAAGAAGGCAGACAAATGGGTCAGAACCAGGGTGAGGCAGAAACCCCAGAACCAAGGGGGTGACACCAAGAAGCAAGATCCTAAGGGCTCTGAGAAAGGTGGGGATAAGTCAAAAGACCAGAAGTCTTCACAAGGGCCCCAAAAATCTGCATCTGGTGGGGAGTCACTATCCAACAAGGGAAAAGGCCAAAAGAAGCCCTGGTGCAAATTCTGTAAACAGAAAGGGCACTGGACTTCTGACTGTAACAAGTCCAAAGACCAAACCACCACCACTCCTGCCCCTAAGGCAACTGTTCCCCCTAGCTCAGCTACTGGTGGAGGTGGTACTCAGAATAAGGGTGTAGTAGGGTTGACCCTGGGTTCTGAAGTGGACTCTGACCTAGTCAGAGTGCCCACTCAGGCAATGCTGATTTGTGAGGGAGACCTTAATATGTCCTTCCTAGTAAGCCCCAGTAATCTGGGCAAATACAAACAGCAGCCTGTAATAAATGGCAAACAGGCTTTGGCATTTAGGGACACAGGTGCTAGTGTCACCATGGTGGCAGAGGATCTTGTGGACCCTGGACAGATCATCCTGGGCGAAATGTACCAGGTGACCAATACAAGCAACGTCAAGACCAACCATAGACTGGCAGTTGTGAATTTCTCCTGGGGAGGGGTAACTGGCCTCAAAAAGGTTGTAGTCAGTGCAGACCTCCCTGTCGAATGTCTATTGGGCAATGATCTAGAGACTTCAGCCTGGTCTGAAGTAGAGTTAAGGACTCATGCTGAGATGTTGGGCATCCCTGCAGAGGTATTTGCTGTGACCACGTCACAAGCGAGAATGCATAACACTGAACCAGCTCTGGATCCTGGAACAATGGACCAGATGCTTCCCAAGAGGAGGAGCAGTAGGGTAAAGGCAGTGCCTTCCCTCTGTCTCAGATCACAGATTCACCCCCAGAGGGAGGTGAAGCAGATCCTGAAGAAGGAACTGCCCCAGAGGGACTTGAGCCTGATCAGGTTGAGTTCTTGGGGGCAGGGGGCCCTTCTAGGGAAGATCTGAGTAAGGAGCAACAGTGCTGCCCCTCTCTTGAACCCCTCAGACAGCAGGCTGCTGCTGAGGCTGCTGGGAGTGCTAGTGGGTCCCATAAAGTTTATTGGGATGAGGGACTCCTATATTCTGAGGGTAGAGATCCAGCCCCTGGAGCCACCAGGAGGATGGTAATACCTCAGAAGTTTAGGGGTTCCTCTTGACCCTAGCACATGACATCCCTTTAGCAGGACACTTGGGCCAAAACAAGACCTGGGACAGGCTTGTTCCACATTTTCATTGGCCACATATGTCAGAGGACACAAAGGAGTTTTGTCGCTCCTGTGTCACATGCCAAGCCAGTGGTAAGGCAGGTGGCACAACAAAGGCCCCCTGATACCACTACCTGTGGTGGTGGTACCCTTTGAAAGGGTAGGGATTGACATTGTTGGTCCCCTTGACCCTCAAACTGCATCTGGGCACAGGATTATCCTGGTGGTAGTGGATCATGCCACCAGGTACCCAGAAGCAATTCCTCTGAGGACCACCACAGCCCCTGTGGTGGCAAGAGCCCTCATTGGAGTCTTCTCCAGAGTGGGTTTCCCAAAGGAGGTCATTTCTGACAGAGGTACCAACTTCATGTCAGGATATCTAAAAGCAATGTGGAAGGAGTGTGGTGTAACTTACAAGTTCACCACCCCTATCACCCACAATGCAATGGTTTAGTTGAACGCTTCAACAAAACCTTGAAAGGAATGATTAAAGGTCTCCCAGAGAAGCTTAGGCGGAAATGGGACCTTCTTCTTCCTTGCCTGTTGTTTGCATACAGAGAGGTTCCACAGTAGGGGGTTGGTTACAGCCCATTTGAGCTTCTGTTTGGGCATCCTGTGAGAGGTCCACTGTGTTTGGTAAAAGAGGGCTGGGAGTTACCTCTCAAGCCCCCCAAACAAGATGTGATGGACTATGTACTTGGTCTCCGCTCCCGGATGGCAGAGTACATGAAAAAGGCAACCAAAACCTGGAGGCCAGCCAAGAATTACAAAAAGCTTGGCATGACCAAAGGCTGTACTGACTGTATACCAGCCAGGACAGAAGGTGTGGGTGTTGGAGCCTGTGGCCCCAGCAGCCCTCCAGGACAAGTGGAGTGGCCCCCATACAATAGTTGAACAGAAGGGAGAAGTCACCTATCTGGTGAATCTTGGAACTCCCGGGAGCCCCCTGAGGGTGCTCCATGTCAACAGATTAAAGCCATATGTTGACAGGGCTGACATGGGCCTGCTCATGGCGACTGATGAGGAACAGGAGGAGGAGAGTGACCCTCTCCCTGACCTGCTCTCTCAGAACCCTGATGATGGGTCAGTAGATGGTGTTGCTTTGGCAAGCAGCCTCACTGACCATCAGCAAACTGAGTGCAGACAAGTTCTGCAACAGTATAGACATATGTTTAGCCTGACCCCTAGTCAGACTTCCTGGTGCACCCATGAGGTGGACACTGGAGACAGTCTGCCTGTCAAGAATAAAATCTACAGGCAACCTGACCATGTCAGGGACTGTATCAGGACTGAAGTCCAGAAAATGTTGGAGCTAGGTGTAATTGAGCCTTCAGATAGCCCTTGGGCTAGCCCAGTAGTCCTGGTACCCAAGCCTCATACCCAGGGTGGTAAGAAAGAAATGAGGTTTTGGTATGACTACAGAGGCCTCAATGCAGTCACTAGGACTGATGCCTATCCCATACCAAGGGCAGATGAGCTGATTGATACTTTGGCCTCAGCCAAGTATCTAAGCACGTTTGACCTGACAGCCGGCTACTGGCAGATCAGGTTAGCTGATGATGCAAAAGCCAAAACAGCATTTTCGACCCCTGGTGGGCACTACCACTTTGTGGTGATGCCCTTTGGATTGAAAAATGCACCTGCCACTTTTCAGACGTTGGTGAATAAAGTTCTGACAGGGATGGAAACTTAATGCTCAGCTTATCTAGATGATATTGCTGTCTTTAGTTCCTCCTGGCAGGATCACCTGGTCCACCTCAGGAATGTTTTGGAGGCCCTGCAGAAAGCAGGCCTCACTATCAAAGCCACTAAGTGCCAGATAGGGCAGAGTCAGGTTGTATACCTGGGCCACCTTGTGGGTGGAGGCCAGGTTCAGCCTTTACAGAGCAAAATCCAAACCATAATGGAATGGGTTGCTCCAACCACCCAGACACAGGTGAGAGCTTTCTTAGGCCTGACTGGGTACTATAGGAGGTTTGTCAAGGGATATGGATCTATAGTGACCCCCTTGAATGATCTGACCTCAAATAAAATGCCAAAAAAGGTTCAGTGGACAGCTAGCTGTCAGAAGGCATTTGAAGACCTAAAGCAGGCCATGTGCACTGCCCCCATCTTACAGAGTCCAGACTACACCAAAAAGTTCATTGTCCAAACAGATGCTTCTGAGCTGGGTGTGGGAGCTGTACTGTCTCAACTGAATGATGAAGGTCAAGACCAGCCAGTAGCTTTTATTAGCAGAAGGCTGACCCCAAGAGAGAAACGTTGGTCAGCTATACAGAGGGAGGCCTTTGGTGTGGTGTGGGCCCTGAAGAAGCTGAGGCCATACTTGTTTGGCACTCACTTCATAGTTCAGACTGACCACAAGCCCCTCCTATGGCTTAAACAAATGAAAGGAGAAAACCCAAAACTTTTGAGGTGGTCCATTTCCCTACAGGGGATGTACTATACAGTGGAACATAGACCTGGGACCCAACATGCCAATGCAGATGGACTCTCAAGGTATTTCCACTTTGAACACGAAGACTCAACTGGTCAAGGTTAGTTTAGTGTCCCTGCGTTTGGGGGGTTGTGTAGGAGAGTAGGATCTGCCTCTTATGTTGCCCCCACTTTTTTCTGATGTTTACACTGGTTTCTGGCTATAGTCTGGCTGGGTCCCTGCTAATCAGGGCCCCAGCCTCTCTGTTCTCTCTAAACGACTTGGAGTGCACTCTAGGTGCACTAGTGATTGGATGCTGTGGTTCCTTGTGAGTCTCTAGTATATGGTACCTTAGGTGCTAAGGGCATAGGTACTTCACAGGCCTACCAGGGGCTGCAGCATGTATTATGCCACCCCTGGGAAGCAGACTAAATCTGACACCACAGGCCTGCTACTGCAGCCTGGGTGAGGAAGTGCTAGCACCCCTCACTGAGATATAGGTCCCCTATATCTCTCCTACACACACATATGAACCTATCAGTCACCCCTAAGGCAGGCCCTATCAATTCTAAAAGACAGCTTAGTTCACACAAGACCACAAGAAGTGATGTCGTTAACAAACACCATACATAATGCATGGGGTCTTCCAAAGGTCACCGGACACTATCCTTGCGGTGACTGCAGCATTTGCCAGTTAACAAAATCATCAAAAACTCTTAACCTGGAACCAGGGAAAATATGGCAAATCCGCACGCATACTAATTGTAACACAGACAATGCTATTTACCTTATCACATGTCCATGTGGCCTTAGGTATGTGGGTATGACAAGTCGCAAAGTAAAGACAAGAATATGTGAGCATAGAAGCACGATTCGGTGTAAAAGAAATACCACACGAATGACACACCACTTTCTGGAAGCAGGTCACACCACTAACGATATGGAGTGGGTTATAATTGAACATCTGAAAATGAGGAGTGGGAACATCCAGCAACAACTGTTAGACAAAGAACAACGATGGATTTATCGTTTATCTACCCATCTCAGCGGTCTGAACGACAATATTCCGTGGAATAGTCTCAGTAGATAGATAATATAGAGGACACTACATGAAGTCAATAGTGCCTTTTGAAATGCTTCAGTCTAACCATTGACGACCTACTATTCCCATCCCCTGAACTTTCAAACTCCTAAGCATATCAGCCCCTTCCCCTAAAAATGTACATAGAAATCTTGAAGTGATTCAAGCACTTTTAAACCGCAAGGAGGTGTCATATTGGTAATAATAAAGGTGCTCACTAATTCATTGCACAGCATTTGATAACTGTACCTGTCATAGTGGCACTTTATTGACTCTGCGCTTAATTTTCCATTTCTTATTAAGCTCCCACCAGATGTACACCTTTTTGATAATTTCTATATTTCTATATTTAAATTTTTGGCTGCATTTATAGGGAGCATATATTTTCATTGCCCTTTTTCGCCCGCTCCGCGATAGTAGTCATCGTTTCCATCTTTACGGAGTGACTCGTGCACATACGCTTTCACGTGGTGTACGTCATTCTTGACGCTCCTGCCCGCAACGTGCTATACGCCCACTGTTGGTTAGCGCTATAGTCTATTGCACGCAGGCGTTTCCAATTAGTTACCAGCTCTCCCGCCCTGCCCCGGCTGTTATATCTGCGCCTTCCAGTCCCTCGAGATTATCTCGTTCCAGCGGACGCCGCAGTAGGTTTAGACGCGGGGGAGCACCGAGACCAAGTAAGATCTTTCCTTACAGAACCCTAAAGTGGCTACACGAACTAGCCTTTCACTCCTGCTCCAGACATTTAGTTCACCGATTCTTCTTCTTTTTTTTAAAAATCCTTCATTTAGAGCACCAAGTAGGAGCCCCTCCCGCCCTGGATTCGTATGACCATGGAAATACCATGATTCACGTAAATACTATGTTACTATGATTCATGCGTACTGAGCAGGTCTTTTGCTTAAATATTTAGCATTACGACATTTCTGTTATCATGTTAGTTTAGGAAGAGTTTATAATACGCTACAAAGCCCAGCGCGACGCTCTTTCTGAGCACTCCACCTCAGCATGCCCACTGTTCTTGACCACAAGCATGCTAGGATATTTAGTGAATATACTTCGCTTTTTCACTGCTGCATGTGATATTCGGTGTAGCTTGAACAGTTGACCTGCCGCCCACACCGCAAGCACGGTCACCATTATTGCGAGTATGCACTGTTCTTTAAGATTATCTGAACCATTGTTTGTATGCATGGTTTCCCACGTATGAGTGACACTGAATGTTTATCTCGCCACTTGGGGATGATCAATATGATTGTGACAATAATCAACAACCAATCAATCAATTTTTATATGTTATTTGTTGTTTTGTCTTGTTGATTTCTTTCCCTACAGGAATTTTACCACAGATGGAACGTTACTCTTGGTTAGTCCATCTATGCATGATAAACACGCTGTAGCAAGTGTGTAAAAATGCTTAAACAAGTGGTTTAATTTTTACCACTCACTTTTGCACTTTATTCACCACATAATGAGGTCCTGAAGAAAGCTCCATTAATTTTTCTTTGAGAGCTGAAACATGTTGACCTATCGATAATTCAGACACCTACTGGTAGTTCTGATATATTGTCTATTTTACCTTGTTTTTAATATACCCTGGGCCACTGGGAATAAAAGAATGTATAGTGAGCTTCCCAGAGGTACTTTTTAAAGTCACCACATTCACAACGCCATCACACAACAATCAAAAAACCTGCTCCACTGTAATCAGGTGTTGAAGCACAGTTGGGTAGCACTCGGCTACCCGACTGGGAACCCAATGATGAAGCATGACACCAACCAGGTTGGTGTGTGAGGGTTCTTTTAAACTATTCCTGTGGTGTCAGACACCATTCAGGTTATCTAGTCACTCTTTTGTGGCCCGTCTCAGTTGTTTTTTCGAATATTATTTTGGGACAAGGAGGGCACACTCATCGTCCTGACTCTCTCTTTTGGTTTTTGATGGAAACTTAATGCTCAGCATATCTAGATGATATTGCTGTCTTTAGTTCCTCCTGGCAGGATCACCTGGTCCACCTCAGGAATGTTTTGGAGGCCCTGCAGAAAGCAGGCCTCACTATCAAAGCCACTAAGTGCCAGATAGGGCAGAGTCAGGTTGTATACCTGGGCCACCTTGTGGGTGGAGGCCAGGTTCAGCCTTTACAGAGCAAAATCCAAACCATAATGGAATGGGTTGCTCCAACCACCCAGACACAGGTGAGAGCCTTCTTAGGCCTGACTGGGTACTATAGGAGGTTTGTCAAGGGATATGGATCTATAGTGACCCCCTTGAATGATCTAACCTTAAATAAAATGCCAAAAAAGGTTCAGTGGACAGCTAGCTGTCAGAAGGCATTTGAAGACCTAAAGCAGGCCATGTGCACTGCCCCCATCTTACAGAGTCCAGACTACACCAAAAAGTTCATTGTCCAAACAGATGCTTCTGAGCTGGGTGTGGGAGCTGTACTGTCTCAACTGAATGATGAAGGTCAAGACCAGCCAGTAGCTTTTATTAGCAGAAGGCTGACCCCAAGAGAGAAACGTTGGTCAGCTATAGAGAGGGAGGCCTTTGCTGTGGTGTGGGCCCTGAAGAAGCTGAGGCCATACTTGTTTGGCACTCACTTCATAGTTCAGACTGACCACAAGCCCCTCCTATGGCTTAAACAAATGAAAGGAGAAAACCCAAAACTTTTGAGATGGTCCATTTCCCTACAGGGGATGTACTATACAGTGGAACATAGACCTGGGACCCAACATGCCAATGCAGATGGACTCTCAAGGTATTTCCACTTTGAACACGAAGACTCAACTGGTCAAGGTTAGTTTAGTGTCCCTGCGTTTGGGGGGGTTGTGTAGGAGAGTAGGATCTGCCTCTTATGTTGCCCCCACTTTTTTTCTGATGTTTACACTGGTTTCTGGCTATAGTCTGGCTGGGTCCCTGCTAATCAGGGCCCCAGCCTCTCTGTTCTCTCTAAACGACTTGGAGTGCACTCTAGGTGCACTAGTGATTGGATGCTGTGGTTCCTTATGAGTCTCTAGTATATGGTACCTTAGGTGCTAAGGGCATAGGTACTTCACAGGCCTACCAGGGGCTGCAGCATGTATTATGCCACCCCTGGGAAGCAGACTAAATATGACACCACAGGCCTGCTACTGCAGCCTGGGTGAGGAAGTGCTAGCACCCCTCACTGAGATATAGGTCCCCTATATGTCTCCTACACACACATATGAACCTATCAGTCACCCCTAAGGCAGGCCCTATCAATCCTGAGGGCAGGGTGCTTGGCTTCTATGTGAGGGGGTGCCTCTGCCTGAGCAGGGCCCCTCTGCAGCTCTCAGAGTCCATTCTCTGGTGCTGTTTGTGGATGCGGTTAAACCATATACTTTTAAGTGCATTATATCCTCGCGGTAAAATGCTAACTTTGGAATGGCTGCATCGAAACATGTCGTGTTTGGTGTCAAACATCTTGGAATACTACCCCCCTGCCAGTCCTGGCGGCGGGGGTAGCATTCCACCCTTCTAGAGGGATAGGCATGTACCTACTGTGGAAACGCAGTAGAATCCTGCAGAACCCTGGCATCACAAAATGGATGCCACCAGTCACAGACACTGGGCTGCCCTCCTGCTGATGACCAACACTCGCAGTGGAGGAAGCCCAACAATAGATATCCTGTCCCAAGGGGGTGTGGCCACCTTCCAGACAGGGTTTAGTGTATTGGGGCTGGGTGGGTGCACTCTTAGAGTGCTTTGAAGTCCTGCACTGGGGGAGCAGAAGGCTCCTCTGTGCATATGCCAGTTCAAACCGGCTCAGGGGCTACCTGTCCCTGCTTTGGTGCGAAACTGGACAAAGGGAAGTGGGTGTAGCCACCCACTCCCCTGACCCTCCCATAGGTAGGGTCATAGAGCTAGTCCCTCCCTTTCTTTTAGTATAAGAGGGGGAACCTGTGCATAGCACCCTAGATTTCCCTGGACGATGCTCTGAAGAAGAATCCCAGACCTTCGACATTCCACTACCTTTGGAAGACTGAAGAATCTCCCTTGGAGTCAAGGAGTGACTCCCCTGCTTGGCAGGCACCAAAAACTACAGACAACGGTCGCAAACTACGCCGCTCCCACCGGAGTCCGAAGTCCCTGCAGCCCAAGAAGTGGATTTCCTGACTTCTCAAAGGCCATCATGAGCCCCCAGCGAAGCTGAGGCCAGTGGACTCCAAGAGTATTGAGGAACCATGACCCCTGGGTACCGTGCACTATTGTCGAGTGCAACCCCTTCACAACGTTCCACGAACTTGTGCTTTGGATCACGTATGGTCCTAGCGTACAGCAGGAACGCCTCCGAAGATCAGAGGCCTACCACATCCCGAGTGACCTTGGGCCCCTGTGAGCGAATCCTCCTGAGGCATCTTCGCAATCTCTTGCCAGCCGGCTTGTGGGTCCCCAAAAGACTTTCTAAAGAAACCAAAGGGCTCCCCTGGTTGCTCCAGGCCTGCCCTGACTTACCCTTGCTGGGTGAGTCCCACAGACCTTGCTGGTCTGCGCCATTGCCTCTTCGCACTTTCCCCGAGACTTGCTGTTACCAAGGCTTGTTGGCTCCAATCGAGTCGCCGACACCGCAGTAAGCTGCAGACATTGTGGGACCCACTGAATCCAGCTCCTGGTCATCGTCAACACCTCCTGGACCTCGTGGTTGAAGAGTCAAGGCAACTGCGAACAACCTGAACCTTGCGACGACGGTGGGAATCCATCTTCCTTGCCCCGAGTCACTGCCAAGTGACTTTGAACACTGTCCCCTCTGCTTTCAGGTCTTCCATCTTCCGAATCCAGGCTTGGATTCCTCCGGACACTTCTCCTGTCGCCACAAGCAGCAAGTCTTCCCTGGCTCCCATTGAAAACGACGCCGCGACCCGACACCAAAGAACACCTATGCACCCGGCTCCCCTGGGTGAGGTAACTTCAGCACTACGGTGCTCCTGTGGGTGTGGGCCCTAGAACTACTTACCCTGTAAGTGACTTGCTTGTAGCTTCCCTCGAAGTGTCCTAAAACTCTAATTTTCTAAGTGCGACAATTGCGCTGACTCGTACAGGGTTCGCGTCTGTGTTAGACACACCGCGTCCATCTCCTTTGTAACACTATCTAGAACTGTATCCTTCGACTCGTACTGAGTCTGATCAGTGTTCGCCTCGAACACACAAAGGGCCTGTAACACTGAGACCTCCATTGCGCTGACTCGCACAAGGTTTGCATCTGTGTTAGACACAGCGCGTCCATCTCCCTTGCACCTCTATCTGTAACCGCGTCCTTCGACTCGTACAAGGACCGATCGGTGTGTTCGCCTCGAACACGCAAGGGACCTTTAACATTGAAATCTCAATCGCGTCTGTGCGCATAGACTCGTACAGGACTCGCACCGGTGCCAGGACACCGCGTCCGTCCCCTGTGGGTCTCCTACAACTACCTGAGGTGGTTCTTGGGGGTCGCTCGATTCTAGATGCCCTAGACCTAGGTCTAGCCAAACTAAGATTATGATATTCGATTGTGCTAAACTTATTTTGATAACATTTGACTTGTACATATGTTCCTGACTTCTAATCTCATAAAGAGATTAGTAGAGAGTGTTTATTAATAAATACATATATATTTGATATATATACCTGTGTGGTGTCCTTTCATTTGGTGATTCAAGAGATTGTGTGGTAAAACAAGCTGCTTTACATTCCTTCAAGACTTAGCCTGAAGGCTGCTCTCCACAGCTACCAATTGGATAGCTTTCTATAAAGGTTGTCTTAAACCTATCTACCTTAAGAGTCGAATTGTTCTGGTGCAAGGTGTCCACTTTAATTAGTGAACAGCATTTGCCAGGCCAACTTCTCACATTGCCTCCTTCTGCACCTCTGTTGCTTCTTTCTGCAATTCTGTTTCCTCTTTCTGCAACCCTCTTGCCTCTTTCTGCACTTATGTTGGTTCTTCTGCACCCCTCTTGCAAATTTTTGCACCTCTCTTTCCTCTGTCTGCACACCTGTTGTCTCTTTCTGCACTTTTGCTTCTTTCTGCACTTCTCTTGTCTCGTTCTGCACCCCTCTTGCTTCTTTCAGTACGTTTATTGCCTCTTTCTGCACCTCTGTTGCTTATTTCTGCAATTCTCTTGCCTCTTTCTGCACCCCTCTTGCCTCTTTGTGCACCTCTGTTGCTTCTTTCTGCACTGCTCTTGCTTCTGTCTGCACCTCTCTTGCACATTTCTGCACCCCTCTTGCTTCTTTCTTCGCCTCTCTTCCTTCTTTCTGCACCCCTCTTTCCTTTTTCTGCATCCTTCTTTCCTCTTTGTGCACCTCTCTTCCCTCTTTCTGCACCTCTCTTCCCTCTTTATGCACCTCTCTTGCCTCTTTCTGCACCCCTCTTGCTTCTTTCTGCACCACTCGTGCTTCTTTCTGCACCCCTCTTCACTCTTTCTGCACCCCTCTTGCCTCTTTCTGCACTTCTCTTGCCTCTTTCTGCATTGCTGTTGCTTCTTTCTGCACCCCACTTGCCTGTTTCTGCACCTCATTTGCCTCTTTCTGCCCCTCTCTTGCCTGTTTCTGCACATCTCTTCCCTCTTTCTGCACTTCTCTTGCCTCTTTCTGCACACCTCTTGCCTCTTTCTGCACCTTTATTGGTTCTTTCTGCACTGCTCTTGCTTCTATCTGCACCTCTCTTGCAAATTTCTGCACCCCTCTTGCGCCTCTTTCTGCACTCCTCTTCCCTCTTTTAGCACTTCTCTTGCATCTGTCTGCACCCCTGTTCCCTCTTTCTGCACCTCTTTTGCCTGTGTCTGCACCTCTCTTGCCTGTTTCTGCAGTTCTCTTTTCTCCTGCTGTACCTTTGTTGCCTCTTTCTACACCCCTCATGCCTCTTTCTGCACACCTGTTGCTTCATTCTGCACTTCTTTTGCTTCTTTTTGCACCTGTCTTGCTTCTTTCTGCTCCCTCTTGCCTCTTTCTGCACCCTTGCTCCCTCTTTGTGCACCTCTCTTGCCTCTTTCTACACCTCTCTTCTGCAGTTCTCTTGCATCTGTCAGTACCCCTGTTCTTTCTTTCTGCACTTCTTTTGCCTGTTTCTGCAACTCTTGCCTCTTTCTGCAGGTATCTTGCCTCCTTCTGCTCCTCTGTTGCTTCTTTCTTCACCCCTCTTGCCTCTTTCTGCAACTCTCTTACCTCTTTCTGCACCCCTGTTGCTTCATTCTGCACTTCTCATGCTTCTGTCTGCACCTCTCTTGCTTCTTTATGTACCCCTCTTGCATCTTTCAGTACCCTTCTTCCCTCTTTGTGCATCTCTCTTGCCTCTTTCTGCGCCTCTCTTGCCTCTTTCTACACCCCTCTTGCCTCTTTCTGCACCTCTCTTGCTTCTTTCTACACCCTTCTTCCCTCTTCCTGCACCTGTCTTGCCTCTTTCTGCACCTCTGTTGCCTCTTTCTGCAGTTCTCTTGCCTCTTTCTGCACCTCTTTTGCTTCTTTCTGCACCTCTGTTGCCTCTTTCTGCAGTTCTGTTGCCTCTTTCTGCACCTCTGTTGCTTCTTTCTGTAATTCTCTTGCCTCTTTCTGCACCCCTCTTGCCTCTTTCTGCACCCCTGTTGCTTCTTTCTGCACTCCTCTTGCCTCTTTCTGCACCCCTATTGCCTCTTTCTGTACGTCTCTTGACTCTTTCTGCACCCCTGTTACCTTTTTCTACACCTCTCTTGCATGTTTCTGCAACTCTCTTGCCTCCTTCTGCACCTCTGTTGCTTCTTTCTGCACATCTGCTGCCTCTGTCTGCACCCCTCTTGCCTCTTTCTCCACCTCTGTTGGTTATTTCTGCACCCCTCATGCAACCTTCTGCACCCCTCTTGCCTCTTTCTGTACCCCTCTTGCCTCTTTCTGCACCCCTCTTCCCTCTTTCTGCACCTCCCTTGCTTCTGTCTGCACCCCTGTTGTCTCTTTCTGCACATCTTTAGCATCTTTCTGCACTTCTCTTGTCTCTTTCTACACCCCTCTTGCTTCTTTCTGTACTTCTATTGCCTCTTTCTGTACCTCTGTTGCTTATTTCAGCAATTCTCTTGCCTCTTTCTGCACCTCTCTTGCCTCTTTCTGCACCCCTCTTGCCTCTTTCTGCACCTCTGTTGCTTCTTTCTGCACTGCTCTTGCTTCTGTCTGCACCTCTCTTCTATCTGTCTGCACCTCTCTTGCCTCTGTCTGCACCCCTGTTCTCTCTTTCTGCACCTATTTTGCCTGTTTCTGTAACTCTCTTGCCTCTTTCTGTACTTTTCCTGGCTTTTTCTGCACCTCTGTTTCTTCCTTGTGCACTTCTCTTTCCTCTTTCTGCTTCCCTCTTGCCTCTTTCTGCACCTCTGTTGCTTCTTTCTGCACTTCTCTTGCTTCTTTCTTCACCTCTCTTGCTTCTTTCTGCACCCCTCTTGCCTTTTTATGCATCCTCCTTTCCTCTTTGTGTACCTCTCTTCCCTCTTTCTGCACCTCTCTTTCCTCTTTCTGTACCCCTCTTGCCTCTTTCTGCACCTCTGTTGCTTATTTCTGCAATTCTCTTGCCTCTTTCTGCACCCCTCTTGCCTCTTTATGCACCTCTGTTGCTTCTTTCTGCACTGCTCTTGCTTCTGTCTGCACCTCTCTTGCAAATTTCTGCACCCCTCATGCCTCTTTCTGCACCCCTATTCCCTCTGTCTGCACCTCTCTTGCTTCTGTCAGCACCCCTCTTCCCTCTTTCTGCACCTCTTTTGCCTGTTTCTGCAACTCTCTTGCTTCTTTCTGCACTTTTCCTGCCTCTTTCTGCACCTCTGTTGCTTCCTTCTGCACTTCTCTTCCCTCATTCTGCACCCCTCTTGCCTCTTTCTGCACCTCTGTTGCTTCTTTCTGCACTTCTCTTGCTTCTTTCTTCGCCTCTCTTCCTTCTTTCTGCACCCCTCTTTCCTCTTTCTGCATCCTTCTTTCCTCTGTGTGCACCTCTCTTCCCTCTTTCTGCACCTCTCTTCCCTCTTTATGCACCTCTCTTGCCTCTTTATGTACCCCTCTTGCTTCTTTCTGCACCACTTGTGCTTCTTTCTGCACCCCTCTTCCCTCTTTCTGCACCCCTCTTGCCTCTTTCTGCACTTCTCTTGCCTCTTTTTGCATTTCTGTTGCTTCTTTCTGCACTTCAGTTGCCTGTTTCTGCACCTCATTTGCCTCTTTCTGCCCCTCTCTTGCCTTTTTCTGCATCCTCCTTTCCTCTTTGTGTACCTCTCTTCCCTCTTTCTGCACCTCTCTTTCCTCTTTCTGTACCCCTCTTGCCTCTTTCTGCACCTCTGTTGCTTATTTCTGCAATTCTCTTGCCTCTTTCTGCACCCCTCTTGCCTCTTTATGCACCTCTGTTGCTTCTTTCTGCACTGCTCTTGCTTCTGTCTGCACCTCTTTTGCAAATTTCTGCACCCCTCTTGCTTCTTTCTGCACCCCTCTTCCCTCTGTCTGCACCTCTCTTGCCTCTGTCTGCACCCCTCTTCCCTCTTTCTGCACCTCTTTTGCCTGTTTCTGCAACTCTCTTGCTTCTTTCTGCACTTTTCCTGCCTCTTTCTGCACCTCTGTTGCTTCCTTCTGCACTTCTCTTCCCTCATTCTGCACCCCTCTTGCCTCTTTCTGCACCTCTGTTGCTTCTTTCTGCACTTCTCTTGCTTCTTTCTTCGCCTCTCTTCCTTCTTTCTGCACCCCTCTTTCCTCTTTCTGCATCCTTCTTTCCTCTGTGTGCACCTCTCTTCCCTCCTTCTGCACCTCTCTTCCCTCTTTATGCACATCTCTTGCCTCTTTATGCACCCCTCTTGCTTCTTTCTGCACCACTCGTGCTTCTTTCTGCACCCCTCTTCCCTCTTTCTGCACCCCTCTTGCCTCTTTCTGCACTTCTCTTGCCTCTTTTTGCATTTCTGTTGCTTCTTTCTGCACTTCACTTGCCTGTTTCTGCACCTCATTTGCCTCTTTCTGCCCCTCTCTTGCCTGTTTCTGCACATCTCTTCCCTCTTTCTACACTTCTCTTGCCTCTTTCTGCACACCTCTTGCCTCTTTCTGCACCTCTATAGGTTCTTTCTGCACTGCTCTTGCTTCTATCTGTACCTCTCTTGCAAATTTCTGCACCCCTCTTGCACTTCTTTCTGCACTCCTCTTCCCTTTTTAGCACTTCTCTTGCATCTGTCTGCACCCCTGTTCCCTCTTTCTGCACCTCTTCTGCCTGTTTCTGCACCTCGCTTGCCTGTTTCTGCAGTTCTCTTTTCTCCTGCTGTACCTTTGTTGCCTCTTTCTACACCCCTTGTGCCTCTTTCTGCACACCTGTTGCTTCATTCTGCACTTCTCTTGCTTCTTTTTGCACCTGTCTTGCTTCTTTATGCACCCCTCTTGCCTCTTTCTGCACCCTTGCTCCCTCTTTGTGCACCTCTCTTGCCTCTTTCTACACCTCTCTTGCCTCTTTCTGCAGTTCTCTTGCATCTGTCAGCACCCCTGTTCCTTCTTTCTGCACCTCTTTTGCCTGTTTCTGCAACTCTCTTGCCTCTTTCTGCAGGTCTCTTGCCTCCTTCTGCTCCTCTGTTGCTTCTTTCTTCACCCCTCTTGCCTCTTTCTGCAACTCTCTTACCTCTTTCTGCACCCCTGTTGCTTCATTCTGCACTTCTCATGCTTCTGTCTGCACGTCTCTTGCTTCTTTATGTACCCCTCTTGCATCTTTCAGCACCCTTCTTCCCTCTTTGTGCATCTCTCTTGCCTCTTTCTGCACCTCTCTTGCCTCTTTCTACACCCCTCTTGCCTCTTTCTGCACCTCTCTTGCTTCTTCCTACACCCTTCTTCCCTCTTCCTGCACCTGTCTTGCCTCTTTCTGCACCTCTGTTGCCTCTTTCTGCAGTTCTCTTGCCTCTTTCTGCACCTCTTTTGCTTCTTTCTGCACCTCTGTTGCCTCTTTCTGCAGTTCTGTTGCCTCTTTCTGCACCTCTGTTGCTTCTTTCTGTACTTCTCTTGCCTCTTTCTGCACCCTTCTTCCCTCTTTGTGCATCTCTCTTGCCTCTTTCTGCACCTCTCTTGCCTCGTTCTGTACCCCTCTTGCCTCTTTCTGCACCCCTGTTGCTTCTTTCTGCACTCCTCTTGCCTCTTTCTGCACCCCTATTGCCTCTTTCTGTATGTCTCTTGCCTCTTTCTGCACCCCTGTTACCTTTTTCTACACCTCTCCTGCATGTTTCTGCAACTCTCTTGCCTCCTTCTGCACCTCTGTTGCTTCTTTCTGCACATCTGCTGCCTCTGTCTGCACCCCTCTTGCCTCTTTCTCCACCTCTGTTGGTTATTTCTGCACCCCTCATGCAACCTTCTGCACCCCTCTTGCCTCTTTCTGTACCCCTCTTGCCTCTTTCTGCACCCCTCTTCCCTCTTTCTGTACCTCCCTTGCTTCTGTCTGCACCCCTGTTGTCTCTTTCTGCATATCTTTTGCATCTTTCTGCACTTCTCTTGTCTCTTTCTACACCCCTCTTGCTTCTTTCTGTACTTATATTGCCTCTTTCTGCACCTCTGTTGCTTATTTCAGCAATTCTCTTGCCTCTTTCTGTACCTCTCCTGCCTCTTTCTGCACCCCTCTTGCCTCTTTCTGCACCTCTGTTGGTACTTTCTTTACCGCTTTTGCCTCTTCCTGCATGCCTCTTTCTGCACCCTTCTTTCCTCTTTCTGCACCTCTCTTCCCTCTTTCTGCACCTCTCTTGCCTCTTTCTGCACCCTTCTTGCTTTCTGCACCATTCGTGCTTCTTTCTGCACCCCTCGTGCCTCTTTTTCACCCCTTTCCCTCTTTCTGCACTCCTCTTGCCTCTTTCTGCACCTTTGTTGCTTCTTTCTGCACTTCTTTTGTTTCTTTCTGCACCTCTCTTGCTTCTTTCTGCACCTGTCTTACCTCTTTCTCCACCCCTCTTCCCCCTTTTTTCATCTTTGTTGCTTCTTTCTGCACTTCGCTTGCCTCTCTCTCTGCCCCTCATCCATCTTTCTGTACCTCTGTTGCTTCTTTCTGCACTTCTCTTGCTTTTTTCTGCAACCCTCTTGCTTCTTTCTGCACCCCTCGTGCCTCTTTCTGCACCCCTCTTCCCTCTTTCTGCACCCCTCTTTCCTCTATGCACCTCTGTTTCTTCTTTTTGCACTTCTTTTGTTTCTTTATGCAACTCTCTTGCTTCTTTCTGTGGCCCCTTGTGTCTTTCTCCACCCCTCTTCCCTCTTTCTGCACCCCTGTTGCCTCTTTCTGCCCCTCTCTTACTTCTTCCTGCACTTCTATTGTTTCGTTATGCACATCTCTTGCTTCTTTCTGTACTTCTCTCGCCTCTTTCTGTACTCAAATGGGAAGTGCAAGCTGTCAAGTTTAAAGGTCTGCGTGCTCTTGAGACTGAGGTATATGTCTACTTGTATATGTATTCTCACAAGTTTTATGCATCTGGAGATGGTAGCTTAAAAAGTGGGTAGCTTCTTCTATAGGTGGTTAAATGTTCTCAGTTCTGCTCTGTCATTCAGTTGCACAGGCAGACATGTCTTATGTATATAGTTGTTATGGAGCCCCTCAAATATACTATTGAATACCCATGTGCCTGGTATTATGAGCAGAAAGAAATACTTACACCTTTTTGTACACATATTTAAAGAGTATGCTGTTTGAAACACAGGTATTCAAGTATTTCTATGTTTATTTTTATGTAACATGTCACTTGGCAAAAGCAGAGACACACATGCATACCTTCACAAACTTGGTCAGACTTACAACAGTGATATGCTTAGGATTGCTGTTTTATATTTGTTAGGTAGGCCTAACATTCTGAGCAGTCGAATAATAGTGAACCTTCAAGAGAAAAGTGAGGTTTAAGACATCTTGGGGAAGGATTAGTGATTAGGCTAGTTTGTGTGAATCTGTTGTAAGGTACAGTCATAGTAGGCCTCTTTCTGCAACTCTGTTGGTTCTTTATGCACTTCTCTTGCTTCTTTCTGCACCTTTCTTCCTCTTTCTGGACTTCTATTGCCTCTTTCTTCACTTCTCTTGCTTCTTTCTGCGCCTTTTTTCATCTTTCTGCACATGTCCTACTTATGTAGGCATATTTAGAAATTAGCATTTAAAAAACCTTAGAAATTCGCTGACAAAACCAGAGGTTTCAGGGACGTTATAGTTAGGAATTAGCATTTAAAAAACCTTTGAAATTCACTGAAAAAAACCATAGGTTTCAGGGACGTTATAGTTAGAAATTAGCATTTAAAAAACCTTAGATATTCACTGAAAAAACCACAGGTTTCAGGGGCGCTATATTTAGTTGGACATTTCACTCGTACAAAACCATAGAAATTCCGCAGTTATAGTTAGTTCAGCTAACTATAACTCGCGCCCCCGCAATGCACTGCTGATGACGTCACATATTACATAACTCATGACATGGTCAGTGATATCACTGATGACATCACTGATGACATCTCAAATGACATTACTGATAACATCACTGATGACATCATCCACTTAATATCTGATGCACCTCCTCACACCCTAATATAACATTTCATACACCCACTCTAAAATACAGACTACCATTCTCTAAACCATAGACACACCAATACCAGTTAGTACATATCCACTCACTGAATCATAGGTCTACACACATCCACTCACTCACCGATATAGTCACTCATACACGCAGTCACTCATCAATACAGCCTCTGATATATGCACTCATACACCCATACAGTCACTCATACTGCCACTCATCCACAGAGATACTCACACACCTAGTCAGTCACCCAAAGACTCAATCACACTGCCATTTACTCATCAATACAGTTATACACACACCACCTCACTTATTCATACAGATACTAACACATACTTCCTCTCTTATACAATCACTGACACAAGCACACACTCATCCATACAGCAACTCTCACAATCACTCACTCTCACATATAGTCACTTATATACTCCAACATTCACATATACTGCCTTTCACATATGCAGTTACTCACAGATATACCACTGAGGCATCCATTCACTCACCAACACAGCCATACGCACATTCACTCACCCATACAGCCCCTCGCATTTACACTCATGAACCCATACACCCACTGAATCACCCACTCACACATCCATGGAGGGAGTCACACACACCCCCACCCACCCACACAGACACTCAGGCACCCATACAGGTAATCAGACAACCAATCATTAACCCATATAGACCCTCATATAGCTACTCACCAACCCATGCAGCCACTTACACACCAACTGACAGACTGATACAGACATTCACACAGATTAGTCATTCACCCATGCATTCACTAAGACACGTTTAATCTCTCACTTAAACAGTCAGTCACGCACCCACTAAATCATCCATTCAGACACTCATACACCTACTCATTCTTCAATACACCTTTGTGTATCTATAATTAACTTTCTTAAACTTTTAAAAATCACCCAGTCTCTGGATGATGTCATCAGTGATGTCATTTGAGATGTCATCAGTGATGTCATGAGTGATGTCACTGACCATGTCATGAGTGATGTAATATGCAACATCATCAGCAGTGCATTGCAGGGGCACGAGTTATAGTTAGCTCAACCAACTATAATGGCCGAATTTCTCTGGTTTTGTACGAGTGAAATGTCCAACTAACTATAACGTCCCTGAAGCCTGTGGTTTTTCAGTGAATATCTAAGGTTTTTTAGATGCTAATTTCTAACTATAACGTCCCTGAAAACTATGGTTTTTCCAGTGAATATATATATATACATATCCAGTAGCTCTGAGTGTGCTTGCTATTTTTCATGGTTCAAGTAGACCCAGAAGCCCTGTTATTACATTTCCTAGAAGTTCAACCAAGCTTTCAAACCTGGCAAAAGGATACCGAATTTTAGGAGAATAATGAGGCAAGGATTGTATTTATGAATTATACCTCCTCCTGAAATACACCTGCGCTTCCTCAGAGAAGACCATGCCCCCAGATCATTAGATACGTTTTTGCTAACAATATCAAGTTTCTGTCAGGTGATTACGTTCCATAGGCTTGCAATGAGAGAAAGCATATATTATAAAGTGGAGTTCGCCACTTTGTAGTTGTACTTAAAACTGATTTTCCATTGGAAGAGCATTTTTGTTTTGCTAAGAACTTTGACTCCGTTTGGCAAATCTTCATGAAACTTTCCCCCAAAAAGTTAATTCACCTCAGCTCCTTCATGAAAAATTTAAGGATGATCTATCAAGTGGGGGCCATGAAAAAGGGGGCGACCGTTTTTCCCTATGCAATTTACATAAGGAAAATTAGACAAAAATACAGAAAAAAATGTCTGTACAGAATTACTCCAAATTTTGTTGTAAATTATTTCAGCTGTGGTAGAGAAATTCAGGTCTAGAAAATAGCGATATCTAGCACTGCGGGACTCCTGAGGGAATCCTGCAGGAGTCCGTCTGGAAAAACGCCAACAAAAGCGAACTGATTAGCTGGGTCCATGAGACCAGGAGCGGTTCCGGGAACGAGAGCTCTCAAAGGCTGGCAACACCCTGAGGAGAAATGTTGTAGCTGCTGTTACAGGACTTGGGGACCCGGTCCAAGAGGCCTGATTTTTTTTTTTTTTTAAAGAAGGGGTCAGTGTAAGGATAGCCTGACCTCATAGCCATTGTGAGTGGGGTGCAGGGTTGACAGGATCCCAGAGAGATCCTCCAAATGGCCAAAATGGAAAACCAAGGACTAAAATGAAAAAATTTAAAAAGGAAGAATATTGGGTGGGAGTCCGTGGGCTGTTGGCTGTGAGAAGTTGGCCTGGCATATGCTGTCCACTAATTATAGTGGGCACCTTGCACCAGTCCAAACAACCCCTTATTGGAGATAGGTTAAAGACAACCTTTATTGAAAGCTATCCTAGTGGTAGCTATGGAGAGCAGCCTTCAGGCTAAGTCTTGAAGGAATGTAAAGCAGCTTGTTTTACCAGTCTATAATCTCTTGAGTGACCAAATGAAAGAGGACCACACCAGGTATATATTCAAAATATATGTATTTATTACTAAACACACCCCTCTAGTCTCTTTATGAGGCTAGAGTTCGAAGTACATACGTTACGAGTTAGTTATCTACAGTAATAGCACAAATACACGTTTGAGCCCCAGGGGCGTACTCAAACCATATACCAATAAAGTGGTATAAGAACCACGACTGAGCTAGACACAAGGCCTAGAGCCTGTAGAAGTGCTTGGACCACAAGGAACCACCCAAGGCAGTGACACAGGGGACCCACGGGGACGCGTGCAGTGTATGAACACAACCGCGAACCACCGTTAACTTCTATGGGGAAAGTCGCAATTAGAATTTAAAAGAAAATGGACACTTAGAGGAGGACTTGGAGCAAACCCTTTGAGAACTAGGCTGTTCTAGTGTCAATACCCACGGGAGCACTGGAGTACTCGAGTTACCTCACCAAGGGAAGCCGGGTGCATAGGTGTCTTTCGGGGTCGGGTTTCGTCGTCGCTTTCAATGGCGATATGCTGCAAAGTGCTGCTGGCGGCCAAGTCGAAAGTGTTCGGGTGGATCCATAGGTGGATCAAAGATCTGAAGAACCTGAAAGCAGAGGGGACAGAGTCTGGGTCACTAGCCAGTGACCAGGAAGGTGATGAGCAGATGCCCACCGATGTCGAGTGCTTCAGGTAGGTTGACGGTCGTCTTCACTCTTCAGCCACGAGGTCCAGGAGGTGTCGACGACAACCAGGAGCTGGATTCGAGCTGTCTCATGAAGTCTGTCAATTGCAGGGGTGTCGGCGACCGGATTGGACCCAATAAGCCTTGGCAACGGCAAGTCTCGTGGAAATAGAAGAAGGACGATGTTGCAGACCAGCAAGGTCTGGGGGACTCACCCAGCGAGGATAAGTCAGGGCACACCTGGAGCAACCAGGGAGCCCAAGCAGAAAAAGATTGGCCTTCGGGAGGGCCTACTAGCCAACGGACTAGTGACCGCAAAGGAGCCTCAAGACGATGCACGTGGAGCTGGCTCACAGGACACTCGTGGAGTGGAGGCCAGTGATCTTCGGTGCAGTTGGTGCTGGAGGCTGGGGCTACTCGAAGCCCAAAGCACGACTTCGTGAGAGACTCAGAAGAGGATGCACTTTCAAATGTGTGCGGTGTCCAGGGGTCACGGTTCCACGTTACCCACGACAGCTACGGGCCTCAGCTTTGCTGGGGACTCAGGGCAGCCTCTGGGAAGTCTGGAAATCGACCTCTGGTGATGCAAAGACTTCGGCGTCCGACGGGAGCTTCAGCGATGCAGACCAGACAATTGCTTCTTTGGTGCCTGCCAAGCAGGGGAGTCACTCCTTGACCCCAAGGGAGATTCTTCAGTCCTCTAATCTTGAAGTAGAGCGTCGAAGGTCCAGGATTCTGTATCAGAGTTTCGTCCAGGTAAATCTAAAGTCCTAAGGACTGGGTTCCCCTACTTATACTAAGGTAGGGGTTGGACATACTCTGTGGCCCCACCTATGGGAGGGCCAGGGCAGAGGGGTGGTTACACCCCTTTCCCTTTGTCCAGTTTCGTGCCAGAGCAGGGGCTGGAAGCCCCTGAGCCGGTTTGAACTGGGGTATGCACAGGGACACCAAGTGTGCCCCCAGTGCAGGATTTCAAAGCACCCGAGAGTGCTCCCGCCCAGCCCCAATACACACTATCCTGTCTGGGGAGGTGGTCACACCTCCCTGGGACAGGAAACCTATTGTCCAGGCCTCCCCTGCTGGAGTTTCGGTCAGCAGCAGGAGGCCAGACTCGTGTCTGTGGCAGCGGCATCCATTTTGTGATGCCAGGGCTCTGGAAACTCAGTACCGGGTATACCGGTGTGTACATGTCTCTCCCTCTAGAAGGGTGGAATGCTACCCCCGCCACCAGAACTGGCAGGGGGGTAGTATTCCAAGATGTTTGACACCAAACACGACATGTTTCCATGCAGCCATCCCAAAGTTAGCATTTAACGCGAGATTATAATGCGCTTAAGAATATATGGTCAGGCTGCACTACAAACAGCATCAGAGAAGGGTCTCCGAATGCTGCAGAGGGGCCCTGCTCATGCAGGGGCACCCTCTCACATAGGAACCACGCACTCTGCCTTCAGGATTGATAAGGCCTGCCATAGGAGTGACTTATAGGTTTATATGTGTGTATGTATATAGTGATATAGGTAGCCTATATCACAGTAAGGGGTGCATGCACCACCTTACCCAGGCTGCAGTAGCAGACCTGTGGTGTCAGTTTGGATGGCCTTCCAGGGGTGGCACAATACATGCTGCAGCCCCTGGTAGGCCTCTGAGGTACCTATGCCCTGGGTACATAGTATACCATATACTAGGGACTTATAAGGGTACTCCAGATTCCAATCAGAGATGTGCCTAAGGCACATGGAAACCATTTTAAAGAGGAAGCAGCTAGGCTGGGGTTCTGATTAGCAGGGCCCCAGCCAGACTAAGGTCGAAAAACAGTGAAGCATCAGCAAAAAGTGGGGGTACCCATGTGAAGCAGATCCTACTCTCCTACACAACCCCCCCAAACGTAGGGACATTAAACTAACCTTGCCCAGTTAAGTCTTCATGTTCTAAGTGGAAGTACCTAGAGAGTCCATCTGCATTGGCATGGTTACTCCCAGGTCTATGTTCCACTGTGAAGTCCATCCCCTGTAGGGAAATGGACCACCTAAGCAGTTTGGGGTTTTCACCCTTCATTTGTTTTAGCCATAAGAGGGGCTTATGGTCTGTTTGAACTAGGAAGTGAGCACCAAACAAGTATGGCCTCAACTTCTTCAGAGCCCAGACCACAGCAAAGGCCTCCCTCTCAATGGCTGACCAACGTTTCTCTCTAGGGGTCAGCCTTCTGCTAATGAAAGCTACTGGCTGATCCTGACCTTCATCATTCAATTGTGACAGTCCAGCCCCTACTCCCAATTCAGATGCATCAGTTTGAACAATGAACTTCTTGGAGTAATCAGGACTCTGTAGAATGGGAGCAGTGCACATGGCCTGCTTCAGGTCATCAAATGCCTTTTGACAGCTAACTGTCCACTGAACCTTTTTGGGCATTTTCTTGTAAGTTAAGTCATTCAGGGGTGTCACTATTGATCCATACCCCTTGACAAATCTCCTATAGGACCCAGTCAGGCCTAAGAAGGCTCTCACCTGAGTCTGGGTAGTTGGAGCAGTCCAGTCCATGATGGTCTGGATCTTGCTCTGCAGTGGTTGAACCTGGCCTCCACCCACAAGGTGGCCCAGGTACACAACCTGACTCTGCCCTATCTGGCACTTGGTGGCCTTGATAGTCAGGCCTGCTTTCTGCAGGGCCTGTAAAACATTTCTGAGGTGGACCAGGTGATCCTCCCAGGTGGAGCTAAAGACAGCAATATCATCTAGATATGCTGCACTATAGGCTTCCAGACCTGTAAGGACTGTATTCACCAACCTCTGAAAAGTGGCAGGTGCATTCTTCAGACCAAAGGGCATCACCACAAATTGATAATGCCCACTAGGGGTTGAGAATGCTGTCTTTGGCTTTTCATCATCAGTTAGTCTGATCTGCCAGTAGCCAGCTGTCAGGTCAAATGTGCTTAGATACTTGGCTGAGGCCAAAGTGTCTATTATCTCATCTGCCCTAGGTATTGGATGGGCATCAGTCCTAGTGACTGCATTGAGACCCCTGTAGTCCACACAAAACCTCATCTCTCTTTTCCCACCATTGGTGTGAGGTTTTGGCACAAGGACCACTGGACTAGCCCAAGGGCTATCTGAGGGTTCAATAACTCCCAAATCCAACATCTTCTGGACTTCTGTCCTGATACAGTCCCTGACATGGTCAGGTTGCCTATAATTCTTATTTTTAATAGGCAGACTGTCCCCAGTGTCCACTTCATGAGTGCACCAGGTAGTCTGACTGGGTGTCAGTGAGAATATGTGTCTGAACTGATTGAGCACCTGTCTGCAATCAGTCTGCTGCTGGGTAGTGAGGCTGCCTGCCAAGGCTACACCATCCACTGACCCATCACCAGGGTTCTGTGAGAGCAGGTCAGGGAGTGGGTCACTCTCTTCCTCCTGTCCCTCATCAGTAGCCATGAGCAAGCCCATGTCTGCCCTGTCCACATATGGTTTTAACCTGTTGACATGGAGAACCCTGTGGGGACTCCTGGGTGTTCCTAGGTCTACTAAGTAGGTAACCTCACTCTTCTGCTCAACAATGGTGTGGGGTCCACTCCATTTGTCTTGGAGAGCTGCTGGGGCCACTGGCTCCAACACCCACACCTTCTGTCCTGGCTGGTAAACAGTCAGTACAGCCTTTTGGTCATGCCAGGCCTTTTGAAGTTCCTGGCTAGCCTCAAGGTTTTTAGTTGCCTTTTTCATATACTCAGCCATCCGGGAGCGGAGACCAAGTACGTAGTCCACTATGTCTTGCTTTGGGGGCTTGAGAGGTAACTCCCATCCTTCCTTCACCAAGCACAGTGGACCCCTGACAGGGTGACCAAACAAAAGTTCAAAAGGGCTGTAGCCAACCCCCTTTGAGGCACCTCCCTGTACGCAAATAAAAGGCAGGGCAAGAGTATGTCCCATCTTCGCCTAAGCTTTTCTGGGAGCCCTTTAATCATGCCCTTCAAGGTTTTGTTGAATCTCTCAACTAAACCATTGCATTGTGGGTGATAGGGTGTGGTGAACTTGTAAGTCACTCCACACTCCTTCCACATTGCTTTTAAGTATCCAGACATAAAGTTTGTCCCCTGTCTGATACAACCTCCTTAGGGAAGCCCGCTCTTGAGAAAATTCCCAGGAGGGCCCTTGCCACCACAGGTGCTGTAGTGGGCCTAAGGGGAATAGCCTCTGGGTACCTGGTGGCATGATAAACTACCGCCAGGATAAACCTGTGCCCAGATGCTGTTTGGGGATCCATGGGACCAACAATGTCAATCCCCACCCTTTCAAAGGGAACCCCCACCACAGGTAGTGGTATCAGGGGGCCTTTGTAGTGCCACCTGCCTTGCCACTGGCCTGGCAGGTTACACAGGACCGACAAAACTCCTTGGTGTCTTCAGACATGTGGGGCCAGTGAAAGTGAGGGACAATTCTGTCCCAAGTCTTGTTCTGGCCCAGGTGACCTGCTAAGGGAATATCATGGGCTAGGGTCAATAGGAAGCCCCTGAACTTCAAAGGTATAACCAACCTCCTGGTAGCACCAGGCTTGGGGTCTCTACACTCTGAGTACAAGAGTCCATCATCCCAATACACAGTATGGGGACCACTAGCTTTCCCAGCAGCCTCAGCAGCAGCTTGCTGTCTGAGGGGTTCAAGAGAGGGGCAGCTCTGCTGCTCCTGGCTCAGATCTGCCCTGGAAGGTCCCCCTGTCCCCAAGAACTCAACCTGTTCAGGTTCAAGCTCCTCTGGGACAGTTCCTTCCTCAGGACTAAGATCATCCCCCTCAACCGACTGATCTTCCTTCTGAGCCAAGGGGGAAGGCACTGCCTTTACCCTACTACTCCTCCTCTTCTTGGAGGGCACTTGGTCCATTATTCCAGAATCCAAGGCCTGTTCAGTGCTAGACATTTTGGCTTGTGACCTGGTCACAGCAAACACATCTGCAGGGATCCCCAGCATTTCTGCATGGGTCCTGAGCTCCACTTCTGCCCAAGCTGAAGTTTCTAAGTCATTGCCAAGCAAGCATTCAACGGGTAGGTCTGCACTTACCACAACCTTCATAAGGCCAGTTACCCCTCCCCAGGAGAAGTTAACAACTGCCAGAGTATGGTCTGTTCTGACGTTGCTAGCATTGGTCACTTGGTACATTTCACCAAGTATTATCTGCCCAGGATTCACAAGGTCTTGTGTCACCATGGTGACACTTGCCCCTGTGTCCCTAAATGCCAAAGCCTCTCTTCCATTGATTAAAGGCTGTTGTCTGTACTTGCCCAGATTACTGGGACTCACAGAGGAGGTCATATCCATGCCTCCATCACAGACTAGGACAGCCTGAGTGAGTTCTCTGACTAGGTCAGAGCCCATCTCTTTACCCAGGGTCAACCCTACTAAACCCTTGGCTTGTGTAGTCCCACCACCAACTGTAACTGCACTAGGGGGAGCAGGTGCCTTAGGGGCAGTGGTGGGGGCTGGAGTCGAGTCTTTGGACTTGGTGCAATCACTGGTCCAGTGGGTCTTTTGCTTACAGACCTTGCACCATGGTTTCCTTTGGCCTTTCCCTTTGGTAGACTGTGAATCCCCACCTGAAGAAGATTTTTGGGGGCCTTGTGAAGACTTTTGATCTTTACCCTTCTCCCCACCCTTATCAGAGGTTTTCGAATCTTGCTTCTTAGGGTCACCACCTTGGTTCTGTACCTTCTGCTTCACCCTGGTTCTGACCCATTTGTCTGCCTTCTTTCCCAATTCTTGGGGAGAGGTCAGATCAGAGTCTACCAGGTGCTGATGCAACAGCTGATTTTGACAGTTATTAAGAATCTGCTCCCTCATTATCAGATTGTACAATCCTGTGAAGTCACATACCTTACTGCCCAATAACCAACCTTCCAGAGCCTTGGCAGAACAATCAACAAAGTCCACCCAGTCTTGAGTCTGTGCTTTTTGGGTATCCCTGAACTTTAACCTGTATTGTTCAGTGGTTAGGCCAAACCCATCAATTAGAGCACTCTTCAAGACTTTGTAATTATCAGCATCCTCCTCTCTAACAGTGAGGAGCTTGTCTCTACCTTTGTCTGCAAAGGAGAGCCACAAGATTGCTGCCCACTGCTCCTGAGGGACCCTCTGTACTTTACAGGCCCTCTCTAGAGCAGTTATCCATTTGTGGATATCATCCCCACTCTGGTAGGGAGGGACAATCTTGCTCAGGTTTCTATGGTCATAAGACCTTTCCCTATCTTTGGGGAAACTGCTGCCACCATGGGACTCTAGTCCCAACTTTTGTCTCTCTCTATAGAGATCTAGGGACTCCCTGTCTATAGCCAATTGCTGTTTCCTGAGTTCAAGCTGAGCTTGCTCATATTGAATCAGTCTCTTTCTCCTCTCATGAGAGGATTCCCTCCTATGAGAGGAGACAGAGGTCCCTATTGAGGTGTCAGAGTGGTTAGACTCCTGAGAAGGAGACCTAGACCTTCTGGGCACACTCAGAACTCTTCCTGGGGGACAAAGGGAGGTCAGTCTGATCCTCTCCTCCTCCTCCTCCACAGGAGGAATTGGATTTTCCAGGACAAGGTCATTTTCACCTTCCTGGCCAGTTTCAGAGGGGGGCCTGGGTTTCTTCACCCCTGGCCCCTTCCTCATCTTCTGCCCCACCCTCTTTGCCTACCCCTTCAGACCCTAGGGGCCTGCTGAGATCATCAGCTAGTAACACCTCCCTGAGGTGTTGGGTGCTGGCACTTTTGCCTGTCTTCAACTTCCTAGTAGTGCATAATGCTCTCAATTCCAAGAATGGGAGTTTATCATACTTGGAGGAAGAAGCCCACTGGCTTCTGGCAAGGACTCACTGGGTCCTGGCTTTGAAGACATCACTAGTGAGGTGTGGTGTATGCACTACCTACTCTAGTGTGGCCTACTAAACTCTCTTGAGTTGTAGAAAGGGTGTGCTGTCCCTTAACACACAACTCTAAGTTCAGTAGAACTTACTGTATTACTAAGCTTGATTTATATGTACCTTAGGTACCCTTAGTGGTTTTCAGTTGATCAATTCAATTGAGATTATCTGGTAAAACAATAGCAAGCTGGAATCCCACACGCTGCACACCAATGTGAGAAGTTGGCCTGGCATATGCTGTCCACTAATTATAGTGGGCACCTTGCACCAGTCCAAACAACCCCTTATTGGAGATAGGTTAAAGACAACCTTTATTGAAAGCTATCCTAGTGGTAGCTATGGAGAGCAGCCTTCAGGCTAAGTCTTGAAGGAATGTAAAGCAGCTTGTTTTACCAGTCTAAAATCTCTTGAGTGACCAAATGAAAGAGGACCACACCAGGTATATATTCAAAATATATGTATTTATTACTAAACACACCCCTCTAGTCTCTTTATGAGGCTAGAGTTCGAAGTACATACGTTACGAGTTAGTTATCTACAGTAATAGCACAAATACACGTTTGAGCCCCAGGGGCGTACCAAACCATATACCAATAAAGTGGTATAAGAACCACGACTGAGCTAGACACAAGGCCTAGAGCCTGTAGAAGTGCTTGGACCACAAGGAACCACCCAAGGCAGTGACACAGGGGACCCACGGGGACGCGTGCAGTGTATGAACACAACCGCGAACCACCGTTAACTTCTATGGGGAAAGTCGCGATTAGAATTTAAAAGAAAAGGGACACTTAGAGGAGGACTTGGAGCAAACCCTTTGAGAACTAGGCTGTTCTAGTGTCAATACCCACGGGAGCACCAGAGTACTCGAGTTACCTCACCCAGGGAAGCCGGGTGCATAGGTGTCTTTCGGGGTCGGGTTTCGTCGTCGCTTTCAATGGCGATCTGCTGCAAAGTGCTGCTGGCGGCCAAGTCGAAAGTGTTCGGGTGGATCCAAAGGTGGATCGAAGATCTGAAGAACCTGAAAGCAGAGGGGACAGAGTCTGGGTCACTAGCCAGTGACCAGGAAGGCGATGAGCAGATGCCCACCGATGTCGAGTGCTTCAGGTAGGTTGACGGATGTCTTGACTCTTCAGCCACGAGGTCCAGGAGGCGTCGACGACAACCAGGAGCTGGATTCGAGCTGTCCCACGACGTTTGTCGATTGCAGGCGTATCGGCGACCGGATTGGACCCAACAAGCCTTGGCAATGGCAAGTCTCGTGGAAATAGAAGAAGGACAATGTTGCAGACCAGCAAAGTCTGGGGGACTCACCCAGCGAGGATAAGTCAGGGCACACCTGGAGCAACCAGGGAGCCCAAGCAGAAAAAGATTGGCCTTTGGGAGGGCCTAATAGCCAACGGACTAGTGACCGCGAAGGAGCCTCGAGACGATGCACGTGGAGCTGGCTCACAGGACACTCGTGGAGTGGAGGCCAGTGATCTTCGGGGCAGTTGGTGCTGGAGGCTGGGGATACTCGGAGCCCAAAGCACGACTTCGTGGGAGACCCAGAAGAGGATGCACTTGCAAATGCATTCGGTGTCCAGGGGTCACAGTTCCACGTTACCCACGACAGCTACGGGCCTCAGCTTTGCTGGCGACTCAGGGCAGCCTCGGGGAAGTCTGGAAATCCACCTCTGGTGATGCAAAGACTTCGGCATCCAACGGGAGCTTCAGCGATGCAGACCGGACAATTGCTTCTTTGGTGCCTGCCAAGCAGGGGAGTCACTCCTTGACTCCTTGAAGTGGAGAGGTGTGGTGCAGCAGCCAGGGCAGCTGACTTCGGAGCACAGGGTTCACGGTTCGATCCCTGGCTCCGGCGACAGCTCATTTCAGCACCATGTGACTCTGGGCAATAGCTCACTTAATTTCCACTACGGCCCCCAGCGCCTTGAGACCCGTAAGGGTGAGTAGCTGCGCTATATAAAAACAGACTTTACCCCAAGGGAGATTCTTCAGTCCTCTAATCTTGAAGTAGAGCGTCGAAGGTCCAGGATTCTGTATCAGAGTTTCGTCCAGGTAAATCTAAAGTCCTAAGGACTGGGTTCCCCTACTTATACTAAGGTAGGGGGTTGGACATACTCTGTGGCCCCACCTATGGGAGGGCCAGGGCAGAGGGGTGGTTACACCCCTTTCCCTTTGTCCAGTTTCACGCCAGAGCAGGGGCTGGAAGCCCCTGAGCCGGTTTGAACTGGGGTATGCACAGGGACACCAAGTGTGCCCCCAGTGCAGGATTTCAAAGCACCCGAGAGTGCTCCCGCCCAGCCCCAATACACACTATCCTGTCTGGGGAGGTGGTCACACCTCCCTGGGACAGGAAACCTATTGTCCAGGCCTCCCCTGCTGGAGTTTCGGTCAGCAGCAGGAGGCCAGACTCGTGTCTGTGGCAGCGGCATCCATTTTGTGATGCCAGGGCTCTGGAAACTCAGTACCGGGTATACCGGTGTGTACATGTCTCTCCCTCTAGAAGGGTGGAATGCTACCCCCGCCGCCAGAACTGGCGGGGGGGTAGTATTCCAAGATGTTTGACACCAAACACGACATGTTTCCGTGCAGCCATCCCAAAGTTAGCATTTAACGCAAGGTTATAATGCGCTTAAGAGTATATGGTCAGGCTGCACTACAAACAGCATCATAGAAGGGTCTCCGAACGCTGCAGAGGGGCCCTGCTCATGCAGGGGCACCCTCTCACATAGGAACCACGCACTCTGCCTTCAGAATTGATAAGGCCTGCCATAGGAGTGACTTATAGGTTTATATGTGTGTATGTATATAGTGATATAGGTAGCCTATATCACAGTAAGGGGTGCATACACCACCTTACCCAGGCTGCAGTAGCAGACCTGTGGTGTCAGTTTGGATGGCCTTCCAGGGGTGGCACAATACATGCTGCAGCCCCTGGTAGGCCTCTGAGGTACCTATGCCCTGGGTACATAGTATACCATATACTAGGGACTTATAAGGGCACTCCAGATTCCAATCAGAGATGTGCATAAGGCACATGGAAACCTTTTTAAAGAGGAAGCAGCTAGGCTGGAGTTCTGATTAGCAGGGCCCCAGCCAGACTAAGGTCGAAAAACAGTGAAGCATCAGCAAAAAGTGGGGGTACCCATGTGAAGCAGATCCTACTCTCCTACATTGGCTAATCCCAGGGGCTTGTCCGTCAGCGGGTCCTCGGGGTCGGCCATGCGTAGCAGGGGTTTGGCTTCTCTGTAACCTTTGTTTTTTCCGTGAATATATATATTTATATTTTTCACTGTAAAAAACAAAGGTTACAGGGATGTTATAGTTAGGCTGACATTTAACTCGTACAAAACCAGAGAAATCCAGCAATTGTAGTTATATGAGCTAATTATAACTCATGCCTCCACAATGCACTGCTTATGGCCTCACAGATTACATCACTCATGACATGGTCAGTGACATCACTGATGACATCACTGATGAAATCATCCAGAGAAACACTGACACACACACTTACACCCCATAAAGCATATCAAACACCCACTCCCACACAATCACTTACAAACTTATTCACATAACACATACAAACACTCACACATCTTGTTACTCATCCATGCAGCCAGTAACACATCAACTCACCCATAGAGCCACTAACAGAACCACTAACTCACATGTACAGCCCCAAATACACTTACTCCCTTACCAATACAGCCAGTCACAGATCCAGACATAGAGACATAAACACACTTACACACCCACTCATACACCCATACAGCTACTGTCACAGTAAAAGAGTTAACCATACACCTACTCACACACCTACTCAGTTATTTATACATATACTAATTAAGGGTGGGCGTAGTTCGCGAAGTAATGCTTCGCGAAGCTACGCAAAGTGCAGTTCGCGCTACGCAAGCTTCGCGTAGCACTACGCGAACTGCGTAGCGCACTGTTCGCAATGATTGCACAGTGCCGGATGCTTGTCCGCACTGTGCAATCATTGAAAACGGCAACTTGCACAGTGCGAGCTGTCTTTTACTGCCGCTCGAGTAGATTTTTACTCGAGCGGCAGCTTTCTCAACGCGGACTGGTAGTTTCTCATCGCGAGCGGTCGCAAGCATACGCGACCACTCGCAATGAGAAACCTGACCTCCCGCGTTGAGAATCTCGCCGGGAGGTTTATTTTCCACGCTCGCGATCGGCAACTTGATGTTGCTGATCGCGAACGAGGAAAAAGTCTCGCCGGATGTCATTTTGCTTGCTCGCGGTCGCCAACTTGACGTTGAGGACCGCGAGCAAGCAAAAAATGACCGCGGCACTACGCTACGCTACGCTACGCGTGTTCGCACTGTGCTACGTGCAATTCGCGTTGTGCGAAGTAGCGCAAACTTCGCAAACTACGCGAGCGTAGCGTAGCACTTCGCCCAGGGTTAATACTAATACACATACTCACTCACCTCTACAGTGACTGAGAGTACCACATACTCTTCCATACAACCGCTCTCACACTCACTTACTGACCCATGCAACCACTCAAACACCCATTTGCTAACACATAAAGCCACTCATACAGCCACTCACTCCTCCATACACCCACTTACACACCCATTGATGCACCAAGACAGCCACTCATGTAGTCTGTCACTCGCCCATACAGACACTTATGTATTTGCTCAAACACCCTTTCAGTCACTCATGCATCCTCTCATTCACCATTTATAAGACTTATATACAAACTCACTCAACTATACAGATACACAGCCACTCACTTACTCATACACGCACTGACACACCCACTCGCTCACCTATACAAAATCTCCCACACCCACTGTCCCATGTATGCAGTCTTTTATATACCCAGTCACCCTTCTTTACACCACTTACACAACCATTCACTTACCCATACAGGCACATCGACAGTGACTTACCTTAGCATATATGTTTAACACACAGTAACTTTTAGAAAACACTCACAATAACCGGATGATGTAATCAGTGATGTCATTTGAGATGTGATCAGTGATGTCATTTGAGATGTCATCAGTGATTTCATCAGTGATGTCACTGACCACATTATGAGTGACGTAATATGTGAGGTCATAAGCAGTGCATTGTGGGGGCATGAGTTATAGTTATCTCATGTAACTATAACTGCTGAATTTCTCTGGTTTTGAATGAGTGAAATGTCAGCCTAACTATAACGTCTCTGTAACCTTTGTTTCTTTTTTTTTTAATTTTTTTTATTAATCCACGACAGTCACAGTACATTACTTTTATATAATCAATGGTATAAAAATAAACATCAACTACATTATCAATAAACATCCAAATACATTAAATAAGACAAACATAGTGGTTGACAAATTCATCTTTTACAGTACATACGATATTATTTAAGCTCTAAAGTGCACGATGCAATTTACCACATATATAACTGTACATAAAAGTGATAATACATTCATCCTTTACAGTACCTACAATATTATTTAAACTCTAAAGTGCACGGTGCAAAATATTAAATACAAATCTATAAATTAAATGCTAATGCTCATATCCACTAAACAGCACATCACTCATCCATATAAGACAACACCGGCCCCCAAATTTCCATGCCTAATTTCCTCTTTCTAACCCCTTTTAATGCGTATAAACTATACTCTAAATTAAAGATAGTAAAAAATCTTGCCCTCCAAAGTTCAAATGTCGGGGCATCTTTATGGAGCCACATGGAGGCAATACATAACCTGGCTATGGCTGTAACCATAAAAATCAGATATCGATACCTATAAGCCAACTGATTAGATCCATCACTCTTCACTACCCCTAACAACACTTGAATTACCTCTAGTTTTATAGGACCCCCAACATTTCTACTAAAAAAATTTCTAATCGCAACCAAAAATTACTCAAATGACTACATGAAAAAAAATGTGCACAATGTCCGCATCGTCGGTGCCACAGCGGAAACACTTACCATCATTTACTCCACCCCACTTTAATAACCTGGCTGGGGTATAATAGAGATTGAACACAGTCTTGTAGTGTTGTGCACGAAGGTTAGCAGACATCAATAACCTCCCTGCTAATTCAATAGAGTCTTCCACCCGTATACCTTGACACCCAAGCCTATTTTCCCACTTAACGTTATGTCTGTCTACATCGTTACCCTTAGTCTCTAATAACAAATTATATAGAAAACCAATACGGGCATTTTTCCTTACAGCTTCAACTATAGGATTTAAATCAACCTTCCATCGATTTTTGCTTAAATAATCACGGATTTGTAAATATTTGAAAAATTCCGTTCTAGGAAGATGATATTTCCCGACTAACATCTCAAAGGACATCAACTCATCATTAACATATAAATCCCCAATATATTGAATACCCCTTGTCTGCCATCTATCTGCAATCCTATCCCAGAATATAGGGGGTAAGAGGGTGGTAGCCGTAAACGGGGTATATTGGGAAACCCTCTCAAAGCCATACCACTTTCGCACCATTTTCCATACCTTATAAGCAGCATTTAAAACCTTAAACCTGGTTTTTTTATAATAACTGAGTTCCAGGGTCACAAACAGCCGATTCTTTGCCTCACTACCCAACAGCATCTGATATATAGAGGGGTTTCGGCAATACTAAGCGGTTCTAACCCCGTCAGTAAAATATTCATACGCTGCAGCATACACACCAGGTAATATAGTGTAAAATCAGGAACTACCCACCCACCTTTCTCACGCGGTAAAATCATGTATCGCATAGCTCTTCGAGGTTTCCCTTGCGCCCATAAAAACCTAGCACATATTGACTGCAATGCTGCCAACTGGACGCAAGAGATTTCTAATGGAACGGATCTAAAAAAGTATAAAACTTTAGGCAAAATTAGCATTTTAAGAACGTTGCACCGTCCAACAAGTGAGAGATGTAGACATTCACATCGATCTAACTGCTTCCGCACCGAGATTAAAATATTACCCCAATTGACCTCCACCAATGATTTTAAACATGTCATTATTATGACCCCTAAGTAAGATACCTCTCTCAGGACCCGTTGATCATTCAAACCTTCTTGATTTAAGCACAATATTTGTGTCTTGGCAACATTTAACTTATACCCTGAAGTAACTCCAAACTCCAGCGCTAGTTGCTCTATCTTAAACATGGCCCCCGTAGGGTTTGGAGTAACCACTGCCACATCGTCTGCGTATGCAAACACTCGATAGTGCTCTTGTTTCCAGATTACCGACTCTATCCCCACACTTTGTTCCAACATCATTAAAAAGGGATTGATATATAAAGAAAACAACAAAGGTGAGCAGGGACACCCCTGCCTTGTACCCCGCGTTATACATACAGAATCAGACTCAAGACCCATTATACAAATTTTAGCTGTTGGGCGTCTATATAAAACTTGAATAGCCGAGATGAAGTTTTGTTTAAAACCTGCCTGTCGTAATACCGCCCATAAAAATTCCCACGCGACCCGGTCAAACGCTTTTTCAGCATCTAATAAAATCAAGCTGAATTTACTTCCTATAGTATTAGCTATATCCAACAGGGTTATCACTCTATTTATATGATTAGTCGTGTCCCTCCTAGGTATAAATCCATGCTGTCGGCTTGATACCAACGGGGCTATCACATCAGCTAACCGGGTCGCGAGGATTTTAGCATAGATTTTGCCATCTACGTTTAGTAATGATATAGGCCGATAAGAACCTGGCTGATCGGCAGGTTTATCTTTCTTTTTAAAAACTATTATATTAGCCTCATCCCAGGTCAAAGGGGCAGCTCCTACTTGGGCTTGGAGGAAAGTGGTAAGCATATCAGCTTTAAGCTCATTAAAAAAGTTTTATAGATTTCCAATGGAAGTTTGTCAGGCCCTGCTGCTTTACCAGAGGCTAAGCTGTTAATAGCTCCTTCCAACTCTTCCATGGTAATAGGCTCCTCTAATCTTTCTGCAGCTAACAGATCCACTCTTTTACAATTAAGGCTCTGCAGCAGGGCTTCCCCAACCTGTATATCAGAGCACTCCTTAGTATATAATGTCTCATAATAATCATGAAATACCTTTAAAATCCCTATATCTGTATCTACCATATTCCCCTAACATCCGCTACTGATCCAATTCTTTGCGCTGCCTCCCTTGATCGCACCTTTGCGCCAAACAACGCCCAGTTGCTTCTCCATATTCATAGCTTTGGTTCCTACTGATAGAGTGTTTCCTGGCTATTTCTTTACTCCAATGTAAGTTTATTTTAGCTTTACACCGTGCTACCTGCGTCTGCAACTCAGAGATCTCAAGTCCCGCCTGAATCCCCTGCATAAGTTTTACTTCCGCTATTGATAGGCTGCCGCATAATTCCTGCAAATCCGCTTGCTTCTGTTTTTGCCTATGCAGCTCAAGACTCAAGGTCTCCCCTCTAAAACCTGCTTTTAAAGCGTCCCATATAGAACCAATTCGTGCCGTATTACGATTTATATCCAGAAATTCCACTATCCAGACCTTCATATGTGTCACATATTCACTATCAAGAAGCAACTTTCTATCAAAAGAAAATATTCGTGGCCTGATCCCAGTCCTGGGTATACCGAGATTTAATACTAGGGGTCCATGATCCGAAGAGATCCGCGGGTACACCTGAATCTTAGCACCCGAAAGCAAACAACCAGATAAAAAGAAATAATCTAATCTTACCAATTTCTGGTGCGGATGTGAATAAAATGTATACCCGGGGTCAGTACCCCTCAATGCTGCCCATACATCAACCAAACCATGATCCCCCAGTAAAGACTGAAGTGCCTTAAAAACTTTGGGCTTCCTCCCTTTATACAATTTACTGTCATCCTGTAATACCCCTGGCTCAAGATGTATATTTAAGTCACCACACATGATCAATGGCGTGGGCCATAGTGCTAATTCCACATTTAGCCCTTCTAATACTGAGGCCTCATCTAAATTAGAGCCATAAATAGAGCAAATAGTATATTTTGAGTTACCAATCATACATTCCGCAATGGCCCACCTCCCTACTTTATCCGCCAATACTCTTCCAGTCCCTTGTATATGATTTTTTGCCAGTATCGCTACTCCCCGGACTGTAGTAGATTGCTCTGTACATACTAGCACCTTAAATCCAAGTTCCGCCAATAATTTTCTTTTGCTCCATTGGATGTGAGTTTCTTGTATACATACCAAATCTAATTGGAGTAAGCGTAATTCAGCCAAGACCCGTTGTCTTTTATTGTAGTTATTCAACCCGCAGACATTCAAGGAACAAAGCCGTATGCCATTATTTATACGTCTATCCCCCATCTATTCTCCCCATATATTTAAGCATAAGGACCATATGTAATTTTTTTTTTTTACTCAATCTTCCTGTACAATCATGGATTATTTTTACTACTACTGACCCCCACCACCCACCCCAAACCGCCCTACCCAACATGACTTCAGCCGAAGCCATGCACCCCCCACCCTTTCCCCACTTAGAGGCATAGAGACACACGGCCTCTGTGATGGGACGAGCTTCTTCCCCCCGGACCCCCTGTCCTACCGCCAATACATAAACCATACTTTACCAACAAATCCCTAAGTGAGAAACACAACACCAACTAACCCAGTTCTAACACAATTCATTAGTAAATACTCCAAAACCCCACACCCCTTTACATTTGAACCTTCACAGGGAATGCAAATATTCCTTAGCCGCTGTCTCTGCTGTGAAGAACCGCACATGCTCTTTATAAATAACCTTAAGCTTGGCTGGATTTAGTAAAAAGGCTTGTGCATTTTTGTCTCTAAATGGAGTGATAAGCTGACGCAGTTGCCATCTCTTTTCCACAGTAAGGGGACAATAATCAGGGCGCACAAAAAACTCTATCCCCTTCCCACTTTTCTTACGATCTGGACGCGCCAAATCATACACAGCCTCTCTCGCCAAATAGTTGTTAATTGATATCAAGATTGCCCTTGGTCTGCTGGCATTCTGACCTAATCTATTGCGCTGAATGAAGGGGAATCTATGCGCACGCTGAATCTCCCGTTCCCAATCCCATTGGGTTAACCCTGGAAAAGCTTCAGTAAACAGTTCAATAATAAATTTCCGTGCATCCTGCCCCTCCGCCCCCTCAGGAATGTCTAATACCCGGAGATTATTGCGCCGCAAACGATTCTCCATATCAGTGATCTTCCAGAGGGTATCATCCTTTGCAGTGCGAAGAGCCTCCGTTGTTGCTTTTTGCTTGGCGAGCTCGTCCTCTAGATTCGAAATACGTGTCTCTGCCTCATTAAACCTATCAACAAACTCGGAGCATGTTTTCGCAATCTTCCGCACTGAGTTCTGTAGTTTCCTGCAGGCTCCCTGTGTGCGCTGGCTCTCAGTACGGGTCTCCTCCCTGTGGGCCATAATGCTCTGATATATAACTGCCAAAGAAATGTCTTCAGATTTCTCCATAACATTAGCGTTAGGATACATCCCACCAGCTGCTCCATTAGTCCCGGCCTCACCCATGAATGAATAATCCCACTGGAAGGCATCAGTACTCTCCACCGTGACTATGTCCGCACCTGTATCAAACTTCTTACGCACTGTTTTAGGGCTGTTTTCCGGGGTACCAGACGCCTCGATTCCCCTTTCTGCAATCTCCTTCATCTGCCTACTATTGATATTGTTGAGCTCCTTGCGACCCCTCCTTTTAGCCTGATTTTCTGCATCTGTCTCGTCCCCAGAAGTGTCAGAAAGGTCTGACAGCAAGAAAAAAAGTATGTCCCCCGAGTCACTCTCCTTTGTAGGGTCCTGATTGTTAATCTTTTTCCCGCCGATCGCTATATCCACATTTTCCGAGAGGTGCTCAACACTCTTAACACCTTTCTCCCCTTCTTTAACTATATCTCTGGAATTATCCCCCACTGTACTCTCCTTGTCTACAGACAGGTCAGAGGAAGAGTTCTCCCCCAACGTACCATCTCCCCTATTCTGTATGTCAATAGTTGCCATTAATGTGGGGGTAGCTGTTTCTTTGATTTCCCACTTAAAAACAATGCAGGCACCAACTTCTTACCGCCCTCCATGCGCGTTTTCTCAATATTTAAATCAGGTTTCTTCCTTTCAACTTCACGTGTTGCCCCGTTTTCAGACAACTCCATTGTGTTTCTCCCTCTTCCCCGTCCTGCCTTCGGGGGCATAGTGGCGCTGTGTTTCTTCTCTGGGTCGGCGTCGGTGTTCCTCTCCGTCAACACTCTATGACTGCAGAGTCTGACGCACGCATACCCGGAAGCCTGCCTTGCAGATGCCAGAAGCCGCCACAGAGCCAGATGGGAAGCTCGACAAACGCTCCACAACATCACCGACGCAGGTCCTTACATCGCGTAGTTCTTCTTCTACTCCCGCATACTCGCAGCCATGGTCAGACAATCACCAACCGATACTGCGGTGAGTAGAACAGGGGGAGCTCCGGGAGCTCGAGCTCACACGACCGCACTCACGGCCGCCATCTTGCCCATCTGTATCAAAGTTTCGTAACCTTTGTTTCTTTCAGTGAATATATATATAAATATATATAGATATGTATATTATGCTCAACATGTATATAGGTGCAAAAAAACCAGATGATTGACGGAATGCTGAACCAATCAAAGATTCACCCCCAGTCACAGAACTGGGTTCAATCCATTGTTTTTTTGCACCCCACGCCATTCCAGTTTAGACTCAGCCATATACAATCAGTCTTGACCCTGCTCCCCATGGGAACAGTCCAGTCCGAACTGCCAGGCCAGGTCTTCCCTCGACTAGAAACAAGCATCTTGGGACCGGTTTCAGGGTTTCACTCCTCATCAGCCAGGCTAGCTTGAATCTGGTGGTGTAGCGAGCGTGGGACCCACGTCTGGCCATACCCTTCTCACTTAGGGTGACAAATGCAAAATGAACAGATGATGGACGGAATGCTGAACCAATCAAACATTCACCCCAGTCACAGATCTGTGTTAAATTCATTGTTTTTTTGCACACCACGCCATTCCAGTTTAGAACCAGCCATATGCAAATCAGTCTTGACCCTGCTCCCCATGAGAACAGTCCAGCCCGAACTGCAAGGCCAGGTCCTCCCTGGACCAGAAATAAGCGCCTTGGGACCGGTTTCGGGGTTTCATCCCTCATCAGCCAGGCTAGCTTGAATCTGGTGGCATAGCAAGCTGGACTATTTATCATATTTATTAAAAGTCCACCATTAAGGTGAAGTCAGATTATTGATAAATGTGAAGGAAAAGGGACATTTAGAAAGTTACCTTTTACCGGCCCGAAGCTACTGGAGGCAAATTCACATTAGACTCCAACTGCCACTCAGCTGGTGAATAGATTTGATGATGTGGGAAAATGTCTCACAGAGCAGGGGTGTTAATGATCGCCTGGCAGAAAGGCCAGTTGGCCTGTGCCTAGGAACTTATTTTAATTCAAAGGAGCCTCACCTGTCACAAGCAGATGTACGAATGTATGATGACACCTGATCAGTCACTTTCCTTTGCCCTCACACTCAGGCAGGCACCAAGTCCAATGGAGGTCTGTCCTCAGAACTGGTTTGAAGTGACCAACATTGGCATCACTCAACTGGTCACCTAACCCACGCACAAAGCTGTACACACCCTCAATCCCATCTTCTCCTCCAATGACAGAATGAAATTGAGACACACCACAGTACTCACCTGGACTGACCACACCATTGTACACTTTACCATCACTGACACCCAGCACACCATCACCAGGCAGCAGATCTCCTCCCACCACCACCTGGAGCAAGGTCACTCACAGACCCTTACTACCTCCCAACCTGAGGCCTCAACAGACCTCAACCAGGCCATCCTGAACTTCGCTGCGTGGATCCCCAACTGCGCCGACAGAATTGCCCCGCTGAAACCTACAAAAACCAATAGGGGCCCCAAACATGTCAGCTGGTACACCCCAGAAGTCATGACCGCCAAGCGCAACTATCACCAACTGGAGAAACAATGGTGTGCCACCAAGAACCCCGCGACAGAGCCGCTCACAAAACAGTTCTCAGCAACTGCCACCGGCACATCAAAGAAGCCAAGAAAGCAGCCATCACCACCTGCATCGATTCCAACGCCAACCACACATACAAACTCTTCAAAATAGTCAAAGAATTCTCCAACCCAACAGCCATAGGATCACCATCCACTCTTCCCATGAGCTCTGCAACACCCTCTCAGACTACTTCCACAGCAAGATCACCAAAATCTACAACAATTTTAACATCCAACCTGCCACCATCAACCCCGACGAGCTCAACCAATCAGCAAACGCAGGCCAAACCATTACCACCTGGTCACCGCTCACTGCCCTGACCACCTCAGCCATCATGTCTTCCATCAACTCCAGTGTGCCCACTGATCCCTGCCCCCACCACCTCCACAACTTCGCAATAAACCCAATCCACATGCAACTCACCAGCATCCTCAACCCCTCCATCTCCACAGCAACCAACCCTGACAGATGGAAACATGCAGACATCAAACCACTCCTCAAGAAAGCTTCCACTGCCCCAACAATCTCAAAAATTATTGTCAGATCTCCCTGCTCCCCTACCCAGCCAAAGTTCTCAAGAAAGTGATCAGTCAGCAGCTCACTAAATTCCTGGAACAAAACCACGTACTGGATGCCTCCCAATCATGATTTCATGCCAACCACAGCACTGCGACCTTTCTGATTGCCTCCACAAATGACATTAGAACACTCCTTGACTGTGGAGAAATGGTGGCCTTGATCCTCCTTGACCCTTCTGTGATGTTGGACACTGTCTCCCACAATACCCTCATCAACAGATTCCACAACATAGGCATAGGCCAAGATGTCCTCAAATGGATCGCCCCCTTCCTCACAGGACACACAGAGCATCCGACTGCCTCCCTTAATCTCTGCACCAAAGACATCATATGCGGCGTTCTGCAAGGATCATCCCTCAGCCCCACCCTGTTCAACATCTATGTGACCCCTTTTGCAGATATCATCAGCTCCCATGGAATCAACATAATCTCCTATGCAGACAACACTCAACTGATCCTCTAGCTCACCAAGGACCCTGCCAGTGCCAAAACCTACTTTTGCAACGCCATGACCAATGTAGCCAAATGGTGAGAGACAACTGCCTCCAACTCAAATCTGACAAAACTGAAGTACTGATCTTCGGGAAGAACACTTCCGCATGGGACCACAGCAGGTGGCCTTCAGAACTTGGACCCACACCGACTGACCATGCATGCAACCTTGGAATCATCCTCGACAACCAACTGACCATGAAACAACAAGTTAACGTAGTCACCTCTTCTTGCTTCCACACACTTTGCATGCTCCACAGAATCTTCAGATAGATCCCAACCAACACCAGAAAGACAGTCACTCAGGCCCTTGTCACCAGCCGCCTCGACTACGGAAACGTCCTTTACGCCGGCATCTCCATCAAGCTCCTCAGAAGGCTCCAGACTATACAGAACGCCGCAGCCAGACTCATCCTGGACCTCCCCACATCACCCCCCACCTGAGAGACCTCCACTGGCTCCCCATCCAGAGAAGATGCAAGTTCAAGATCCTCATGCAAGCCTTCAAAGCCCGCCACGACATAGGACCTTCCTACCTCAACCATCGGCTGAGCTTCCATCAACCTGCTAGACACATAAACTCCTCTTCACTCACCCTCGCACACACCACAGCATCCACCGCACCTGCAACAGTGTCCGTTCTTTCTTTACATCGTGGCCAAGACCAGTGACAACCTCCCCTTCCAGCTCCATACAGCCCCATCACTGGCAAACTTCAGAAAAAGACTCAAGACCTGACTTTTCAACAGAGACACAGCTCTCCGATTCACCTAGGGGTGACAGCGTTGCGCTTTGCAAATGCAGATTGATTGATTGTTGATTGGTCACAGAAGAGAGGTCACCCTCTGGGTGGGCACACCAGCTCTCCACAAAGGGACAGGGGTTTCTCCATCTTGGATTTAGTGAGTGAGGGCACTGTGGGATTGTTTGCAATAGGGAATACCCGAACTGCTGCAAAGGTGAATGGGTTTACCCCTGAGAACTTTTACCCTATTGGTTAAAGAGGGGCTAGGAGTTACCACACCCACAAGCTAGTTCCAAGCATAAATGTGGCACCCCACAAAACCTTCTTCAAAGCACTCTGGACATGTGAAAGAACAGAAGAAGACTGCACCTGCTCCCATTTGTACCCAGTACAAAGAAGTGGATTCTATGGGTCAGTTGGCTGATTCCTGTGTAAGCTACAACAATCTGCCACAGGCCTTTTGCAAAAGTGTCCAGCTGACCAGTAACACTTGGACCATAGACCCTGATGGTGGTCTGTCTCTACTGCAGTGAGTTGTGACCCTCAAGTGCTGTTCCTGAGTTCCTGGGCTCTTGGCTGTGTCCAACTAAAATTCTCCTGTGACTTATGGAACCCTGAGACTTCAAAAAGCTTTGGATTTCAAGACCCCCCCCAACTGGTTTGTCAACTAAGACAAACCAGCGAAGCCGATCTGCCCAAAGTGCGACCTTGCTGGGCTAAAGAAGCAGGTTTCCCCCACTTGGAGCTTCTCTGTAACAGCAAGACCTCGGTGAGACAGTATCCAGCCTAGTGGAGCCCTAGGCTGACGCACCCTGCAACTTTGCTCTGGTGGATATCAATCTATAGGAAAAAAAGAGACTAAGGGCTTACTTTATATAATGGTGGGTGGTCGGTTTCTCCACCAGGGACATGGAATAATTTACTCTGTTGCCCTGGCGGAGTTGCGCCGGCCAAATTTTGAAATAATCACCAAGTTGGAGGCAATTTCTAAAGCATTGGCAGGACCTGTGGTCATGGCATTTACTGTCAATGCTGTTTACATGTTGATGCAGGGCTCGAGTGAACATAATGGAGCCCTGCATCATACTGTTTCCTTTTTTATTTTCAAAAAGAAAATCCGGAAGCAGAATTTTCTATTCTAAAATTAAAAAAGAAAACACTTCCCTCACCATGAAAGTCCAAGACCATAATCAGGGGAGCATTTAGCAGTTTTCACTGCCCCTTACAGCTAGGGTTTTCCTGGCAGTGTTAAGCTATGAGAACTGACCTCAAATTCTGCCCATCTAAATTAGGTGGATGGAATTAGATTTCTGCCTCCAACAGCCCTTACTCTGTATAAATGTCGGAGGAGGTTAATCACGGCAGAGACAGAGTAGTCTTCACTGTGATTAAACCTAGGGTATGGCCACTTTTAAATTTGGTGGGTGGACCAGTATCTTGGCGGTATGTATACTCCATTGCCATTACGGCAGAGTGTACATACCACTAATCCTGGGCGTAAACCCCCCTAATACAAAATAGTTGCAAACTAATTTAAAATGAAATAAAAACACACTTACCTGTACTGCGGCGTCCCCGGGCTGCTCTCCTCCTCCTCGCCATCTCTCTCCTACGTGGGACGTACATCTTGAGAGAACTCCACGCATGCGCTTGCGCATTTCTCGCCAAACGTCTTGCGAGCAATGCGCATGCGCGCGCGCATGCACAGTTCTCTCAAGATGTACATCCCACGTAGGAGAGAGACGGTGAGGAGGAGGAGGGCAGCCCAGGGACGCCGCAGTACAGGTAAGTGTGTTTTCATTTCATTTTAAATTAATGTGTAACTGTTTTTTATTAGGGGGATGGAGGCAGGTGGCGGAGCGGAGTTCCACAGAGTTTTTCCCAACTCTGTGGATCTCCGCATAGTCTCACTACACCAGCTCCGCCCACCCTTACATACCACCAAGATATAAATCAGGTCCTAAGTCTGAAGGTACAAATCCTGACCGGAAGAAGGCACCAAAAGCATTCGACTGGTGATAGGACTTTCCTGGGTACAAAATTTTAATTTTCCCGCTCAGTGCTTTGCCCACCTAGCCCAACGGCTCCACCTGGACCTTGTCCAAAGCCTATCCAACATCATGGAGCTCTCCTTCGATAATGCCTGCTCCTTTGTCCTGCTGAATGTTTTGGCCTTCCAGAAAAAAGGCCAAGTCTCAAGGTAAAAACTCTGACCGGGCCGAGCATGGTTGGTGTATCCATTCCATGCTCCATCGATGTCTAATAGAAATCGCACCTATGTCCTGGTTTACTGTGAACATTGACTACTATTGGCATTTTCTGCTTTTTAGTGCTATTTTTACCTAAATCTTTCAAAACTCATACTTCCAGTTCACCCATTAGATTTTTGTTGCTCTTTAAATTATTTTCTATTTTTATGGATTAGAGTGGGGTTTGTCCTGTGTTGTGGTTTTACCTTTTGTAACTGTTTTGGTATAGCTTAATGATTTGCACATTTTCTTTAAGTTAAGCCTGTCTGCATTGTGCCATAGCTACTAAGGGTTGCGTTTAGGTTTAAATTATCGAAACCTTTTACGAGACCTAAGACGGTGGCGCTTTCATTACTTAAGGTGGACCTTAATCCACTCCAACTAATAAGCAAACCCTTTCTTACAGAAACTCAATTAGAAATGCACAGAATGATATTCAGTTCTCACAGACTGACCTTGGTTGATATTAGGGGCTTGCCAATACTGAAATAAGTAAAATCCTTTTTTTTTTTCTTTAGTTTGCCTTTGGAGCAAAATCTGGTTGCTCCCCAGAAGGAACAAAAAAGGCAACGCCACCCAGTTTCCCAACCCCCTACTGGCCTCCAGTTCCTGCCCCCCACCCCACTACCTTGTGGTAATCACAATAAGATTATTTCTTTGCCCTATATCAAGAGGCACAGGCCCAGATTATCATTAATTCTCATCCAGTAGGGATGGTTGACATAAATCGAGGTACTCGCCAGGGCTGCTCCCTCTCTCCTGTGCTATTTACTTTTTTTATAGAACCCCTTGCGATTAGAGTTAGGAACAACAACGAGATAAAAGCACCAATAGAGGGAATGCCTAAATTTAAATTGTTTGCGGATATTATTCTCTATCTTAGACCTGAAGAGCAGAATATTGAAAGCACGTTTGCAGAATTTGCACAGTTTGAATCAATTGGGGGTTACAAAATAAATCATGATAAAACTGAAATTTTGTTATTTAATTGTGGGTGCCAATTTCTTCCAGGCAATCTCCAAAGGCAAGCGTGCTCACATGACCCAATTTGATATTTGGGGGTTTATGTTACCAACCGCTATGTGGATCTTTTTTAATTGAATTATGGGGCAATGCTTAACAAGATTAGGAACATATTAGATAGATGGACTGTAGGAGAGTAGGATCTGCCTCTTATGTTGCCCCCACTTTTTTTCTGATGTTTACACTGGTTTCTGGCTATAGTCAGGCTGGGACCCTGCTAATCAGGGCCCCAGCCTCTCTGTTCTCTCTAAACGATTTGGAGTGCGCTCTAGGTGCACTAGTGATTGGATACTGTGGCACCTTATGAGTCCCTAGTATATGGTACCTTAGGTATCAAGGGCATAGGTACTTCACAGGCCTACCCGGGGCTGCAGCATGTATTATGCCACCCCTGGGAAGCAGACTAAATCTGACACCACAGGCCTGCTACTGCAGCCTGAGTGAGGAAGTGCTAGCACCCCTCACTGAGATATAGGTTCCCTATATCTCTCCTACACACACATATAACCCTATCAGTCACCCCTAAGGCAGGCCCTATCAATCCTGAGGGCAGGGTGCTTGGCTTCTATGTGAGGGGGTGCCTCTGCCTGAGCAGGGCCCCTCTGCAGCTCTCAGACTCCATTCTCTGGTGCTGTTTGTGGATGCGGTTAAACCATATACTTTTAAGTGCATTATATCCTCGCGGTAAAATGCTAACTTTGGAATGGCTGCATCGAAACATGTCGTGTTTGGTGTCAAACACCTTGGAATACTAACCCCCCGCCAGTCCTGGTGGCGGGGGTAGCATTCCACCCTTCTAGAGGGATAGACATGTACCTACTGTGGAAACGCGGTAGAATCCTGCAGAGCCCTGGCATCACAAAATGGATGCCACCAGTCACAGACACTGGGCTGCCCTCCTGCTGATGACCAACACTCGCAGTGGAGGAAGCCCAACAATAGATATCCTGTCCCAAGGGGTGTGACCACCTCCCAGACAGGGTTTAGTGTATTGGGGCTGGGTGGGTGCACTCTTAGAGTGCTTTGAAGTCCTGCACTGGGGGACCAGAAGGCTCCTCTGTGCATATGCCAGTTCAAACCGGCTCAGGGGCTACCTGTCCCTGCTCTGGCGCGAAACTGGACAAAGGGAAGTGGGTGTAGCCACCCACTCCCCTGACCCTCCCATAGGTAGGGTCATAGAGCTAGTCCCTCCCCTTCTTTTAGTATAAGAGGGGGAACCTGTGCATTGCACCCTAGATTTTCCTGGACGACGCTCTAAAGACGAATCCCGGACCTTCGACGTTCCACTACCTTTGGAAGACTGAAATATCTCCCTTGGAGTCAAGGAGTGACTCCCCTGCTTGGCAGGCACCAAAAACTACAAACGACGGTTGCAAACTACGCCGCTCCCGCTAGAGTCCGAAGTCCCTGCAGCCCAAGAATTAGATTTCCTGACTTCTCAAAGGCCATCGTGAGTCCCCAGTGAAGCTGAGGCCAGTGAACCCCAAGAGTAATGAGGAACCGCGACCCCTGGGTACTGTGCACTATTGTCGAGTGCAACCCCTTCAAAACATTTCACGAACTTGTGCTTTAGACCACGTGTGGTCCCAGCCTCCAGCAAAAATCCCTCCTAAGATCAGAGGCCTACCACGTCCTGAGTGACCGTGGGCCCCTGTGAGTGAATCCTCCCGAGGCGTCTTTGCGATCCCTTGCCAGCCAGCTTGTGGGTCCCCAGAAGACTTTCTAAAGAAACCAAAGGGTTCCCCTGGTTGCTCCAGGACTGCCCTGACTTACCCTCGCTGGGTGAGTCCCCCAGACCTTGCTGGTCTGCGCCATTGTCTCTTCACACTTTCCCCGAGACTTGCTGTTACCAAGGCTTGTTGGCTCCGATCGAGTCGCCAACACTGCAGTAAGCTGCAGACATTGTGGCACACGGCGAATCCAGCTCCTGGTTGTCGTCGACGCCTCCTGGACCTCGTGGCTGAAGAGTCAAGGCAACTGCGAACGACCTGAATCTTGCGACGACGGTGGGCATCCATCTTCCTTGCCCCGAGTCACTGCCAAGTGACTTTGAACACTGTCCCCTCTGCTTTCAGGTCTTCCATCTTCCGAATCCAGGCTTGGATTCCTCCGGACACTTCTCCTGTTGCCGCAAGCAGCAAGTCTTCACTGGCTCCCATTGAAAACGACGCCGCGACCCAACACCAAAGAACACCTATGCACCCGGCTCCCCTGGGTGAGGTAACTTCAGCACTACGGTGCTCCTGTGGGTGTGGGCCCTAGAACTACTTACCCTGTAAGTGACTTGCTTGTAGCGTCCCTAGAAGTGTCCTAAAACTCTAACTTTCTAAGTGCGACAATTGCGCTGACTCGTACAGGGTTCGCGTCTGTGTTAGACACACCGCGTCCATCTCCTTTGTAACACTATCTAAAACTGTATCCTTCGACTCGTACTGAGTCCGATCGGTGTTCGCCTCGAACACACAAAGGGCTTGTAACTCTGAGATCTCCATTGCACTGACTCGCACAAGGTTCGCGTCTGTGTTAGACACAGCGCGTCCATCTCCCTTGCATCTCTATCTGTGACCGCGTCCTTCGACTCGTACAAGGACCGATCGGTGTGTTCGCCTCGAACACGCAAGGGACCTTTACCATTGAACTCTCAATCGCGTCTGAGTGCATAGACTCGCACAGGACTCGCACCGGTGCCAGGTCACCGCGTCCGTCCCCTGTGGGTCTCCTACAACTACCTGGGGTGGTTCTTGGGGGTCCCTCGATTCTAGATGCCCTAGACCTAGGTCTAGCAAACTAAGATTGTGATATTCGATTGTGCTAAACTTATTTTGATAACATTTGACTTGTACATATGTTCCTGACTTCTAATCTCATAAAGAGATTAGTAGAGAGTGTTTATTAATAAATACATATATATTTGATATATATACCTGTGTGGTGTCTTTTCATTTGGTGATTCAAGAGATTGTGTGGTAAAACAAGCTGCTTTACATTCCTTCAAGACTTAGCCTGAAGGCTGCTCTCCACAGCTACCACTAGGATAGCTTTCTATAAAGGTTGTCTTAAACCTATCTACCATAAGAGTCGAATTGTTCTGGTGCAAGGTGTCCACTTTAATTAGTGAACAGCATATACCAGGCCAACTTCTCACATTGGTGGGCAGCGTGTGGGATTCCAGCTTGCTATTGTTTTACCAGAAAATCTCTATTTGAATTACTAACTGAAAACCACTATACGTACGTAAGGTACATATAAAGTCAAGCTTAGTATCAATAAGTTCTACTGAACTTAGAGCTGTGTGCCAAGGGATAGCACACCCTTTCTACAGTTCAAGCTAGTATCAGTAGGCCACAAACTAGTGTAGGTAGTACAACACTGCACAACACTAGAATGTCCTTAAAGGGTGGAACCAGTGGATCCACTCAGCCTCAGTATAAGGACATGGCTTTCTCTGACTTGAGAGCCATGTGTGTTGAAAGTCACCTGAGGCTAGGACAGAGTCCCTCAACCCTACACCTGATAGATCTGCTGACAGCAGATGATCTTAGATTGGCTCTAGGAGCTAATGGATCTGAATCAGTGGGTGGGTCAATTACAGTATCTGGGTCAGACGATGAAAATCCGAATGACCAGGACTCTGTGATTGAAGGGCCAGGCCTCAAGGGGCCTGAAAAGGACAGAGGAATTCTCCCTAAGAGAACTGACAGAGTGGATGAGAGGCACAGGTCCCCTTCCAGGGAATCTGAGCACTCTTATCACTCTGGCAGAGAATTTGTCCACCAGAGGAACTCATACTTTCCCATAAGAGAGACCTCCTCTGAAAGAATGTGCAAACTGCTGCAGTATGAGGAAGCAAGAGTTGCCCTCAGAACCAAGCAGTTGGCACTGGATAGAGAAGCCCTGGAGATCCAGAGAGCTTCTAGACGAGAGGGGTTAGAACCCCTTGGTGGCAGCAACAGTGTCCCTAGAGGCAGGGAATCTATTCCAGACCATAGGAACCGGAGCAAGGTTGTTCCTCCCTACCAGAGTGGGGATGATATCCACAAGTGGATAACTGCTATGGAGAGGGCCTGTAGAGTACAGCAGGTCCCCCAAAAGCAGTGGGCAACAATCTTGTGGCTCTCCTTTTCAGATAAAGGTAGAGACAAGCTCCTCACTGTTAGAGAAGAGGATGCTGATGATTATGAAGTCCTGAAGAGTGCACTGATAGATGGGTTTGGCTTAACCACTGAACAGTACAGGTTGAAGTTCAGAGACACCCAGAAGGCACAGACTCAGGACTGGACTGACTTTGTTGATTGTGCAACCAAGGCTCTGGAGGGTTGGCTGGTTGGCAGTAGGGTTACTGATTTCAAGGGATTGTATAATCTGATGATGAGAGAGAACAGATCCTTAATAATTGCCAGAACCAGTTGTTGCATCAATACCTGGTGGACTCAGATCTGACCTCTCCCCAAGAATTGGGAAAGAAGGCAGACAAATGGGTCAGAACCAGGGTGAGGCAGAAACCCCAGAACCAAGGGGTGACACCAAGAAGCAAGATCCTAAGGGCTCTGAGAAAGGTGGGGATAAGTCAAAAGACCAGAAGTCTTCACAAGGGCCCCAAAAATCTGCATCTGGTGGGGAGTCACAATCCAACAAGGGAAAAGGCCAAAAGAAGCCCTGGTGCAAATTCTGTAAACAGAAAGGGCACTGGACTTCTGACTGTAACAAGTCCAAAGACCAAACCACCACCACTCCTGCGCCTAAGGCAACTGTTCCCCCTAGTTCAGCTACTGGTGGAGGTGGTACACAGAATAAGGGTGTAGTAGGGTTGACCCTGGGTTCTGAAGTGGACTCTGACCTAGTCAGAGTGCCCACTCAGGCAATGCTGATTTGTGAGGGAGACCTTAATATGTCCTTCTTAGTGAGTCCCAGTAATCTGGGCAAATACAAACAGCAGCCTGTAATAACTGGCAAACAGGCTTTGGCATTTAGGGACACAGGTGCTAGTGTCACCATGGTGGCAGAGGATCTTGTGGACCCTGGACAGATCATCCTGGGCGAAATGTACCAGGTGACCAATGCAAGCAACGTCAAGACGAACCACAGTCTGGCAGTTGTGAATTTCTCCTGGGGAGGGGTAACTGGCCTCAAGAAGGTTGTAGTCAGTGCAGACCTCCCTGTCGAATGTCTATTGGGTAATGATCTAGAGACTTCAGCCTGGTCTGAAGTAGAGTTATGGACTCATGCTGAGATGTTGGGCACCCCTGCAGAGGTATTTGCTGTGACCCGGTCACAAGCCAGAATGCATGACACTGAATCAGCTCTGGATCCTGGAACAATGGACCAGATGCTTCCCAAGAGGAGGAGCAGTAGTGTAAAGGCAGTGCCTTACCCTCTGTCTCAGATCACAGATTCACCCCCAGAGGGAGGTGAAGCAGATCCTGAAGAAGGAACTGCCCCAGAGGGACTTGAGCCTGATCAGGTTGAGTTCTTGGGGGCAGGGGGCCCTTCTAGGGAAGATCTGAGTAAGGAGCAACAGTGCTGCCCCTCTCTTGAACCCCTCAGACAGCAGGCTGCTGCTGAGGCTGCTGGGAGTGCTAGTGGGTCCCATAAAGTTTATTGGGATGAGGGACTCATATATTCTGAGAGTAGAGGCCCAGCCCCTGGAGCCACCAGGAGGATGGTAATACCTCAGAAGTTTAGAGGGTTCCTCTTGACCCTAGCACATGACATCCCTTTAGCAGGACACTTGGGCCAAAACAAGACCTGGGACAGGCTTGTTCCACATTTTCATTGGCCACATATGTCAGAGGACACAAAGGAGTTTTGTCGCTCCTGTGTCACATGCCAAGCCAGTGGTAAGGCAGGTGGCACAACAAAGGCCCCCCTGATACCACTACCGTTGGTGGGGGTACCCTTTGAAAGGGTAGGGATTGACATTGTTGGTCCGCTTGACCCTCAAACTGCATCTGGGCACAGGTTTATACTGGTGGTAGTGGATCATGCCACCAGGTACCCAGAAGCAATTCCCCTGAGGACCACCACAGCCCCTGTGGTGGCAAGAGCCCTCTTTGGAGTCTTCTCCAGAGTGGGTTTCCCAAAGGAGGTCATTTCTGACAGAGGTACCAACTTCATGTCAGGATATCTAAAAGCAATGTGGAAGGAGTGTGGTGTAACTTACAAGTTCACCACCCCCTATCACCCACAATGCAATGGTTTAGTTGAACGTTTCAACAAAACCTTGAAAGGAATGATTAAAGGTCTCCCAGAGAAGCTTAGGCGGAAATGGGACCTTCTTCTTCCTTGCCTGTTGTTTGCACACAGAGAGGTTCCACAGAAGGGGGTTGGTTACAGCCCATTTGAGCTTCTGTTTGGGCATCCTGTGAGAGGTCCACTGTGTTTGGTAAAAGAGGGCTGGGAGTTACCTCTCAAGCCCCCCAAACAAGATGTGATGGACTATGTACTTGGTCTCCGCTCCCGGATGGCAGAGTACATGAAAAAGGCAACCAAAAACCTGGAGGCCAGCCAAGAATTACAAAAAGCTTGGCATGACCAAAGGCTGTACTGACTGTATACCAGCCAGGACAGAAAGTGTGGGTGTTGGAGCCTGTGGCCCCAGCAGCCCTCCAGGACAAGTGGAGTGGCCCCCATACAATAGTTGAACAGAAGGGAGAAGTCACCTACCTGGTGAATCTTGGAACTCCCAGGAGCCCCCTGAGGGTGCTCCATGTCAACAGATTAAAGCCATATGTTGACAGGGCTGACATGGGCTTGCTCATGGCAACTGATGAGGACCAGGAGGAGGAGAGTGACCCTCTCCCTGACCTGCTCTCTCAGAACGCTGATGATGGGTCAGTAGATGGTGTTGCTTTGGCAAGCAGCCTCACCGACCATCAGCAAACTGAGTGCAGACAAGTTGTGCAACAGTTTAGACATATGTTTAGCCTGACCCCTAGTCAGACTTCCTGGTGCACCCATGAGGTGGACACTGGAGACAGTCTGCCTGTCAAGAATAAAATCTACAGGCAACCTGACCATGTCAGGGACTGTATCAGGACTGAAGTCCAGAAAATGTTGGAGCTAGGTGTAATTGAGCCTTCAGATAGCCCTTGGGCTAGTCCAGTAGTCCTGGTACCCAAGCCACATACCCAGGGTGGTAAGAAAGAAATTAGGTTTTGTGTAGACTACAGAGGCCTCAATGCAGTCACTAGGACTGATGCCTATCCCATACCAAGGGCAGATGAGCTGATTGATACTTTGGCCTCAGCCAAGTATCTAAGCACGTTTGACCTGACAGCTGGCTACTGGCAGATCAGGTTAGCTGATGATGCAAAAGCCAAAACAGCATTTTCGACCCCTGGTGGGCACTACCACTTTGTGGTAATGCCCTTTGGATTGAAAAATGCACCTACCACTTTCCAGAGGTTGGTGAATAAAGTTCTGACAGGGATGGAAACTTATTGCTCAGCTTATCTAGATGATATTGCTGTCTTTAGTTCCTCCTGGCAGGATCACCTGGTCCACCTCAGGAATGTTTTGGAGGCCCTGCAGAAAGCAGGCCTCACTATCAAGGCCACTAAGTGCCAGATAGGGCAGAGTCAGGTTGTGTACCTGGGCCACCTTGTAGGTGGAGGCCAGGTTCAGCCTTTACAGAGCAAAATCCAAACCATAATGGAATGAAATGAAATTTGTACTTGTAAAGCGCACTTATACCCCCAAAGGGGTGTCCTGGCGCTGTACGCATACCGCTGTGGAACCCTTCCTGGCTTTTCCCTGTGAAATGTCCACCTCTGGGCACCCCCAGGGTGAAGCCAGGCATCCCAGCGCTGTTGGGGCCGTTGTGGAGATTAAGCAAGCTATTGCCCAGAGTTGCAGAGTGGGACCCATGATTAGAATAGGCACCGAGGCGAGAATTATCAGGTCCGAGGAAATTGAGCCCAAGACCCGCCGAGGCGGGAATTGAACCCTGGTCCCGGGCCAGATCTCTGCATCAGGGTCTGCCGCTCTAACCATTGAGCCACACTTCTCCACTTATGGGTTGCTCCAACCACCCAGACACAGGTGAGAGCCTTCTTAGGCCTGTCTGGGTACTATAGGAGGTTTGTCAAGGGATATGGATCTATAGTGACCCCCTTGAATGATCTGACCTCAAAGAAAATGCCAAAAAAGTTTCAGTGGACAGCTAGCTGTCAGAAGGCATTTGAAGACCTAAAGCAGGCCATGTGCACTGCCCCCATCCTACAGAGTCCAGACTACACCAAAAAGTTCATTGTCCAAACAGATGCTTCTGAGCTGGGTGTGGGAGCTGTACTGTCTCAACTGAATGATGAAGGTCAAGACCAGCCAGTAGCTTTTATTAGCAGAAGGCTGACCCCTAGAGGGAAACGTTGGTCAGCTATAGAGAGGGAGGCCTTTGCTGTGGTATGGGCCCTGAAGAAGCTGAGGCCATACTTGTTTGGTACTCACTTCATAGTTCAGACCGACCACAAGCCCCTCCTATGGCTTAAACAAGTGAAAGGAGAAAACCCAAAACTTTTGAGGTGGTCCATTTCCCTACAGGGGATGGACTATACAGTGGAACATAGACCTGGGACCCAACATGCCAATGCAGATGGACTCTCAAGGTATTTCCACTTTGAACACGAAGACTCAACTGGTCAAGGTTAGTTTAATGTCCCTGCGTTTGGGGGGTTGTGTAGGAGAGTAGGATCTGCCTCTTATGTTGCCCCCACTTTTTTTCTGATGTTTACACTGGTTTCTGGCTATAGTCAGGCTGGGACCCTGCTAATCAGGGCCCCAGCCTCTCTGTTCTCTCTAAACGATTTGGAGTGCGCTCTAGGTGCACTAGTGATTGGATACTGTGGCACCTTATGAGTCCCTAGTATATGGTACCTTAGGTATCAAGGGCATAGGTACTTCACAGGCCTACCCGGGGCTGCAGCATGTATTATGCCACCCCTGGGAAGCAGACTAAATCTGACACCACAGGCCTGCTACTGCAGCCTGAGTGAGGAAGTGCTAGCACCCCTCACTGAGATATAGGTTTCCTATATCTCTCCTACACAAACATATAACCCTATCAGTCACCCCTAAGGCAGGCCCTATCAATCCTGAGGGCAGGGTGCTTGGCTTCTATGTGAGGGGGTGCCTCTGCCGGAGCAGGGCCCTCTGCAGCTCTCAGAGTCCATTTTCTGGTGCTGTTTGTGGATGCGGTTAAACCATATACTTTTAAGTGCATTATATCCTCGCGGTAAAATGCTAACTTTGGAATGGCTGCATCGAAACATGTCATGTTTGGTGTCAAACACCTTGGACTACTACCCCCCCGCCAGTCCTGGCGGCGGGGGTAGCATTCCACCCTTCTAGAGGGATAGACATGTACCTACTGTGGAAACGCGGTAGAATCCTGCAGAGCCCTGGCATCACAAAATGGATGCCACCAGTCACAGACACTGGGCTGCCCTCCTGCTGATGACCAACACTCGCAGTGGAGGAAGCCCAACATTAGATATCCTGTCCCAAGGGGGTGTGACCACCTCCCAGACAGGGTTTAGTGTATTGGGGCTGGGTGGGTGCACTCTTAGAGTGCTTTGAAGTCCTGCACTGGGGGTGCAGAAGGCTCCTCTGTGCATATGCCAGTTCAAACCGGCTCAGGGGCTACCTGTCCCTGCTCTGGCGCGAAACTGGACAAAGGGAAGTGGGTGTAGCCACCCAGTCCCCTGACCCTCCCATAGGCAGGGTCATAGAGCTAGTCCCTCCCCTTCTTTTAGTATAAGAGGGGGAACCTGTGCATTGCACCCTAGATTTTCCTGGACGACGCTCTGAAGACGAATTCCGGACCTTCGACGTTCCACTACCTTTGGAAGACTGAAGAATCTCCCTTGGAGTCAAGGAGTGACTCCCCTGCTTGACAGGCACCAAAAACTACAAATGACGGTCGCAAACTATGCCGCTCCCGCCGGAGTCCGAAGTCCCTGCAGCCCAAGAAGTGGATTTTCTGACTTCTCAAAGGCCATCGTGAGCCCCCAGTGAAGCTGAGGCCAGTGGACCCCAAGAGTAACGAGGAACCGCGACCCCTGGGTACTGTGCACTATTGTCAGTGCAACCCCTTCACAACGTTCCACGAACTTGTGCTTTGAACCACGTGTGGTCCCAGCCTCCAGCAGAAATCTCTCCTAAGATCAGAGGCCTACCACATCTCGAGTGACCGTGGGCCCCTGTGAGTGAATCCTCCCGAGGCGTCTTTGCGATCCCTTGCCAGCCGGCTTGTGGGTTCCCAGAAGAACTTCTAAAGAAACCAAAGGGCTCCCCTGGTTGCTCCAGGATTGCCCTGACTTACCCTCGCTGGGTGAGTCCCCCAGACCTTGCTGGTCTGCGCCATTGTCTCTTCACACTTTCCCCAAGACTTGCTGTTACCAAGGCTTGTTGGCTCCGATCGAGTCGCCGACACCGCAGTAAGCTGCAGACATTATGGGACACGCTGAATCCAGCTCCTGTTTGTCGTCGACCCCTCCTGGACCTCGTGGCTGAAGAGTTAAGGCAACTGCGAACGACCTGAATCTTGCGACGACGGTGGGCATCCATCTTCCTTGCCCCGAGTCACTGCCAAGTGACTTTGAACACTGTCCCCTCTGCTTTCAGGTCTTCCATCTTCCGAATCCAGGCTTGGATTCCTCCGGACACTTCTCCTGTCGCCGCAAGCAGCAAGTCTTCACTGGCTCCCATTGAAAACGACGCCGCGACCCGACACCAAAGAACACCTATGCACCCGGCTCCCTGGGTGAGGTAACTTCAGCACTACGGTGCTCCTGTGGGTGTGGGCCCTAGAACTACTTACCCTGTAAGTGACTTGCTTGTAGCGTCCCTAGAAGTGTCCTAAAACTCTAACTTTCTAAGTGCCACAATTGCGCTGACTCGTACAGGGTTCGCGTCTGTGTTAGACACACTGCGTCCATCTCCTTTGTAACACTATCAAAAACTGTATCCTTCGACTCGTACTGAGTCCGATCGGTGTTCGCCTCGAACACACAAAGGGCCTGTAACTCTGAGATCTCCATTGCACTGACTCGCACAAGGTTCGCGTCTGTGTTAGACACAGCGCGTCCATCTCCCTTGCATCTCTATCTGTGACCGCGTCCTTCGACTCGTACAAGGACTGATCGGTGTGTTCGCCTCGAACACACAAGGGACCTTTACCATTGAAATCTCAATCGCGTCTGAGTGCATAGACTCGCACAGGACTCGCACCGGTGCCAGGTCACCGCGTCCATCCCCTGTGGGTCTCCTACAACTACCTGGGGTGGTTCTTGGGGGTCCCTCGATTCTAGATGCCCTAGACCTAGGTCTAGCAAACTAAGATTGTGATATTCGATTGTGCTAAACTTATTTTGATAACATTTGACTTGTACATATGTTCCTGACTTCTAATCTCATAAAGAGATTAGTAGAGAGTGTTTATTAATAAATACATATATATTTGATATATATACCTGTGTGGTGTCTTTTCATTTGGTGATTCAAGAGATTGTGTGGTAAAACAAGCTGCTTTACATTCCTTCAAGACTTAGCCTGAAGGCTGCTCTCCACAGCTACCACTAGGATAGCTTTCTATAAAGGTTGTCTTAAACCTATCTACCATAAGAGTCGAATTGTTCTGGTGCAAGGTGTCCACTTTAATTAGTGAACAGCATATACCAGGCCAACTTCTCACATGGACCCTCCTCCCACTCATAATAATTGGCCGAATAACTCTATAAAAATGTCAATTTTACCACTACTGATTTTTCTTTTTACTAATGTCACGATCAAAATCAATATGTCCTACTTTAAAGAATTAGAGGCAATCTTTCACCAATTTATTTGGAGTAAGAAGGCTCCAAGGGTAACACTCCTGGTGCTTCAAGTAGACATTAGCCAAGGGGGATGGCACTCCCCCAAGTTCGTATTTATTATGAAGCTTCTTTTTGGATATAATGGCTCATTTGATAGACAATATGGGTTCTCAGGACAGTTTTTTGTGTGGGAAAAAATGGTACAGGAAGCAGGATCTCAGATCCCGGCTGTCATAAAAATGGCTAAACTCCCAAAAAAGACTAGATACAAGACACTTCAGGAGCATGGGCTCAGACTTCGGTCATTTTACTCCAGGGAGATCTCCACTGCTGGATATGGATATTTGAAACTTGCATGATGTAAAGGTCTGGGTCTGCTTATCCAGAAAAGTCAGCTAAAGTTCTGGGAAAGTAAGGGTTTTAAAGAACTTGGCCATTTTATTGTAGGGGGAAGGTTTTTAAACTGGCAGGAGATACAAGCTAGGTGTGGAGCCCGGTGCATGCTCTTTTTATTAGGCTATCTTCAAATTATTCAACTAATAAAAAATGACTGCCTTCCAGCTGGTCGTGCCACGGTGTCCCTCTCTTCTGCCCTTTTTAGAAATAAGCTAAGGGGGGGGGGGAGGAATTGGTATAGGCTTTTACGGAGTCAAAGGTTGTGTACCATAATATCAAGTTTTCTGGAAAATTACTCAAGAAACACAGTGCACTTTCTCGGAGAGTGGCAGGCGATCTCGTTTTATGGTAATAAGGCATTAAGAGCAGCTCATTTTAAAAGAATTGCATTCTTATCACACTGGATGGCTTACTATACTCCCTGAGCACTACATATAATGTACCAAGGAATAGAGGATAGATGCTTCCGATGCCAGCAAATGGACCGAGGCGGCTGGTGTCATATTTTTTTTACTTGCCCAGTGTTGGCCCAGTTTTGGGAGAACTTTTTTCTGCCCTAGGTGATGGCCTTCAGAGGAAATTACAACCAGATGCGGAAATTGCACTTTTTGGGATAGAAAGACATAGACAAAACTCCCCAATTTTAAAAGGCGAGGAAGCATTTACAGCAATATCCTCTCTTATGGCACGGTCTCTGATTCTACAGAATTGGAAGACAACTAAAGCCCCAGAATATTTAAATTGGTTTAATAAAATGATCTGGATCAAAACTCTCGAGGAGGCCTATGCAAAAAGAGTGGGCGCGATAAAAAAAAATTCAGTTGTTTGGAAGCATATGGATAAAATAGTAGGCCAGTAGTTGGTTAAAGCCAGACTGTATAACTCTGAAAACTGCTTAGTCAGCAAAACATTCTATTGCACTTTATTGAACATGCACAGCACTTTACTTAGAAGAGTCCTATTGTATTATGCTTCCAAGTTGGTTAACATTCCAGGGTTAGATGTCATGTGTGTTGTTTAGTAGCAATTCGAGATCGTGATGTCATTAAGTAGAGTAAGGAGTTTTTGGCATTTTAGACGATCAGTATGCTCTGCACTAATAGCACTTTGTTTACTATGTTGTTTTGGTTATTATCTTATTTATTCAGGATGAAATTATTAAACGTCAGTTGTACCTTTTTGATAAAAAAAAAGTAATTTTATCTTACGAGCTTTAAGTATCCATATGTAATGTGATACCAATCTCTTTGCTCATGAAAGGTTGTCCTTTTTAATACAACAACAATTCTGCTCAATAAAAAAAAAAAAAAGATTATTTCTTTGCTTGACCCTGACAGTGCTCCTGAAAGGAATTTTGTCAGTAGAAGTTTGAGCATGACTGAGACCCTGAGACAACAGAAAGTACCAAGAACCGCGTGCATGGTCCAGTGACCTTTACTTACAGTTCACTGTATTTATTCAGATGAGCATCCTAGAATAGGGAGAATTTGGGCCATCTGCTTACTGCTAAATAAAAAATACAAACACGGGGGCATGGCCAAGCAAGATGGCTGAACGGATGTGAGCCGTTTCAGCTCCGGACCCCCTTGGTTGCACGATCGATTCCGGCGCCTATAGAGGGATGTAAAACGCATGGACTTGTCTGTCACCAGCCCGTGCTGATCAGGAGTACAGCATTGAGCTTTAGAATCGGTACCCTGACTTGGGAAGAAACAAGAAAAGTGGCAGGTCGGAGGGCCGGGTCCGGCCTCAAAATGGCGCGGAGGTCGGCGGCGAGCGGAGCTTCTACGCACCTTTGAGCGCCCACGGTCCACTGACACTACAAGCTCGCCGTCTTACCTGTGTTATGTACCCCCTGCATCAGCGGTGCCACAGAGGAGCTCCAGACCGTTTCTCCGACATCGGCAGCTCACAACACCGGACAGATGGGGGAAAAGACTCTCGTGCAGCAGCTGAGCAGAGTCGCGAGATACCAGAGACACAGAGAAGGCGCTGAGGAACGCTGTCTTCTGAGGCACTGAAAGCGGGAGAGTGGAGGTCAGTGGCGGGGAGGCCCACCAGTCAGGTTAGTCTCCTTTACTAGTTACAATTACAGCGAGCAGTGGGCCCAGGGGGGGCTGGTGTGGAGAAGCCCTGCCTGACCCTAAGATGGCTTCCGGGGCAGGGAGCGGTGAGCAGGACGTCTTCCCCTCGGGCTGCACAACCTGCTGGGAGCGGAGAACGACTGTGCCTACCTGTGCTGCTGCTACACTTCCCCCAGCGATGCCTGACCTTAAGATGGCTCCCGGGGCCTAATCCACGGCAGTAATCCTGCCTCACACAAGTGCGGGACATGCGTGCGGAGCCCGATTTGCGGCGACACCACGCAGAGGGGCCTCTCACGGTTGACCTTGACGCCGTGCACCACTTTGCCCTTATGCCACCAAAGAAGACTGCGAACAAAGTCTCCTGTTACTTCGCAGCCACTGACAAAGGCGCTTCCCCCGCTGAGAAGGAGCCAGCGAAGACCATGGCCCTCACCAGGGAAGACTTGGTAGCTTTCCTCCGGGAATTTAAATCTGAGCTTTGCCAGGAAATTAAGCAAGACTTCCGCGCCTCTATAGATCAACTCAAGGCCGACCTCACAGAATTGATGGCGACACTCCGACAAGATGTGGATGCGGTGGGCACTAGGGTGTTGGAGGTGGAAGAACAGGCGCATGACCTTGACGCCCGCTCCGCTAAACTATACGACGCCCAACAACATCTCCAATCCCAGCTGCAACAAGTCCTCCTGAAGGCGGAGGACTTGGAGAACAGATCCCAGAGGGAGAACATACGCATCCGGGACCTGGAAGAGGGGGCGGAAGGTCCGGACTTAGAGGTGTTCGTGGTGGGTCTTTTTTCGGAGCTCCTGGCGCCTAGACAAATGAAACTCAAGATAGACCGGGTTCATCGAGTGGGGACACCACAGACTGGGGACCGAAGACGGACTCGAGATTTACTGGTAAAGATGCACTCATTTAAAGTCAAAGAAGCCATTCTAAGTGCTGCAAGGAAGAAAGAGGAGACCTCTCAAGCATACAAATGTGCGCTCTTTCAGGACTTGGCACCTTCCACTTTGGCACATAGGCAGCTGTTCCGCCCTGTCACCACCAAACTTCGGGAAGACAAGCTTCGTTACCACTGGACATTTCCCTTTGGACTCGCCTTCGATTACAAGAATAAGTCCCACCACGTTACAGATCTGAGCGAAGGTTTGCGCATTTTGGGCCTACCGGCACCAGAGGCTGAAACCAGCATGGGGCCCTCGAATGTCGCAGGACAGCCCCGTAGGGAGACCAGATCCTGGCACACAATCTCAAAAAGCAGACAAACCCCTAACTGATATGAATACTTCCTGAGTGGTGTTGACCGCAGACACACTGGCGCTCCTGGTTTTTTTTTTCCACAGAGCCCTACCGTTGAACCACTGGCTGCCGTGGACCCGGCGCAGAGGACTGAGGATAGCTCCACACTTGGTTCCTGATATGCAAGCTTCTTGAGTGGTGTTGTCCACAGACATTCTGGTGCCCTTGGCTTTTCTCCCACAGGGCCCCACCGTTGAGCCGCTGGCTGCTGTGGACCCGGCGCAGCAGACTGATGAGGGCTCCACACTTGGCTCCTGGGTGCTAACACCCGTCTGTCTCTGACATTACTGTTTTTTTTTGTTCTACATGCCTTTTATGTTCTTTCCGCATGGCAGCCGGGGGTGCGGGCCTTTTCCGTACCGCCCAGAATTGCTCTATTCTTCTTTGTGAAGAACCTAGCTGAGGGCCCGTTGGCCACTCGGGACAATCTTTCTCGGGGATGTTGGGGAATTGTTTTCGGGGGGGGAGGTTCCTGGTGGTGGTGACGGGGCTTCATTAGCTTATGTTCTTCCTATGAGCAGGCGACCCTTGGTCGGGGTCTTATTTGAGGTACGGGGCTACAGGGAGGGTGAGATACGACATGATGAGGGATGCTCACGAGGGGGGGTCAATGGTCTGGGGGGGAGTATACAGTCTGTCCAATGGTTTCCATAGCGTCCTGGAACGTTAAAGGCCTGAACTCGCCCCAAAAGCGCCAAAAAGTCTGGAAATATCTCAACGATCGTCAGTTCAAGGTTGTGGCGCTACAAGAAACACACCTTAAAAAGTCTGAGGAAACGCGGCTACGCCACAAAGCCCACCCCTTAATTTATAAATCATCGGCTAGCACCAAACACAAAAGAGTGGCTCTACTCTTTAGGTCCACAGCTAAATTCAAGCCTGAGGCAATAAAGTCCGATCGGGAGGGGAGAGTCATAATGGTGAAGGGGAGACTACGGGGTAGCCTTTGCACATTTATTTCCCTCTATGCACCCAACTCGGGACAGATGACGTTTCTCTCCAGCACGCTAGACCTAATTGGAGGCTTTGCGGAGGGCCCAGTGATCCTATTGGGGGACTTCAACTTGACATGGCACGAAACCTTAGATAGTTCCCACTCCCATAGGGCAACCCTCAATTGCTTTACCAACGGGAAAATGCACACGTTGGGCCTCCGCGATGCTTGGCGGACCCTGCATCCTGCCACCAAAGATTACACATATTTCTCTCATGTCCACCATTCTTATTCCAGGATTGACTACCTTTTCATTAGTCAGACACTCTTGGGCCCCCTGCAAGCGGCTCAGATCTTGCCTATTTTAATATCAGACCATAGTCTCATATCCATTAGCTTAACATGGGGAGGGGATAAACCTGGCACATCTAGGTGGTACTTTCCGGCGTCACTCACCCGAGATAAGACCCTGCATGCCGAATTGAGGACCTCTATCACCGAGTACTTTACTCATAACACTCCGCAGGCCACTACTCCACAAAACAACTGGGACGCTTTCAATGCGGTACTGAGGGGTAAATGCATCCAACTTAATGCAGTCCTGAATAAGCAAAGGGCGAAGGAGCACATAGCTCTCGAAGAAGAACTCGAGGTAGTGGAAAAAGCACATAAGGAAACACCCACTCGAACACTACAGCATCAGCTCACCGCATTAAGGGGTAAATTGCGCGCCATCTACAATAACAGAGCCGAATACACAATGCTGAAATTGCAGCAGACATCATATACCCAGGGTGTTAAAGTGGGGTCCCACTTAGCGCAACAGCTACGGGAGAAAAGGGAACGCAAGTTTATTGGAGGTATTCTGGATGAGGGCGGTCATCTCACCCATGCGGACGACCTCAAAGCCAACATCTTTGGCAAATTCTATGGGGAACTTTACTGCGGCACTTCCCCCGATACATTCCTACAACAGCAGTACCTTGAGTCAGTGGATCTTCCCCACCTCTCGCCGGCAGTTGCGGAACCTCTGGATGCTCCCATTACATCGGAGGAAGTTGGGTAGGCCATTACTAAACTTAAATTGCACAAGGCTCCGGGGCCTGATGGCCTAACGGCGCAATTTTATAAATGTTTTGCATCCGAGTTAATCCCACACCTCACCGAGTTGTTCAATGCAATAGCAGCTGACGCCAGGGTCTCTGACTCCATGGCTGAGGCAGTGATATCTGTCATTCCAAAACCTGGGAAAAATCCCCAGTTTTGCGCTTCTTATAGACCCATAGCCCTCCTCAACCTCGATGCGAAGCTGTACTCCGCGATTCTGGCCGCCAGACTTGAGGACCTGATGCCCGCACTGATCCACCCTGATCAATCCGGCTTTATAAAGGGACGACAAACACATGACAACATTCGCCGCACTAGACATCTTATCGAGAAAGTGTCCAAATTCAGACTTCCTGCAATTTCAGTGGGCCTCGATGCCCAAAAGGCCTTTGACAGGGTGGATTGGTCGTTTCTCTTCCTCACTATGCGGAAATACGGCTTCGGAGATGGGTTCCTCAACATGGTTAAGGCCAACTATCATCTTCCACAATCTCGGGTATTGGTCAACGGTTACACGTCACTCCGCTTCGCCCTTAGCAGAGGTACGTGACAGGGCTGCCTGCTATACCCCCTTTTATTTGCCCTCAGTATCGAACCCTTGGCGGTGAAATTCCGATCCACCGAGGAGATTCGGGGTATTCGCTTTGGAGGCACAGACCATAAAGCGTCCCTCTTCGCGGACGACATCTTGCTCACGCTTATGGAGCCGGCCTCCTCCCTCCGGGCAGTACAGGTGGATTTGAGGAACTTTGAGCTAGTGTCAGGTTTTAAAGTTAATTTATCCAAATCCTCAATACTAAACCTCACACTCTCCGAAACTGCAGCAGCGAGACTGCGGGGCCAAACGCCCTTCCACTGGGCTAAACACTCCCTTTTATATCTTGGCGTACACCTCACTCCTCTCATCAGGGACCTATACAAGGCTAACTATCCCCCTCTGGAGGCACAGCTTCAACAAGTTTTCAAGAGATGGAAACCTCTCTATATCTCCTGGCTTGGGCGGATCAACGCCGTCAAAATGACAGTCCTGCCAAAACGCCTATATTTATTCCAGGCACTCCCAATTGAACTTGACCGTGGTCTTCTACCACGCCTGCGCTCCCTCGTCATCAAATTCATTTGGAAGGGGGGGAGGGCGCGCCTTCCCTTTCATGTCTTGCGGTGCTCCAAGAAAGACGGGGGTGTGGCGTTACCAGACTTTCAGTTATACTTTCAGGCGGCACAATTACGGGTGGTGACAGAATGGTCCGCTAGAGAATCCGATAAACACTGGCTCCACATGGACACGGCAATCGTTGGGCGAACGATATGGGACGTCCTGTGGAAGCCGAAGGCAGACAGGCCGACAAACGCATACCTGAGCACCCCCACATGTACCACACTCATGGTTTGGGACCAGGTCACGAAGAGGGAGGGGTGGACCTCTTTTCCCTCCCCATACACCCCAATCCACTTCAACTCGGAATTCCCGCCGGCATTGCGCGAGGGGCCCTTTGACTGTTGGAGGGAGGGGGGATGCTTAAAGCTTTCGGACCTATTCCACAATTTTGACGTGCTGACATTTGAGAGCTGCAAAAGAGACTTCCAGGTGGCACACAGTGAACATTATCACTACCTCCAGCTTAAGCATTGGGCCTCACTACCGCACATTAGTAAAGCAGCTACTAGGGAACTTACGGCTATGGAGAGACTGGTGCAAAAAGCGGGCACCATGAAAGGGGCAATCTCCTCCCTATATGCCTTGCTACTAGCTACCCTACACGCTCCGTGGACGCGCTACTTGTCCTTTTGGGAACAGGTGCAGGGAAGGGATAGCTCCGATGAGGAATGGAAACACATCTGGGGCGATATTACTAAAAACAACCATTCAGTTGCTCTGAGGGAAGCGCATTACAAGACACTCCTAGACTGGTACCTCTAACCCACTAAACTCAAACAGATCTTCCCTGACACCTCAGATCTCTGCTGGCGGGGCTGCAGTGTACAGGGGGATTTCCGCCACATTTGGTGGGATTGCCCTGGTATTCGGCCATTTTGGGAGGAAATCCTCTCACATATCAAAGATCTGCTGGGGTATCCCATCCCGACAACTATAGATGGGACACTACTAGGCATTAGGGACCCTGACCTAGAACACCAAACGAAAGCCGACAAGGCCATAATGTGGGCCTGTTTGGGGGCGGCAAAACTTACGATAGCAACTGCATGGAAAAAGAAAGACGCACTGGCTATATCATTATTGCATGCTCGCCTGTGGAGAATTCTCTCCATGGAACGCCTTGCTGATATCTTCCGGGATGACTATAAGAATTTTGAATATGCACGTGGCCCCTTGGTAACGTATTTGTCCAGTGGTTTGCCCTCGGCAGTGTGCCCGCCCGCTTTAAGGGCAATGCATCTTTTTCCATTCTAATCTCTCCAATGAGGGTTGGCTGACTCACTCATCATTCCCTTCGGGGCTGTGGCCCTACCTTTACTGCCTCATCTCTTAGACGCACCTGTGATACCCGTTCATCCTCGTGTAAATCCACCACCACCAGGGGAAGGGAGGAGGGAGGGTTGGGGGGGGTTTGGTCCTGGATTATGTCTTTTTTGTTTCAGGGGTCATCCTTAAGGTTGAATGTTCAAAAACAGGCATCTTCTCCTTTGGTTGCTGGGGGGTCGTAATAGACCTTGTGACATGAGAAACTGGACTATAATTAGCTGAATGTCTTGACCCAGGGCCCTACGCACTCTACTGTCTTCATGTTGTAATAGATGCTTATGATGCTGAATAAAAAGAATTTTGACAAAAAAAATACAAACACCACCGCGATTGAAGTCAGACCCAATACAAAAGTAACCTTTCGATGTGTCGGAATATGCATTTCATTATAATATTAAACTATTGAATATTGTATTCATTTGTTTGTTTATGTATTCACTTACTTCATAGCAACATAATGTTTCAAAAAGAAAAGATTTATTTAACAACAACCTTACGCTATATAGCATTTTAGCAGGTTCTAGATGAATACAAAGATTAGGTGACGGTGTCAGAAGGATGATAGTTGGTGAACAATAACATGACATTAGGCAAATATATCGTATAGGCATATTACATGAGGGGATATTGTTGACATTTTTTCACAAAATGTAAAAACTTTACAAATATGTTTCAAATCCATAACTGTAGTCAGTCCAACTCCCCCGAAAGATACCGAAGATCAGTGAGATAATTCTTGAAATTTCCCTATACATAGCACAAAGGACTCTTCCGCAAATCTGCTGAAAGGGCACAGGCAATATAGGCTAATCTTAGTTGCATATCTGGAAAATCAGCGTAGTGACAACCATCCATGTGGTTCGTTTATACTTACTGCAAAATTGCCAACTTTTGTTTTATGCCACAAGGCTGCCCTTTGTATTAACATAAGGGCCTAGAGAAATGCATGAATATTTCTAAATCCCATGAACATTTCACACAATTAAACTTTCGTAGTAAAATGTGATTTGACAGTATTTTGTATCAGTTTTTTTCCAGACCGTACATCTCGCAGAAGAAAAGGCTCACGAAATACTGACAGAAGACTTCTTCAAGCAGAAAGTGTCTCTCGGTGAGACGTTTTTGTGCAAATCACTCTCCCACTGGTATTTCATTATATTTTCAACGTGAAATGTGCACTCAGGTAAAAAAAAAAAATGCAAAATCAGTTATTGCATAATATCATGAATTTTGTGTAACGCACATTTTGGGAATTGTGTGAAGTTCGCTAGACTAATTAAAATTTCTCCCATGTCAAATTAACAAAGAACTGTAGAATGGGGAAATAAAGTTCCTTGCATTAACGCCATGCTCAAGGAGAACGTTAGTACAAGAAAAACAAGGTATCAAGTATATGTTGTAAAAGGAGCACCTTCATATTAATTCATACACCTCAAAGAATTGCGCTACAGAGGCTTCCAGTTTTTTCTTTTCCTTTACACCACGTGATTAAGTGAGTCATTCTAAGGCTACAAGGTTAGACAATTAGGAAATCCTCAATTTGTAGCTGATCCTATCATTCCCATGGATGCAGAATAATTTTATCTCTTGTGGCAAATGCTTTTAAAATAAGGTCTGAAAAAACGGCCTTTGATTCTATAACTGTCCACATCATTAATGATGAGAGTTTTTGGGTCATACTTGAGGATGAAACTGCATATCCCAAAAAATCTTTCAGTTGATTTTCCACCTGCCCATTTTACTGAAGAGTCCTGAAATAAATGCATGTGTGGGTTACATTGATAATACAATTCTGAATTACTAAATTACAAGTGTTTCATTATAGCCATGATTCCAGCCTTACAAATGAATGCTGCCCCGCTCCCTGGTAAATATGTGATTACTAATGTTCTAAATATTTTAGTTTCTTTTCTGATATTTCATTATGGGAGGTTGAGTTTCTTATAAAAAATTATATGCCTATTTTCCCATGAAAATCTCAAACTAGTCACTTTCTATATTGTGGATTTGTTTTCCCTTTGGAAGGTCTGGCATATTACTTTTTTTAAAATAATATATATATAGTTTAACAGTGCACACTGAGGAGAAATAAGGTAGGCCAAGAAAGGTCTCACAAAGTCAGAAAACCTCAATGAGAGCATGTTTTTGAGTTATATAATACCAATTTGGGAAACAAAAAAGGGCATGGAAACCAGAAATCCGCAAGTGGCCAAAGAACAGAGGAAGGAGAAAGAGGGGATGACAAAGAACAATTGAAAACCTCATGGCAATCCTCGTGGAGGGGCGAACACACCAAAGCCCTCGGGTCTGAAAAATGAAGTATTAGGCTAAATCGGAGAACACCAACTCAAAAAGGCCTCCCTTTAAAGGACGGTTTCCCTCACCCACCAGAGGTGGCATGCTTCATCATTGGGGAACCTCCTCACACGATGAAGCCTAGTCATGTTGCGGGGTACAACCCCCTCACTAAGAGGGAGGAGATCAGGGATGTTTTATATATACTCTAGGAGGGTAGTTACTAAATACCCAATGTGAATTGCAGGTTGTGGTGAGGAACGCAGTGCAGGTGAAAAAGTGAAAATAAAACTAGCTACAGGACAGGCTGCATATCTTTATTCAGGCTGTCCTGTGCTAGGATTAAAACCAAAATACACGATGGGAGACATTAAACACAAACGTGTTTTTCACGGATCAACATATTTTGGCCAGTGACCTAGTCAGTATTATGGCCTTCTTCAGGATATATCACGTGCTACTGCTGTGAAGGTGATGAGTGTAAACTAAAAATGAATGTATTTTATCTATACAAATTATATGTTCTTTGTATACAAAACCAGTGGTCCATGGGTTTTCGCAATGATGGATTCACTGGTAGTACCTTTTAGGAGACATAGAAACCGCATGTTTTATAATCTAGTTACTTCAACAGAAGGTGTTCAAGAGTCCCAATATTGTCCTAACTTAGAAGGTTCTTTCAACATTATAATGGCAAACACTATCGGGGTAATTACGATGGCTGCGAGACAGGCTGCCAGTGGCGATCTCACCGCCATCGGAACCACCTTCTTCCCCGCCACATTAGGATGGCGGGCGGTGTGATGGCGGTCGGAAACACCAACCGCCACGCATCCGACGGGCTCCTTGAGCCCGTCGGTGCGGCGGAGTGGCTCATAGTCCCTACAATGGTGGCGGTACCTACCAGGCACTTCCGTAGGGATTAAAATGTCCCTTTCCATCCGCCTGTTCATGGAGGTTAACCTGCCATGAACAAGCAGGTGCAAAGGGACTTTGGGGGCCTGTAGTGGACCCCCCTTTCCCCCTGGCTCTAGGCTGTGGGCACTGGGTGGCACCTATGGTGCCCACCGACATGTTCCTGCACCATGCGTCCGATGCCATCCTAATGACCCCATATGTGTGTATACATTTAGGGTCCAAAGTTTGGGAATCCCAAGAATTTCAACCTAAAACAGGTGGCTGAAATATAAACTTACCGGCAGTAGTCAGGTTTGATGCCTCTGCTGTTTCCTTTATCATGAAGTGTGCCACATTGGCAATGAAAGAAAAAAATTCAGTTTGAAGAATGTTTATACTTCCAGACATCCGGGACTTCAATGGGCAGTACATTTACCCCCAGTTTGGCAAATCTCTACATGCATGCGCTTAAAAATGAGCGGGTGCTGGTAGCAGAGAACCCATACCATGATACGATCCTTTTATGCAAGCGGTATATAGACAACGTTTTGGTCATCTGGCTTGGAGACGCTCTTCCATAGAATCTTTCAATGCATCGCTTAATACACAAAATTCATTTTTGAGATTCACCTGTGAATATAGTAAAGAACATCTTCCTTTTCTTTATGTAGTTATTTTTCCATCTTCCGGACATCTAGGAACAGAGTTATACAAGAAACCGATGGCCCACAATGCCTTACTGTCTTACAGAAATTACCATTCAAAAGCATTGGGTGACAATCTGCCATTTGGTAAGTTTTTACGACTTTGGGCCCGATTCCGATCTCGCTCGGAAAGCCTTCCCAACGACTCGGATCAGGAATGCCGTCCGACCGACTCGTACACGCGCAGTCCGACCGACGTATTACAATGCAATGCATGTCAAATACAAATGACTCGCACGGAGCACAATACGGACGACCGACTCGTACGGAAATCGTCCGGAAAAGAGCCCGATGCGACCAACTCCTCTGCGAACACTGCAACATAGCTTAGCGTGAATGGGACAGACTCGGACCACCCCGCCAATACATGAACAAGCATCCGGTTCGGTCAGCGGAACGTTTCGGTTATGCTCAACAAAATACAATAGAAACAGACAGAAAAAGTCCAAACAAGCATTGTCAATGTCAAAAAAAAATCAAAATAAGCCACACCCACAACTCCACCTATATAAAGGGCCAAAATCCTTACCATGATCCTTTGCAACTTCAACAGAACTGCCAGCACATACCACTATTACACTGCACTGATACTTACACTCACAACTCACCCACCACACACAACCTGTACACTACTAGCACCTGTTAAATACTACACTCACAAACACACACACATTACTCATACACATTCACCCTCACCTTCACACTCACCCACACATCCATCTCCACTACCACCCATCACCATGCCCCCAAAGAAGAATCCAAAGTTCACAGAGAAGGAGTTGGATGTCATGGTAGATGAAATTCTCAGAGTAGAGCCACAGTTATTTGGGAACTTAGTCCAACAGACCCCCCTGTCCCAGAGAAACAAGATGTGGGAGAGGATTGTCAACAAGGTGAACGCTCAAGCACCTTGCCTGCGCAGAATGGATAATATCAGGAACAGGTACTATGATGTGCGAAGGAGAGTCAAGAAGCTGATTGGCAAAGATCATGTCCTGAGCCAGCGGACTGGCGGTGGCCCTCCTGCAACACCTGTGCACTTCACTTCCTGGGAGGAGAAGGTGCGGGCCATCCTTCCACCGGAGGGCGTCTATGGAATATCAGGAGTACCAGAGCCTGGTGAGTACATACTCAAATAGCCATTATTGTCAGCAACTACACAGCCACTGACATCACTGTCAAGGATATAGTGATCCAAATTGCTGTTAGGAAAGCCATAACAATATGAATCAAATGAGCATGTGATATGTATGCCAGTTTGACAAACAAAATACTTGCAATCTCAGAGTAATATGTAACTATTTCATGACATGTACCAACTTACAAAAAAACACAGCAAGGCTTTGTGCTCAAAACAGCAGCCACCACTGTCAGCCATCTTGCCATCACTGTTTCACTCACTCACAGGGAAGCTGAGTCACAGGAAGTAAGGTTGGGATTGCTGGGAAGGTGGGTGTGGCTAAAAGCATGATGGGAGTTGTAGTCACAGCTAACACTCCTCCTCCCCCATGGCCCAACACGCCCACCTTGAACTATGCTTATCTCACAGAGTGTGTAAAAGTACTGGCAAGATGGCTGACACTGGGCTCTGGTGTGGGGAGCACAAGGCCCTGATGGGAGTTGAATGCTAAACAAACACCAGGCACCACTGTCAGGCATCTTGAATGTAAAGTTTTACTCACTGTCATGGAAGCATGGTTCATGGTGGCCCATTTGGTCTGGGTGGGAGGAGTAGTGGTAGCCCTGACTATATCTACCAGCAGGCCCTGTCCCACACACCCCTCCCACCAACACCAAACAGCACACCTGGGACTATGCTGTACCTGAGAGTGAATGAAAATGTACTGGCAAGATGGCTGACACTGGGCTCTGGTGTGGGGAGCACAAGACCTTGATGGGAGTTGTGTGCTAAACAAACAACAGGCACCACTGTCAGACATCTTGAAAGTACATTTCCATTCACTGTGAGGAAAGCATAGTACCAGGTGGTCAATTTGGGCTATGTGGGAGGAGGATTATTAGCAGTGACTGCAAATACCATCATGCCCTGCCCTACTCAAACCTTCTCAGACAGAACAAATAGCACTCTTGTGACTAGGCAGTCCCTGAGAGTGAAAGGAAATGTACTGGCAAGAGGGCTGACACTGGGATCGGGTGTGGGGAGCACAAGGCCCTGTTGGGAGTTGTCCTCAAACAAACACCAGGCACCACTGTCAGACATCTTGAATGTAAAGTTGCACTCACTGTCATAGAAGCATGGTTCATGGTGGTAAACTTGCTTGGGTGGGAGGAAGAGTATCTTCAATGACTTCAACTACCATCAATCCCTGCCCTACACACACCTTCTCAGCCAGAACAAATAGCACTCTTGTGACTAGGCAGTCCCTGAGAGTGAAAGGAAATGCTCTGGCAAAATGGCTGACACAGGGGCCTTATGTATGATTTGGTCACAAGTCACATCCAGGCCTTGGTCTTCTCACACCAGTCCCCACTCTCAGCCATCTTCACAGTACATTTCCATTCACTGTCAGGGAATGCATAGTCCCAGGTGTGCTTCCTGGGCTGGCTGGGAAGGTGTGTGGAGGACAGGACTTGGTGTGAGTTGCAGTCATAGCACACATCACTACCCACACCCAAAGCAACCTGTTCATCAGTGACAATGGCTACCTGACAGTGAATGGAAGGGCCACAGCAAGATGGCTGATACTGTTGCATGGTGTCATGTGCACAAGGCATTGTTGGGAGTTGCATTCAACTCCTACATCATGCAGCGGTGTCAGCATCCTTGCCACTACACTCCCCTCACTGTTATTGATCCTTTGTCTATGAAGAGTAAGCTGGGCTGGGTGGGAGGAGGGGTACAAGTTCCAGCAGCATAACACAAGCACACAAACCTCTGTACCTCACAGCTCTGAGCCAGAAAAAGCAAGAAAGCAGCCTTGGTTAACTCATCTGTCCATGGAGGACAAAGACAATATACATGATGTGATCAGGCACAAAGCAAAGCAGTAACACTATTTTCCACTGACAGCTATTTGCATGTGTGCAATGAGATGAGAACTAGGAACTCATTCATCAAAATACTATAAACAAAATGCTCACATACATTCCGGACTGTGATTGTGTAGGTAGCCACACCAATGTGACTGCAAACGACATGCACAAAGGCCAGCACACATGCACAAATCTTGCAACACATCGTAAGAGGAAGAGTATGTATGTCATTCTAAAAGCACAGATGTGGGAAATACCAACACACTCCTGTGTCATGCACAGGGTGTCACTTGACAGTCAATGTCTATGTACAGTCAAATAAACAATACATGCCCATTTATGCACAGAGCTGGACATGCTCAGCAAAACACATCTTGTTAAAATTATAATGTTCTCTGAAAACATAGGCCTGTGTCTGTGACGATAGAGGACTATCTAATGTGCATACACTCATCATAATGTACAATAGCAAATGTAATGTGTATGATACGATGACCTGTGCAAAAACACAACAAACATTGTGTCTCTCATCTACCCACAGGGCCTGCCGGGGACACTGCAGGAAAAGAACAGGAATCCCAGTCCCAGACTCTGGTTAACCCTGAGCTCTCTGGTGTGGACGTCTCTCAGCCCTCATCTGATGACGATGAACTACCTTGCCCCTCCGATGTGGGTCAGCATGCAGCACCAGCAGCTGTAACATCAGCACCCCCTGTGACCTCTCCCACAACATCTGTCAACCCCCAGATGACCACTACCCACACAGACACACTAAGGCAACAAAACACTGAGAGCACAGCAACACAGGGCACTCTGGAGTTGGCGGACAACAACACCACTGTCAACTATGAGGGAGGCTCAGTGCTGTCTGTGCCTGCAACAACAGGTCGTGCTCGTGTGGGTAGGGGGGTGGGAGGGGGTGCGGGGAGAAGTCCCGTCCTGCAGCTGGTGCTGCTGAACAAGCTGACCCACAGATGGCACGCATTCTCAATGCATATCAAGAATACATTGGAGACTTTGGCCAGGTAGTTGAGATCCTCAGGGACCTGCAACAACAGTAGGCTGCCCATTATGCCAAAATGGACCAACACATGGCAGGAATGGAGTCAAAGATGTCTAAAAACGATGACCAGACTGCGGTGCACAGGGACATACTCACCTGCCTCCGCCAGATTGCTAACATGAACCCACCTCCCTGTGTGCCCACTACATCTGTTGCTTCTACATCTGCAAATGCCACAGGGAGGGATGAGGACCCTGGCAGAGAGTCCCTGCACCGTGGCAGCCTGCACCTGAGGGTCCCCCCGAAAAACATAAGAGTGGTTGTCCGAAGAGGGACAAATGAGAGACAGATGGCTATGCATCCCCCCAGGAAGTGACAACCTGCTCCTGATACCCCTACATTGAGTGTGAAGTGTTCACTTTGTTGACTGTCACTGATCTCTCTCACATGGGATGGAGGGTCTAAGTTGGATCAATCACTCAAATGACTGTGGACTTGGCTCTGAAAATGTCATCTACTGCCACTACCAACTCCTCTGTGAACTTTGGACTTCAACAATTTGTACAGCACTATCCCTTTCTTGTAAAATTACACACATGCACTGTAATAAATTATTATTCACCAATACTTGCTTCTGTCATGAATGAAACACTGTTTTTCTGATAGAAATGATGATAAAAAAACAAGGAATGAAATGACAATAACTGGCTGAAAAACAAGTACAGCAGTTTATCCAATGTCTTGTGAGTAAATGTAACCTGACACATATGAGAAATACACACAACAAGGTCATCACAACACACATAGTACATGGCATAGATCCTCATTGCCTCCACTGTTGTAAAATGATACACCATTTCAATCCACAAACACTAATCATTGTCAGATAAACTGAACAGATGTGTGGAAACAGACAAGGCACACCTCAATGTGGAGCACAGGTTTATTCCACAGGCACAACCTGTTGCCTTCACACCAAATGCAATCAAATCACACTGTGACAATAAGCACAAATTAACCAAGATTTAGAATAATTTCTGAAGTGAGTGTGTGGCACAGATTCCTGATCACAAGAAAACTTGATATCTGTAACTGCATTGTGGGTCTGGGAGGTCACATGTCTTCATACAACAGCCAAAGGACCCTGTGAAGGAGAGACATAGAACAGTCTTGAAATCAATCAGTATTTTCATACATCTCCAAGAGACATTTCATAATTAAATTCTTCAACATGTGAACACTAGCTAGGAGTCATGCCACCACTGTACTGGTGACCATACTAACTTAATAGACACTAAACAACTCCAAGGATCATGTTAAGTAGCATACACTCACACGTATACAAACATATTGTACAACAGACACATATCATGCTAAGAAAGTGCTTTGTCATCTCATCATTGCATACCTACACTCATGAGAAAAAGTTGTTGATAAGCTGTCTCCGAACATCCTCCTCCTCCTCCTCATCACTGGAAACATGTCCCAGTACTGGATCCTCTCCTGCTGGAGGCTGCTGGTCTCCGTCATCTTCTATGAGAGGTAGCTCATTCCTCACTGCCAGGTTGTGAAGCATTAAACACACAATGATGATCTTACACACCTTCGATGGTGCATATTGGAGGGCTCCTCCTGTACGGTCCAGGCAGCGAGATCTTGTTTACAGTAGGTCAAATGTCCGCTCAACCACTCACCTGGTCAGCCCATGTGCCTCATTGAAACGAACCTCAGCAGGGGTGACAGGGTTCCGGAGTGGTGTCAGCAACCACAGCATGTTGGGGTATCCAGAGTCTCCTAAATTGAACACAGAAAATACTTCAGTTGTATTAAAACAGGGTACAACCTGACATACAAGCAACACACAACAGAAACAGACAACATTACCCACCAACAAGCCAGGCACGCTCATTTCGCAGCTCAGACATCATATGTGGGATCCCACTATTTCTCATTATGTAGGTGTTGTGTTCTAATCCCGGGAAACGTACACAGACAAGTGAGATTATCATGTCAGGCAGACATACCACCAGGGCATTTAAGGAGTGGTAACGCTTCCGATTCCTGTATGTTTGTTCATTGGCTTGGGGTGGGATAACAGCCACATGTGTACCATCAATGGAGCCAATGATATGTGGCATTTGGCCCAAAGCATAAAAGTCACTCTTGATGTCTGAAAACTGTCCTGGTGTTGGGAACTTGATGTAGAGGTTCAGAAAATGTAACAATGCCTCACACACATCACAAAGCACACGGCTGAACATTGTCTGTGACATCCCACCAGCAGTAGCCACAGTATACTGGAAGGATCCAGTGGCAAAGAAATGTAAGGCCGCCATCACCTTCACCTTTGGGGTCAGCACAAAGGGATATGTACGTCCAGGATGCAAATTTGGGGTCAACTGGTCTGCCAACTCCACAATGAGTGGTCTGGTGAAGCGGTATCGTCTGTTGCTATCCCGTACTTCCATGGTCTGGAGGTCGGGGAAGGGTCTGTGGACAGCTGGTCTCCTGCGGTACCTATGTCACAAGTGAAAACATATTTGAGGACATTTTCCAATGTAGTAAGGAACATGCAATTACACACATACAACATTAAATCAAGACACAATAAAGTCAGATGCGTAAGGTTGACACTAGACACAGAGCACAGCTATGTGACCCTTACCAGACATGTCATAATAATATGGTTTGGCACCAATTACAGTGCTGTACTGTGACTACTCACTAGTGTATGTCACTGTCCATGTGATCAAGCATCACATACTCAACACACACCAAACAAAGTATCTTAGATAGAGGTTTGTCACAACTATCACATGGTTGAAAGGTACACAGAACTGGATCATGTAATGCCAGCTATGTGAGACACTAGATACAGACAGCGTGTCACCATGCACACCACTGTCACAGTATGGACACTGTCATGATGTCATGTCTGACAAACATGTACTATCACATACACCAAACTTTTAGAATGTGTGGCACATTTATATTTGACAAGCATCCATGTATGCCTGTGACACAAAGACACAACAGCAACTCACATGGCAAATACAAGCTGATGTGTAAGATAAATATTATTTTAAAAATTAACAATGAAGTGTCTGCGTAGTACAAGACTCAGACACTGTTGATTTACTAACAATAACTTACCACAATGCACTTTCGAACACACAGTCCAACAAACAGTGATTATGTGTGGACATAACCTGTGTTAACACAATGATCCCCTGGGACTGTGTCCAAGCCTAGGAGGGTGATCTGTGAAGTGGTCATTCACTGTTGTGATGTGCCTCACAAACAATGTTTTGTGTGCACATCAAGCTTGGCTCATCATGGGAGTGTGAGCTATCAAGTACTATGTCCAATATGACATGTTAATCACTGTACCCACACATGTAATGCAGCAGAACATCAGTATTTGCTATACTGTCTGCCCTGCTGACCGATTAGTGTAGGGCGCATGAGCCTCACCCGAATTATGTGGTTTGCAACCATTGGCTGTTTACTGTAATGCTGAACGACGCGGGTGAGTATTGAATGGACGCGTGATCATCATCCGAACCATGCCGGACGCATCCTTTGGCTGTTTACTGTAATGCTGAACGACGAGGGTGAGTATTAAATGGACGCGTGAGCAACATTCAAACTGAGCCGGACGCATTCTTTGGCTGTTTACTGTAATGCTGAACGACACGGGTGAGTATTGAATGGACGCGTGAGCCGCATCCGAACCGAGCCGGACGCACACATTGGCTGTTGCTCTTCATGGTGACAGACGCACGTTTCGCTTTGTCTACGAATCGCGTGCAATCCGAATTGGTTAACTTACAACACCAATGTATCAAACTCAATAGTGTTCAGATGCGTACATTTTGAACCTCGCGGTAGGAGTGTCCGATGTGTGCAATAATAAGGATGGAGTCCGCCTCTGCTGCACAGATATAAGTCTGTCTGTTCCCAAGAGACTTCACTTGCCTGCACTACATGCAACTTTACTGCACTTCATCATCTCTGTGCTGCTGTCGCTGCATCCTCTGGGAGCTACCATGGCACATACTGTGGAGAGGGCACCTGCTTTCACAGAAGAGGAGAACCAGGCCCTGCTGGATAGCCTCCTTCCACAGTACAGGCAGCTGTATGGAAAACCAGGGAAGCAGGTGAGTGGTGATTACACTGCCTTTTTATAGGCCATGTGTAAAAACATGCACTACTAGCATTGGGATCCCCAAGGGCAAGCATGCAAACATAGTTAATGTAAGTCTTACAGTGTGTAGATTTTGGTTCTGGACAGGTACAGTGATGTAGAAGTGTGTGTACTGGGTTCGTCTTTTCTGCACTGTTCTCATGTTTTTGTGGGAGAATTGCACACAGGACAACTGCCCATGATGACACTTGCCTACCCCTTAGACATTATCTGCCATTCTGACCATGACCTATATGTGCAAGTGTGTGATGCATAAACATGTAGCATATGGAGTAATTGTGTGTCAGCATGTCATCCTTACAGGTCGATGCCCATCAGAAGGCTGAAATATGGCAGACCATCGTCTGGGCAGTAAGATCCGTGGGGGTATTCAGACGACGCATCTGCCACTGCCAGAAGAGGTGGCAGGACCTCCGTGGCTGGACACGGAGGATTGCAAGGGTCCAGCTGAAGCTGTCACCTCCTCGCAAACGGGGTGGACGACGTACCCTGACCCCCCCACATGCTCCAGATACTGACGGTGGACTTTCCTGACCTGGATGGGCAGTTGAAGGCCAGACAGCAGCAAGGAGGGGGTGAGTATGTGCCATGTTGCTGAACTATGCTTAACATGCATGTTGCACTCCCACAACCTGATACCCTTCTCACAGGTCGTCTGTCTGCTAAGACAACACTTCTGTTGCAAAATGTAACTATGCCCCATTAACATCTGATGCCCAGGTGTGTCCCTTTCCGTCTGTGACATGTGTGTCACTTAGGTCCTGTGTATTGGCTGTAGTCCAATGTTCATGTGATCAGCACTATACACAACATGTGCATGGAGTTGACCATCATGAGTGATGCAATTGTCTGATATATGTCAGCACATTGACTGATGAATGACCTGTACTCAGTGTGGTACATACATATATGTGCAAAATGGTGCTATTGGTGCACACAGGTGAGCGTTAACAATGCTGTACATCCGTGCAGCAGGTGAGACCAATGTGTATGCCTCAGACAAATCATATTGATAAGTGGTCAAAATGTATTGTCCCATACATAGTGCTCTGTGTAATCACATGTATCACATGGACCAAGCACAGGTATGCCAACTCAGGCCATCCGAGACACTGGCACATCAGATTTTTGTGTGTCGGGCAACACTTTCACCATTGTAATGTGAAAATCCATGGGTCAGACTTGGTGACAGTGAGTACATGTGCCAATCTTTGGAGGACAGAGGTGGTCAATATAGAAAACATGTACATACATCTAATCTATGGCTTTTGGCTCAGATACACAAGACAAGACATGTGTGTATCATCCCTTGACTGTGCATACTGGTGGCTTGAACATCTATGTGTATGCTGCATTACTTTGTTCTTGAGAGCTGTAAAACGTTCATGTAGACAGAAATTTTAATTCACATACTCCGATGGCTAAGTAGAACAACGTGAGCTTGTCAAAGTGTTAAAATTGTGTCTAGCACGTAGGGGACATGTATACTTCACACATACAGATGTGGCTTGAAGCAGTAAATACAGGATTGTGACGCAGTGCTGATTGTCATCTTGAGATGTACCGGTCCTGTACCAAGAGTCCGTACAGACTGTTCAACCAGACAGGCCAGTGGCATAGTGTGGCACATGAATTTTTGGGAGGATGCAGTATTTGTACTTGGCAGTTGTCATGCATGCAGACCAATGGAGCATTGACGTTCAAGACATAGGTGGCCATCCTGATGACTGGGGATGGAAGTATGTTTAACATTTAAAATTTCAAATGCGTGCGTTCCATTTGCATTGTCAGTTACAAACTCCCTTGCAGGAGATGAGACAGGTATGTAATGACACATGACCCTCAGGAGCATTAAAGATCAGACCACCTGCCAAATAGTGTCGTAGATGACGTGGTTTTTGTGGTATTTGACATACATCTAACCGATGTCTCACATGCCAACATGTGTCTGGGAACCATAATGTTAACCCCCTTGGGTACTGGGACCACTGTATAGCTTTTAACTTTTAACATTTGCATCACTCACACCGCACACTCAGCAATATACCAGCTCTGCTGTAACACAGGCGTTGTAGCACACCCGGGACACATTTGGTGTCACTGGGTGGGCCCGATGATGAAGCATGCCACCAACTAAGTTGGTGGGTGAGGGCTTTACAAAAAACTAAATGTTTTTTTTTTTCTCATTCTTCATACAGTCCTGAGTCTGAAATCAGTCACAAATAGGCTAGTCCTTTTTGATTACATATAATAACCTGGGGGTATGGACTAGCTACCTAGCCCTCTCTCTCTCCTTGATAATTGCATGCTTGCAACCATAATTTACTGGCAGACTGACAAGTGCCATGTTCACAAAGCATCGTCAACAGCTACTGGAGGAGACAGTTCCACGGACCAAGGGGAAGCGGCTGGCCAGACTGGGTCCACTGTGGAGGAGGAGGGACCCAGTGGCACGGAGGGTGAGGGGAGCCACACTGAGGGCAGGTCGGAAACATCTGCATCTGCCGAGGAACAATTGAGCTCCAGTGATGAATCCCTTGTGGTGGTGGGTGTTCCCATATCAGAGCCCACAACATCAGAGTCTTCCCCCATCACCATCTCCACCCTCACAGCTGCTCCCATTCCAAGTGTCCATGGACTCTCCCGTGTTAGGAAGCATGTCTCCTTCGGGCCAGGCACTGCACCCCCTGCGTCTGTCACCCCTGCTTCCCTGAGTGTGGAGGCTGTGGATCTGCTAAAACAGATCCATGTGGGGCAGACATCTATGCTGAGTGTCCTCCATGCACATACCAGTCTTTTGACACAATTGGTGTCATACATGGAGGGCATCTCATCAGACATGTCTGCCCTACAGCGCTCAAATCAGGCCATGGCCTCCTCACTGACGGCAGCAGAGTCCCTCCTGCAGCAGTCCCTCACCCTTCCTTCCTCTGCCCCGTCCACAGTCCCCACTACCCTACCTGACCCAAGCACACTCACACAGGCAAATGCACACACACCAACAGACACAAGCAGCACACAACCACCCAAAACAAAGTCCAAACACACATGCATGCACACGCAGGGGACTGACATCACACACACAGGGGAGAGGGCCAAAAAACTCACACACCCATCAACAACCACTCCATATTCCTCAGCTACCTCTCCCTCCAAAATCCCTATCCTTGACTCTCCTGCAACCCCCTCTTCCCAGTAGGTCTTCATCTGTGACCTTGGCCTCTTCCTCATTGATCTATCAGACCACACTAGCAAGGGGAAGAGGAAACTCCCCGGCACAGAGAGGAGATCCACCTCTGAACGCAGACCCTCCCCTAAGAGTAAGAACACAAAGCCCCCCACCCATACATCCCTCAGATCACAGAAGTCCAAAACCTCACCACCATCCCACACTTCCCCCACAAAATCCACTTACTCCCGGTCCCAGGCCACCCCTCCCAAAGATCACACCTCAGACCCCATCCCAGTTTTCCCCAACCACCGTTACACCATCCCTAAGAAGCTCAGACCCTCTCCCCCTACCACGTGCACCTACTCTCCAACTGCACCCCCCTTCAGTCTGCTCCTGACACTGCAGTGGAGCACCCACCCCCTCAATCTGACCAGTCCACTTCAGTGGAGCACCCACCCCCTCAATCTGATCAGTCCACTGCAGTGGAGCACACAAGCCCTCAATCTGACCAGTCCACTGCAGTGTGCCCCCCTCAATCTGGACAGTCTACTGCATTAGAGCCCCACACAACACAAGATCCCATCCCTCCCAAAACCCAAACCAGTCCCCCCTAGTCCTGTCCCTGCAGTGCCTGGCATGCCCCCATAGATTCCCCTCCAAGGGGAGAAGTCCCCTTGTAGTTGCAGTGCAGGCAAGCGATGGAGGATTTATAGGCATGACCCCCTCCAAGACTCTCAATAATGGACTGGCCATTGGCCTTATTGTTATTTTTTTTTCCATTTCATCACAAATGCTGAATAAAGCAGGTTTTGTTATTTGTACAGTTGCTTTCTGTGGACCTCAAATTTTTAATAAGTCAACTGCCATTGATGTGCAAATCTTGTTGTGGGTATACAATGATATAGTGATGTGATGGACTGCATGTGGTCCATGGCATATGTTTCCTATTCCAGTATGTATCTGAGTCATCATTGTCTACATTTGCAGGTTGTCATAATCCACAACATTTTGGCCCATGAGGGTGACATGCTTTTACCAACCTACCATCTTTGACTTACACTTTTGCACCTAGGTCGTGCTGACATTTGTAGACAATGTACAAGTCTTTCAAAGTGCAACTGTCTAGGATGGCCATGCAGAATAGCACTGTGATGTGCAGCAAGTCATCTGTTTCATCAGTACAACTGGGTACACATGAAGTTTGACTATGTGCAGATGACTTTGGACACACACCCATGTACGCAGGCTGATGGAAACAAAGTATTCTGTGACTTGTAAGTGTTGGAGCCATGTCTGAGTCTCCTTATGACATGGTAGACTGCTGCCAAGAACAAGCTTGTCACAGCTGAACTTCCACTGTAAGGAAATCCTCTCATGACAGTTTGTTCATCTGTGACATATCCTGAGCCCATGGTTTGTGTGAGGTGAGCAGGAATCTCTGTCTTCAAACCCCCTTTCCTACAAAGACTCTAGTCCCTGCAGATGTTCCTGTTTGAGAAGCTTTCTGTGGGCTGACTAGTCCAGTACTTTCTCAACCTATTGTGAGTTGTGGCAGCCTGCATTGGTCAGGCTACATCATGTTGATCAAGTGCTTTGTCTGTGTGTGCTTTGACTTCATGTATTCACCCACACCCCTCATGTAATTGGGCATAAGTATCTTGTGTGTGTTGTGATTTGAGCCTGAGCAATGATGTTGTCCTTTTCATCTATGTATGATGCTATACCTGGTCACACAAAGCTGGAATAGAGATGCAGGGATGTATGTGGTTTTTCCGTGTGCGACATATGTTGAGCAGAATGGGGTGGTGGTGCACAGGTGTGTAGTGTGTCCATCTGTCATGCAGACGCCACTGGAGCCTGTGTCACTTCTATGCTCTTCATTGGCACACAGGGGAGTGATAGTAAATTTATTTGTGCAGCCTAGCTGCATGTGTGTTTACCAAGGTTGATGTTGCATGTGCTGAGCTGACACACACAAGTGTAGAGTCGATGGAGCCTGGTGTCTTGTAGGTATGCATGGAGTGTAGGCTCATATGTAATGGCAGCAGGACTATTTGAGATGGTGTCAGGAGGTGTGGTGTATGACTTCAGTTCATTGGTTTTTGATGTGTTGTGAACATGGAGTGTGCACATTGTCCCTATGTGAGTGCTTGTCATGCGGGGAGGTGGTTCTGATAATGTGATCTAGATTTAGTGCCTCTACCCTAAACAAGGTGTGGTACAAATGTGTGTATGTGATGGGGGGATATCCCACCAGAGAATGTTGTATTGTGGCATGTGATGAAAGATGTGGTCTGTTGCACTGAAGTGCAATTTGACTGTAACAGGGCAGTTCTGGATGAGTGATGTTTGTTTATACTGTGCATGAGTCCATGTGGATATTGGTTATGGAAGTAATATGTAGATGTGACAGGGCTACATTAAGCCAAGGTCTGACTAGTCATATGTGTCAGAATGTATTTGTCAATGTGAAGATATGTAAACCAGTGTTGTGATAATTTGTGCTGGATGGTGAAATGTGAGGTGTTATCCCTTTGTAGTATGTTGAGTTTGAATATGTGTATGCATATTTCCTTAAGTGACAATCCTTTGGACTTGTGATTTTTGTTGAATTATGCAGTAACATGAAAATGACAGAGTACACAGACATTGCACTATGTATGTGTCTTGTTGTGAGATGTGGTGATGTGTGGAGAGTGCTTGTCTGGGTGTGCTGTGATGTTGCATAGTGTGACATGAGCGCAGGCCAAGGCATCACTCAGTGTGCGGATGGTAATGAGAGTGGTCCATCTGACATGTAACGTTTGTCATCTGCTGATGAGGAAATGTGTACTCTACATTGTGTGCATAGCATGTATCTGAGAGATGTTGTGTACATGGTGATGGAGAGTGGTGCTGCAAGTGTAGGTGTGGATGTGATGAGGGACATACACATGTGTTTGTGCATCTTGGGTTGTAATGGTATGTGTACTGTGCTGGAGCTCATGGGACAGACATTCTTCAACATCGAGATGCACCATAGGTGGAATATGACGTGCTTGTATGTTTGTCAGTTATGAGAGATGGACATGTAGTGTGACATGGGTGTTGGAGGGATCATTTCTGCATGTTTTGATTTAATGCACAACGTGTGTTGAAGTTGACATTTGATTATGCGTTGATCATGTGCATGTGTGTGTGCAGGGAGAATACCCATAGTTAATCTGTGGCTGAGTCAGGTATCTGCTGAAGCTTGGTGTATGCCAAAGTATGTTAATGTATGCGTTTTGTGATAATCACAGTCAATACACTGATGTGTGCAGTACCTATCTGCATTACAGGGGGAGTAGCCTCCACCCAGACTTGTCTTGTGTGGGCATAAGTGCTAAGTAGCACTTTGTAGTCAGTGGTGGACATTGACTGTTCATCAATGTCCTGTGATGGTGGCCTTAGATGGAGGTGGTGTTTGCTTCTGATGTTAAGTTATGATATGTAAAGTGGTAAAATAGGACTGCGCACACCGGAATTGTGAAGTTGTAGCGTGCTCCTGGGGTTTCACCCTCTGGTCAAGGGGTGTGCAGAACATAAAAAAGTGAGCGTCACCTGTGTAGGAACGACTCCTAGGCACAGCTAATTACCACAATATTGTGGTTAGAAATTGTATACACTTTAGTGTCAAACAATGGATGAATCCAGAATGTAAAGTTGAAATCAATGTTTTTAATGAGATTGGGTCATTGATATTATGTGATTCATATCATTCCCATCCAAAAGTATATGTTCATCCAAACTTATAACAGGGCATATCAAAATCCCAAATTTTCGAAATCCCGATGCATTTCGAGCTATTACAGCCCTTCATCAGGGGAAAATGATCTGTAATTAATAAGCAAAAGATACAATAAAAACAAACAGTCCTTCCAGTAAGAATGTATTCAACATGAATGAATGTATGTTTAAAACGGGAAATAAGATACTAATATAGGGTGATGAAATAATGAAAGTAGAAAGAAAATAGACCACACAGCGTCGGAGGCTACACGATAAAGTCAATACATTGTTACGAGGTGTATAAGAGAAACGAATCAGAAACATGCTGCGGTCAGTGAATGCAGTGAAGAATAATGCGAGTGGGAAATACTCCAGGTAAATCAGCTCAGAACCACGAAAAATAAGTTGAAAATCTAAAACCCCGTGCCTGATGTTAAAACCAGTATTGGTGATTGTGCTGATGTGACGGATACTATGAAAAAGTGCATCAAAATGCTCAGAGTGTATGAGCTTAAAGAAGGCGTCTAGTAAGTTGGAAAATGTATAAAGTCCGGTGACTGCGGTTGTACCCTGTTGTTAGTGGCTATGCTAACATAGCGAGTGACCCGAAGTGAAACTGTGCATGCAATCATTATGGACCCGAAAACAAAACAAGAACGGAAGAAAACTCACCGGTGCTCGAAACAGCTACCGCGTCTGAACGTGTTGATCAGCGATGTGAGAGCGGCCATGCACGAAGGTGTGGTTAAATGAATAAAAACGGACTCAGTAACGAGCCAAACTGAAAGAAAGTATAGCGGCCATCTTGTAACGTCCAGGAGGGACGCGTGCTAATATGAAATGGCTCAGATTTAGGAAAAGTAAACATGTCATCCCAATGAAGATAGAAAGTTGATACAAAAATAGAGCGCGGTAAAACAACAATAAAAAATGATGAAATCATGCAGAAAGTATAAATAGAGAGTGAATGAGTACGAGCTGAGCAATGGTGACGCAAGGATGAAAGTAGGCAAAACATTGGTGATACGAGAATAAGGATAGAGTCTGAATGTGTTAAGAACATATTAACCTCACAGTGTTGAATATTCATCTCATATCTATTTCTTGTTTTACGAGAATTATCTTCTACATATACTGGTTGTTTTACTCTCTATCCTTATTCTCGTATCACCAATGTTTTGCCTACTTTCATCCTTGCGTCACCATTGCTCAGCTCGTACTCATTCACTCTCTATTTATACTTTCTGCATGATTTCATAATTTTTTATTGTTGTTTTACTGCGCTCTATTTTTGTATCAACTTTCTATCTTCATTGGGATGACATGTTTACTTTTCCTAAATCTGAGCCATTTCATATTAGCACGCGTCCCTCCTGGACGTTACAAGATGGCCACTATACTTTCTTTCAGTTTGGCTCGTTACTGAGTCCGTTTTTTATTCATTTAACCACACCTTCGTGCATGGCCGCTCTCACATCGCAGATCAACACGTTCAGACGCGGTAGCTGTTTCGAGCACCGGTGAGTTTTCTTCCGTTCTTGTTTTGTTTTCGGGTCCATAATGATTGCATGCACAGTTTCACTTCGGGTCACTCGCTATGTTAGCATAGCCACTAACAACAGGTTACAACCGCAGTCACCGGACTTTATACATTTTCCAACTTACTAGACGCCTTCTTTAAGCTCATACACTCTGAGCATTTTGATGCACTTTTTCTTATAGTATCCGTCACATCAGCACAATCACCAATACTGGTTTTAACATCAGGCACAGGGTTTTAGATTTTCAACTTATTTTTCGTGGTTCTGAGCTGATTTACCTGGAGTATTTCCCACTCGCATTATTCTTCACTGCATTCACTGACCGCAGCATGTTTCTGATTCGTTTCTCTTATACACCTCGTAACAATGTATTGACTTTATCGTGTAGCCTCCGACGCTGTGTGGTCTATTTTCTTTTCTACTTTCATTATTTCATCACCCTATATTAGTATCTTATTTCCCGTTTTAAACATACATTCATTCATGTTGAATACATTCTTACTGGAAGGACTGTTTGTTTTTTATTGTATCTTTTGCTTATTAATTACAGATCATTTTCCCCTGATGAAGGGCTGTAATAGCCCTTCGAAAATTTGGGATTTTGATATGCCCTGTTATAAGTTTGGATGAACATATACTTTTGGATGGGAATGATATGAATCACATAATATCAATGTCCCAATCTCATTAAAAACATTGATTTCAACTTTACATTCTGGATTCATCCATTGTTTGACACTAAAGTGTATACAATTTCTAACCACAATATTGTGGTAATTAGCTGTGCCTAGGGGGACGTTCCCTACACAGGTGACGCTCACTTTTTTAAGTTATGATATGTGAACATTGACTGTCAGCACATTGCTCAGAGGGGTATTGTCCCCTCAAGTGTATATGCACTTATGTGTGTTGATATGCCACCTGTGCTCCAAATAGTGCAGAAAGGCATCTCTGCACTTCCCAGTAGACAAAACACACATTGGTAATCAAGTCTTTTGGACTTTGAGTGGCCAAGGTGTGGGTGCACCAGGAGAGTGGAGTCATTATGATGACATCCCTGGTTGTGTTGAGACAAGAACTTGCATTGTGAGCAAACTCACATGTGACACATTAAAATTTCACACAGTTCCATTTGTGTTAGCATCCTCAGCATGTTCTGAATCTGTCATCTGGTTTGGCAAGTGTGGGCCTTGTATGTGTCAAAGACTGCCCCCAATCAGCACATTCTACCCTGCCCTGTAGACTGATGGCAACATGTCTTATTTGTAGGTCTCCTTGACGGATTTCAGGATTCTGAGACAGTGTTAAAGTGCCAAATGTGTTCAATGCATATTCCATTCTGCACATGTACTCCATCCTCAACGGATGTACACATTTCCCATGTGTTATGTCTAGCTATGTGTATTGTGTTTGTGAGACAAAGATCCCCCACCACCCCTGGCGTTGTCACCAGTGCAGGAAGATTAGCTTACACATTTTCTTGTGCATTGGAGCCTACTAACACAGTTGTTGTATCCTCTATCTGGTGAGCCAAGTGTCTTCCAAGTCTTATGCAGTACACACTCGGCATTGGCAATTTGGCATTAGTGATGAGCTGCACATGATGCAGCTTTTGTAGCTAGATGCAGAATTGGTGTGATATACATGCAAACAAGTTGACAGGGTAAATGGTCTGATCTTGAGTTGTGTGAAACACCCCCAGGTGACACATGGTGACTGTCTCATACATTGGTGTTGGTCCATGCTTTTCTACACAGCAAGTAGGAATGTGGTCTACACATTTAGTGCTGACAGCTGTGACACAACCACTTCATGTTTGTTGTAGTGGGATGCACATGATTCTATTTTGTGTGTCTGTGGACTTGTGTGGTATCATGGGCAGTCTCCTCTGTGCTTCATTGTACACCAACTCATCACAATATCATCCTTCTGTGAGTGTGTGTACTCCTGCTGCCCTGCATGGTTTGAGTATGTGTTGTGGTGGACAGATGCTGTGACTTTGTGTCCCATACATATGTGTGTCTGGCACCTCTTGTTCCACCATGAAATGTGTGTGTCCTAGCATGTGGCGTGCTGGGTGTACCTACCTGATACAGAGATTGCAACATTGGTCATGCACAACAGAACATGAACCCATGGTTGTATTGTGATCACAATGATGTGTGGTCAATAATGGATTCATCGTCATACAGCCAGTGATCCACACTGTCATGGAAGCCTGTGCAATGTCACCTGTCAAGGGAGGTTTTGATGAGGCACAGTGCTGCTGATCAAGGAGGGTGGTGTTTAGACTGGCCAAATGTGACTTGGCTCCCGGAAAGGCCCCTACCTACAATGTGGCCTCACATCACCGGCCATGCCCTAGGAGTTATGTTTGAGTATGTGAGATGACAGTGGTTCTTGCAAGGCATGTGACACAGTGCGCAAGAGTGAGTGTGCTAAAAATGATGGCCCCATCCTCATTTTGCATCACAGCAGCTCAGCAGACAGGATACTGGCACCATAATGCTGTGGCCTTGAGGGTACTGCGGAAGACAGGCTGTCTCTTGATGTGTTTTTTTGGTGTTCCACCAAGCTTGTTCCCCATGTGACTCTGGTGCACCCGCTCATCAAACAATGCCTAATTGCCCACATTCACTATCCAATCCCTATATGGAATACTTCCTGATTGTACTCAACACGCATATGTCTCAGTGGAGTTCAGCCCCCCATTGTGTCTGTTGGCCCAGGCTAGAAACACTTCCACACTCACACACATGTTGTGTTTGTTCTGCAGTGTGTGGCTGGTCGGTTTTCTTTGTGCATCTTCCCCCATGTATTTCAACTGTCTTTGTAGGGCATTGGGTGGATGTTGTGTTTTGTTTCTTTCTCTAATGTCCCAGGGCATCCTACATCTTCACTCTGCACATTCCTTGTGTTTTGAATTTAACCTTGCTGCCACAGTGTGGGACTGGATATCATCAAAACTAGACTTTCTGATTGAATCCTTTGTATTTGCCGCTGCTCGTACCAAAAATGTGTGTTGTTGCATTTTGGATGGTCACATGTTACATTGTCCATTTGAACATTGCTGGCAGTGTTAGCCCCCAAAAGCACTGTTTGGCTGCACATGGCTGAGGGTATGTAACACCCTCAACAATGTTTGCCTCAACAGTTCTGTTGTTGTTTGGCCCACAACCACAACTTCATCACTACATTGCTGGTGGGTTTTGACCCCAATAAACATAATTGCTTGACCATGCTGGGGGCTTGAGCCCCACATTCACCTTTTTGTCACTACATTGATGGGGGGCTTATCCCCCCCAAACCCCTTTATGCTTGACCATGCTGGGGGCTTGAGCCCCACATTCAACTTTTTGTCCCTACATTGATGGGGGCTTATCCCCCCAAACCCCTATATGCTTGACCATGCTGGGGGCTTGAGCCCCACATTCACCTTTTTGTCACTACATTGATGGGGAGGGGGGGGTTGTCCAGCATATCACTTTATGTGTCAAATTTGCAGGCAGTTTGCACACAAAACACAAATTTGGCATGACAACACTGGGGGAGTGTTAGGCATCCACCCCCCTATGGGGTGGACGCTGGGTGAGTGGTAGGCATCCACCCCCCTATGGGTTGGACAATGGTGGGAGTGATAGGCATCCATCCCCCCTATGGGGTGGACAATGGTGGGAGTGATAGACATCCACCCCCTATGGGTTGGCCAATGGTGGGAGTGATAGGCATCCAACCCCCTATGGGGTGGTCAATGCTGAGAGTGATAGGCATCCACCCCCTAATGGCATTTACATTGCTGGTAGTGTTAGCATCCACCCCCTATCGGTTGGACAATGGTGGGAGTGATAGGCATCGACCCCCCTATGGGGTGGTCAATGCTGGGAGTGATAGGCATCCACCCCCTATTGGCATTTGGATTGCTGATAGTGTTAGGCATCCACCCGCCTATGGGTTGGACAATGGTGGGGGTGATAGGCATCCACCCCCCTATGGGGTGGACAGGGGTGAGTGTTAGGCATCCACTTCCTATTGGCATTTTGATTGCTGGGAGTGTTAGGCATCCACCCCCTTATGGGTTGGACAATGGTGGGAGTGATAGGCATCCACGCCCCTATGGGGTTGACACTGGGTGAGTGTTAAGCATCCACCCCCCCTATGGGTTGGACAATAGTGGGAGTGATAAGCATCCACCCCCCTAAGGGGTGGACAATGGTGGGAGTGATAGACATCCACCCCCTATGGGTTGGACAGTGGTGGGAATGATAGGCATTCACCCCCCTATGGGGTGGACAATGGTGGGAGTGATAGACATCCACCCCCCTATGGGTTGGCCAATGGTGGGAGTGATAGGCATCCACCCCTATGGGTTGGACAATGGTGAGAGTGATAGGCATCCACCCCCCTATGGGGTGGGCAATGCTGGGAGTGATAGGCATCCACCCCCTATTGGCATTTAGATTGCTGGTAGTGTTAGGCATCCACCCCCCTATGGGTTGGACAATGGTGGGAGTGATAGGAATCCACCCCCCTATGGGGTGGTCAATGCTGAGAGGGATAGACATCCACCCCCTATTGGCATTTAGATTGCTGGTAGTGTTAGGCATCCACCCCCCTATGGGTTGGACAATGATGGGGGTGATAGGCATCCACCCTCCTATGGGGTGGACACTGGGTGAGTGTTAGGCAACCATCCCCTATTGGAATTTAGATTGCTGGGAGTGTTAAGCATCCACCCCCCTATGGGTTGGACAATGGTGGGAGTGATAGTCATCCACCCCCCTATGGGGTGGACACTGGGTGAGTGTTAGGCATCCACCCCCCTATGGGGTGGACAATGCTGGGAGTGATTGGCATCCACCCCCCCTATGGGGTGGCCAATGGTGGGAGTGTTAGGCATCCACCCCCCTATGGGTTGGACAATAGTGGGAGTGATAGGCATCCACCCCCCTATGGGATGGACAATGGTGGGAGTGATAGGAATCCACCCCCCTATGAGGTGGATAATGCTAGGAGGTTTGCCATCCACCACCCCCCTAGCCTCTACATTGCTGTTAGAATTTCCCCACCCCAATATTGACTGTGGTTTGTCACAAGCTGTGTATTCTGTTCCCTTTCGCAATGTAGTGACGTTTTTGTGTGTGGTAGGTGTCTGACTTACAGTCTGTGACGAACGTGTCGGTTACGGTTGTTGAATCGACGGTAGGCATACAGTATAGGGATGACATGCGCGATCGGATACATGGCTGCTTCGTCTCGTATGCAGTGATCGTGTTGTGGCGTGAATCGGAGATGAAATACGGCTCTTCCGGGTGCTCTGACGTGCTGGAGGTGGCGACCTGTTCGGCGAGTAGGAAGTACGCATCGTAATTGGCCGGCCGGGAAACTGCTTGGGAAATGCCTCCGGACGACTCCATTCAGCGTTTACGGAGCCTGCTCGAACGGAAAATGGTGCTGGAATCGTAGCATACTAGTCGTTCGAGAATTGGAGACATTTGCGCATCATACTTCGTCGTTTGGATGGACCGGCTCCCGGAACGAGTCGGTCGGAAGGTAAGGCTACGGAGGGCTCTCGGAGGGCCTTCCAAGTGAGATCGGAATCGGGCCCTTAGACATAACTGTTCCAGCCCTGTAAAGTATAAGGAACATGCAAGGAGTTTGACGAGCAATATCCTTGACAGACATTATCCATCATCTCTATTAAGAAGATCTGCCAAAAGAGCACGCAATAACAACCGAGATGCTTTGCTAGATATCTTACCAGTGAAGGATCCTGTGGACAGATTAGTGTATGTACACACTTTCTGTCCACGAAAATAAAAAAAAGTGATCTGTAAGAATTGGCACATTCTGAATAAAGGAGAGCAATCTTTACAAAGTCCTTTGTTTGCATTTAAAAGAAGTAGCAACTTGAAGGATAGACTTGTCCAGACCAGACCCAGACCCAAGTTGAACATGAGACAAGAGACTCTTTGGGGCTTTTCATCAGTTCAGGGTCACTACCCGTGTGGGTCATGCAGGGTGTATGCCCAGACTAGCGCTATATATACAATTGATATTGGGACCAATAGACCTTGGTTGTTAAAACATCACACCAATTGTAACAGCGAGAGAGTAATATATCTTATAATCTGCCCGTGCAATTTAAGATATGTGGGAATGGTAACACGAAAAGTGAAAATCCGGCTTATGGAACATAAGAGCACAATCCGGTGTAAGAAGCAATCAACCAATGTTGCGGGGTGTACCAACCAACCACGTTAGTGCTCAAAATCCCAAAACCAACTAGCTATAGTGTCTCATTCGTTCTCCTCCAAAAATCACAGAGCTACAAATGATTAGACAACCCAGAACACAACACTCCCGACTCTCTCAGGAATCGCGGTAGCAAGACATGCTCTTTCGCTCGCTCACTCGTACTTGTCCACAACAAGATTAGGCAGAGTCACTGTAATAGTTCAAAATGTTTATTTTAACTATCGTGCTCTACAATACAGTATACGAACCACTACCAGCAGCAAAATGCATAAACTTAAAACAATTTGCATTGTTACAATTCCATATAGCACAAAGGGGGAAGTCATTTTACAAAGACAGTGGAAAAAGGGCTAAAAGACCTAACCACCCTCCCCTTGGCTGGAACATATTTATTAGAAAAAGGAAGATCTCTGGGCTTTGACAGCAGACCCCATACCTTAAAGCCTAGATGCAAGGTTTACATCATAGGAACAGCATAGCTCTTCTCCATGGAAAGTACTCTCTCCAAGTGTGTGTTAAAACAAAATGCATCCCCGTACTATCAAAGCACGAGTCTCCAGCATTGCAGCTGTGTTTAGCATGTTATGTCTAGGTGCTACGGTCTGACCAGAACAGAATTACAAGGGGCATTGTTTATCGACCTTGCACATCGTGTTCAGACTTAACTCCAGGAACTTCAGCAAAGAACGCGAAAAGCAGACAGTTCTCATGTGAAAGGCACAAACAGCGTCTTGCAAAAATAAAGTCATGTAGTAACGTGCGCAAAAGCAGCATCATGGCAGCAAAGCTCATGCTAACTTAGCAATGTCGACAATGACCCTAAGGGCCATATAACACCAAGCTTACGAATCACTTTTTAGATAAAGGCCACCTTCCAGAAGAACTGAGATGGACAGTACTGGACAAACCAAATCTGACACCTACCTCACCCAATTTGACTAAAACACTCCTGAAAATTGAACAAAGATGGGTCTTCAGATTAGGCAAGGATAGGGATAGCTTAAATGATGAGATTCCTTTGGCTATCTATCCTGTATTTTGCTCATATCGTTGTTAGCACACCAGTGTTATTTGCAGTATTTTACCACCTCTATTGCACTAAGGTATATTCTATGCTCACAGTGAGACTAGAACAGTAGTCAATTTGCAACATGCAATTTTCCATTTTGACTGAATAGCATCTTCGGGCCCTCTGTATGATTTGCTTTAGAATATGCATTCCTCCCCCTCATCGCATGATGACAGTATCCTCTGAACACAACATGCAGACACAACCAAAGCGTGTGCTGAGACGCTCATAGCATCTAATTTATGCATTCACCTGATTAACATTGAATATTATGCATTATGTTTGACCGGTTCTGGTTTTGTTTTAATGACTTCTACAAGGTTAGAGTAGCTATAGGTATCTTATTTTTAAGCACGCTTGTCGTTTGAACAACAAGCCTTTATTGGTTAGGCTAGCTCGACATGATTACATTCCCCAGCATGCTTAGTTTCGAGGCAGGAAGTAATCACCATCCAGGTCAGCACGGAGTACAAGGAAGTTCTGGGAACCGGCTGGTTTCCCTCGCTCCTGCTGCTAAGCATGACAGTGGCACACCAGCTCCTCAGACTGCGGTGAGTTTTTTTATTTAGAGAACTTATTGCAGCTCCGCAACCAATATGTTCCGGTTGCAGACAATCTTTCTGCATTTAGTCCATGTGTGTTACCTTAGCCACTGCTGTGCGAGAGCACTCTTACACATTCAGACTCCCCTTAGTCATACTGGGAATAATGTTTGATTGCACCAGGCAGGGCAGGGTAGCGCTAATGGCAACGGAGGTGGGATTACATAACTGACTCGCTTTTTGATTTGTTGGTATAATTGTATACCAATCTCTCGTATTATAGGAGTCGCAATTGGTGCTGACAGTCGCCCCTGTTGTGTGAGCCCCAACCGGCTCGTGTGTTTTCATCTTGCTCACAATTGGGTCAACACATAAGGGTTGCTGACAGTCGCTTCTGTTTTTTGAGCCCCGACTGGTTTGTGTGTCTCCATCATATTATTTTTATTGGGCTGTACATGAGGGACACATCTGATCTGCACCTTCAGACGCAATTCCTAGTAGTGCATTCTCAGGTGTTGAATTCATGGCTCATTGGTTTCACTGAGAATAGCCCAGCTTTGGAGAAGAAAAGGAATTTTTTTTTATCTGTATAGTTCTCATGTACTCAAACACCTTTACTTTCAATCAGTATCCTTTTGACTTTTACATAGGATTCCGATTTTCACATTTTATATACTAAGCGACAGAACAGAGACTTGGTCTACACTGTATTACTTGTGTGCTGACAAATCCCTGCTTTTGTAATTTTTTATTTTTACTTTATTGTGAGCCTCCACTCTCTTATTACTACACAGGTTAGAGATGGGACTGGCCTTGAAGCGTTTACGCCTAAGACAGCTGAGGCATCAAACCCTACTTCTGCGGGTAAGTTTAAATTTCAGCCACCTGCTTTAGGTTGAAATTCTTGGGGTTCTCAACCTTTGGACCCTAAACGTACTCACACAAAGGGGCCGATTACGATGCCGTCTGGAAAGTTCCAAAACGCATCCGATTCAGTCGAATCCGATTCGGAAGCCTTGTTTCCGAGCGACTCGGACACATTTCCGGATGACCGATCATGATGTCCGGAAACTGTTCGACTTGGTTCCGAACGGCATTCGGAGTAACGATGTTGGTCGGAGCCGACTCGTACAGGTCTATGGGCCGCGTTTCCGGACGAGCGATTAGGATGTCAGATGCGGACAGCCTTTCCTAATGGGTTGTTCCGAGACGGATCAGCAGTCGAAATCTGACTTTGAGGGCCAGTAGCAGTCCCCCCTTCCCCCGGGGCCCTCCAAATCGGCCCTGTGGGGGTACCCATGGGTCCCCCCTTTCCCTGCATGCACAGTGTGGCAGGCACCATAGGGTGCAAATAAGCGTTCCCCTGATCCGGAGGAAAGCGTCTTCAGTCTCCACTCTGATTAATAAGGTTCCAATGATTCAAAAAGTCATCCCATAGGTAATTCCAAACATTTGTTTTATTGTTTCTTAATCTTTTTTAATTCCGCTGCGGCATTATATTCACATTACACTTTCGAATTATAATTCCATGATCCAAGTGATGGTGTGCCTAATGCATTTTGGGCTGTGCCCTTCATCAGGGGCTCATTCCTGCAGCTCCTCGGAGTGCGTGTCTATAGGCCGCTCGGGGCACCTTCCTAGCCGCTGCGGCTCTAGAGGACCCACATGCCTCCCCGCCCTGCTACCTCCAGGCTCTCAACATGATACATCCCGAAGAACAGCCGCGACACTGACTATGTCACCGGCCAAAACATATTGATCCGTGAACAACACAATTGGGTTTAATGTCTCCCATCGTGCATTTTGGTTTTAATCCTAGCAAAGGACTGCCTGAATAAAGATATGCGGCATGTCATGTAGCTAGTTTTATTTTTACCTTTTCACCTGCACTGCATTCCTCACCACAACCTATAACTTACATTGGGTATTTAGTAATGGCCCTCTTAGAGTATATATAAAACATCCCTGAGCTCTTCCCTCTTAGTGAGGAGCCCGCACCATGACTCACTTTATCATGCGAGGAGATTCCCCAATGATGAAGCATGCCACCTCTGGTGGGTAAAGGAAACCTTCTTTTGAAAGGGACGCCTTTTTGAGTTGGTGTTCTCCCATTTAGCCTAATACTTAATTTTTCAGACCTGAGGGCTTTTGTGTGATCTGTTATATGAGTTGGGGGAGTTTGCCCTCACCAGTCCTTAAACCTCCTCTGGCCCTGTTATGTGTATTTTTTATTCCTCGTAGAGGAGCCTGTTCCCTAAGTCACTTACCCCATCTCACCGAGAGATGCAGTATACAAGGTCTAGGTTACTACTCACGCAAGCACACATGACTGCTCACTCTGAGTCCCCGTATAACTCCTCACACTTGGGTACACTTTTAAATTTATCACTCCCAACTGGATGCTTCGAGTTTACAGTTCTTTTCTTTCCTTTTAATTTCCAACCTCAGGATGGTTTTATATTTGCACCACGCCTGGGTCCTCAATATGTTTGTGAGTATTTCCTTCAGTGCATATACTGCAGTCTCTATTAGGCCATACCTCCATACTAAGGGTCTTGCAACATTTTCCACCACAGACAATGTCCACTCACTAGACCTTCTTCTGTGGATACTCAGGGGCCGATTCCGATGTCGGCCGGAAGCGCACCGAATACGATTCATCTGGAAAAAATACGAGCCGAACGCGGTTTACCCGACCGATTCGTACAGTCGTCCAAGCGAGCAAGTACGATGCGATTGAACGCGAAATCGCCGACCGACTCGTTTCCGGGTCTGAACCGCTCCGTCCGACTCATTCGCACTCGATTTGTACCACGCAATGGAGACGTTTTACGACCGAGCCAGTACGATGTACGATCCGGACAGCCGGATCGAGTCGGAGCCTCCGACACGAAAAAGCTCTCGGAAGCGGACTTCGGGGGTCCATGCCGGACCCCCCTTCACCCGTAGCCGTACGAGTCGGACACAGGCGTGACCCATGGGTCCCCCCTATACATGCGTGTACGGTGCGGATGGCACCAACGCGTACCCACTACAGGGAGCCCCCTTGTGCACAACGTACCCATTGAGTCAATGGGAGCCCATGTACAAGTCGTACGACCGGCTCCCATTGACTTCAATGGGAGTCCGACCGAACCGAGTCCGGCAGCATACGGCCGCATCGTACTCGCTCGGTCGGACTGCAGGGGTCCGGCTCGGTCAGAAAACAATCCGGATCCGGATCGGTCGGAGAGTTTTCTGACCCAGATCGGAATCGGCCCCTCAGTCTTAGATTATCTATATTCTACATGTATAAACCAAAATCTTAGCAATGTGTTAGTTGCCTCCAATTTTAAACTGAAAATAGAGACAACAAATTAAAAAAAAGTCTGGACTCATGAGGATGGGGCAAAACCATTGGCTTGAGCAATAGGTAGCAGACAGTGATGGGTGATTTCTGATTCTGACTATTTATCACTATCAGCCCATGAAAATGATAATTAGATTGCCACCCATTCATTGCCTAGTGGTACACTGCTGTAAAAATACTTAATGAAGCAGATGCCCCAAGGATGGGCGGGCTCTCACTTTCCAATTTACTGTATGCTGATGACCTTGTTTTGATCAGTCAAACTCCGATCGGACTGCAACATCTATTAAACATCACTGAAAGTTTCTCTGCTAATAAGGGTCAAAGTATTAACCTAGACAAGTCGAAAGTGAAGCGATTAACCCAAAAAAAGAATGCATCTACTCATCGTTGGCATTTGGCTGGTCAAACAAAAGAAGTAGTCGAGGAATACAAGTACCTGGGGGTCATAATAGATAACAAAGGCACTTTCAAGGCACAAAAAAAACACCATCAGGAGAAGAGGAAACTCAATTGCAGTGGCACTAAAAACCATCAAACACAAAACTGCTGCTCCAAGCCTCACACCACTGCTCCAGGTGCTCAAAGCAAAATTCATTCCAACCATCACTCACGGGAGCGAGTGTCTGAGGGCAAGGGATGCAGGTACATTGGACAGTATAGTCATAAGATCATTAAGAATGATATTCAATCCGCCTAAATACGCCACGCCTGCCCAAATCAGATTGGAATTCAGGCTGCAGATTCAAGAAATCGCCCATAAAGGTGGCTATGTCAGATGCTCGCATAAAATTAAAAGTGCTGAGCCTGGATCGCTGAATGTCCATCTATGAAAGTAAATACAGTCAATAAAGGAAAGTGCAGCCATGACCTACTTATCAGCTTAAGTAGATCGTTTGGGCCTAGGGGGACTTTGGGAGGCCTCAGGGACACATAATAGCTTCAAACATCTTGTAAATAAGACAGTGAAAAGGTGTCAATGGGTCAAGACAAGACAGTGTTCAAAGGAAGGGCCCATGGATGGTTCGTCATGCAGAGCTACATCAATCCCTCCCCCCAACCTTATTTAGGTCTTGGATTTATGAAGGCAACCAAGGAAAAATGTCTTCATTTCCGAATGTTCATTCTTCCGACTCTGCTGCACCTGCCTCCCTGGAAACGAATACAGACTTCGACCATCTGCCGCCAAAGCGGGAAAGCAGAAGAGAATGTTCTCCACCTACTGTGCATTTGTGGAAAGCTGCAACATGAACAAGGACTGCTATTAAAACCCATCTTCAAGATCAAGGGGATAAGATCTTGCAGGCAAGCAGTAAAAGCATGTTTTGGAGGTAGAGACGTCCAGATGTTCAGATGTTCTGTCGCTTTGTACGATTCGTGGAGACAGTGGGGAAAAAATTCTAAAATGCAGCAGCTAACAACGTGTGCATAACCCTTTCTGCTAAACTCACCTATTGCACAGTGGAACAATTGTCCTTCCTTACCACACGGCCCTCTTTAGCCCGCTGTACTCATACTTATGCTCCGATTTCCCATCTTGAACATCGGAACCTTCTGGTTCGGGAGCCTAAAACTATTTGCATTGCGGCCGCCAGAGAAATATCACCTTGGCTGCCTGGAGAACAATCTTACATGTTGCAGGCCCTGCTCCTTTTTTCATGTGACGATTACTGACTTTACCATTATAGAGCTCTTTAAAATTCATTTATGTGTCTCTTTTTATCTCTTTTTAATAGAAATACAAATTTTAAATACAAAACTTTTTTTAACAAATCTTCTTTATACAGGGTGCAAACCCAGTATAACTGCTCTGTATTTTTATATATATTTTTTTCCTTTGTTTTTCTTACTTGATTGCAATGGTTTTAAGTAATCAAGCAAATACAGTTATTATTATTATTATTATTGAAGCACTCACTTGTTCTTATTTTTGTTCTTAGGGGATTTACTAATATGTTATAAAGAGCAAAATCAACCCCTGAGGTATTTTCTGTCTGGTCAAGGTAAAGGGCAGGGAAGTTCAACTAGTCATGTCACACAACAGAGCAATCATTTTCTCATAATATGGATACAATGTATCACTTTTCATTATTTAATCATTCTATCATACCTTTAGTGCTGCACAATCCTGGGGCTTATTAAGGCATTTGCAGGCTGCACTCCATCCCGTCAGGGCAGCAGAGGGATGTACTCTGCTGCCCTGGCAGACTAAGGCTGGCAACATTTTTGGAGATCTCTGCTTGCCTGGCGGAGATCTCTGTGCCTTCAGAAAGCCACGACAGCGGCAGTTCTGAAATAAGTGGGCTTGTCTGTCTTGGTGCCAATTCAGTATGCTCACATAGCAAAGATTTATTTTTAAATCCCAAAGTGGGAGTTCATTTTTGACAAGCAAAAAAACATAAATGTCCCTGACAACCTGGGAGTTTTCTTCCAGTGTGTCTGGATCATTTGTTTGTTTTCCTGTTTGAGACCACCAGACATTCTCTGGTAGTGTCAAACAGAAAAAGAATGGCAGAACATCCAGCCTCAATTGGATGAATGGTATGAGACATTGAGAATGATACCCCAATATCCGTGGGTCTGTGGTTTGCCTCAGAAGTGGCAGAGGAACCTCTGCCAATGGAAATGTAAGGACAGTTTATTAATATTATGTGCTGGGTTTGCATCGGAAAACAGACACATACCTGTATAATGTATATTTGGAATTTACTTTTCAATGCAAAAAAGGCACTGAAAAGGCGCTGAAAGTAACACAAAGCAGTGTTTTGTGCTGCTTTGAATAGGGGGCGTTGCATGGGTGGTACATTGGACATTTCCATGAAACCGCCCATCAATTTGACGCAAAGCCCTATCAAATACTAACAATAGTTGACAGGGTTTTGGGTCAAATAAAACACCTCTTTAAGATTGGTGTTAACTTTGAGAAATGCTTTTATTTCTCCAAACCTTTCAGACTTTGGAAGTGTGCTGCACTCTACAGCACACACCTAAACATTTTAAACATTTCAAAGTTAGCCGAAGCTTAGGGACGCATTTACTATTATTTCACAGAATTCAATGCAGCAAGGGAACTTGCGCTGTGTGAAAGGGAGAGAGCATAAAAAACTCCATATTTACAAAGATTTGGAGCATTTCTGCTCTCTCCATGTGCTGGTGCATTGTGTGCTGCCTAGTGCAAACTCAGGCACCCTTGCACCATAGCGCAGGAATGCCTGTGTTACAGGCAGTGAGGGATACCTTACTGCATAAAAACAACCCAAAACATTTAATACAGGAATCCTGGGGCACAACTCAATTGCACTATAGTATAGATGCTACACAATCAAGCAAGTGCAGGATTCCTAGATAAAGGCAATAAAGAGGTTGTCAAACACCCCTCTATGTAGCATTTTCCTACATGTTTTTCCACATAGGAGAATCTAGCCTGTAACGGTCATTGGGGGGGCAGTTTGTTGTGAGGGATCCATGCAAAGCCTGGAGGATCAAGCCAGTGGCAGATCAAGAATAGGCTGGGTGCATCCCCTGATCAGTTCTAATATTCAGGAGGAGGATTTATCATATAAAGATACATGAGGCATGAGAGTCATTCTGAGTTAAATTGTGGACAGCAACAGAAAATTGGCTGACTGTCATCTATTGAAGCAGGATGTCACATGACCATCATGTAAGTAAAAGGCCAGAGGGACTTCACGAGCACTGTCACCAGGAAGGTAGAGCTAAGCTGAGGTACTTTATGAGAGATGAGTGTAATTATCGAGCCTCCTCAGATTAAGTGACAGATTGGTGTCATTGAGGAAGGTGAAGACCTAAAACAACTGCTCTTCTCGAGGCAGTCAGTGAGAAAAACTAATCAGCATGAGAGCGGCAGATGGTGTCATTGAAGATGGGAATGAAGCTAAATCCACCTACGTGTGATCCTTGGAAACTTTGCAGTCTTCCTTGCAAGCAACACTGAGGAGTACCTCAGAAGTAAGGTGCCTGTGAAAAGTCTGTCATTTCCTCAGCATTGTAACTTATTCAGCTTGAGAAGTGACCCTAGACCAGGAAACTGTGGCGTGCTGACACCATCAATTCACCTAACAATTAAGATTGGGATATTCCACAAGAACCATTTATAGCAGAGTGGTAGGTAATCCATCCCTTTTCAATTTGCTGACAGTGCCAGCCTCCTAGAAGAAACGTATTCAACGCCCAGTACATTTTCTATTTGATCCATCCTCTTGCATATTATTGGTAGGAAAATACCTCTTTTTGATGATCACCCCCATTTTTAGGTTTCGCCTGCACAGCGCTTGTGCTGTGCTTGTGAAATCTCTTTTAAATATCTTTTTTTTTTTATTCTTAAAAGGGGCTTACAGCCCTCCCATTACCTACCATTTGTTGACTGCAACATCTGTCTCATTTACTCACCTTTTATTGGTCAGTGCCACACAGGCATCTCCCAGTTTCATTTTCTGTTGTGTGTCGGTCCGTACTGTGGAGCATTGGACCAAGTACAGCTTCCCATCCTTGGCCAATGCCCTTCCAGTGGCCAACCATTTTTGTGGAGGTACTTTTTAAAAAACGTTGTTCCTAGCGCTCCATGGAAGTGCAAGTCTTTGCAGTTCCCTTCTCAGCATTGTTGTTTCCCCCATCCCGCCTCGCCCTATGTTGACTTGCTGCCTCTCTCTCTCCTGTTGTCCGTTGCCTCATCCTTGCTTCCCATTTTTTGCTTTGCTTCCCCGTACTAGGTTATTGATTGCCCCATAGCAACCAGCCCACCCCCTCCCATTCTTCATCCCACCCGCCCCACTGACCCTTTGTTGCCTGCTTCTGTCTCCATCAGTGGAAGTGTGCCTTCTCTTCCCCAGTGAGACTGGGCAGTAAGTAACTCGAATGACCCCCCACCCGACTCCTTCAATGCATCTCCTTCCAGTTCTGCCTGTGATTGATTGTAAGAACACATGGGCATTAGGGGACCTTCGTATAAGTTGAAGCTCTCGTGTTACAGACACAGAGGTTGGGTTTCGAGGCTTATTGTAATCACAAAGTGTATTTCTGCCCAACGTGAAAGAAGGTAGCTGAGAGGGGGCTGGTTCTGTCATTCTACTGTGGTGACTTGGATGTGTTTACAAGTGTTTACCTCTTGTGGCATTCTACTTCGAACTACTTTCAGAAGATAGCATCCGTAGATGCCCCCTCAGATGCAACAGGACAAAGGGTGGCTGGCGGTAGATCAGCTCTGCTGCTGGGACCAGGACCACTCTCTGCTGCTGTTTCCCTGGCGGTTGTTTTCCCTTCCCCCGAGCAGAATTGCGCCATTTAGCACAAGAAGGCTAATTAAGGCTGGCATCTTCATTTAGAAAGGGGCTCTCTTGCTGTTTAAATTAGAACCTTCACTCCTCCTCACCTCTGTACTATTCTTATCGCCACGGGCTCTCTTACGTACTGAGGCTACCCACCAGGAAATGATACACTTTTAAACATTAGTGGAGGGCAGGAGTGAATATTTGAAACTGTTGTGACCACTAAAAAACCTCTATATTGAGTCAGTAAAACAAGCAATGGCAAAGCCAATAGGTTTCACCTATGCAACATCTACTTGTTTTATCAATGTTTTTTAGACGTGTGTCATAGCAGCATGGGCTGCTGTGCAACATGGCTTAAAGAAAAAAAGCGCTATGACGAAGTCAACATTGGCTACTTTGCAGCGCTTTTTATCTTTAAGCCATGTAGCACAGCAGCCTATCTGTAAAAAAAACAATGACAAACCCAATAGGTGTTGCATAGGTGAACCCTAATGGCTTTGCCAATGATTATTTGGACTGATGCTGCTGGCCTTTTCACTCAGTGCACTAGGACTCTGCTAACCAGGCTCCAGTGTATATGCTTTAACCCCTAAAACATGTTAAAATTGGCTATACTCCTAATAAGCAAATTTAAATTACCTTCAAGGTTCTTGTATATGGTACAAAGTGCACCCAAGGCCTGTAAGTTAAATGTCTCTAGTGGACTGCTGCACCCATTCTGCCACCCACTACAGTTACAGGTCAAACATGACTACAGGTCAACCATTCTAGCCTGGCTGTGCAGTTTTAAAACTGCTAATTGAACCTGTCAAAATAACTTTTCACAGGCCTAAACCTTCTTTTGAAATATTAATAAGTGACCCCTTAGAAGGCCTTACTGCCGTAAGGCAGGGTGCATGTAATTTTAAAATAGGGCATGTAAAGATTTAATGTTCCTTACCTTGAAAAGGCCCTACAAGCTAGTTTGACTGTAGCAGGGTTGGCTGTTCCAAAGGAAATCTTTGAAATACATTATTACATTTAATAATGTTAACTCTGGATAGGAAACCCCTAAAAATGTAATTCTTGGAATTTTTGAAATAAGGATTACAAGCCCAATTCACTGGTGAAGTCAGATTTGTAATATAAATTTTAGAAAAGGTACTTTTAGAAAGTTACCTTTTCCCTGCCTAAAGCCTCTGGAGGCCATGAGCTCCAGCTCTCACCTGGGAGCAGAGTAACCCACTTGATGAAGTGTAAAAACTGCTCCCAGAGCAGGGGTTCACAGACAGAATATCAAGGAAAAAACATATAAGAAAAAAATATTGAGGAAAAAATATAGAATACAAAAATATCGACATGCCTATACTTAAAAAAGGAAGTACAAAAATATCAGAAATAACATTGTTTACAATAAAATAGTTGTATTAAATATCGATATTTAAATATATATAATTTAAAATATTAAAATAAACATATATTAAATAATGAAATTAATTTATAAAAATACAATATATTTAAATGCATTTTTTAACAAATATAACAAATAAACTTACTTTTAAAAATGTAAACACTCACACACATATTCAAATATAAATATATATATATATATATATACACATACATATATAAATAAACTAATATTTTAAATAATAATATAATTTAAAACATTTTAAATAATATAATATTATCAAAAATATATGTATACATATTTAAATATACCAAAAACAAAGTATTAAAAAAGAAAACCAATTTAATTTAAAATATAAAGTAAAAACATATTTTTTTAATGTAATTATAAATAAGTTACAAACAAAAATATTGACATTTCAAAATATTATTATTATAATAAATCAAACACATAATTATCTACAATTACAACATAAAATAAATTACTAATTATTATAATACATACATATACATTTCCCACTCCATTAAATAAAAATCATTTTTATACTAAATAAATATAAAAAGAAGTACTTCCACCTAACATAACAATAAAAAAATTAATTACATCACACAAAAATAAGATTTACTACTCTAACTACAATAAATATAAAAATAATTAAAATATAACATTGCAAATTACTACAATTTACTATTCCCAGTACAATTAACACAACAATAAATATTATAATAAACTAAAAAGAAATTATAATATTGCCACTCCAGTCAATGCAACAGTAGAGAAAGTGTTGAATTGTGGAGGAGTACATTTACTATTCCCACTCCAGTCAGTGCAACTGTAGAGAAAGTGTTGGATTGCAGAGGGGTCAAATTTACTATTCCCACTTCAGTCAGTGCAACTGTAGGGAAAGTGTTGGATTGCGGAGGGGAACATTTAATATTTCCACTCCAGCCAGTGCAACTGTAGGGAAAGTGTTGGATTGCGAATTGGTCAAATTTACTATTCCCACTCCAGTCAGTGCAACAGTAGGGAAAGTGTTGGATTGCGGAGGCGTAACTAAAATGTACTATTCCCACTTCAGTCAGTGCAACAGTAGGGAAAGTGTTGTATTGTGGAGGGGTAAAATGTACTATTCCCACTCCACTCAGTGCAACAGCAGGGAAAGTTGTGGATTGTGGAGGGGTAAATTTTACTACTCACACTCCAGTCAGTGCAACATTAAAAACAAGTAAAATATCTTTAAAATGTTTTAAATAATTTTAAAACAATAAATAAATTAAAAAATATGTTGAATACAAAATAGAAATATATTTAATATTAAAAATGTAAAATTAATTTACTTCCCACCCCACACCCCTACAAGACCCACAAGCCACAAATAACATAATTATTTATCAATTAAACAAATATTATTTATGAAAATCTAAATCTAAATTCATTAAAATAAATTAGTTCCCACCCTTTACCCTTATAACCCCACAGCCCACACCTAAAAAAAATAATTACACAATTAACATCATTAATTATCAATTAATTAATTATTATTATTAATTAACAACTAATGGGCCGATTCCGATTCGGGCCGGAAATCTCTCCGACCGAGCCGGACCCGGAGAGATTTCCCGACCGATCCGGACCCGTGCAGCCCGACCGAACGAGTACGATGCGTCCGTATGCTATCGTACTCGAGTCGGTCGGACTCCCATTGAAGTCAATGGGAGCCGGTCGTACAACGCGTACGCGGGCTCCCATTGCCTCCATGGGTGCGAGGCGAACAAGGGCGCCCCCTACAGCGGGTACATGGCGAAGCGACTTGCGCCGTACACGCACAGGTAGGGGGGACCCACGGGTCCCCCCCGTGTGCGACTCGCACGGCTACGCGTACAGAGGGGTCCGACACGGACCCCCGAAGTACGGCTCCGACTGCTCTTTCAAGCCGGACGGCGCGTGTCGGTCGGACTGCTCGCGGCACGCATCGTACTTACCCGGCCGGGGAACGTCTCCATTGCGCGGTGCGAGTCGTGTCCGAGCGAGTCGGTCGGTGCGGTTCGACCCGGGAACGAGTTGGTCGGAGCGGTTATGACGCCCGAACGAGTCGGTCGGCGATTTTGCATCGTACTCGCTCGTCCGGACGCGCGTACGAATCGGTCGGGAAATAGGGCTCCGAATCGGATCCGGTTATGCCGAATCCGATTCGGAGCCCTACCGGCCGAGATCGGAATCGGCCCCTAAATATTAATTAATTAAAAATAAATTACTTTCCACCCTTTACCCCTATAACCTCACAACCCACACCTAAAAAAAATAATTACACAATTAACATTAATTAATTATGAATTAATTAATTATTATTTAACAACTAATTATTAATAAATTACAAATAAATTATTTGCCACACTTTACCCCTATAAGTGCCACAACCTGCAAAAAATATTTACATACAAAAAATAATAACACAATTAACAAAATTAAATATGAATTAAATAAATTATATGAAATAAAAAATAATCATCAATTTAATATAATTAAATTACTTCCAACCCTATACCTCTATAAACCCACATCCCACTGCAGAACTAAAAAACATAAAATGTAATTAAATTAAATTTCATAACTACTAAAAACTTAACTAATATAGTAAGAAACATAAACAATAATTAAACAAAAAATAATGTCATATACATTTAAAATATACACAAAAAAATAGTAATAATTAAAAAACGATAATTTAAACACTTATGGGCCTCATTAGGATGACCGAAGGACTGCCACCGACAGGCTGTCGGTGGCGCTCTTTCAGCCATCTTACTAGGGATCTCCGTCCACCATATAACAAGGGCATTTTGACTGCTGGCAGTCGGAAACACTGACTGCCACGGTCCCGACAGGCGGTCTGTATCCGCCTGCCTGTCGAACCTCCCTGTAATTCCAGAATTGCTTTGGTGCCTGTCAGGCACTGCCGTAGGGATTACAATATCCCTTTCTGCCGGTCATTCTGCAGCGGTCAACCTGCAGCAAAACGGCAGGCGGACGCAGACTGGGGGGCTGTAATGGGCCCCCCTAACCTCCTGGGCCATGGACATAGGCCCTGGGGGGCAATCCCTACACCATGTGGTAGGCACCGCATGGTGCCTGCTGTGTAGTACACAGATATGTGTGGGTTGTCTGTTTTGGCTTGTGGCAGGTGCTGCAGAGCACAATACCCGCCGAAATGTGAAACATGGGGACTGCGACCGCCACGGTGCCGGTCACATCCTAATTTGCCCGGTGGGACCACCGCCTCATAGGTGGGCGGTCCCAAATACGATCCTAATGACCCCCTATATTTTTGCAGACGATATTAATGACTTCTATATTTTTAAAATCAATATTACTTACCTTCAAATTGATATTCTTGACAACGATATTCTTGCACTCGATATTTCGGTTCCACAATATTTGTCACTCGAAATTATTGTAATTAGAATTTTTTTCCTTGATATTCTGTCTCATCACCCAGAGCAGGACTAAGGCTTGGGTGTGGGAAGGCGTTTCTGTTTGTCTGGCAGGATGGCCATCTGGGCTGTGCCTAGGAACTTAATTAACTTTTCACTAGCCATGTTGGCTAGTGTTCCCAAAGTGAAGAAAGCTCTCATTGATAGCAACTCTTTCAGCTATTTAGCGCCTGTGAGAAACCAAGACCTGTTTGCAGCGTCCTCCCACTTTTTGCCCACATTTTGACTACTAGATGCTGGTTTTCTGACTCTGATTATGCCCTGGGCTCTGCTAACTCAGAGCCTATCTTCTGATTAAAAGTACATGGTAATTAGGTATAATTACAATTGGTACTGACAACTTTCCTGCAAGTCCCTAGTATATGGTAAGGCATGTATGTTTAACGGGCAAAAAACTTAGGGCTCAATTACGATGTCGTCCAGAAAGCAGTCCAACCAAATCCGTTCCGGAATGGTTTCTGAGCGAATCGGGTTCTGCGAGTCCGACCGAACAATTAAGATGCTTCCGGACATCGTTGGGTCGGACTCGCATTGACTTCAATGGGAGCCTGTGTTCCGAAAGAGAACACAGGCTCCCATGGACAAAAAGGGTGGTTGGGGAAAAGCTTGCACCCTGTGGCAGGCCATCCATGGTGCCTGCCACACTGTGCATTCATGGGAAAGGGGGACCCATGGGTACTCCCGCGGGCCCAATTTGGAGGGCCCCAGGTGAAGGGGGGCCTGTTAAGGGCCCACAAAGTCAGATTCCAACAGCCGATCCATGTCGGCACAACCAAATCAGAAAGGCTGTCTGAATCTGACATCCTAATCCCATATCTGGAAAAGCGATCCGTAGACCGCTACGATTCGGCTCCGAACAACTCGGTTACTCCCAATGCCTTTCGCAACCGAGTCGGACAGTTTGAATGCTTTCCAGCCATCGCAATCTGTCTTTGGAAAATGTGTCTGAGTCGGTCGAAAAGGCGGGTTCCGAATTGGATTCGACCGAATCGGATGCAGTTCGGAGCCTTTCCGGAAGGCATAGTAATCGGGCCCTTAATGTTCTTACGTGTGCACTACAGTGGTGCCTGCTGTCATTTTAAAAGCCAGCTCTGCCTTATAGGCAGCTTTTAAAGTAGAATTATATGCAAATTTGACTTTGAAATGAAAGGTGTTTACAAAGTAATAAATTGCCTTATTGTACACATAGGTCACCCTTAAGGTCTCCCCTACGTCCCCCTGTGGTAGGGTGCCTTGTAACTATAATCAGGGATATTATAAAATATGTTTTATAGGCCCTGGTGAGGAAACAACTGCCAATTTCATTGTTCCCCATTGTAATGCATTGGTTCCATAGGCTAACATGTCAATACTTTAATAAAATATAACCATTGATAGAAATGAGCTCAAAATATAATTCAAGGACTCAAAATGATAGTTATGATAAATACAACTTACCAATGTTAGATTTATAATAACTGTTAGACCTGGCACCATTGGCGTGGGTCTCCCTTCCATTTTTCGCTGTTGTCTCCTCTGTTTTACTGGTGTTAGATGCTCTGGGCGCTGTGCCACTGCCATTCAGTGTCACAGCGCGAATGCTCCCTGTATAAATATGTCTATGTGAATTGGTATATCCCTGATTGGCTTATTTGGTTTACCTGTTAGTCCCTAGTAGTGTGGCCTATGTGTGCCCAGGGCTGGTAAACCAAATGCTGCTGGTGGGCCTGCAGCACTGATGTGTGCCACCCACAGAAGCAGCTTGTAAAGTGTGTCTCAGACCTGCCACTGCAGTGTCTGTGTGCAGTCCAGAACTGCCATCTTGGCTGTGAAGTGCAACCACTTCCCAGCCCCTGAACCTTCCCTTGGCATCCTGTAAGTCGCCCTCGGGTAGGGTGCTTTGTATGTGTAAGGTAGGACATGCCTTGGTGTGTGTAGCATGTCCTGGTAGTGAATTATGCACCATTTCGTTTTTCACTACTGTAAGGCTACCTGTTCCTCATAGGCTAGAATGGGCAGTTTGACTATTACATGCTATAGTCCTAACTGACCCCAGGGACATGGTAGAAAAACGAATTTAGTATGCCTGAGCTCAGAATATTAAAATATACCTTTTAGTGAAGTTTATTTTTATATTCTGTGTTTGAAAATACCACTTTTAGAAAGTAGGTATTTTCTTGCCTAAGCCTTCCAGTGTGCTCTGCCGTTATGTGTATTGGCTGTCTGGTTTTAGAGGGGCAGGACAGGCTGAGTCAGACCTTGGTGGAATAGAGAGATCTGCATTTAGAGTGTGGGGAAGGGTGGCTCTTTGATCTGAATAGGGCTGTGCCTGGCAAGGTGAATGCTGGCTCCACCTCCCACTGTGTGTCTGCTAGCAGACCCCTCTTTCTGAAAGGAAGGATGCAGCCTGGTAAACAAAGTGCTCCAGGCCTGAGCAGAACTGGTTCTGGCTAGGTTCAGGGACTGGTAGCTTCAAGGATCAAAGGCTTTTGGGGTATAAATATCTGTGCTCAAACCCCCTATTTTTGTATTGCTTTTGGATCTGGAGAGGAAACTCTGTCCGTGCCACTGGAGGAATCTGCAGGAAGTGACTGTCCCTGTGCTGTGTGTTGTTTCTTGCACTGGCCTGCAGCAGTGACCACTGGACCTTGAAGAAGAGGAAAAGGAACTCTTGAGAGAACTTTTATTTTTGTACAGCAATCACCCAAGGGCTAGGAAAAGAGCTAGCCTCCTGCTGGAGTCTCAGGCACAACAGACTCCACCACCAACATCCTGCTTCCTCCCTGCGAGGACTGCTATCTGCTGAGGAGGCTCCTGTGAGTTCCAGGGCCTCTAGTTTGCATCAGAGAGAAGAGGGTAAGAAATCGACGCTAACGCATCTTTGCGGGCCGCTGCAGTCGAGAGCGCTGGGAAAATTATCGCGCTACTGCCGCCGAGGGCCCGCAACCCGAAACCATCGCTGACGCCCCTTTGCGAGCCGCTGCAGCCGAGACGCGCTGGAAAGATCATCGCGCTGCTGTCGCCGCGCACTCGCAACCCTTAAAGAAATCATCGCTTCGAGACATCGCAGTGCGGACGCCGCGTGCGTTCGCCACTTTGATCGCATCGCACCGAATTTCGTCGCTCCCTCGCGGAGCGTCTTGTCTTCGCATCGCAACACGATCGCACAGCGCAACAGGATCACCGCATCGACTTCTCCCACGCGGCAAGAAAGTCATCGCATCGGCGGTCCAGCGTGCAGAAGTTTGTCGCATCGTCTCCGCACGCATCCCGCAGATCGGCGCATCATCCTCCCTTGCGGCAAGGATTTCAACGCATCGCCGGCCTCGCGTGCCGAGAATTATCACTACAGCTTCTTTGCGACACTTTGTTGGTTTTGCAACTAAACCCAGGTACTTTGTGAAAGAAAGGGTCGCAGAGACCACTGCTTTGAACTTGAACCTTATTTTTGCAACCTTTGAACTATTTTTGACAGCCCTTCAACAGCTATCCTATTTTTGACAGTATTGTGGCTTTTACAGTTATTGGTCTTGTGATAAATCTGCCTTTATATAAAGATACTTATTTTTTATAATAACTACTTGTGTGGTGTCCCTTTGTAGTGTTCCTCATTGTGTTACTGTGTATGATCATAAATGCTTCACACCCTGCCTCTGAGATAAGCCTACCTGCTCGTGCTACGTTACCACAGGGTTGAGCAGGGGTATTAAAGAGGGTAGCCCTCTCACTCTGACTTAGGAAGAAGGGTCCCTACTTGGACAGTGGCCAGCCATTGCCAACTAGAGACCCCCATTTCTAACATTGGTGGTCAGCGGTGAGGATCTGGACTTGCATTTATGATCGCATACAGTAATTATAGTGTACACTACTAGTGAGTGCAGACCATAACGTACCGCATACATTTTTTTTGAGAATTGTTTTTGCTCCTATATTGTGATTGATATTGCCGGTGATTTTTCACCCGCGCACATTTTCTGAGAGTTTTTGGGATCATATATTGTGATTGATATTGCCGGTGATTTTTCACCCGCGCCCATTTATTGAAAGTTTTTGATCCCCTATTGTGATTGATATTGCTGGTGATTTTTCACCCACGCACATTTCTGAGAGTTTTTGGGATCCTGTATTGTGATTGATATTGCCGGTGATTTTTCACCCGCGCACATTTATTGAAAGTTTTTGATCCCCTATTGTGATTGATATTGCTGGTGATTTTTCACCACGCACATTTCTGAGAGTTTTTAGGATCCTATATTGTGATTGATATTGCCGGTGATTTTTCACCCGCTTACATTTTTTGAGAAGTTTTCTTCTGTCCTTTATTGATATTGCCAGTTATTTCTACAATGGGCAAGCCCAGATCCAATGCCTCAGAAGATCTCTCCTGGGAAGAAGAGAAAATAGAAACCTACAATGCCAAGCAGCTCAAATATTTTTGCAAGCAATTCACAGTCCCTATCACAGGTCTCACTAGGAGGGAGGAGTATTACAAGGCGCTGAAGGCCTGGCTAGAAGCCAGGGATGCCCCTAAGGATCTAGGAGAGCTTGTGGAGGGAGGAGAGCAGCCGGGCGATGTAGTAGACTTAGTAGGAGACCCAGCCCTTTCCAACCCGGGCTCTAGTGTGTCCGCTTAAGGGTCTGTCCCCAGAAGAGCTGGAGGACAGGGAGAGAGATAGGCGGCATAATATGGAGATGGCTAAGCTTAAAATGGATGGTCACCGGGACCTAGAGAACAAGAAGTTAGAAATTGAGATTATGAGGATGAAGCTTGAGCATGAGAGAGTATTGAGGGAGTTGGAGATTAAAGCTAAGAGCATGGAAATCTCCCCTCTGGTGGCAGCGTACCTGTAGTGCACCCTGAGAGTAGGGTGTATATACCCAAGGAGGTTATTAAAGATTTCCACAAAAGTGAAGATATTGGGCAATGGTTTGCCGCTTATGAAGTAGCCATGGTGTCCCACCGGGTCCCTGAGAAGGATTGGGGAGCAGGGTTGTGGGGACGCTTTGTGAGTGAGGGGAGGGATACCTTGTTGGACCTGCCCCCAGAAAGTAGGATGGTTTATGCCCACATGAAGGAAGCGTTGATGACCCGCTATGGTTTGACCCCTGAGATGTATAGACAGAGGTTTAGGGTCTGTAAGAAGCTAGAGGGTACCACGTGGGTTGAATATGTGTCCTTTTTTTGCAGAGCCATGGAACGCTGGGTAAGAGGTAGCAAAGTAGAAACTTTTGCACAGTTTTATGATTTGATTGCATGGGAGCATTTATCTAGCAATTGTTTTCCTGAGCTACGCCAGCACCTAATTGATTGCAAGCTGACTAACCCTAGAAAGCTTGCTGAGGAGGCGGACCGCTGGGTGAGCACCCGGGTCCGCAAGGGTCCAGTGGGAGACGTCGCCAAAGGTGGGCAGGGTCCCCAGCAGAGGAGTGGGGGGACAAGGGTCAACAGAGGGAGTTCCACCGAGGGCCCCAAAGTAATCCCCCAGGGAACCAAGCAGTGGTGTCCCAGCCCCCCCAAGAAAGGAGGACCGGGCCCCAATAGGTAGGCCTGTTCCCAGGGGGCCCCCACGTGTTACAACTGTGGTCAAGTGGGCCACAGATATTTTGATCCCCAGTGCCCCCAAAGGGGGCCAGTGCACCCCCGTGCACCACCCCGCCAGGTTGCTAGTGTAGCCCTGGGAGAGGAGGAGATGGGTGCCCAAGAGGGGTGGGATCCCGTAGAATTGACCCTTGTCTCATTAGGGGACTTTGAGATGGTCCCCAAGCCTGCACTGCCTGCTAACACTAAAAAATACAGGCAGTGGGTGACCATCAATGGCCATAGGGTGGAGGCTCTAAGAGACACAGGGGCCAGTGTAACTGCTGTCAGCTCCCGGTTGGTGTCCAAAGAGCAGGTTGTCCCCCATGCATTCTACCCAGTAGTGTCCGCCGACAACTCAGAGAGCCAATGTGAGGTGGCTCAAGTTCCCTTTGAGTGGGGGGGTCTCAGGAACTCTTCAGGTAGCTGTGAGGCCCGCCATGCCTGTAGACTGTCTGCTGGGCAATGATTTAGAGGACTCCCCGTGGGCTACGGTGGAGAGGAAGGCTCACTTAGAGATGTTGGGTCTGCCTGAGTGGGCGTGTGCTACCACTCGGTCCATGGCAGCCAAGGAGGGTGTTGAAAAGGATCTGGAGCCTGAGAGTAGGGCCCAGATCCCTGCCTTAGAGAGAAGGGGCAGGGGGCGCGGGAAGCCGGCCCCCTTGGTTCCCACGGCCCAGGAAGAAGCAGACCCTGAGGGGGATGCCCTGGAGCCTACCGGGGAGCAGATCACCGAACTGAGGGACCTGCCTGAACTGACCCATTGGCAGCAGGAAGGGGGACCCACCAGGGAGGAATTTTGTGAGCAGCAGAGAGTTTGCCCCTCTCTTGAGGGTATGCGGCGACAGGCTGCAGCCCAGGCAGAAGGTGACATGTCTGGTTCACATCTGATTTATTGGGAGAACAGTCTCCTGTATAGTGAGCCTAAGGTTGCTGAGCCAGGGTCAGCCCGTGTGCTGGTGGTACCCAAGTGCTTCAGAACCTTCCTACTGGGGTTGGCTCATGACATTCCATTGGCAGGACATCTGGGGCAGACCAAGACCTTTGAGAGGCTGGCTGCCCACTTTTATTGGCCCCAGATGCACAAGAGTTCAGACTCTCATTGCAGGACCTGTGAGACTTGCCAGGCAAGTGGGAAGAGTGGGGGAAGATCAAGGCCCCACTCCAGCCCTTTCCAGTTGTGAGTACCCCATTCGAGCGAGTGGGCATTGACATTGTGGGGCCTCTGGACCCCAAGACAGCCATGGGCAACAGGTTCATCCTGGTCTTGGTGGACCATGCCACCCGGTACCCTGAAGCCATCCCGCTCAGGACAGTGACGGCCCCCGTGGTGGGACGTGCACTGATGGGGATTTTCTCCCGTGTGGGATTCCCCAGAGAGGTGGTGTCTGACAGGGGGACCAACTTCATCTCCCAGTACATGAAGTCTCTGTGGAAGGAGTGTGGGGTAACGTATAAGTTCACCACTCCTTACCACCCCCAAGGTAATGGTCTGGTTGAAAGGATCAACCAGACCTTGAAGGGCATGATCATGGGCCTAGAAGAGCCCCTGAGGCGTAAGTGGGACGTCCTCTTGCCATGCCTGTTGTTTGCCTACCGGGAGGTGCCACAGAAGTCCTTAGGGTTCAGTCCCTTTGAACTCCTCTATGGCCACCCGGTTAGAGGACCTCTGAGTCTGGTCAAGGAAGGCTGGGAGCAATCTCCCAGGAAACCTCCCCAAGATGTATTTAGCTACATGTTGGCCTTCAGGAACCAGACTCGGCGTTTCAGAAAAATTGCTGAGGCAAATCTGGAAGCCAGCCAAGAAGAAATGAAACGTTGGCACGACCAGAATGCCACTCTGGTCGAATTTCAACCTGGTCAGAAGGTTTGGGTACTGGCCCCAGTGGAGCCTTGTGCGCTCCAAGATAAGTGGACCGGTCCCTTTGAGGTGGTGGAGCGCAAAAGTCCAGTTACCTACTTGGTGGACTTTCAGTCTCCCAGGAACCCCTTGCGGGTCCTGCATGTGAACCGCCCTAAAGCCCCACTTTGAGAGGTCTGAAGTGGGCATGCTTCTTGCCACAGATGATGGGGTTGAGGAGGAGAGTGAGCCTCTCCCTGACCTCCTGTGTGCAGAAGAGAAGGATGGGTCAGTGGAGGGTGTGATCCTCTCCACCACACTGACCCCTGAGCAGCAGAGAGATTGTCACCACCTGTTGGGGCAATTTTCTGATTTGTTCTCCCTGGTACCTGGTGTCACTGATTGGTGCGTCCATGAGGTGGATACCGGGGACAGTTCTCCTGTCAAGCACAAGGCTTACAGGGTAACTGACAGGGTCAGGGCTTGCATTAAGGAGGAGGTCTCCAAAATGTTCGCCCTAGGGGTGGTTGAGTCCTCTAGCAGCCCCTGGTCCAGCCCCGTGGTCTTGGTACCAAAAGCTGCGACGCCTGGTGCCACTCCTGAACTTAGGTTCTGTGTGGACTACCGAGGTCTCAATTCGGTCACCAAGACCGACGCGCACCCCATCCCCAGAGCTGATGAGCTCATAGACAGTTTATGGGCTGCCCGGTACCTCAGCACGTTTGATCTGACGTCTGGGTACTGGCAGATCGCCTTAACGGATGGGGCAAAGGAGAGGTCAGCATTCTCCACACCAGATGGGCACTACCAGTTCCGTGTGATGCCCTTTGGGATGAAGAATGCCCCTGCCACCTTCCAGAGATTGGTCAACCAGGTGTTGGTTGGGCTGGAGGCTTTCAGTGCCGCCTACCTGGATGACATTGCAGTGTTTAGTTCCTCCTGGGAGGACCACTTGCGCCACCTCTGGGAAGTGTTGATGGCGCTGCGCAGAGCAGGCCTCACAATCAAGGCCAGTAAGTGCCAGATTGGGCAGGGTTCTGTGGTGTACTTGGGACACCAGGTGGGGAGCGGCCAGGTGGCGCCCCTGCAGCCCAAGATTGAAACCATCCTGACTTGGGAGCCCCCAAGGACCCAGACCCAGGTGAGGGCCTTCTTAGGACTCACGGGTTATTACAGGAGGTTTGTCAAGGGGTATGGCAACATTGTTGCACCCTTGACTGAGCTGACTTCCAAGAAGCGGCCAAAGATTGTGAACTGGACTGACACCTGTCAGAAAGCCTTTGATGCCCTCAAAACTGCTATGTGTACAGCACCCGTACTCCAGGCGCCCAATTTTGCTAAGGAATTTGTTGTCCAGACAGACGCTTCAGAGCATGGGGTGGGGGCCGTTCTGTCACAGATAAATGAGGGGGACTAGACCAACCTGTAGCCTTCATCAGTAGGAGGTTACTTCCACGGGAACAGAGGTGGAGTGCAATTGAGCGTGAGGCATTTGCTGTGGTCTGGGCACTGAAGAAGCTGAGACCATACCTGTTTGGGACTCACTTCCGGGTTCAGACAGACCACAGGCCCCTCAGATGGCTGATGCAGATGAGGGGTGAGAATCCCAAGTTGTTGAGGTGGTCCATTTCCCTACAGGGTATGGACTTCACGGTGGAACACCGCCCTGGTACAGAACACGCCAATGCTGATGGTCTGTCCAGATTTTTCCGCCTTAGCGATGAGAACTTCCAAGGGGATGGGTAGTTCTCCCACATTTCAGCTGGAGGGGACATGTGTTAGACCTGGCACCATTGGCGTGGGTCTCCCTTCCATTTTTCGCTGTTGTCTCCTCTGTTTTACTGGTGTTAGATGCTCTGGGCGCTGTGCCACTGCCATTCAGTGTCACAGCGCGAATGCTCCCTGTATAAATATGTCTATGTGAATTGGTATATCCCTGATTGGCTTATTTGGTTTACCTGTTAGTCCCTAGTAGTGTGGCCTATGTGTGCCCAGGGCTGGTAAACCAAATGCTGCTGGTGGGCCTGCAGCACTGATGTGTGCCACCCACAGAAGCAGCTTGTAAAGTGTGTCTCAGACCTGCCACTGCAGTGTCTGTGTGCAGTCCAGAACTGCCATCTTGGCTGTGAAGTGCAACCACTTCCCAGCCCCTGAACCTTCCCTTGGCATCCTGTAAGTCGCCCCTCGGGTAGGGTGCTTTGTATGTGTAAGGTAGGACATGCCTTGGTGTGTGTAGCATGTCCTGGTAGTGAATTATGCACCATTTCGTTTTTCACTACTGTAAGGCTACCTGTTCCTCATAGGCTAGAATGGGCAGTTTGACTATTACATGCTATAGTCCTAACTGACCCCAGGGACATGGTAGAAAAACGAATTTAGTATGCCTGAGCTCAGAATATTAAAATACACCTTTTAGTGAAGTTTATTTTTATATTCTGTGTTTGAAAATACCACTTTTAGAAAGTAGGTATTTTCTTGCCTAAGCCTTCCAGTGTGCTCTGCCGTTATGTGTATTGGCTGTCTGGTTTTAGAGGGGCAGGACAGGCTGAGTCAGACCTTGGTGGAATAGAGAGATCTGCATTTAGAGTGTGGGGAAGGGTGGCTCTTTGATCTGAATAGGGCTGTGCCTGGCAAGGTGAATGCTGGCTCCACCTCCCACTGTGTGTCTGCTAGCAGACCCCTCTTTCTGAAAGGAAGGATGCAGCCTGGTAAACAAAGTGCTCCAGGCCTGAGCAGAACTGGTTCTGGCTAGGTTCAGGGACTGGTAGCTTCAAGGATCAAAGGCTTTTGGGGTATAAATATCTGTGCTCAAACCCCCTATTTTTGTATTGCTTTTGGATCTGGAGAGGAAACTCTGTCCGTGCCACTGGAGGAATCTGCAGGAAGTGACTGTCCCTGTGCTGTGTGTTGTTTCTTGCACTGGCCTGCAGCAGTGACCACTGGACCTTGAAGAAGAGGAAAAGGAACTCTTGAGAGAACTTTTATTTTTGTACAGCAATCACCCAAGGGCTAGGAAAAGAGCTAGCCTCCTGCTGGAGTCTCAGGCACAACAGACTCCACCACCAACCTCCTGCTTCCTCCCTGCGAGGACTGCTATCTGCTGAGGAGGCTCCTGTGAGTTCCAGGGCCTCTAGTTTGCATCAGAGAGAAGAGGGTAAGAAATCGACGCTAACGCATCTTTGCGGGCCGCTGCAGTCGAGCGCTGGGAAAATCATCGCGCTACTGCCGCCGAGGGCCCGCAACCCGAAACCATCGCTGACGCCCCTTTGCGAGCCGCTGCAGCCGAGACGCGCTGGAAAGATCATCGCGCTGCTGTCGCCGCGCACTCGCAACCCTTAAAGAAATCATCGCTTCGAGACTTCGCAGTGCGGACGCCGTGCGTTCGCCACTTTGATCGCATCGCACCGAATTTCGTCGCTCCCTCGCGGAGCGTCTTGTCTTCACATCGCAACACGATCGCACAGCGCAACAGGATCACCGCATCGACTTCTCCCACGCGGCAAGAAAGTCATCGCATCGGCGGTCCAGCGTGCAGAAGTTTGTCGCATCGTCTCCGCACACATCCCGCAGATCGGCGCATCATCCTCCCTTGCGGCAAGGATTTCAACGCATCGCCGGCCTCGCGTGCCGAGAATTATCGCTACAGCTTCTTTGCGACACTTTGTTGGTTTTGCAACTAAACCCAGGTACTTTGTGAAAGAAAGGGTCGCAGAGACCACTGCTTTGAACTTGAACCTTATTTTTGCAACCTTTGAACTATTTTTGACAGCCCTTCAACAGCTATCCTATTTTTGACAGTATTGTGGCTTTTACAGTTATTGGTCTTGTGATAAATCTGCCTTTATATAAAGATACTTATTTTTTATAATAACTACTTGTGTGGTGTCCCTTTGTAGTGTTCCTCATTGTGTTACTGTGTATGATCATAAATGCTTCACACCCTGCCTCTGAGATAAGCCTACCTGCTCGTGCTACGTTACCACAGGGTTGAGCAGGGGTATTAAAGAGGGTAGCCCTCTCACTCTGACTTAGGAAGAAGGGTCCCTACTTGGACAGTGGCCAGCCATTGCCAACTAGAGACCCCCATTTCTAACAATAACTATTGCAGAAAATAAATAGGTTATAGAACTTTCTTTTCTGTAAGCCAAAATCCAGACTTCCTGCTACCCTCCTCTGATTGGCCAGCCTCTGTCAGGCTGAGCCAAGCTGTCTTAATGGTGTGTGAGGTGGTCTGCTAGAGAGACAAAGGATTTCTTGTGGGTAGAGAACTGAAACTGCAAATGCCAGGATGGGTGTGGAGTAGCCAAACTGGTTTTCAAAGAAGGAATGACACTTTAGGACAGCACAGGCTCACCCTCACATTCTGCACCCCCAGCCACACAGGAGCCCCTGTAATTAGATTAGTGAAGGGGCTGGAAGGAGAGTGTTAGAAAATCTTAGCCACACCAGTGGGATGGCTTAGCCACATTTAGCTCTTCAGGAAAGATTTTTTCCATTTTGGATTTTGGAAGAATTGTGCTTTCTGGGACAAGAATATGCCACACTTTCGAGAAAGTGATCATACACCTAGGTGGCACCGTGCATCCCATTGGTCGGGGGTGCCCCCCTGTTCAACACCCGGGAACACTGACTAAATATGAGAAAGTTGCCAAGCAACTCAGATCTGATGTCTGAAACAACAAGGAGAGAAAGATTGCCCTGCTGGAACCCTGATCTGTGCCCAAAGGACTACACTCTGAAGGACTGCACCTGCTGCACAATCTGTTACTACAGGCCTAAGGACTTTGCCTGGCTTAAGGATTAAGTAGTGGAGTCCCTGAAAACTACAGGTTAACAGAGCCCATCTGCATCATATTTTTGGAAAAGATTTAAAGCTTGTTTTTTTAGTTCTGGCTGGCACTGAGATAACTGCTGCACCTATCACTGGGACACTTCATTTGAAGTGTATACACTCTTTATAAATTGCATTATTATTATTATGATAGGCCTACCCTGTCACGTGGACTAGCTGACATATGAGCAGGGTCCTTCTTCGGTCCCCTCATCAGGCAGGCACCGATTGGACTGGGAGGAAAGCTGACCCAAGAACTGGTTTGAAATGACCACAGAGGATGCGTTGCTCATTTACCTGCCCACACCTCTGGGTGCCCTTTTTTACCACCTGAAGCTCATATAGTTTGCTGCTAGTCTGATTTCAGGTGGGAGTGAGTTCCAGTTATGGGGACCTATCACTGAGACTCTTGGTCCTCCCAACCTCTTTCGCTTAAATCTCGGAACCATTAGGAGGTTCAGTTGAACTAATCTGAGATTGCGCTTTGGGGTATAGCTCTGGATTCTTGAGGATATAAACTTCGGGCTTTTGTTATGGAGTGATTTAAAGATAAAGCAAACACAAGGAGATGATGGACGGAGCGCTACAACTTTACAAACACTCACCCCCAGTCACAGATCTGGGTTGAATCCATCATTGTTATTTAGCTCACTTCGCCACCCCAGTTCAGTCCCAGCCATATGCAAATCAGTCTTGACCCTGTGCCTCATGGGAACAGTCCAGACCGAACTGCCAAGCCAGTGTGACTGGGGGCGAGTGTCTGAAAAGTTTCAGTGCTCCATCCATCATCTCCTTGTGTGTGATTTAAAGATAATACAGCCTGTTTTAAAGATGGTCCCTTGAGCCAGAGGAAGCCAATGTAGCTTCTTCATCAATGGTTTATTATGGCAGTTGAAAGACAATTCTTGCTGCTTGATTTTGCACTATTTGAAGTCTGTGATTGAGGCCCGTTGGAAGTCCCAGGTAGAGGGCATTTGCGTAGTCGATTCTTGATTAACCCTGGGCGTTAAAATCCACTCCACTCGTGGAGTTTGCAGATTTTTGGCTACTCCGCGTTCCGTGTAGAACGCGGAGTTACCGAAAACTCCGCGATCCGCGGTGGAGCTGAGTTTTTTTTTTGTTTGCGCTTTCAAATTGCATTTTCATGCGCGCGGTAGCAACTTACCGGGATCCCTGCGTTCGCCGACGAGATTTCCTATCCGTTCGCATGTGCCACGAGATTTTGGTAGCCGGCCGCACGATCCCGTGAGAGTGTGCGATCACAAATACGTCATTCGGACGCGCCATCGGACATCCGGCGGAAGTTCCGTGAAGATCGCGATGCCGAACATGCAGAATTTGCAATATGGAGAAGAATATCTCTCGAACAGCATAAAACTTTCTCAAATATGATGACTTGGATGAAAAAAACTCCTCAGATTGACATTTGGCTGTACTTTTTTGTGCAAGGAGTCCTTTTTCTTTTTTTACTTTTTTTTTAAGGGGAAGGAAGTGCCCCAGAGTCTCCAACTTCCTGTTCCTGTCCAAAAGGCTCCTCCCAGTGCTTTGTCCATGTCCTGTTCACTTTTTATTTGGCTTTGGAGCTGGAAGGATCACTCTTTGTGCCTGCTGCATCATATATCATTGGATTTGATGACTTTTGGATTTGAGATTTTACAAGTAAGTTGGAGAATTGGTGTTGTTTGTTTGATTGGGGCATTGCACCTACATTTTTGTGTACTTTTCATCGTTTTTTTAAATTTATTGTTGTGGGTGGTCTGTAGTTTCAGTAGGGGCCTAGTTGTTTTTCTTTGTATGTAATTTTTCTACTAGTTTTGTTTTATAAAGGAAACATGTTGCAAAGTTCACTACATTTTCTCCAACTTTTGCAATCAATTTGCAATATTTATTTAATTCACTAGCCCAGTAGTCTGGCCCAATAAATAGGCCTTTCAGCCAGTAGGCCCAGAGCTACTCATGGGTGCATGAAACAATTGTTTCTGTGGTGTCTGTTGAATTTAAACATCATTTAGGGCATGGATGGCATTGGATTGAATTGCAAAAAGTCTTTTTTGGGGTATTTCACTTTTTTGGTGTGTGTTAAATAAATGCCTTTGTTGGATGTGTGTGTGTGGTGTGGTTGTTGTGTAATTTGCAAACCTTTTTTAGCCCTGTGTATTTTCATTTTTTCAATTTAGCATTAAAGCTGTGTTGTTTAGCATGCCTCCTTTGTCTGGCCATATAATAGGCCTGTTTGAGTTAATTGTTTTACAGGCCTCCTGCTTGTTGTGACTGTGAGTGACCATGTGGCTGGTGGCCATTTTGTGGTGGTAGTTTTTAGTAGTGTGCTGCTTTTGCCATATAGGCCTGCATGTCTTTCCTTTGTTCCTCTTGGCTTATGCTTCTTGTTGTTGTGGCCTGGCCATGTGGCTGGCGGCCATTTTGTGAAGCCAGGCAGTGTGCTTTTGCCATAGGCCTGAATTGTCTGTCTTTCCTTTCTTGTTGTTGTGGGTGGCCTGGCTATGTGGCTAGCAGCCATTTTGTGAAGCCAGGCAGTGTGCTTTTGCCATAGGCCTGCATTGTCTGTCTTCCCTTTCTTGTTGTTGTGGGTGGCCTGGCCATGTGGCTTGCGGCCATTTTGTGAAGCGAGGCAGTGTGCTTTTGCCATAGGCCTGCATTGTCTGTCTTCCCTTTCTTGTTGTTGTGGGTGGCCTGGCCATGTGGCTAGCGGCCATTTTGTGGAGCCAGCCAGTGTGCTTTTTGCTATAGGCCTGCAAGCTTGTGGCCTAGTCTGCCAATAGGCCTTTCAGCCAGTAGGCCCAGAGCTACTCATGGGTGCATGAAACAACTGTTTCTGTGGTGTCTGTTGAATTTAAACATCATTTAGGGCATGGATGGCATTGGATTGAATTGCAAAATGTGTTTTATTTGGGGTATTTCACTTTTTTTGATGTGTGTTAAATAAATGCCTTTGTTGGATGTGTGTGTGGTGTGGTTGTTGTGTAACTTGCAAACCTTTTTTAGCCCTGTGGATTTTCATTTTTGCATTTTTGCATTAAAGCTGTGTTGTTTAGCAAGCATGCCTCCTTTGTCTGGCCATATAATACAGGCCTGCTTGGGTTCATTGTTTTCCAGGCCTCCTGCTTGTTGTGACTGTGAGTGACCATGTCGCTGGTGGCCATTTTGTGGGGGTAGTTTAGTAGTGTGCTGCTTTTGCCATATAGGCCTGCATGTCTTTCCTTTGTTCCTCTTTGCTTATGCTTCTTGTTGTTGTGGCCTGGCCATGTGGCTGGCGGCCATTTTGTGAAGCCAGGCAGTGTGCTTTTGCCATAGGCCTGCATTGTCTGTCTTCCCTTTCTTGTTGTTGTGGGTGGCCTGGCCATGTAGCTGCCTGGCGTCCATTTTGTGAAGCCAGGCAGTGTGCTTTTGCCATAGGCCTGCATTTTCTGTCTTCCCTTTCTTGTTGTTGTGGGTGGCCTGGCCATGTGGCTGCCTGGCGGCCATTTGTGAAGCCAGACAGTGTGCTTTTGCCATAGGCCTGCATTGTCTGTCTTCACTTTCTTGTTGTGGGTGGCCTGGCCATGTGGCTGCCTGGCGGCCATTTTGTGAAGCCAGGCAGTGTGCGTTTTCCATAGGCCTGCATTGTCTGTCTTCACTTTCTTGTTGTTGTGGGCGGCCATTTTGTGAAGCCAGGCAGTGTGCTTTTGCCATAGGCCTGCAAGCTTGTGGCCTAGTCTGCCAATGGGCCTTTCAGCCAGTAGGCCCAGAGCTACTCATGGGTGCATGAAAAAACTGTTTCTGTGGTGTCTGTTGAATTTAAACATCATTTAGGGCATGGATTAACCGTGGGCAATAAACTCTGCTCCGCTAACGGAGGTTGCGGAGATTTGCTAACTACGCATTACATTGAAAACACGGAATTCATGCAAAAACTCTAACTCTGCCATGTAGCGGAGTTAGCTACTGCACCCACAACCCTTTGATAAAACAACTTTACCTTTACATGCTAAAAAGCATATACCCAATTCACAAAAGTGAGCTTTGAAAAATATCAGGCAATGAGAGAGGTGATGATTTTGGGGTCCCCCCTAACCTAGGGGGAGGGACCAAGCAGATGCCTTGAACACAAAGAGCATATCATGCTGAACGATTCGGTGGTGGTCCCATCCTCCTAGGACCACCCCAAGCAAAGTTATGGGCAAAAATACAATGCCAACCAAAGGCCCAGCAAAGCATTATGGGGCGAGATTCTAGAGTGCAGTGAATATTATAGTATTAGCAATCAGCTGAGCCGGGAGAGCCGCTGCCGCTTGAGGAATGTTTTGATATTGGATACTATAATATTCACTGCACTGTAGAATCTCATCCCATAATGCTTTGCAGGGCCTTTGGTTGGGATTGTATTTTTGCCCATAACTGTGCTTGGGGTGGTCCTAGGAGGATGGGACCACCACCGAATCGTTCAGCATGATGTGCTCTTTGTGTTCAAGGCATCTGCTTGGTTCTCTCCCTAGGTTAGGGAGGACCCCAAAATCATCACCTCTTTCATTGCCTGATATTTTTCAAAGCTCACTTTTGAGAGATGACTATATGCATTTTAGCATGTAAAGATAGAGTTACTTGCTTTACCAAAGGTATGTGAGGTTTCTGTTTTATTAATTGGGATGAGATGGAACGGAGTTACAGAGCAGAGTTTTTGATCAACTCCGCAGAATTCCGCGTAGTGGTACTCCGCCAACTTCGCCCACCCTTAGCATGGATGGCATTGGATTGAATTGCAAAATGTGTTTTTCTGGGGTATTTCACTTTTTTTGGTGTGTGTTAAATAAATGCCTTTGTTGGATGTGTGTGTGGTGTGGTTGTACTTGTGTTGTGTAACTTCCAACCTTTTTTAGCCCTGTGAATGTTCGTTTTTGCATTTTTGCATTAAAGCTGTGTTGTTTGGCAAACATGCCTCCTTTGTCTGGCCATATAATACAGGCCTGCTTGAGTTCATTGTTTTCCAGACCTCCTGCTTGTTGTGACTGTGAGTGACCGTGTGGCTGGTGGCCATTTTGTGGTGGTAGTTTAGTAGTGTGCTGCTTTTGCCATATAGGCCTGCATGTCTTTCCTTTGTTCCTCTTGGCTTACTGCTTCCATCCCCTTTGCCAGCTGCAGCTCCCTGAATGACGTGATGCGCAAATTAATGCCAAACAGGTTCCACTTCCATTACATTTGTATTTTTGTTTTTGTTCTTCTTTCCTATCCTTCCTGAGTGTACTCAGTATACCATGAAAGTCCTTGTTGTCAAAGTCTCACAAATGGCTACACTGTTGTTATGTTTTTTAATAACTGAGTTAATAAAATTTAATAATATAACACTAACAAGTGTGACCACCACACACTAAGGTATATATTATATTTGTTTGTTTGTACTACTAGTATTAATTGAACCACAACAACAAATGCAACATTTCACTGATGTTCTTCTGGCTTCTTTGCTTTCAGGTGCACAAAAGACTGAGGACTCAGGAGGAGGTGTCATCATCACCCGTTGTACTGCCAGACAGAAGTCCTGCTGCGCACGACGTCACGTGATGTGTGACCACAGACATCTCTGCAACTTGTGCAACTGTGTCCTGCTAACATCTGAAGAAGATGGCTCCAAAGAAAGGTACCAGGTCCTCCAGTACCCAGACATTTTCCAGTGAGAAGAAGGAACAGAAGAAGGAAGAAGTGGCACTTACCAAGACTGGTGTGCCGCCCAGGATGTTTTTTGGGAAACAAAAAATTAATCCTGTAGTAGCGGTGTCCGGGGAGCAAGCTCGGAGCAACACCTCCGCATCAGTGGGCCCACCCCACCAACCTAGGCCCAAGCCCATGAGTGTCGCAGAGGCAGCCAGTCTAATTGCGCAAACGCCAACGAGCAGTGATGTTGAAATTCACTTATCGCTATCGCAAAGTAGTACCCAATCAACGCAGGAAGAAACTCAGCAGATAAGTGGGCAACAACAGCCGCAACAAGAGCTGCAACAACAGCCGCAACAACAGCTGCAACCACTGCCCACAATAGTAGTTGTTCCTCCCGAAGTAGGGGCAGTTCAGGAAATCGAGCTTCCTGCAGAGGAAGAAGAAGAGCAAGCCACTCTTTCAGAAGATCCATTGTCTTCCAGATCCCCAGCAAGGAAAAGGATGGTTAGTCCAGCAAGTTCTTCTTCAAGCCCCCCTTCTGATGATCTAGATGCCACTTGGAAGCCACCAGCTCAGTCTGAGAGTGAGGCACGCCACGAGACAAGGCTAGGGAAAAGGAAGGTTCCAGAAATCCTTAGAGTTATGGAGGTAGATGTAGAAGAGGAGGATGATGACGAGCCAGTCATCATGAACATCACTCCCTCCCCAGTGGAGATGGAGACCGACATTACCCCATCCCAAATTGCTGTGAGGGATGTGACACAGATACCACCAACACAGGTAACACCAACACCACCTCCAGCTTCCATATTTGCATTTGCAAAGGCCCGGCAGGGACTTACATCTAGCACAACCATCAACTCAGTAGGTAGTGGTACTGCACAGAGTCAAATTCCAGGCACACCCACCAGTTCATCCGGCATTGCAAGTGGCACCTCCAGTAGCGCAAGAAAGTTCACCTCCCCAGTTTGGGACTCCTTTTCGGTTAGCAGTAAGGAGGAGAACGTTGCTATATGCTCAATTTGTCGTCAAAGTGTTAGTCAGAGTAAGCTTGGTACAAACTATGGTACCGGAGGCCAAACAACCCATCTGAAAAAACACCACATGATCCAGCGGGAGGCGCACCTTAGCGGCCAAAAAAGTAAAACTGCACCCATTGCTGTTGGTGGGGATGAAGAAGTAGAAGATATGATCGCGGTGGAAGGTGAACAAGAGGGATACATTTTCTCTGGTACACAAAGTAGCCCTGTCCCCAGAAGTGCAGTGGTACCACTACCGTCCACATCGTCATTGTTGGACTTGGCCCTTTTGGCAGGTTCACCCCTGAACTTTTTTGCCTGTCTCTTAGCCTTTTCCCTGTGTAGTGTTGGTGATTTTAGGCCTCTGGGCACTTTAGCACTGTGGCCCAGTGTAAAGTGCGTGCGCGCTGTGTGCGTGTGTGGTGAGACTGGCCGGCCCTCCCATAGGAATGCATTGAGGATGAGTGTGTCAGTGGTAATTCCTGTTATAAGAGTAGCAACATGGTCAAGTCTGGTATGTATGAAATTGTGAGAATAAATGCTGCACAATGGTGTGCGCAGATTTATTATGACTATGTGAGAAATGCCACTTTTGAAGTTGGCATTTCTGTGCGCTATGTGCCTGCCTGATGTGGATTGCATGTCTGGTTTTGGAGGGACAGGGCAGGCTGAGCCAGACGTGGGTTGAATAGAGAGATCTGCAGTTGGAGTATGGGGAGGGGACCCTTTGATCTGCGCAGGGCTGTGCCTGGCAAAGTGAGTGATGGCTCCACCTCCCATGGTGCATCTGGTAGCAGACCCCCTCTTCCTCAAAGGCAGGATGCCGCATCGTAAACAGAGTGCTCCAGATCCCCCCTATACCAGTTCTGACTGGTATCCCCAAGCCCTGTGCTGTGACACAAAGGGAAATATGTGTATAAAAGAAGGGGCTGTGACCCCATGAAGATGTTCAGTTCTGGTGCTGTTCCTGCTGGGGCGTGCTGCTGCTGGGGCCCAGGGGGCTGCCATGAGGGCTTGCCTCCCTGGGCCCTGCATTGCCCCTTGATGCCTAAAGGACTTTTGGGACCTTTTGCTTTATTTTCTTTCTCCCTAAGGACTTTAATCTCAGCGCCTGGTGAGCGCTTTATTTCTATTTTCTACTTGCAGCGTTGGGCTGCGATCATCTTCGAGGGAATCCTGACCTAGGGATTCCCCCGCATTTCTGGCTTCCAGCGGATGCCCACCCCGCATTTGCCGTTCTCTTAAGAGCGGGTGCCCACCCCGCTTATTGCCTAATTTACAAGCGGGTGCCCACCCCGCTTTTTGGCTTATTTCTAAACAGCGGGTGCCCATCCCGCGTTTCATCGCCGCAGCCCCGGGGCCGCCGAAGAAATCCGTTCCCGGCCGCTGCAGCGCGACCAGGAAGTCAGGCACGTCTGCCTGGGACATGGGCGGAGCGAAGGGAGGAAGTCCTGCCCCGCCGCCAGAGATCCGGCCGGAGCCTCGCAGGCTCCGTGATGAAGTCCCGGGTCCCATGAGGGGGCCCGGGTGAAGCCAGGTGAAGAGAAGGGCTGAGGCAGTTTAGCGGGGCTCCCGTGGCCGAGGGAGAGCCCCGCATGTTGCCGCACTGGGTGACGGCGGAGGGGGCACGAGGCACATTGTCGGTGCCTGCCCCCGCCGCGCTTGAAGAGAGGCCTGACCGGAGCCTCGAGGGCTCCCTATCGTGAAGTTCCCGGGTGAGGCGAGGAGACCAGAGGAGGCGGAGAGAGAGAGGAGCCTGCCGACCGCAGCCCAGTGAGTGGGGCTGGGGGCTGGTCTTCTCTGTGTTGGTGCGCACGAAGCACTGAGGCAGTCCTGCTGGGCTGGGCAGTCCCGCAGGAAAGAGAGCGATTGGCATATTGTTATTAAAAGGGCCAGAGGGGCCCGTGCCCCTTCCCAGTTGGCCAGATTCTACAGCTGCCCCACTGGCTAGAGGGCAGCTGCATCTTGGGACATATGTGTTGTTAGAGGGCCCAGAGGGGCCCGTGCTTTTCACAGTGTTGGTACTTGAACGGTCCCGCCGTTGCGGGCCCCTCCAACAATGGGGGCAATTCTTTCCTAGAGTCCCTGAGGGAAGGGGCGCATCGGAGCACATTGTCGGTGCCCGCCCGCCGAGGCCACATTGTTGTTGAGGGCCCAGAGGGGCCCGTGTTCTCCCCAGTTTGGCCAGTTTACAGCTCCCCCGCTTGAAAGAGGGCAGCTGCACCAATGGGGGCAATTTGTTTACAGAGTCCCAGAGAGGGGCTCGGGTGGCACAGTGGTGCCAGGGCTAATTTCTGTTCCCAGCTGCACCGCACCAGTGCGGGCAGCTGCCACGATGGCGCACATTTGTTGAGAAAGCCCCAGTGGGGGTCCAGAGGCACAGTGGTGCCCGTGTTAATTTCTTTGGGCATAATTGTTCAGAGGGCATAGTGAGTGCCCAGGCCTTTCTTTCCTTCACAGCTGCGCAGCAATTAGTGCCAGCTGCCAAGTTTAGGCCACAGTTCTTTGGGGGCATGCCTTATGAGATAGGAGGTAGATGCCCTCCTCTGCCCCAGTACTTTCCCAGCTGCCCAGCAAGTAGTGGGCAGCTGCAACGTTTAGGTCTGCGCAAAGTGCGCTCCCTTGACTGCTGCTGCATGGGCAGCGTGCCCTGACTTTTGGACATAGGGCATTTGAGCCCCTTTTTGAGATGGCCAGTGGCCAGGGGGACTGTTAGGTTTGTAGGGCGCCAGGCCCTAATGTGATTTATGCCTCTGCTATGGTTTCTACTGTGAGGTTATGTGCTAATGTGATTTGTGTCCTAATATGTGGTGCTAGGAAATGTGATGCCTTTACTATGATTTACGCACCCTGGTTATACCGCTAATGTACTTTCATGATTATGAGGCTTTGCATAATGTGTTATGCTTGTGAGGTTATTATTCCCTAATGCGTTTAGGTTGTGAGTTATTCTCTACTGTGGGTTATGCCTAATGTGATTTATGCTTAGGATGTTAGTGTCTAATAGGTTTAGACTTATGAGATGATTGCATAATGTATTTATGCTGGTGAGGTTGGCGTATAGTGTATTTTGCGCCTAATGTGATACTGTGCATAATGTGGTTTATGTTACAGGCTGATGCTGAGTACAGTGGTCACCAGTGATTACTGGTTGTACGTTTATGATATGTTCTACATTTATTATCTTTACTAAGTGATGGTTCTGACAGTGGCCCACGTGGCCCTGTCATGTGTACATAATCCCCTGTAAATATTGCCCAGTGCCAGGTGGCACCATGTATATTATGTGAGTACTATTCTAATGTGTTTTAGGATAATACAAAGGCTATTTTTGATATAACCTTGTGTGGAGTTCCTTTTGTGGTGTGCCTGGGATGTTGTTGCTGTGCGCGTGCGAAAATGCGTTACACATTGCCTCCGGGATAAGCCTGACTTCTCGTGCCAAGCTACCAAGGGGGTGAGCAGGGGTTATCTTGGGTGTGTAACTCCCTTGCCCTGACTAGAGTGGTGGTTTCTGCCTGGCTTTGGCGCAAACCTTAGCCAACCAGAAATCCCATTTCTAACATTGGTGATCAGCGGTGGGGACCAGACTTGTGCGTGCGCAATGCCACAGCGACAACTGGGTGCACTACAAGCTCTGCATTTAGATAGTAACATGTTTGGGGATTACTGTTTCTGATTTTGTCTAAGTATCATTTCTTTGAAATGTGGTTTTGTGTTGCACTATGAGTTGGGTGTCCTGCCAAGGACAGAAACCAGAGAAGCTGAAGGAGTTTTGTACTGCCCTTGTGCAGACTGCTATTTCTTGGGTTGGCCTGAAGCTGAAGGAGTGTGACTGCCCTTGTGCCATCGTGCTATTTCTTGGGTTGGCCTGAAGCTGAAGGAGTTGTTACTGCCCCTGTGCTGTCTGCTATTTGTAGGGTTAACCTGCAGTGGTTACCATTGGACTTGGAAGAAGAGGGAAAAGGTTCTCTCAATCACCCAAGGGCTAGGAGAAAGCTAGCCTCCTGTTGAAGTCTCGGGCACATCAGACTTCACCACCAGCCTCCTGATTCCTCCCAGCGAGGATTTCTATCTGCAGGTGAGGCTCCTGCGAGTTCCAGGGCCTCTAGTTCTACTACAGAGAAGAGAGTGCTGAAATCGTCGCTAACGCACGTTTGCGAGCCGCCGCAGCCGAGAGCCCCCGAAAAATCATCGCGCTGCCGCCGCCGAGCGCTCGCAACCAGAGAGATCATCGCTTCACGACATCGCAGCGCGGACGCCGGACGTCCGCCATTTTCATCGCATCGCATCCGGATCGTCGCTCCCTTGCGGAGCGCCATCGCATCACAACCTGATCGCACACGCAACAGGATCGTCGCATCGCCTCCTCCCTCGCGGCAAGGAGTCATCGCATCGGCGGCCTAGCGTGCAGAAGTTGGTCGCATCGTCTCCGCACGCATCAGCAGATCGGCGCATCATCCTCCCTCGGAGCAAGGATTTAACGCATCGCCGGCCTCGCGTGCAGAAATTCACCGCTACAACTTCTTTGCGACAATTTGTTGATTTTGCTACGAAATCCAGGTACTTTGTAAGTAAAAGGGTCGCAGAGACCACTGCTTTGAACTGAACTCCTCTTTGCACACTTTGAACTATTTTTACAGCATTTCAAGAGTAATCCTATTTTACAGTATTGTGGCTTTTGGATCGTTTTAGTTTTCTGGAATCCCCAGTAGGGTGGGATCCAGTGGTGGCAGCAATATGTAGTCCAGTGCAGGAAGTCCCATTCCCAGTTCCCATAGTATGGTACCTGGTTCCCGGTTAAGAGGGGGACAGGTTGTGTTTCAGGGGCAGTAAGATGCTGTCTCACCAGTCTTGTGGGGGAGTGTGGATGAATTTTGTGATGCACTGGACGTTTGGGTGACTGGTTAGTACGGTAAATGGTGTTAGTGTGTGAGTTCTTTGATTGTAGGGAGCTTGCATTGGGAGTGACCCTAGAAGAATGGTGCAGGTATCTCCAACCCTTGCGGCGGAGATGGTTCAGAGTAGCCCAGCTAGGTGACCTTATAGTGAGGAGGTTGTAGGGACTCACATCCTGTCTCGCAGGAGAAGGAGTGAGATTGGGCTGTGTCCCGAAGTGCCCGCACCTCAGTCTCCAGTACTGGTTGGTTCCATGAGGGAACACCAGGTAGGGAGCCTAGTCTGTCCTGTTGGACCGTTCTTCAAGGTGGTCTTTCCCGTTTTAGGTGAGCTGGGAGTGCCTGTAATCAGACCTCCAGCAGTTCTAGTGTCTGGCAGTACCGCTCCATTTGGGAGGGTGCAGAAGTCCAGAATGAGGGGTGAGAGGGGGAAAGAGTCCCCAGTGGAAGAACCAGTGGGTCAGGGGCCAGCCAGAAGGGCTGAGCCTCATAGGATTGGCCATGGTGACGCCACTTCTGTCCTGGGGCATCTTCATGCACTGTCAGAGGGACAGGAGGTCGTGAGCTCTGCCCCAGGTTGCTGGGGCATCTTCACGCACTGTCAGAGGGACAGGAGGTCGTGAGCTCTGCACCAGATTGCTGGGGCATCTTCACGCACTGTCAGAGGGACAGGAGGTCGTGAGCTCTGTGCCAGGCAGACTGTCACACGACACGCTAGGTATGTGTCACCCTCAGGAAGTCCTGGTTCGCCGGGCATCTGACCAAAGGGTATCGTCCCTGGGTTGGGGAGCCAGGTTCAGGTGTTTGCCTGTCCTGGACAGCAGGGCGGCTGTAGTCAGTGTCCTGGCCGGTTTGCCTTCTAGGGGGTACCACTCCAGTGGGGAGGGTATCGGACTCTGGAAGGGGGTGCAGAGGGAGGGAGTCCTCGCCTCTGACCCCGGCGCATCTGGTGAATTTGGATCCCAGGCGGTAGACCAGTTGATGGAGAGAGGTCCTGAACTGGTGGGAGAGTTGTGTTCTGGTGGGTGCTTCCCCTCGGAGGGTGCGTAACCCCAGAAGAGATGTAGGGTGAGGAGATGCTTCGCCCGTGACCTCTGGTCAGCCTGAGGGTGCGGACCCTAGTTTGGAGGATCAGTGGTAGTTTGGAACTACACTGAGAGGGAGAGTGGAGAATGGCTTTTGGATGCCAGGGATTACTGCCCCCCACTCTGTGGATTGGCAAGGACCAGTGGCATCTGGGTGGCCTAGGGCCTGGTCCTGGCCGTGGACAACTAAGGAGTACCGGTGGCGTAGCCTAGTTTGTGATGAGTTTTTTTTCTCTTAGATGGATTCCATGGGTTCACAGTGGCGTAGAACAGGAGGGTGCCCCTGCAGTTGCGGGCCCGCGTCAGTTTTCTATCGCCCCAAGTAGGGAAGCCCATCACGGTGGTGATTGGTCTACCCTGCGTTTTGGCTGGAAGTGGGTTGTGTTGGACTTGGCCCTTTTGGCAGGTTCACCCCTGAACTTTTTGCCTGTCTCTTAGCCTTTTCCCTGTGTAGTGTTGGTGATTTTAGGCCTCTGGGCACTTTAGCACTGTGGCCCAGTGTAAAGTGCGTGCGCGCTGTGTGCGTGTGTGGTGAGACTGGCCAGCCCTCCCATAGGAATGCATTGAGGATGAGTGTGTCAGTGGTAATTCCTGTTATAAGAGTAGCAGCATGGTCAAGTCTGGTATGTATGAAATTGTGAGAATAAATGCTGCACAATGGTGTGCGCAGATTTATTATGACTATGTGAGAAATGCCACTTTTAGAAGTTGGCATTTCTGTGCGCTATGTGCCTGCCTGATGTGGATTGCATGTCTGGTTTTGGAGGGACAGGGCAGGCTGAGCCAGACGTGGGTTGAATAGAGAGATCTGCAGTTGGAGTATGGGGAGGGGACCCTTTGATCTGAGCAGGGCTGTGCCTGGCAAAGTGAGTGATGGCTCCACCTCCCACGGTGCGTCTGGTAGCAGACCCCTCTTCCTCAAAGGCAGGATGCCGCATCATAAACAGAGTGCTCCAGATCCCCCCTATACCAGTTCTGACTGGTATCCCCAAGCCCTGTGCTGTGACACAAAGGGAAATATGTGTATAAAAGAAAGGGCTGTGACCCCATGAAGATGTTCAGTTCTGGTGCTGTTCCTGCTGGGGCGTGCTGCTGCTGGGCCCAGGGGGGGCTGCCATGAGGGCTTGCCTCCCTGGGCCCTGCATTGCCCCTTGATGCCTAAAGGACTTTTGGGACCTTTTGCTTTATTTTCTTTCTCCCTAAGGACTTTAATCTCAGCGCCTGGTGAGCGCTTTATTTCTATTTTCTACTTGCAGCGCTGGGCTGCGATCATCTTCGAGGGAATCCCGACGTAGGGATTCCCCCGCATTTCTGGCTTCCAGCGGGTGCCCACCCCGCATTTGCCGTTCTCTTAAGAGCAGGTGCCCACCCCGCTTATTGCCTAATTTACTAGCGGGTGCCCACCCTGCTTTTTGGCTTATTTCTAAACAGCGGGTGCCCACCCCGCGTTTCACCGCCACAGCCCCGGGGCCGCCGAAGAAATCCATTCCTGGCCGCTGCATCGCGACCAGGAAGTCAGGCACGTCTGCCTGGGACATGGGCGGAGCGAGGGGAGGAAGTCCCGCCCCGCTACCAGAGAGCCGGCCGGAGCCTCGCAGGCTCCGTGATGAAGTCCCGGGTCCCATGAGGGGGCCCGGGTGAAGCCAGGTGAAGAGAAGGGCCGAGGCGGTTTAGCGGGGCTCCCGTGGCCGAGGGAGAGCCCCGCATGTTGCCGCATTGGGTGACGGCGGAGGGGGCACGAGGCACATTGTTGGTGCCTGCCCCTGCCACGCTTGAAGAGAGGCCTGACCGGAGCCTCGAGGGCTCGCTATCGTGAAGTTCCCGGGTGAGGCGAGGAGACCAGAGGAGGCGGAGAGAGAGAGGAGCCTGCCGACCGCAGCCCGGTGAGTGAGGCTGGGGGCTGGTCTTCTCTGTGTTGGTGCGCGCAAAGCACCAAGGCAGTCCTGCTGGGCTGGGCGGTCCCGCAGGAGAGAGAGCGGGCCGCCCCACGATCGGGGCACAGTGTCGGTGCCCATTCCATGAGCGGCCCCGCCTGATTGCGGGCCGCTCCAATGCGATTGGCATATTGTTATTAAAAGGGCCAGAGGGGCCCGTGGCCCTTCCCAGTTGGCCAGATTCTACAGCTGCCCCACTGGCTAGAGAGCAGCTGCATCTTGGGGCATATGTGTTGTTAGAGGGCCCAGAGGGGCCCGTGCTTTTCACAGTGTTGGTACTTGAGCGGTCCCGCCGTTGCGGGCCGCTCCAACAATGGGGGCAATTCTTTCCTAGAGTCCCTGAGGGGAGGGGCGCATCGGGGCACATTGTCGGTGCCCGCCCGCCGAGGCCACATTGTTGTTGAGGGCCCAGAGGGGCCCGTGTTCTCCCCAGTTTGGCCAGTTTACTGCTGCCCCGCTTGATAGAGGGCAGCTGCACCAATGGGGGCAATTTGTTTACAGAGTCCCAGAGAGGGGCTCGGGTGGCACAGTGGTGCCAGGGCTAATTTCTGTTCCCAGCTGCACCGCACCAGCGCAGGCAGCTGCCACGATGGCGCACATTGGTTGAGAAAGCCCCAGTGGGGGTCCAGAGGCGCAGTGGTGCCCGTGTTAATTTCTTTGGGCATAATTGTTCAGAGGGCATAGTGAGTGCCCAGGCCTTTCTTTCCTTCACAGCTGCGCAGCAATTAGTGCCAGCTGCCACGTTTAGGCCACAGTTCTTTGGGGGCATGCCTTATGAGATAGGAGTGAGATGCCCTCCTCTGCCCCAGTACTTTCCCAGCTGCCCAGCAAGTAGTGGGCAGCTGCAACGTTTAGGTCTGCGCAAAGTGCGCTCCCTTGACTCCTGCTGCAATGGCAGTGCGCCCTGACTTTTGGACATAGGGCATTTGAGCCCCTTTTTGAGATGGCCAGTGGCCAGGGGGACTGTTAGGTTTGTAGGGCGCCAGGCCCTAATGTGATTTATGCCTCTGCTATGGTTTCTACTGTGAGGTTATGTGCTAATGTGATTTGTGTCCTAATATGTGGTGCTAGGAAATGTGATGCCTTTACTATGATTTACGCACCCTGGTTCATACCTCTAATGTACTTTCTATGATTATGAGGCTTTGCATAATGTGTTATGCTTGTGAGGTTATTATTCCCTAATGCGTTTAGGTTGTGAGTTATTCTCTACTGTGGGTTATGCCTAATGTGATTTATGCTTAGGATGTTAGTGTCTAATAGGTTTAGACTTATGAGATGATTGCATAATGTATTTATGCTGGTGAGGTTGGCGTATAGTGTATTTTGCGCCTAATGTGATACTGTGCATAATGTGGTTTATGTTACAGGCTGATGCTGAGTACAGTGGTCACCAGTGATTACTGGTTGTACGTTTATGATATGTTCTACATTTATTATCTTTACTAAGTGATGGTTCTGACAGTGGCCCACGTGGCCCTGTCATGTGTACATAATCCCCTGTAAATATTGCCCAGTGCCAGGTGGCACCATGTATATTATGTGAGTACTATTCTAATGTGTTTTAGGATAATACAAAGGCTATTTTTGATATAACCTTGTGTGGAGTTCCTTTTGTGGTGTGCCTGGATGTTGTTGCTGTGCGCGTGCGCAAATGCTTTACACATTGCCTCCGGGATAAGCCTGACTGCTCGTGCCAAGCTACCAAGGGGGTGAGCAGGGGTTATCTTGGGTGTGTAACTCCCTTGCCCTGACTAGAGTGGTGGTTTCTGCCTGGCTTTGGCGCAAACCTTAGCCAACCAGAAATCCCATTTCTAACATTGGTGATCAGCGGTGGGGACCAGACTTGTGCGTGCGCAATGCCACAGCGACAACTGGGTGCACTACAAGCTCTGCATTTAGATAGTAACATGTTTGGGGATTACTGTTTCTGATTTTGTCTAAGTATCATTTCTTTGAAATGTGGTTTTGTGTTGCACTATGAGTTGGGTGTCCTGCCAAGGACAGAAACCAGAGAAGCTGAAGGAGTTTTGTACTGCCCTTGTGCAGACTGCTATTTCTTGGGTTGGCCTGAAGCTGAAGGAGTGTGACTGCCCTTGTGCCATCGTGCTATTTCTTGGGTTGGCCTGAAGCTGAAGGAGTTGTTACTGCCCCTGTGCTGTCTGCTATTTGTAGGGTTAACCTGCAGTGGTTACCATTGGACTTGGAAGAAGAGGGAAAAGGTTCTCTCAATCACCCAAGGGCTAGGAGAAAGCTAGCCTCCTGTTGAAGTCTCGGGCACATCAGACTTCACCACCAGCCTCCTGATTCCTCCCAGCGAGGATTTCTATCTGCAGGTGAGGCTCCTGCGAGTTCCAGGGCCTCTAGTTCTACTACAGAGAAGAGAGTGCTGAAATCGTCGCTAACGCACGTTTGCGAGCCGCCGCAGCCGAGCGCCCGAAAAATCATCGCGCTGCCGCCGCCGAGCGCTCGCAACCAGAGAGATCATCGCTTCACGACATCGCAGCGCGGACGCCGGACGTCCGCCATTTTCATCGCATCGCATCCGGATCGTCGCTCCCTTGCGGAGCGCCATCCCATCACAACCTGATCGCACACGCAACAGGATCGTCGCATCGCCTCCTCCCTCGCGGCAAGGAGTCATCGCATCGGCGGCCTAGCGTGCAGAAGTTGGTCGCATCGTCTCCGCACGCATCAGCAGATCGGCGCATCATCCTCCCTCGCAGCAAGGATTTAACGCATCGCCGGCCTCGCGTGCAGAAATTCACCGCTACAACTTCTTTGCGACAATTTGTTGATTTTGCTACGAAATCCAGGTACTTTGTAAGTAAAAGGGTCGCAGAGACCACTGCTTTGAACTGAACTCCTCTTTGCACACTTTGAACTATTTTTACAGCATTTCAAGAGTAATCCTATTTTACAGTATTGTGGCTTTTTGGATCGTTTTAGTTTTCTGGAATCCCCAGTAGGGTGGGATCCAGTGGTGGCAGCAATATGTAGTCCAGTGCAGGAAGTCCCATTCCCAGTTCCCATAGTATGGTACCTGGTTCCCGGTTAAGAGGGGGACAGGTTGTGTTTCAGGGGCAGTAAGATGCTGTCTCACCAGTCTTGTGGGGGGAGTGTGGATGAATTTTGTGATGCACTGGACGTTTGGGTGACTGGTTAGTACGGTAAATGGTGTTAGTGTGTGAGTTCTTTGATTGTAGGGAGCTTGCATTGGGAGTGACCCTAGAAGAATGGTGCAGGTATCTCCAACCCTTGCGGCGGAGATGGTTCAGAGTAGCCCAGCTAGGTGACCTTATAGTGAGGAGGTTGTAGGGACTCACATCCTGTCTCGCAGGAGAAGGAGTGAGATTGGGCTGTGTCCCGAAGTGCCCGCACCTCAGTCTCCAGTACTGGTTGGTTCCATGAGGGAACACCAGGTAGGGAGCCTAGTCTGTCCTGTTGGACCGTTCTTCAAGGTGGTCTTTCCCGTTTTAGGTGAGCTGGGAGTGCCTGTAATCAGACCTCCAGCAGTTCTAGTGTCTGGCAGTACCGCTCCATTTGGGAGGGTGCAGAAGTCCAGAATGAGGGGTGAGAGGGGGAAAGAGTCCCCAGTGGAAGAACCAGTGGGTCAGGGGCCAGCCAGAAGGGCTGAGCCTCATAGGATTGGCCATGGTGACGCCACTTCTGTCCTGGGGCATCTTCATGCACTGTCAGAGGGACAGGAGGTCGTGAGCTCTGCCCCAGGTTGCTGGGGCATCTTCACGCACTGTCAGAGGGACAGGAGGTCGTGAGCTCTGCACCAGATTGCTGGGGCATCTTCACGCACTGTCAGAGGGACAGGAGGTCGTGAGCTCTGTGCCAGGCAGACTGTCACACGACACGCTAGGTATGTGTCACCCTCAGGAAGTCCTGGTTCGCCGGGCATCTGACCAAAGGGTATCGTCCCTGGGTTGGGGAGCCAGGTTCAGGTGTTTGCCTGTCCTGGACAGCAGGGCGGCTGTAGTCAGTGTCCTGGCCGGTTTGCCTTCTGAGGGTACCACTCCAGTGGGGAGGGTATCGGACTCTGGAAGGGGGTGCAGAGGAGGGAGTCCTCGCCTCTGACCCCGGCGCATCTGGTGAATTTGGATCCCAGGCGGTAGACCAGTTGATGGAGAGAGGTCCTGAACTGGTGGGAGAGTTGTGTTCTGGTGGGTGCTTCCCCTCGGAGGGTGCGTAACCCCAGAAGAGATGTAGGGTGAGGAGATGCTTCGCCCGTGACCTCTGGTCAGCCTGAGGGTGCGGACCCTAGTTTGGAGGATCAGTGGTAGTTTGGAACTACACTGAGAGGAGAGTGGAGAATGGCTTTTGGATGCCAGGGATTACTGCCCCCACTCTGTGGATTGGCAAGGACCAGTGGCATCTGGGTGGCCTAGGGCCTGGTCCTGGCTGTGGACAACTAAGGAGTACCGGTGGCGTAGCCTAGTTTGTGATGAGTTTTTTTCTCTTAGATGGATTCCATGGGTTCACAGTGGCGTAGAACAGGAGGGTGTCCCTGCAGTTGCGGGCCCGCGTCAGTTTTCTATCGCCCCAAGTAGGGAAGCCCATCACGGTGGTGATTGGTCTACCCTGCGTTTTGGCTGGAAGTGGGTTGTGTTGGACTTGGCCCTTTTGGCAGGTTCACCCCTGAACTTTTTGCCTGTCTCTTAGCCTTTTCCCTGTGTAGTGTTGGTGATTTTAGGCCTCTGGGCACTTTAGCACTGTGGCCCAGTGTAAAGTGCGTGCGCGCTGTGTGCGTGTGTGGTGAGACTGGCCAGCCCTCCCATAGGAATGCATTGAGGATGAGTGTGTCAGTGGTAATTCCTGTTATAAGAGTAGCAGCATGGTCAAGTCTGGTATGTATGAAATTGTGAGAATAAATGCTGCACAATGGTGTGCGCAGATTTATTATGACTATGTGAGAAATGCCACTTTTAGAAGTTGGCATTTCTGTGCGCTATGTGCCTGCCTGATGTGGATTGCATGTCTGGTTTTGGAGGGACAGGGCAGGCTGAGCCAGACGTGGGTTGAATAGAGAGATCTGCAGTTGGAGTATGGGGAGGGGACCCTTTGATCTGAGCAGGGCTGTGCCTGGCAAAGTGAGTGATGGCTCCACCTCCCACGGTGCGTCTGGTAGCAGACCCCCTCTTCCTCAAAGGCAGGATGCCGCATCATAAACAGAGTGCTCCAGATCCCCCTATACCAGTTCTGACTGGTATCCCCAAGCCCTGTGCTGTGACACAAAGGGAAATATGTGTATAAAAGAAAGGGCTGTGACCCCATGAAGATGTTCAGTTCTGGTGCTGTTCCTGCTGGGGCGTGCTGCTGCTGGGCCCAGGGGGGCTGCCATGAGGGCTTGCCTCCCTGGGCCCTGCATTGCCCCTTGATGCCTAAAGGACTTTGGGACCTTTTGCTTTATTTTCTTTCTCCCTAAGGACTTTAATCTCAGCGCCTGGTGAGCGCTTTATTTCTATTTTCTACTTGCAGCGCTGGGCTGCGATCATCTTCGAGGAATCCCGACGTAGGGATTCCCCGCATTTCTGGCTTCCAGCGGGTGCCCACCCCGCATTTGCCGTTCTCTTAAGAGCAGGTGCCCACCCCGCTTATTGCCTAATTTACTAGCGGGTGCCCACCCTGCTTTTGGCTTATTTCTAAACAGCGGGTGCCCACCCCGCGTTTCACCGCCACAGCCCCGGGGCCGCCGAAGAAATCCATTCCTGGCCGCTGCATCGCGACCAGGAAGTCAGGCACGTCTGCCTGGGACATGGGCGGAGCGAGGGAGGAAGTCCCGCCCCGCTACCAGAGAGCCGGCCGGAGCCTCGCAGGCTCCGTGATGAAGTCCCGGGTCCCATGAGGGGGCCCGGGTGAAGCCAGGTGAAGAGAAGGGCCGAGGCGGTTTAGCGGGGCTCCCGTGGCCGAGGGAGAGCCCCGCATGTTGCCGCATTGGGTGACGGCGGAGGGGGCACGAGGCACATTGTTGGTGCCTGCCCCTGCCACGCTTGAAGAGGCCTGACCGGAGCCTCGAGGGCTCGCTATCGTGAAGTTCCCGGGTGAGGCGAGGAGACCAGAGGAGGCGGAGAGAGAGAGGAGCCTGCCGACCGCAGCCCGGTGAGTGAGGCTGGGGGCTGGTCTTCTCTGTGTTGGTGCGCGCAAAGCACCAAGGCAGTCCTGCTGGGCTGGGCGGTCCCGCAGGAGAGAGGCGGGCCGCCCCACGATCGGGGCACAGTGTCGGTGCCCATTCCATGAGCGGCCCCGCCTGATTGCGGGCCGCTCCAATGCGATTGGCATATTGTTATTAAAAGGGCCAGAGGGCCCGTGGCCCTTCCCAGTTGGCCAGATTCTACAGCTGCCCCACTGGCTAGAGAGCAGCTGCATCTTGGGGCATATGTGTTGTTAGAGGGCCCAGAGGGGCCCGTGCTTTTCACAGTGTTGGTACTTGAGCGGTCCCGCCGTTGCGGGCTCGCTCCAACAATGGGGGCAATTCTTTCCTAGAGTCCCTGAGGGGAGGGGCGCATCGGGGCACATTGTCGGTGCCCGCCCGCCGAGGCCACATTGTTGTTGAGGGCCCAGAGGGGCCCGTGTTCTCCCCAGTTTGGCCAGTTTACTGCTGCCCCGCTTGATAGAGGGCAGCTGCACCAATGGGGGCAATTTGTTTACAGAGTCCCAGAGAGGGGCTCGGGTGGCACAGTGGTGCCAGGGCTAATTTCTGTTCCCAGCTGCACCGCACCAGCGCGGGCAGCTGCCACGGATGGCGCACATTGGTTGAGAAAGCCCCAGTGGGGGTCCAGAGGCGCAGTGGTGCCCGTGTTAATTTCTTTGGGCATAATTGTTCAGAGGGCATAGTGAGTGCCCAGGCCTTTCTTTCCTTCACAGCTGCGCAGCAATTAGTGCCAGCTGCCACGTTTAGGCCACAGTTCTTTGGGGGCATGCCTTATGAGATAGGAGTGAGATGCCCTCCTCTGCCCCAGTACTTTCCCAGCTGCCCAGCAAGTAGTGGGCAGCTGCAGCGTTAGGTCTGCGTAAAGTGCGCTCCCTTGACTCCTGCTGCAATGGCAGTGCGCCCTGACTTTTGGACATAGGGCATTTGAGCCCCTTTTGAGATGGCCAGTGGCCAGGGGACTGTTAGGTTTGTAGGGCGCCAGGCCCTAATGTGATTTATGCCTCTGCTATGGTTTCTACTGTGAGGTTATGTGCTAATGTGATTTGTGTCCTAATATGTGGTGCTAGGAAATGTGATGCCTTTACTATGATTTACGCACCCTGGTTATACCTCTAATGTACTTTCATGATTATGAGGCTTTGCATAATGTGTTATGCTTGTGAGGTTATTATTCCCTAATGCGTTTAGGTTGTGAGTTATTCTCTACTGTGGGTTATGCCTAATGTGATTTATGCTTAGGATGTTAGTGTCTAATAGGTTTAGACTTATGAGATGATTGCATAATGTATTTATGCTGGTGAGGTTGGCGTATAGTGTATTTTGCGCCTAATGTGATACTGTGCATAATGTGGTTTATGTTACAGGCTGATGCTGAGTACAGTGGTCACCAGTGATTACTGGTTGTACGTTTATGATATGTTCTACATTTATTATCTTTACTAAGTGATGGTTCTGACAGTGGCCCACGTGGCCCTGTCATGTGTACATAATCCCCTGTAAATATTGCCCAGTGCCAGGTGGCACCATGTATATTATGTGAGTACTATTCGAATGTGTTTTAGGATAATACAAAGGCTATTTTTGATATAACCTTGTGTGGAGTTCCTTTTGTGGTGTGCCTGGATGTTGTTGCTGTGCGCGTGCGCAAACGCTTTACACATTGCCTCTGGGATAAGCCTGACTGCTCGTGCCAAGCTACCAAGGGGGTGAGCAGGGGTTATCTTGGGTGTGTAACTCCCTTGCCCTGACTAGAGTGGTGGTTTCTGCCTGGCTTTGGCGCAAGCCTTAGCCAACCAGAAATCCCATTTCTAACAGTCATGATCCTCAGCAACATCTCAGTGGCAACGTAGTAAGAGTCAGGCTGAGACACCAAGGCAACAGAGTACTGCAGTGAAAAAAAGTGCGTCGTTGAGCCTAACAACATCTGTGTTCAAGAAATCACCTGCATCAGCGGCACCAGAAAGGAAAAAAATCCAGCCTACCATTGTCAGCATGCTTAGGTCGGAGGGGCAGTACGAACGCAACCACCCAACGGCACATTTGTACAATGCGAAGCTGGCAAAAATGTTGGCGCTGGACCTTCTCCCTTTTTCTTTTGTGGAAGGGGTGGGTTTTCTGGAATTTGTGACAGCCATCTGCCCAAAATGGAAGGTACCCAGTCGGTCCTATTTCGCCAGAGTTGCTGTTCCAGCACTACATCACGACGTGCTGGAATTGCTTGGACAAGCTTTGCAGCAGAGTGCTGTTCACACTATCCACCTGACAACAGACATGTGGACCAGTTGCCAAGCCACTGATTACATGTGCATCACTGCACACTGGATCTCTTTGTGGGGGTTAGAGAAAAGATATCTGCAGCAGTTGTTGTTGACACTGCTGAGATTTTTAATGCCACTCGTAAACATGCAACTGTAGCCATGTTCACCATGGAGAAATCTCAAACTGCTGCAACCATTTTGGAAGAGTTTAACAGCAAGGTCTTTGAATGGCTGCAGCCAAGAGGGCTTAACATTGGTTTTGTTTCCACGGACAATGACAGTAATATAGTTTAGGCCATGGGCAATGGTGGCTATTTTAGGGTCCTGTATTTGGCGCACTGCATTAACATCATTGTTCAAGACTTTCTGAAACAAGAATACCGAGTCAGCAACTTACTGACCACCTGCAGAAGAATATGCACACATTTCAGCCATTCTTTTAAAGCCCGGAAGCAGCTGAGGATCATTCAATGTGAGCATAGAGTTTCAGTCAAAGCACTCATCCAGGAGGTGCCAACACGTTGGAACTCAACTTATTACATGCTATAACGTCTGTTTGAGCAGTACAGACCAATCAATGACTATGCCATGCAAAGACTAGGGGATGCGACTGTGAAAGGCATGACCGTTGAGATGGATCTATGGGGCCTAGTTAAATGCCTGACAGAGATGCTGCTTCCTTTCGAGCTCTTCACACGTGAAGTCAGCCAGGAGGACTGTACTATGGACCAAGCTATCCCATTGTTGCAAATGCTAGACCAACAGCTGAAGGCGGTGTCTGACACGTACGCAGGTGTGGAGGAAAAAAATGAAGCATATGAGTTGGTGGAGAGCTTAGCCCTTCGCTTAGCTGAAAATACAAGGGTGCAAACTAAGATTGTGTCAGACAAACATTATATTTCTGCCACAAATCTGGATCCACAATACAAATCAGCACTGAACACTAAGACATTAATTCCTTTTCCAGAAGTGGATGTTGCCCAGTACAAAACTTGGATAGCTGAGGTAGCCAGTGACTTTGAAAAAGAACGGCTGGTAATAAAAGGCACACTACTCCAGCCCACAACAAGTACTGCAGGGCATCCAGCGTCAAGTTCAACTTCAGAGCCTGAGGGCAGTGCGTTTGGCTCACAGCAGTCACCAACACTAACATCAGCAAGAACAGGATCATCTGCCCCAGTAAAATCGGCACAGGATTAGTATCTACAGCAAGGGCTTGTTAGGTCCAGTGCTGATGCAAAGGCAAAAGAGGCCCAGCAAAGCGGAGCACCCCTCAGCATTGAGCGGATGGTCCAGGCCTATCTGGATGACCCAACAGAGGTCTACATTGATCAAAACCCATTGGTGTATTGGTATGGAAAAAGGCGCCAATGGCCAGTCCTCAACACGCTGGCGATAAACTATCTGGCTTGCCCTGTCGCAAGTGTCTCTTCTGAGCGTGTTTTCAGTGCTGCTGGTGCCATTGTAACAGTGAAAAGGACCAGTCTCTTGTCCAAAAACGAGGAGAGGTTAACCATGATCAAAATGAATCAGCACTTTATACCACCGGATTACAAAATACGTGAATCACAGCAGGAAGATGAGGACAGCGACTTAGGTGACGGAAGTAGTGTGTTAGATGACCTACTTCTGGTTGAACCACCAGAGTTTGAGGACGAGCTCTACTTCCCTGACAACTAGGCTTTCAACTTGTTACTTTCTTTCTTCCTTATTTAATTTTATTATTTGTGTGTGTCTCTGTCTTTCTGGTTCGAATCACATCAAATCCATCACCACCGTCTTCTCTTTTTATTGCCATATTGGAGTTGCAGCTGTGTGCATTTAAGTCCATTCCTCCGAGTCCTGCTCCATCCTCCTGACTCGTCCTAAATCCATTTCCCTCAAGCCAGACATTGGATGGAGAATAGTACAAGAAATGTTGCCTCGTCGAGTCCCGCCAAAAGAAGTGGAACATGATGACTATAGCTATCCTCCTTTCCGAACCGAGAAAGACTGCCCCTTAACTTAAGATGAGAAGGAACAGGTAATGATGGCATGCATTGGATGCTGACTCTGAGTGATTGGTGTTTGTGTTGTTGTTGTTGTTTGTTGTGCATGAAGTGAAGTCAAAGTGTACTAGTATTTAATCTACACACTAAAAGTGACTCAAGTGAATGTTTCCCTTGTTGTTTAATAACAAAATTGTACTTCTACTGCAGGCCGATCCATTGCATTTTTGAATATGCAATCTGGACTCACTCGTTACACTACAGACTGAGTTGGACAACACCATGATGATGACCACATAGTATACCACATAGTATCTTCATAGTCAGTCAGTTGGATCGGAGATGATTCATTGAATAACTCAGGACGTTTCAAATCACGAAGTGGCATAAAAGGTAAACAAGTCAACAACAACCACTGCAGACCTACATGTCTGTGTAGTAGTGGTGAAGTCGAGTAGTCACGAGTATAGTAGTGGTATGACTGACAGCCGTGCATTGATTTAGTTACTTACTTTGGAAAAGGTTATGTTGCTGTATATGTGTGCTCTGTGACTGTCTGCCTCAGTCAAAATCTAAGCTAAGTGGAGGTTGGGTTGGCGCCGTGGGCCTGCTCTGTCCTGTTGCTGTTGTATGTTAATGCTGGAAACATACAACAGAGTAGACATGATTTAGCCATGCCGCCTCTGAAAGTGTTTGCACTCCTCCGTAATTCAATCTTTTTTTTCTCCTTGATTTTTCAATATCCCTTTTGTTTTTCCATCTGCACTTACAGGCAGGCCTTTACCCTGTGCTAAACAGAGAATATCAACTCACACTCACCTACCAATCCGCATCTTCCAGGCAGGCAGTGGCACCCAAGATTGACTGACGCAGCGTCCATGAAAGGGAGGACCAAGAGGAATGCTGAGATGCAACTCCCCAATTTGACCAGGATAACATACAGTAACTTTAGTATCATTCATCATCTTTTAAATAATTTGATTTATTTTTTCTCTCCAATTATAACGACTGTGTGTTTGTTGTTGAAGATCTTCCGGTGGATCCCCACCGAAACCAGGAAGACGGTCACCCAGGCCCTCGTCACCAGCCGACTGGACTACGGCAACTCCCTCTACGCCGGAACCACAGCCAAACTTCAAAAAGACTCCAACGCATCCAGAACGCCTCAGCTCGACTCATCCTGGACATCCCCGACACAGCCACATCGCCGGACACCTGAGAGACCTGCACTGGCTCCCCGTCAGCAAGAGAATCACGTTCCGACTCCTCACCCACGCACACAAAGCTCTCCACAACCAAGGCCCCAGATACCTCAACGACCGTCTGACCTTCTACACTCCCACCCGCCAGCTACGATCGACCAACCACGCCCTCGCCGCCGTCCCCCGCATCCGAAGAGCCACAACGGGAGGAAGATCCTTCTCCTACCTGGCTGCCAAGACGTGGAACTCCCTACCCATCCACCTCCGCCTTACCCAAGACCACCTCTCCTTCAGGAAGCAACTCAGGACCTGGCTGTTCGAACAGTAGCGGACCCCCCAAGCGCCTTGAGACCCTCCGGGTGAGTAGCGCGCTATACAAATGCTTGATTGATTGATTGATTGATATGTTTGCTCTTTGCTTATAATTGATCCCTACAGATATTTTTTAATTTTCTTTGCTAGCTTTAAAAGGAAGCCCGGTACAACAGAACCGAGGGCAGACAAGCAAGGCAAATAGCATAATAATGATTAATAATATACTGCTGCCCTGTACTGTACTAGTCCAGTTAGTAAATACTACTTATCATCATTAACCATCAAGTCATCATCATGCATGCATTTCCTTTTTCTCCCTTAACAGATATATGATGGTCGTCTGGCAAGATTGTGTGTGTTGTTCAGTTGTTGGTGTCAATGTGTAGTGTTTGTCTTTGTCAAACCTTTCCCTCAAATACCCCTTCCCAACCATTCATCAAACCCTAACCCTCTTCCCCCGGGCTGTGTGATTTATATTGAGGTGTGACTAAATTAAATTTACACCAATAATTGATCACACACTTGCTGGGGTGGATGTGGTGAAAGCAACACTAATTCAATTTCACTCAAGGCAGGTCGAGGATCTTCTTCTGCTTGCCAATGCCCACCCATGCTCAGTATATTTGCAAGTCAATTTTTTTTCCAAAGGAACATAATCCATCATAATTAATTGCCAGCATTGATTGGATTCATCATCCCCCTCCTAAGTTACAGCACTAAAGGTTATGCTTGTGTCGAGTGACTCGAGTCAACTACAGTTTGTAACTTGTTGTACTAGGCTATCCCCGCCACCAATATGTCTTTTTTACTTCGTTCTACTACTACTTCCATAGTCTCTCTCAGGCGACTGAATGTCTCATTTTATTTTTTGCAAATGCTACTGCCAGTGTATACTGTACTACCACCACAACCATGGCATCTTGGGAAACCAAACCATCATCACCATGCAGCCATCGCTGTGCCTAAGTTTAAACATCAATCACAGGTAAGAGAAGAAGTTTGGGGGAGGCATAATTAATAATGGAAATTAATTCATTAATTCACACACCCACACCCTTGAGTCCAGTTGCAGACTGCATAGACTAGGAGGAGACACTGACAGTACTAGTAGGACAAGTCACTCAGTGAGGGTACTGCATCTATCTGTTCGTGTGTTACAAAATAGGCAGATTATTTAAATCAAACACTGGCTGCGGCCCTGCAGCAGCAAAGGAAGGAAACAGTTTGACGTAAAAGAGTATCCCCTCCAAAAAACATTACATCGTATGTAAAGTTTAAGTATAAATATATTTTAATCCCCTAACAAAATAAGCTAATGTAAAAAATCCCACCTGACCCACCCCTCTCCCTAACCCCAACCAATGTCCAAAAAGTCCAACCAATGTCCTTAAATTCAAAAATAATATTGCCCATAAATATATAAACCCCAACTTTTCCCCAACAAACGCCCAATGCCCACCCACCCAAAAAAGGAACAAAAAAGGGGCAATCCAACAGGATCTCTATCGGCGGGCTCGCAGTCGCCGGTTAGTAGCCAGGACCTCCTTTAGCTGCTCCTCTAGGCGCGCCATTCGGAGGAGCATGCGGCACTGGAAAAGTCTACAATTGCATCCACAGGGGGGGAAAGCAGTGTTGGATACAGAAGTGTGGCGGGTGGCTGCCTGACCGCGGCGCCGTACCACTTGAGGGGCCTGGCTGGGGCCCGGGGCATTGGAGGAGGCTGCAGCTGCTGCCGCCTCCTCCGCCAGAACCACCAGCCTCAAGCTTCCAGCGCCGGGCCATGGCTACCAACTCCTTCCTGTCTGGTCTTTTTGGTTGGGAAGGAGTAGCTATATCAAAAAAGAAAAAAGACTATTGTAACCAATACGGTTAGCAAAAGAGTAACACAAAATTAATTCTACACATAGTGGCACAGTAGCACTAGCAAGCACAGTACATAACATTTGTGGTATCTATCCTCCCACTTCCTCGGCCTCTAACATTTGTGGGAGTTTCAGGCATTATACTAGCACTATGGACTCGAGTTCTCTCTTCTTTAGCAAAATTAAGTAACCTTGTTGTAGCCAGCATGCCAGCTCAGTCGGCTTGCGCCCAAGAAGACAAACATACTTGTGACGCAGTCTGCAGACTCACGTTATTTTTATTTACTACTGTCTGCAGGTGGGGAAGCTGACTACACAATCATCTTATTTTTCTATTATGGGTGGCACTGGCCATACTCTGTTATTACATCAAGGGCAACTGCTCAATTTCACTTTCACCCTGCCCTGACTACTACAACAAGGCAGGTGATATCTGATTCAAATGGTCATTGCTTATATATGGGACGACATGAGTAACTTTGTTTTGATTGATTGTGTAACCATGCAGCCAATAGGCCACCCATGGCAGGCTGACACAGTTGAAAATAAATTAACATAGGTAGGGAGTCGGAGGGAGGCGTTTGATAAGTAACAACATACATACACAATATATATGCTGTGCTTGCAAACTACTGTGAGTCAAGGTAGTATTCTGAAAATACAATTTCTATTCTCATTGGCTTTGCTACTCTGGTGTGGTTTATTTTCTTTTATTATTTTTTAAACCACCAACTATGCGTCCTTCCTTCCTTGCTTGCCTTTGAGTTTGACCCATGAAACACCCCGGAGGATTCTTGCTATCACCCATACAGTTTCACCCACTCAGGCAGGCATCTTTTCTTTCACCTTCCACCCATCCTGCTTCAACCACCCATGCATCTGATTCCTATCAGCCACCTATGCATGCATCACACGTATCCTTCTCTGCCAGTCATATATATTACATCTCGCCCGTCCTTCCTCCTTCCATCCTTCTTTCCCTTTTCGTTCAACCTATCGATCAAGGTCATCTAATCTGACTCTTAGTCTTCTCCATAAAACTTTCCCAGCTGAGTTGAAGTCAGATAGAAGAGGCAATTAGTTACTCAACTACTACTCCTGCCGCTAATGCTATTGCTCTAATGCTAAGTAAAGGGTGTCTTCTTCAACCGTTGTTCACAACAACTTAGGGGCCGATTCCGATCTCGGCCGGTAGGGCACCGAATCGGATTCGGCTTAACCGGATCCGATTCGGAGCCCTCTTTCCCGACCGATTCGTATGTGCGTCCGGGCGAGCGAGTACGATGCGAGCGCACGTGAAATCGCCGACCGACTCGTACGCGGGTCCGAAGCGCTCCGACCGACTCGCACGGACATGACTCGCACCGCGCAATGGAGACGTTCCCCGGCCGGGCAAGTACGATGCGCGCCTCGAGCAGTCCGACCGACTCGCGCCGTCCGGCTCCAAAGGGCAGTCGGAGCCAGACATTGGGGGTCCGTGTCGGACCCCCCTGTACGCGTAGCCGTGCGAGTCGCACACAGGGGGGACCCATGGGTCCCCCCTACCTGTGCATGTTCGGCGCGATTCGCATTGACGCGTACCCGCTGTAGGGGGCGCCCTTGTTCGCCTCGCACCCATTGAGTCAATGGGAGCCCGCGTACGCGTTGTACGACCGGCTCCCATTGACTTCAATGGGAGTCCGACCGAATCGAGTCCGATTGCATGCGTACGCATCGTACTCGTTCGGTCGGGCTGCCAGAGTCCGATTCGGTCAGAAATCTCTCCGGGTCCGGCTCGGTCGGAGTGATTTCCGGCCTGAATCGGAATCGATTTACCCCTTAGTCTCTCTCAACATACAGTGTACACCCTTGCAGCGAGTGCGTAACTATTGTCAATAAGTAATGAATATAAGTATAACTTACCACCGCCCGCCACTGCTGCTGCCGCATCCACCCCTGTGGCAGCTGCTGCATCCACTGCTCCCTCCTGGCTGGCGTCGCCTGCCCCGCCGCTGGCCCCAGCACTGGTGGTCGGTACGCCTAGAAAAAACATTACACATTTTTTAGATGCCATATACACCTCCCCCTATTTATTCGTATTCACTAGCAAGATTGGAAAAAAAGTTAAAATACACTTACATATACCACATACATCACTAGTACAAATCGGGTACTAGAGTAGAGTAGACACTAGTAGTAGTATGTCCTATCCTATCAAAAATAGTAAAATTTCAGGTTGGGCATTTTGTTGGTGGGAATTGTCGAAAAGCCTCTCAAGATTAAGAAGAAGACTAGAAGAGGACAACCCAAAGGACTGGACTCAGTGGCTAGAGCTATTGGTGAATCTGAGTTTTAAAACCTTTTAAATAAAATTAAAGAGTGGCCAACTGGACAGACAGACTAATATAGTAGTAGAGTAGTACAGAGAGTCAGAGCAGAGGCAGTTAGAGGCAGGGATAACAAGAATTTAGAAACAGATAGTCTAGATCAAAGAAGATTTGATAAAAAATAAAATTAGGAAACGGTAATAATAGTTTGGAAAATAAGGTGCAGTAAAAGTTAGGGAAATACAATGATTAATAGTAACAACTGGAGGACTTACTGGGGCCAGCAGCAGAGCCCTCAGTAGGGGAGTGGTCCTGGCCCTGGGAGGCATCCTGCGATTCTTGCCCAGCTCCCGCCGACTCTGACCCCGTCTTCTTGCCCCTGGGTGCTGATCATGTAAGATATAATAAAGAAAGAGACAAACATTGATGATTGGTGTGAAACAAATAAAATATTTTTAAAAACGCTCAGAAAAACATTTTTGGAAACAGCAATTGCAATAAAATTGACCTATCTAATCTGATCGACTAGTAGTATTGCGGTATTCGCGGACCGTCTAGTTAATATTTATGAACACTAATCCAGTGTTCCATTCTGATTCCAGAATCCTAAGCCTAAATTAAGTTACGTACCACCTGACCTTTCCCACCATTCCACACGGGCCAGTTGTTCACTAAGCCTGCATTTCCATTTATTTTAGTCCTCAAAATGCATAGATAGAGGACGCATGCATACATTTTTGCATACACCAAATTGTTGGTTGCTGCTGATGTTCTGCTAAGCCTATTACTCACTCACTAACAAACTATAAAAGGTTCTACTAAGGACTGGAGTAAGCAGCACTCAGCAGCACGTGACGTGACAGAGGATGCATCACGCAGACCGGTAAAAAATTACCAACTAATACTAAGTAACTAAACTATCTATCAATCCACCACTATCTTAGTGACAGGAGGACAAAGGAAGGACTAGAGTCTCTTTAGCATTACCTAACTTAAGTTCTCTAAAGTAAACTCTCTTACATAATCAGCCTAAGCAAGCGCAAAGTTGCAAACAAGTAAGATTAGTAACGCCGCCGAGCACCTGTGTCTAGAAGAATAACAATCACAGAAGATTTTTAAACGTAATTTACCTACCTGCAATGTAAGCAGCAGCATTCTTGCTATTGGAAAAAAATTATATTCGCAATAACAACAGTAACAGTCTACAGAACACACAATACTACTAGTATTATACTATTAGCTATTCACCAAGCCCCACGACCTCGAAACCTAGCAGGTCCAGCAGGTCCTGCTCCCTGTCCAAGATGTCAGACCACTGGTGGGTCAGTTGGTTATGGGTACGCCGGACCCCAGAGCAGTGAAACACTGCCCGGCGCACCCTCGCCCACCGGCGGTGACGCTCCTGGGTAGCATAACCGGAGCCAGGCCTGCCACCTGCTGCCAAGGTCAAGGGGAGGTGGCACTGCACAAAAAGAACAAGGGCGTCCACCTCCGCCTCGCTGAAAAGGGCCCGGGCCTGCACCCCTTCCGGGTGCAGTCTGCCACAAGGGAGGCGGCTCTTCTTGGGCGCATCCGCCTTACCCTTGGACTTGGAGCTGGTGCCCTTAGCCGTGGTTCTGGGGTGGGCGGGGGGCAGAAAAGAAAATGTCGGAGTAAAAAATAAAGTCAGGAGAAGAAGTAGGAGAGTAAAAAAGCAAGTAATATAAAACAGTAGAAAAAAGTTAAAAAACGCAGTAAAAGTAGAAATAAAACGCAAAATATACACTTAAGGTCAGAGAGGGATAGAAAATAAGTAAAAAAGATCAGAAAAACAGTGTAAAAAACAAAGGATTGAAAAGATTATAGAGGGATTGAAAAACAGGCCCCAGAACCATGCAAAGAATAGGAAAACAAGATGGCAGCGCCCATTGGCGACCGCGTGGTGAAGTTCGCGCAATATTTCCCCCGAACACGCAATCCGCGTTGCCGAACGTCAAAAACATCTCGCGAGCATGCGGAAACAAGCAACTCCGCATGCTCGGTAACTCCGCATAGCCTCACAGAGTTTTTCTACCGCTTTGCGTAGCCTCGCGTAGCACGGCTACGCGAACTTCACCCAGGGTTATTGTTAGACCTGGCATCCTTGGCGTGGGTCTCCCTTCCATTTTTGAGGATGCCTCCAATGTTATTGATCTGTTTTTGCTGCTTTAGATGCTTTGGGCACTGTGCCACTGCTATTCAGTGCCACAGTGCAAGTGCTCCCTATGATAAATTGTGTTATGTATTAGTGACTCCATGATTGGATGATTGGTTTACTTGTCAGTCCCTAGTACAGTGCACTGAGTGTGCCCAGGGCTGGTAAATCCAATGCTGCTGGTGGGCTTGCAGCACTGGTTGTGCCACCCACAGAAGCAGCTTGTAAAGTGTGTCTCAGGCCTGCCATTGCAGAGCCTGTGTGCAGCCTAGGGCTGCCATGTCGACTTGGTGAGTGCACCCACTTACCAGTCCCTAAACCTTCCCTTTACTGCATGTTGGTCACTCCTAAAGTAGGCCCTAGGGAAGGGTGCATTGTAAGTATAAGGTAGGACATGCCCTGGTGTGTGTGGCATGTCCTAATAGTGAATTACAGCCATTTTCGTTTTTCACTATTGCAAGGCTCCCTGTTCCCCATAGGCCAGAATGGGCAGTTTGATTATTACACCTTATAATCCTAACTGACCCTGGGAACATGGTAGAGAAACGAATTTAGTATGCCTGAACTCAGAATGATAAAATACATCTTTTAGTGAAGTTGATTTTAACATTCTGGGGTCGATTCCGATGTCGGCCGGAAGCGCACCTAACAGTATTCGTCCGGAAAAAAATACGAGCCGAACGCGTGTTTTCCGACCGACTCGAACACCCTACCGAACGAACAAGTACGATGCGCATAACAGCCCAGATTCCGAGCGAGCCATACTTACCCATTCCAGCTCCTGTTCCCCGCCCGAGCCGGATCCGTAAACGCCGAATCGAGTCGCACGGAACCAAATACACAGCACCTTCCGGCCGGACTAGTACGATGCGTCTCCCGTACGCGCCGAACTCGTAAGCTGCACATAAGCTCCGATTCGCGCCACAAGACGATCCACGGCGACGAGACGAACAAGCCAGCGACGAGTACGAGTCGAAGACACGAGAAACCCGAACGAGACGAACCAACCATGAATCCCATCGCGCAGGTCCTACCAATACTCTACATCTATTACCGGGACCGGCAAGGACACGTACGGCGCAGACGGTAAGTCAAACACCCACAACACAAACAAACGACACGTACCCGAAATATGTCACACACACATAGGGATGCACAAATGACGTACACAAGTAACAGCAGATCCATAGGGGTGGGATGGCCAACACCAATGCCATACACACCCATAGGGGGATGGATGCCTACCACCAACACCACCCTACAACTACCCCTACTCATGGGTGGCTAGATGCCTGCCACCACCCCCCCCCACTCATGGGGGGCTGGATGCCTACCACTACTGCCATCCCCACCCATAGGGGGCTGGATGCCTACCACTACTGCCATCCCCACCCATAGGGGGCTGGATGCCTACCACTACTCCCATCCCCACTCATGGGTGGCTAGATGCCTGCCACCCCCCCTCACTCATGGGGGGCTGGATGCCTGTCACTACTGCCATCCCCACTCATGGGGGGCTGGATGGCTGCCACTACTACCATCCCCACTCATGGGGGGCTGGATGCCTACCACTACTGCCATCCCCACCCATAGGGGGCTGGATGCCTACCACTGCTACCATCCCCACTCATGGGTGGCTGGATGCCTACCACTACTACCACCCCCACTCATGGGGGCTGGATGCCTGTCACTACTGCCATCCCCACTCATGGGTGGATGGATGGCTGCCACTACTACCATCCCCACCCATAGGGGGATGGATGCCTACCACTAACACCACCCCCACTCAGGGTGGGCTGGATGCCTACCACTACTACCATCCCCACCCATAGGGGGATGGATGCCTACCACTAACACCACCCCCACTCAGGGTGGGCTGGATGCCTACCACTACTACCATCCCCACTCATGGGGGGCTGGATGGCTGCCACTACTACCATCCCCACCCATAGGGGGCTGGATGCCTACCACTACTACCATCCCCACTCATGGGTGGCTAGATGCCTGCCACCACCCCCCACTCATGGGGGCTGGATGCCTGTCACTACTGCCATCCCCACTCATGGGGGGTAGGATGGCTGCCACTACTACAATCCCCACTCATGGGGGGCTGGATGGCTGCCACTACTACCATCCACACTCATGGGGGGCTGGATGCCTACCACTACTACCATCCCCTCCCATAGGGGGATGGATGCCTACCACTAACACCACCCCCACTCAGGGTGGGCTGGATGCCTACCACTACTACCATCCCCACTCATGGGGGGCTGGATGGCTGCCACTACTACCATCCCCACCCATAGGGGGCTGTATGCCTACCACTACTACCATCCCCACTCATGGGGGGCTGGATGGCTGCCACTACTACCATCCCCACTCATGGGGGGCTGGATGCCTACCACTACTACCATCCCCACCCATAGGGGTTGGATGCCTACCACTAACACCACCCCCACTCAGGGTGGGCTGGATGTCTACCACTACTACCATCCCCACTCATGGGGGGCTGGATGGCTGCCACTACTACCATCCCCACTCATGGGGGGCTGGATGCCTACCACTACTACCATCCCCACCCATAGGGGGATGGATGCCTACCACTAACACCACCCCCACTCAGGGTGGGCTGGATGCCTACCACTACTACCATCCCCACTCATGGGGGGCTGGATGGCTGCCACTACTACCATCCCCACCCATAGGGGCTGGATGCCTACCACTACTACCATCCCCACTCATGGGTGGCTAGATGCCTGCCACCAACCCCCACTCATGGGGGCTGGATGCCTGTCACTACTGCCATCCCCACTCATGGGGGATGGATGGCTGCCACTAACACCACCCCCACTCAGGGTGGGCTGGATGCCTACCACTACTACCATCCCCACCCATAGGGGGATGGATGCCTACCACTAACACCACCCCCACTCAGGGTGGGCTGGATGCCTAACACTACTACCATCCCCACTCATGGGGGGATGGATGGCTGCCACTACTACCATCCCCACTCATGGGTGGCTAGATGCCTACCACTAATGCCATCCCCACCCATAGGGGACTGGATGCCTACCACTACTACCATCCCCACTCGTGGGTGGCTAGATGCCTGCCACCCCCCACCCCCCTCATGGGGGGCTGGATGCCTGTCACTACTGCCATCCCCACTCATGGGGGGATGGATGGCTGCCACTAACACCACCCCCACTCAGGGTGGGCTGGATGCCTACCACTACTACCATCCCCACTCATGGGGGGCTGGATGCCTACCACTACTACCATCCCCACTCATGGGGGCTGGATGCCTACCACTACTACCATCCCCACTCATGGGGGCAGGATGCCTGTCACTACAACCACCCCTACTCATAGGACGGGTAATGCATGACACAACTAGCATACTCCCACATAAGGACTGTCTGTAAATTACATCCCACCCCCAACACCATGACAAGCGTGTGTGGTCTGTGTCAAATGCATACAACACTGAACATGACATTGAACATACAATGTGACCCCCTAACACATGTGTCACACATAATTGTGTGTGTGGCCTACACAATGCAAGCAGACCATGACCACTGTGGCAATGTGGCCCAAAGCCCCATCACCACAGTGCCCAAAAGGTAAGTGTGTGCACCATAGCTGAAGCACATTTTTGAACAGTGTGGCAATGGGGCCCAAAGCCCCATCACCACAGTGCCCAAAAGGCAAGTGTGTGCTCCATAGCTGAACCACATTTTGAACAGTGTGGCAATGGGGCCCTAAGCCCCATCACCACAGTGCCCAGAAGGTAAGTGTGTGCTCCATAGCTGAAGCACATTTTGAACAGTGTGGCAATGGGGCCCTAAGCCCCATCACCACAGTGGCCAAAGGTAAGTGTGTGCTCCATAGCTGAAGCACATTTTGAACAGTGTGGCAATGGGGCCCAAAGCCCCATCACCACAGTGCCCAAAAGGTAAGTGTAGTCCTGGTAAAAGCTGCTAAACCAAAAATGCAGGGATTATTCCTGGCCACACAACACCAAACACTACAGTGGCATTGTAGTGCTTGTGTCCCATAGCAACATAGATTGTGTGAGGCAAGCAGTGCAGTGCCAATGACACATCGTTCTAGCCATGTGCACACAAACATCAGCCATGGGGGCCCACATTGTCTACATTCACAAATAACACAATGACAGAAGTGAGCATCATAATGCAGACCCACATATCTGCAGCAATGGACACACAAATGTAGATATCCTGTGGAGACTGTAGATGTCATGTGAACAAATACCATACCATGGCAGCAATGGGACATACTAACCATGATCAATGTGCTGACTGATGACCTAGCAGTCCCAGGGCCAGCAGGGGAAAGCCAACAAACAACATACAGCCAATGGCAAACTAAAGATATGCCAATGCAGTGGTGCAAATGCACAAACACAAACAGGCAGACTCACACTGCATATCATACACAACAGGTGAGGGGGTTGTGTGCCAGTGTCCCCAGGCAAACACACAACACATGAGGAGGCCAGATTCACTAATACACAGATGTCAACACAGTCACATACAAAACTAACTCAGGGATTGGATTCCCCTATGTGGGCAAACAGGCGTTGTGAGATGAGAGGGAGCCCAAATTACACATGTCACACAAGCTTGTAGGAACAGCAACAAACACAGCAAGAGACAGAACCACCACAGCACTCCCCCAGGGACCCCACATTGTGGTGACACTAGCCTGCATGACAATCACACTGTGATGGCAAAGGTAGATGTCATCCACACTGTGAACCACAGCCATGTGTCCTGAGCAACAAACTACCATCACACCTATACAAGCACAAAGCACTCAGCATGGCCTGCCAGCCAAGGACAACATGGAGGTAGTGCCCCAGCCGTGCAACAACTCACATTTGCACACACTCAACGACACACACCTTGAACTCCACCAATGTGCAGCAGTGAAGCTCACATGGACTGCTGACATTGCACATGCACCCATGAAAATCCCAGTGGTGGTGGGGGAAATAAGGTGCAGAAACCCATCACACATGGCCAGTCAACAATACTTGTGAATGTCTGACACACTGCACAGTATGCCGTACATGGGCATGACGTCAAATCCACCCCAAACAATGGGATCCTGGCCATAGTCACACACCAATGAAGAAGCCAAGCTGACCCACAAAGGACACACATAGACAACTTCCAACATTGCAGCTCTGACCCTGAGGAGTGGCAGCAGTCACACACACAACGTGTCACAATCACTGAAAGCATACACAAACAGAAAATCACATTACTCGTGTAACCAACAAGTGCCAAGAGGAATCTTGACTGTGTCCCATCTGCGTTTGCCCACATCCCCAGCCCTGACAACAAAGACAACTAGGGATGACAACCTCATTAACATTAGTTTGCCATGCACCCACATCCCGGAGAAACCAGGTCCAAGATGCTGGATGAACACAGAACAACTCAGCAAGCATCACAAACAGGAACATCCGTAGGGACACAGCCTGTGTAGGAAAAGGAGAAGGGTACACGCACAGACATGCCTACACAACACACAACACGGGCACAGCCTATATCACGGAATCACGCACTGCCATGAGGGCACTCTACTCCTGTGGAAGGTCAGCTGTGCCAAACCTTGTCTGTGCACGACTCAAACCTGTCAGCAGAACACTCGGTCAGTGAGTCAACAACTACAACACACTGAAGGCTCTGCTCATATCAGCCTGGGCACGGGAGTGTCACGTCAGTCATCTGCATACACCCAAGACACGTGTCAAGCAACTTGCACTGTGTACACAGATGAGTCCTCCAAATTTGATGTGCCAAACTGCATGTCCATTGGAGACGGGCACACAGTCAGGGTACTAGGAACATTGGACAGTGGTAAGCCCACCAGATGTGCATCAGTGTAGGACAAAGATGGTAATCTACAAATGCTAAACGTACATCCCTGTGTCAAATGCTGAACATTACACCCTCAGACTGCAGCAAAGGATGCTATAGATCCAGACTAGATTAGGACACATATCCCATGGACCACATGGAGCCCATCACAGCAAAACTTCATTTACCTGATCTGAACACTATTACAACAGCAAATGCATGATTCCACACATCTACATCATGTACCTCCAAAGATTAACCACAAGTAAACAAAAAGAGGCTTTATTCAGCAAGTGTGCAACTCAAATCAAAAGTCCAAAATAAACTAAGGCCAATGGCCAGTCCAAATATACAGTCCCAACAGGGTGATGTGTGACAACTTGTCAACAATTGCTTGCCTGCACAGGTACGGACAGGGGACATCCCCCTTGGAGGGGCATACGAGGGGCAGGCCAGGCACCGCAGGGACAGGATCAGGGGATGCCAGAAGGAGGCAGTGAAGGGGAGGTGGGTGCAGGAGTGTCACCGGCAACTGCAGTGGAGGTGTCTGACTCAGGGGGGCTGGCACCACCGCAGGGCTCAAGTCAGATGGTGTTGGTGCTGCAACCACTGCAGTGGGCTGGTCAGATGGAGTGGACTGGGTCCCCAATGCAGTGCCCGAGTCAGACGGGGTGGTTGTGGACTCCACCGCAGTGCATGACTCCAAGGTAGTGGAAGGGGGGCAGAAGAGCTGGGCAGGACAGAGGGGGGACACGGTCTCCACACCAGTGGCACAAACAGGCAGAGCGTCTGGTTTGGGGGTGGAAGAGCAAGTGGCAGGGGGAGGGCCTAAGCAGTTTGGGGATGCGGTATCGGTGTGTGGGGGAACCTGGGGCAGGGTGTGGCGGTGGAACCTGTGGAGTGGTGGCCTGGGGGATGGAGGTGAGAGACTGGGTGGTTGACTTGCAGGGCGGTGGCGGGGTCTTGCTCTTCCGGGACCGGGGGACTTGCGGGTGGGGGCTCACTCTGCCTGCGCCTGGGGGAGGGTGTCCGGGGGCGACGGGCACTCCCCTCTGTGTGGGTGGACTTCCTCTTCCCCCGGTATGCTGGATCAGCGGGATTGGAGGGGAAGAGGCCGAGGTCACTGAGGAAGAGCTGCTGATCAGGTGGGGTTGCAGGTGAGGCAAGGGAAGGGGTCTTGGAGGGAGAGGATCTTGAGGATTGCGGAGTGACTGTGGTTGCCTGTGTGTGTGTGTGTTCCCCATCCCCTGTGTCTGTGGTATCAGTCCCCTGAGGATGCTTGTGTGCACGTCTTGCCTTTCTCTTGGGTGTGTCTGTGCTGCTCGTGTCTGTGTGTTTGGGTGACTGTGCAGGTGTGCATGTGCTTTGGACAGGTAGGGGGCAGGAAGTGTGGATGGGGCAGAGGTGGGAGGGGTGAGGGACTGTTGGAGGAGGGACACTGCTGCCGTCAGGGAGGAGTCCATGGACTTATTGCTCCTCTGTAGGGCAGACATACCCGTCGAGATGCCCTCCATGAACGACACCAGCTGTGTCAACAGAGTGGTGTGTGCATGGAGGACACTCAGCATTGCTGTCTGCCCTACATGGAGCTGCCGAAGGAGGTACACAGACTCCTCACTCAGGGCAGCAGGGGACACAGGGGCAGGGGTGCGGTGCCTGGCACGTAGGAGACACGCTCCCGAGTACGGGAGCCTCCACGGACCTCAGGAATGGGAGCCAATGGGAGGGCGGTGGTGGTGGTGGTGGCGGGGCCAGACAGACTAGCTGGCCTTTGGTGGCTGCTGACACCCGCCTCCACAAGGGAGTCATCCTCCGAGCTGCTGTGGTCCTCAGCTGAGGTGGATGGTGCTGAGGACTCCTCGGTGTGGCTCCCCTCGCCCTCCGTGCCACTGGGTCCCTCTGACCACTCGTCCGATGCTGACCCAGTCTGGCTCCGCTGCTCCTCCTGGTCCGTGGAGCTGTCCCCTCCTGTGGCCGTGGATGTATCTGCAAACAATTAGGGAAACAGACAAACATCAGTCACCTGCACTGACCGCACACACCACAGTAAGTACAGCACATTACAGAGCAAGCCCTGGCATCCTTAGTTGAACATTGCCTAAAGTCCCCACACAGATTCGGGAAGCCAATTGTCAGTCTGATGGTCAACCATGGGACTCACACCCCTCCTGCCCTTGCACCCATCTGTCTGGTGCCTGTCTGATGGTAAGACCCCAGTGCGGACACATGCACCACCTACACAGTTGTTGGACATTGCAGGGAACACGGTGAAGTATGTGAACATGCACACATCACATCTCTTGCCACTGAGTCAGTGCAGGTGTCCGGATAAAGGGATGGCCAGAGTCTAAATAGAAATGCATGTGATGCATACCAGCACCAGACACCTTGATGCACCCATGTCCGGATAGTCAATGCCACAATGGGGTGCATGTTGCACATGTCACTCCCCTGCAGGATCAGTCTCAGGAAGTTTAATGCCATGACACAGGAATGCGTGCAAAGTCATACATTACTGTCTCAAGTCACATGGCCATGGCAGCCTGCCAACAACAGTCTGCACTGTGTCACAATCCGAGGGCATGGGGAATGCAAGTTATGTGACTGACAAGTGCACATGTCCATCCCCCAAATACCACATCATCTGTACTACTATTTGTCCACGTCATACCAACTGGACATATGGGGGACATGAAACACAACTCTCTGAACATGAGCACCTCACAGTGTGCTGTGAATCACAACACAGCTGCCTGAAAGTCACAGTCGCAAACACCTGTGTGCACAGTCAAGTGATCAGACACCTATAAGTCACAGAAGTATCGTCTATCATGGTGACATCTCAGATGGCATGCTGAGCCCTAACCCATAAACATACCAGTAGTCCTGACAACGAAGACACAGCACAATGAGACAGAGGCAGACACCTGAGGGTACATTTCACTGATCACAACATGCCAGATGATACACGGGAGTGGGAGTACAGAGTGTATTGCATGCCCTGGAGTAGGCATGACTGTCCAGCTCCACCTGTAAGAGGGATGAGTCCTGGACAGTAGGCAGGTGGCTAAGCATGTGTGACACACTGGATACACATACTCCTGAGGCCCAAACATTGTTCCCACCAGCAGCATGGGTGTGTGCCAAATTCCCCAGGGACATGTGGTGAGTCAGAGCAGCAAGCGGACCACATATCAAAGTTACACCCAGATTACATGTCAGAACTTAGGCATTGTGTAAGCAATTGACCCACCCATGAATCGCACAACATAGTCACGGGAACAAATGCTGTCCCCCAGCTTGAGCAAAGCTAAATGCAATGACACAGTCCCCAAATGACACAATTTCCTGACTATAAGGGCCACACATATGCGTATCAGAGGAGAAGTGGGCATGTCACAAATGAGGGACATGGGTCCTGGACCACATGACTGATGTACTGTGGAAGTTTAACCAGGCCAGAGGAGGGCACATAGCATGTCAGACAAAGTGCACAGTGCAGTCATGGACTCACCCCCTCCTTGCTGCTGTCTGTCCTTCAGCTGCCCATCCAGGTCAGGGAAGACCACCGCCAGGATCCGGAGCATGTGGGGGTCAGGGTCCGGTGTCCGCCCCTCCTGCGAGGAGGCGACAGCTTCAGCTGGATCCTTGCGATCCTCCGGGTCCAGCCACGAAGGTCCTGCCACCTCTTCTGGCAGTTGCGGATCCTGCGCCTGTAGACCCCCACGGATCTTACTTTCCGGGCGATGGTCAGCCAAATTTCCTGCTTCTGGTGGGCATCAACCTGTGAGGATGACAAAGTGAAAAGGCCATTACTACACATGCAACATATACGTGCATCACACAGTTGGATATACATGTCTCAATCACAGGGGCATATGATGTACACAGGCAGTGCAACAATGGCTATGAACAGTTTGCCAGCAGTCACTACATGGTATCATTGCATGGGAAGTAAACCTAGTTGGAATGCACTGTTACTGCACTGTACCAGTTCAGTGCATGTAACTACACACTTTGGGGTGTGACAACTACTCAGTGGGCATGCTAGCCAGTGGTGTGCACACTGAAAGCCCTGCTAGTCAGACAACATGCACAATTAGTGAGGCAGTGGACAGCACACTCACCTGCTCCCCTGGTTTCCCATACAGCTTGCTGTACTGTGGAAGGAGGCTGTCCAGCAGGGCCTGGTTCTCCTCAAGGCTGAAGGCTGGGGCTCTCTCCACAGTACGTGCCATTGCAGGAGCCAGAGGATGCATAAACAGCAGCAGTGTTGGTGGCAGATGTCGTCCTGGAGCATGTAGTGCAGGCAAGTGAGCTCTCAGGGGAACAGCCAGCATTATATGTGTGCTGCAGAGGCAGATACTGTCCCATGTGTCCAAAGTGATAGGTCCAAGTCGTTTGCATCTTCTGAATTTGACCAATCCATGGAATAGCAGCACTAATACACGCCCACAGCATCCTTCAAATCTTCAACTTCATGACACCCATGATTTTGCAACATTGTTGTGGCTGGCCAACTGAATTCACTGCATCAGACTCGTTGGAGCTTCGAAAACGCGTCCGTTGCCATGCCAGGCCCCAGCCAATGTGTGCGCACCGTTCTGTCCATTGCTGTACAACGCGTACCAGGCATACAACGCGTACCCGCTCACATACAATGCAATGGGCCGGCCGGGCACACCGATCGGTCCATTGCTGTACAACGCGTACCAGGCATACAACGCGTACCCGCTCACATACAATGCAATGGGCCGGCCGGGCACACCGATCGGTCCATTGCTCTACAACGCGTACCCGCTCACATACAATGCAATGGGCCGGCCGGGCACACCGATTGGTCCATTGCTGTACAGCGCGTACCAGGCATACAACACGTACCCGCTCACATACAATGCAATGGGCCGGCCGGGCACACCGATCGGTCCATTGCTCTACAACGCGTCCCTGGACAGGTCACACGCATATGTCACCATGCTGGTCACTGGTGAACCTATGCCAGCCACATTTACTTTCCAGGGACTCAGGGGCACACCTACAACACCACACCCAGTCCACACTGTATATAAGGCATGTGTGGCAGCATAACCTTATCTGTGTATGGGGGTGAACATGTGGATTTTGGGGTGGCACTTGGGGGCAGACACACCCAGGCTGTGCACGTGTTCATGGGGACAGGGTCCTTTGTGTGTTGTGCACCTGACCACTGTGGTGTGCAACTTTTCATTTCTGAGCATGTGTCATGGTCACATTTCCAGGTTGTGTATGTGTATGACATGTCACATACCCCCAGGCTCACATGTGGGAAGGCATGTACGTCACAGGGTGGCCCATTCCAACAATAGTGATGTCCCTCCACAGTCTGTGTGCATGTTGTGTATCACATGTCTCTGACTCCATGTGCACAATGGGAGACAGTCTCCACATCCACGTGGTTTGTGCATGAACTTTGATGGTGTGTGTCTGTGTGTCACAGACGTCCATGTCTGTCCTGCAGAGGCTACAGGGGCCACTACCTGTGGGTGTCATGTTTGTTTTTCTGACGTGTACATGATACGCCATGTCATGCCAGTGTCCATGTGGCAAGACAGGGTCCCTGGGAATCTACCTGTCAATGAGCTGTGATGCCTGTGGAGCATCTGTCCAGACATGTCACTGTGGTATGTGTGTGGAACGTGAGAGCAGTTAATGGGTACTGTGACACAGCCTAATGGTGTCCCATAGCACACCCTGGAACCTGTTGTCAACACTTGTTGAACAGAGATGTTAGATGATGTCCATGTAGGTGCCATATATGTCCAAACGGAACGACACACACATCAAGTACTTGTGTTTGTTAATGATGTATCATGTGAAATTGAGTATGGTGAACGGCACATAGGTGGGGTGACTGACAATCTTGCTTTCTTCACCTATGCACTGCAGGGCTCCTGCTGTCCATCGACCATTCCCAGACCTGGCAACGATGGTGGAACGTGACAGCATCCGACGGTACCGCTTCACCAGGCAGCTGATTGAGGATTTGGCAGTGCGGTTGGACCCACATTTGCAGCCTGGCCGGCCGTATCCTACAGCGCTGACCCCCAAGGTGAAGGTGATGGCAGCCCTACACTTCTTTGCCACCGGTACCTTTCAACACACTGTGGCAACTACTGGTGGGATGTCACAGACTATGTTCAGCCGTGTGCTACGCGATGTTTTGGGGGCAATGTTGAGATACCTCAACCAGTACATCTATTTCCCAACACGTCAACGACTCACTGACGTCAAGAGTGACTTCTATGCCCTGGGGAGGATGCCACATGTAATTGGCTCCATTGATGGGACACATGTGGCTTTGATACCACCACAGGCACATGAGCAGGCATACCGGAACCGTAAACATTACCATTCGATCAATGCTCTGGTGGTATGTCTTGCAGATATGACCATCTCACATGTGTGTGCCCGTTTCCCGGTTCGGCACACGATGCCTACGTGATGAGGAGTAGTCGCATCCCGAGGATGATGTCACAGATGCCGAACCAGCGTGCCTGGCTTGTTGGTGTGTACTGACTTTGTACCATTGTGTGTGTTCTGCTATGTTGTTTTCCGCACACATTTTCAAATCGGCTAATGTGCAATTGTCTGTCTGTAGGTGACTCGGGATACCCCAACATGCCGTGGTTGCTGACACCCCTCAGGAACCCTGTGACACCAGCCCAGATGCGCTACAATGAGGCACATGGTCGGACGAGGAGGGTGATTGAGCGGACCTTTGGTCTCCTGAAGAGCCGCTTCCGCTGCCTGGACAAGACAGGAGGGGCCCTCCCATATGCCCCAGCAAAGGTGTGCAAGATTGTCATCGTCTGCTGCATGCTACACAACCTGGCAGTGCGGAAGGAGTTGCCTCTCATCCTGGATGACGATGACCAACGTCCGCCACCTGTGGAAGATCCTGGCCTGGGTCACGATGCCAGTGAAGATGATGATGATGATGATGATGGTGATGTCTGCACACAGCTCATCACCAACTTCTTCAGCTGAATGTGAGTCTCCAGAGGGTTGTAATGTCAATGATTTGAGTTTGCATGATATGTGTGTGTGGTGCTCTGGTGCTGTTTGAGTGTGGCCATGTGCTACTTGACTGGATGCGTGCAGCGATGTGTCCTTGCAGGTGGTCTGTACTGCCCAACAGTGTTGACATGCTAACTTGGTTTTGTGTAGTTATCTCGTGACATGTATTAGACATGAGTATTGCCGTTCTGTGCTGTTCTTCAGTGGTTTTGACTGTGTGTCATGTCTGTCCTTCACAGGGTGCTGCCGGAGTTGTCTGATCAACTTGGATCCCCGAATCCATGATTCAACTTCCAAGGTGGAAGCAGTCGTTTCCCTACAGGTGATGTGCCACACACCCCTGGACTTTCTATCTTCTGCACTTTTTGACTTTGTGGCCACAGCCAGGTTGGATTAGCTTGCATTTGTAGTGGAAACAACATGTTGCAAATGTGTAATAAACCTGTGCTTCACTTTGGGATGTGCGTTGTCTGTAGTCACACATCTGACTGACATTTGCTTACTGCACCTGTAGTCTAGTTGACAGTGACTGTGAATAGGTGGCGTGTCTGTGCATTCCACTGTATTTAGTTGCAACATCAGTATAGGTGATGAGTCTGATGGCCCTGGTGTGTATGTGTTGTGTGGCCCTAGTGGTGTGTCTCCCTCATATGTGTCACGTCGCCATGACTGACATGACGGTGTTGGACTTGCTGTAGCAGTTAGCATGCACAGTGTCATTTAGCAGATCACCATCTACATGACAAAAACCACGTTGGAATCACAACAGAGGCAGATATGGTGTATTGGTGAGTTTATTTACATACAGGTGTGAGGATGGTGCACAGGATGGTGGGTGCTGTACATAGAAATTGGAATCCAAAGTTCCCATGTGTATTGGAAGTCTTGGTAGCTGAAATGTCCAGAGTAAAGTCCACAGTCATCTGATAAATTTGGCCAACTAGAGCTCCCATGTCATGTGGGAGAGTTGGGTTGGCTTCGACAGGGCGTGCAGTTTGCACACAGAGGAAAAGTTCCAGAACAGGTGTTGGCTTCCTGGGGGATGTAGATGGCCATCGGCCTCTCAGTTTGGCCTCCTCGGACGGCCCCTCTTCTTGGGGGGGACCCTCAGGTGCAGGCTGCGGCGGTGCAGGGGACTCTCTGCCAGAGTCCTCCTCCCTCCCTGTGGCATTTGCAGTTGTTTCAGCAGCAGTTGTTGTGGGCACACAGGGAGGTGAGGCCATGTTGGTGCTGATCTGGCGGAGGCATGTCAGTATGTCCCTATGCACCGCTGTCAGTTGTTCCAATGTGTCCCACTTGGACTCCATGCCAGACATGTGTGTCTCGACACGTGACATGTGTGTCTCGACATGTGACATGTGTGTGTCGACACGGGACATGTGGGAGTCCAAGCGGGCATGATGGGCAGCCTGCTGCTGTTGTATGTCCTTGAGGATCCCCACTACCTGGCTGACCTCTCCGGTGCTAGTCTGGTACGCATCCGCAATGCGTGCCAGTTGTGGGTCATCATGCAGTCCAGATCCCTCTGCAAAGAGCGACCTATGTCTACCACCCCTCCCACCACCCCTGGCGACACGTGCAGGACCTGCGGTGGCACGCACAGGTGACCGTGGGCCCACTTGGGTGTTGTTCCTGGGCTCGTTGTCACCAGCTCCAGTTTGGGCCTGGGTCCCTGCCCTGTTGTCATCTGTGGTCCTTGGTCTGTCCGTGTTGGCAGGGGTGGCCTGTGTGTTGGCAGTTGTTGGAGGGGTGGGTGCAGGGGGTGCAGATGTTGGTCCTGCTGGTGCTGCATGATGACTCACACCGGAGGGTCCAGCTGGTTCTTCGCCATCCGAGGAGTGCAGTGGCTGATCCACACCAGTGAGCTCAGTGTTCCCCGGAGCCTGGGACAGGGACTCCTCCTCGTCTGCTGCTGTGTCCCCATCATCACCTGTTTTGGGGAGAGACACAGATTGTATGTTATGTTTCTACTGGCATCAATTGTTCAAACACCTGACAGTTGTGACTGTACCTCTGGATGTGGGCCAGGACATTGCATTCTCCTAAATTGTGACAGTCAGAGAGTGATATTGGTGTAGCACATTGTCCTGCCAACCTGTGGCATGTCAATGTGTATGTTGAGGTGTGTGCATGACCAGCATTGGTGGTATTTGGTTGCCATCCAGGCCTCCTTCTCCCCCAGCCCAGTTATCCCACCATGAAGCGTGCTTCCATTGCAGGGAGTGCAAGTTGTCTTTCAGGATGTCAGTCAGTGGTGTCCTGCTGTTGGTTGTTGCACAGTTCCCAGCAGGGCCTTGTGCTCCCCCAGCAGTACCCAGTGTCAGCCATCTTGTGAGTCCTTTTCCACTCCCTGTGATGTGAGCATGGTTGAGAGTGGTGTTGATGGGCCAATTGTGAGGGTGAGCAATATCTGTGCCTACAACTCCCATCATGCTATTGCCTCCACCCCCTTCCCAGCATGCCCATCCTTCCTTCCTTTTGACTCTGCTTCCCTGTGGGGTGGGGTGCCTGTGCTGACAGGATGGCTGGGAGTGTTGTCCTGGCAGTTGTTTGGCTACAAGTCCCAAGAGTGTCCCTGTGCTTCACACAGCATAACCCAGGGTGGTGGTTCTTTGTGGGATCTTCAGTTAGGATGTGAGGCATTGCATTCTCCCAGGTGGGTTATGTGGAGTTAGTGTTGAGGGGGTGTGTGAGGGGAGGTGCTTGTAACTATGGTCAGTGCTGTGAGTCCTCCTTCCCACCCAGCCAGATATCCCACCATGGGACGTGCTTCCATTGCAGGGAGTGCAAGTTGTCTTTCAGGATGTCAGTCAGTGGTGTCCTGCTGTTGGTTGTTGCACAGTTCCCAGCAGGGCCTTGTGCTCCCCCAGCAGTACCCAGTGTCAGCCATCTTGTGAGTCCTTTTCCACTCCCTGTGATGTGAGCATGGTTGAGAGTGGTGTTGATGGGCCAATTGTGAGGGTGAGCAATATCTGTGCCTACAACTCCCATCATGCTATTGCCTCCACCCCCCTTCCCAGCATGCCCATCCTTCCTTCCTTTTGACTCTGCTTCCCTGTGGGGTGGGGTGCCTGTGCTGACAGGATGGCTGGGAGTGTTGTCCTGGCAGTTGTTTGGCTACAAGTCCCAAGAGTGTCCCTGTGCTTCACACAGCATAACCCAGGGTGGTGGTTCTTTGTGGGATCTTCAGTTAGGATGTGAGGCATTGCATTCTCCCAGGTGGGTTATGTGGAGTTAGTGTTGAGGGGGTGTGTGAGGGGAGGTGCTTGTAACTATGGTCAGTGCTGTGAGTCCTCCTTCCCACCCAGCCAGATATCCCACCATGGAACGTGCTTCCATTGCAGGGAGTGCAAGTTGTCTTTCAGGATGTCAGTCAGTGGTGTCCTGCTGTTGGTTGTTGCACAGTTCCCAGCAGGGCCTTGTGCTCCCCACAGCAGTACCCAGTGTCAGCCATCTTGTCAGTTGTTTTCCACTCCCTGTGATGTGAGCATGGTTCAGAGTGGTGTTGATGGGCCAATTGTGGGTGTGACCAATATCTGTGCCTACAACTCCCATCCTGCTATTGCCTACACCCCCTTCCCAGCATGCCCATACTTCCTTCCTTTTGAGTGGACTTCACTGTGTGTGAGTGTGACAGCAATGGCAAGATGGCTGACAGTGTGGTCCTGTTGTTTGTTGGTGCCCAGTTCCCAGCAGGGCCTTGTGCTCCCCACAGCAGTAGCCAGTGTCAGCCATCTTGTCAGTTGTTTTCCACTCCCTGTGATGTGAGCATGGTTCAGAGTGGTGTTGATGGGCCAATTGTGGGTGTGACCAATATCTGTGACTACCACTCCCATCATGCTATTGGCTACACTGACTTGACCAGCATACACAGAATTCCTTCCTTTCAGTGAGCTTCCCTGTGAGGTGGTGTTCTAGTGGTGGGTAAATATCTGGGAGTATTTGTTGGTTCTATTTGTGCCACTGCCTTGCTGTATTTGTTGTTAGGTTTGTAGATGTCATGACACAGTTACATATCACTATGAGATGGCAGGTATTGTGTTTGTCTGACTAGCATTCACATCTTGGGATGGATATCTTTTGGTTGCTGTGTATTTGCTAAGTGTGCATGGTTTGCCTATCCCCTTGACTGTGATGTGTGTGTGTTGTCACACCATATTGTGTATATTAGTTGTGTACTCACCAGGCTCTGGGATGTCTGTTAGTCCGTATACGCTCACTGGTGGTAGGATGGCCCGCACCTTCTCCTCCCAGGGCCTGAGGTATACTGGTTTTGCAGGAGGGCCACTGCCGGTGTGCTGGCTGAGGAGGTAGTCCTTTTGAGTAGGTCCCTGACCCTCCTGCGCACATCATACCACCTGTTCTGGATGTCTTCCTTTGTGCGCAAACATGGTGATTGTGCGTTGACCCTGTCGACAATCCTCGCCCACATCTTGGTTTTCTGCGACATGGGGGTCTGTTGTACCAATGTACCAAACAACTGTGGCTCTACCCTGAGGATCTCGTCTACCAGGACTTCCAATTCACAATCTAGGAACTTATGGTTCTTCTTTGGGGGCATGGTGATGGGTGGTGGTGGTGATTGATGTGTGTGTGTGTGCAAGTGGGGGGTGTGAGTGTAGGTTTAGCTGGGTGTGTGTGAGGGTGCTATTTGTAGGTGTGGTAATGGTGTGTGGCTTGTGTGATGTATGAGCTGTGAGTGTGTCTGTGGTTGCTGTGTGATGGTGTTCTGTCTGGCAGGTCAGTGGAATTTGCAAGGGATCATGGTAGGGATTTGTGGCCTTTATGTAGGTGGAGTTGGAGGTGTGTCCTTGTTCCATTTTTTCTTCCTCCCTGTATTTATTGGCTTAGTGGTCGCTTGTTTGGCCCTTTTTTAAAAAAAAATTCCTTGGTGTTTTTGGTGCATGTAGGAGTCATTCTTGTGTCCGAGTAGGACGCTGCAGTTGTCTGGTGCGATCTTGTCCGACTCGTTCCCGCTGTGTGTCAGCTAGGTTTCATATGCGGCGTACGAGTCGGTCGCGTAGTATTGGGTTGCTTCGGCTGGGTTTTGTATGCGTGTCGGTCGTACGGCTTGTGCTCCGGGCGAGTCGGTCGTGTTTTGCACGCACAGCATCGTACTACGCGGGTCGAGTTCGCGGGTACGTTTCGTTCGGGTTCAATGCGAGTGCGTGTCGGTCGGTTCATTTCGCGTGATTTCCCGGCCGGATGGCTTGTTTCCGTCCGGCTCGGTCGGTCGTTTTGTATTCCGTCCGAGTCTGTCGGATTTCACATGCATTTCATCGTACTACCCGGGTCGTGCGGCGCCGGTCCGAGTCGGTCAGACTAAATTCCCGTACCGAGTCGGTCGGTATGTTTTCCGGCCTGAATCGGAATCGGCCCCTCTGTGTTTGAAAATACCACTTTTAGAAAGTAGGTATTTTCTTGCCTAACATTCCAAGCCTGCCTCTGCTGGGTTGTGTATTCCTTGTCTGGAGTTTGAGTGACAGGGGCTGGGGGTGGCTCCAGGAGACAGGGTGAGTCAGCACAAGGCTGAATAGAGAGATCTGCATCCAGAGTGGAGGGAGGAGTTGCACCTGGGTCTGAATAGGGCTGTGCCTGCCTTCCACAATGCTGGCTCCCCCTCCTGCTGGGCGGCTGAGCACCCTGCCCCACATTCTGAAAGGAAAGAAGGAGTCCTGTAAACAAAGTGCTCCAGGACTGACCAGAACTGGTTTTGGACTAGGCAAAGGCCTCTCTGCCTTCAGAGAACAAAGAGAAAAGGTGTATAAAAAGGGGACCCAGACCCCTAGGAAATTAGATCACTTTTGGGAAACAAGAAGAAACCTTTGCTGAGGAGCGGAACCAAAAAGAAACTGAGGAGAAGACTATCCCTAAGCTAGAGGGATCTGCTTGCAGTGGTTGCCTGACTGCCAAAGAAAGGAGAAGGGAACTTTGTGTGTACTTTCATCAACTTGTGAAGGATCTCCAAGGGCTTGATTTCAGAGCTTGCCTCCTGCTGAAGTCTCAGGAACAACAGATTTCACCCACCAGCTCCCCTGTATTCCCTTGCTGGGAATTTGGACCTTCTGACACACTTGCGTGTCGCTGGGAGCGCGACTCAAGACGAAGAAGCGTGTCGCCTCCGCAGCCGCTGCATCTCGCATCGCCGGAGAAGAGTGTCGACGTCGCATCAGACGCCGGCGCATCCCCGAAGAAGCACGCCGCTGACACCCTCGCATCCTTCGAAGCGCCTCGCAGCACCGGAGAAAAGTGTCGCCGTTGCATCCCCGGGGCAGAGCATCGACCTCGCATCAGACGCCGACGCATCGCATCACGAGGCGCCCCGCATCCCAGGAGAAGATCGTCGACCTCGCATCAGACGCCGTCGCATCGCCAGGGAAGCGTGTCGCAGGGCCTGTCGCGGCTCCAAAGATTCATCAAAATCGCCGCATGGCCGTCGGGCGTGCACGCATCACCCCTTCGTTGTCGCAACATCAAGAAGACGCCACTTTGTTTCTTTGCACCGGATCTTCATCGCATCACGGCGCTGCTTGTCGCATCGCCACAGAAGCACAGTAAGAAACCGACGCATCACCTCCCCACGCCGAGAAGAACCGATGCATCACTGTTCCCTGCGCATCAGTAGGGAACCGACGCATCACCGTTCTTGCGTGTAAGGAACCGACACATCACCTTCCCTGCACCACTTTTGTTGTATCGCGTTATGCATCTCAGGTACATTGAACTCAAAGTGTCGCATTTCCATTTTAAGAGACTTAAGCTAATTCTACCATCTTTAAAGTACAGTATTGTGGATTATTTTTGTCATTTATGGTCTTGTGGTAAATCTATATAAAATATACTTATTTTTACAATACAACCTGTGTGGTGTCCATTTGTAGTGTTGTCACTGGATTACTGTATGTGTTCACAAATGCTTTACACACTGCCTCTGAACTAAGCCTGTCTGCTCGTGCCAAGCTACCAAGGGGGTGAGCAGGGGTTATTTCAGGAGTGTACCCCCTTACCCTGACTAGAAGCAAGGGTCCCTATTTGGACAAAGGTACCTCCCTCTGCCAACTAGAGACCCCCAGTTCTAACATTGGTGGTCAGCGGTGAGGATTCTGGACTTGCATTTGTGACTCATGTACAGTGATTGGTGAACACTACCTAGTGAGTGCAGACCAAAACGTAACCACATACTTTTGGTAGATATTCTTCTCTGGGACTTTCTATTTTTGCTAAACACTGCCAAGTTTAACCATCATGGATAAAGCATCCATTACATCTGTTGATTGTGCTTGGGAAGAGGAGAAACTAGAATGCTACAATGTCAAACAGCTGAAGCACTTCTCCAGGAAATTTAAAGTTGCTATGACCGGAATCACCAAGAAGGATGAGTTCCAAAAGACGCTGAGTGCCTGGGTTGAAGCAAGGAGCACCCCTGAGCTTGTGGAGGGGGCTGAAGGAGCAGAAGGGCAGCTGGATGGGCCAGTGGGTCCAGGGGAGAGGAGAGCACCTTCCCCCATAGGTAGCAGTGTTTCTGCCAGAGGTCTGTCCCCAGAAGAGCTGGAGGACAGAGAAAAGAGTAGGATGCATGAGATGGAGCTGACCAAGCTCAAGTTCAAGGGGCAGTTGGAGTTTGAATTGCAATCTAGAAAGTTGGCCTTAGAAGAGAAAAGAATGGATCAGGAGCATGAAAAAAGTTTGAGGGAGATGGAGTTCAGAGCCAAGAATTTAGAGATTACTCCCTCTGGTGGCAGCACACCGTCCGTGCCTGTTGAGGCTAGGGTGTATATTCCTAAGGATGTGGTTAAGGAGTTTTTAAGAATGATGATATTGGGCAATGGTTCAAGGCCTATGAGCTAGCCATGACTTCCCACCGGGTCCCTGAGAAGGATTGGGGAGCGGGGTTATGGGGTCGGTTCCTTAGTGAGGGGCGGGATACCTTGTTGGACTTGCCCTCTGAAGTCTATAATTCCTACAGCCACATGAAGAATGCATTGATGACCAGGTATGGGTTGACTCCTGAACTCTATAGGCAGAGGTTCAGGAACTGTAAGAAGATTGAAGACAGTACCTGGGTTGAGTATGTGACCTTTTTTGCAGAGCCTTGGATGGTTGGGTAAAGGGTAGCAAAGCAAATGATTTTCAGGCGCTCTTTGATTTGATTGCATGGGAGCACTTGTCCAGTAATTGTTTTCCTGAGCTACGCCAGCACCTGATTGATAGTAGGCTGACTAACCCTAGGCAGCTTGCTGAGGAGGCGGACCGCTGGGTGAGCACCCGGGTCCACAAGGGTCACGTGGGAGACTCTGCCAAGGGTGGGCAGGGTCCCCAGCAGAAGAGTGGGGGGGACAAGGGTAAACAGAGGGAGTTCCAGAAAGGGCCCCAAAGTAAACCCCAAGGGAACCAAGGGAAAGGTTCCCAGCCTCCCCTGAGAAGAAGCACGGGCCCGACAGGTCCACCTGTTCATAGGGGACCCCTGGTGTGCTACAAGTGTGGCGCCCTAGGCCACAAGGCCAATGATCCCCATTGCCCTATGTTTGGAAAGCCAGCACCCCCTGGTGCAGTCCCCCGGCAGTTGGCTAGTGTAGCCCTGGGGAGGAGATGGGTGCCCAAGGTGGGCGGGATCCTGTAGTATTGTCCCTTGTCTCATTAGGAGACTCTGAGATGGTCCCTAGGACCCAACTGCCTGAGAACACTAAGAAGTACAGGCAGTGGTTGACCATCAATGGCCATAGGGTGGAGGCTCTGAGAGACACAGGAGCCAGTGTGACAGCTGACAAGTGTCACCTGGTGTCTAAAGAGCAGGTGGTCCCTGATGCATTCTATCCAGTTGTTGCCGCTGACAACACAGAGAGCCACTGCAAGGTGGGTCAGGTTCCCTTTGAGTGGGGGCGTCTCTGGTACTCTTCAAGTAGCTGTGAGGCCAGCCATGCCTGTTGACAGTTTGTTAGGGAACGATTTGGAGAGCTCCCTTGGGCTAAGGTGGAGCAGAGTGCTCATTTGGAGATGTTGGGCTTGCCTGATTGGGCGTGTGTGACCACCCGGTCCATGGCAGCCAGAGGTGTTCAAGAGGACCTGGAGCCTGAGAGGGAGGCCCAGGTGCCTGCCGGAGAGAGAAGAAGCAGGGGGCGTGGGAAACCGGCCCCCGAAGTTCCCACGGTCCAGGAGGAGGCAGACCCTGAGGGGGATGCCCTGGAGCCTACAGGGGAACAGGTAGCTGAACTGGGGGACCTGCCTGAGCTGACCCATTGGCAGCAAGATGGAGGACCCTCCAGGGAGGAGTTCTGTGAGGAGCAGAACAAGTGCCCTTCTCTCGTGGATCTGAGGCAACAGGCCACAGACCAGGCAGCAGGTGATCAGTCTAGATCACATTGGATCTACTGGGAGAATGGTCTCCTGTATAGCGAGCCTAAGGTTGCTGAGCCTGGGTCAGCCCGTGTGCTGGTGGTACCCCAGCGCTTCAGAGCCTTCCTACTGGGTTTGGCTCATGATGTGCCTTTAGCAGGACATCTGGGGCAGGACAAGACCTTTGAAAGGCTTATCACCCATTTCTTTTGGCCCCAGATGCGCAGGAGTGCCGCCACTCACTGCAGGACCTGTCAGACTTGCCAGGCAAGTGGAAAGAGTGGGAGGAAGCAGAAGGCTCTTCTCCAGCCATTCCCTGTAGTCAGCACCCCTTTGAACGGGTGGGTATTGACATTGTGGGGCCACTGGACCTCAAGACAGCCATGGGCAACAGGTTCATCCTGGTCTTGGTGGACCATGCCACCCGGTACCCTGAAGCCATCCCTCTGAGGACAGTGACGGCCCCCGTGGTGGGACGGGCACTGATGGGAATTTTCTCCTGTGTGGGGTTCCCTCAAGAGGTGGTGTCTGACAGAGGTACTAACTTTATATCCAAGTATATGAAGTCCCTGTGGCAGGAGTGTGGTGTAACGTACAAGTTCACCACTCCTTACCACCCCCAAGGAAATGGGTTGGTTGAGAGATTCAACCGGACCCTGAAGGGCATGATTATGGATCTGGAAGAACCCATGAGGCGTAAGTGGGACGTCCTCTTGCCATGCCTTCTTTTTGCATACCGTTAGGTGCCACAGAAGTCTCTAGGGTTCAGCCCCTTTGAGCTTCTGTATGGTCACCCAGTGAGAGGACCTCTGAGTTTGGTCAAGGAAGGCTGGGAGCAATCTCCCAGGAAACCTCCCCAGGATGCATATAGCTACATGCTGGCCTTCAGGAACCAAACTAGGCGTTTCAGGCAACTTGCTGAGGCAAATCTGGAAGCCAGCCAGGAGGAAATGAAGCAGTGGTACGACCAGAATGCCACTCTGGTTCAGCTTCAACCTGGTCAGAAAGTGTGGGTCATGGCCCCAGTGGAGCCCTGTGCGCTCCAGGATAAGTGGACCGGACCCTTTGAGGTGGTGGAGCGCAAAAGTCCTGTTACCTACTTGGTGGACATGCGGTCTCCCAGGAACCCCTTGCGGGTTCTGCACGTCAACCGCCTGAAGCCCCACTTGGAGAGGTCCCAAGTGGGCATGCTCTTAGCTACAGATGCTGGGATGGAGGAGGAGACCGAGCCTCTTCCTGACCTCCTGTCAGCCCAAGAGCAAGATGGATCAGTGGAGGGTGTGAACCTCTCTACCTCCCTGACACCTGAGCAGCAAGGTGACTGTCGCCAACTGTTGGGGCAGTTTCCTGACCTGTTCTCCCTGGTTCCTAGTGTCACTGACTGGTGCGTCCATGATGTGGACACTGGGGACAGTCTTCCTGTCAAGCACAAGGCTTACAGGGTGACTGACAGGGTGAGAGCTTGCATCAAGGAGGAGGTCTCCAAGATGTTTGCATTAGGGGTAATTGAGTCCTCTCACAGCCCTTGGGCCAGCCCAGTGGTCTTGGTCCCAAAGACTGCCGCGCCTGGTGCCACACCCGAACTCCGGTTCTGTGTGGACTACCGAGGACTCAATTCCATCACCAGGACTGACGCACACCCCATTCCCAGAGCTGATGAGCTCATAGATCGGTTAGGGGCTGCCCGGTACCTCAGTACGTTTGACTTAACGTCTGGGTACTGGCAGATCGCCTTGACTGATGGGGCAAAAGAGAGGTCAGCATTCTCCACACCAGATGGGCACTACCAATTCCGGGTGATGCCCTTTGGGATGAAGAATGCCCCTACCACCTTTCAGAGGTTGGTCAACCAGGTGTTGGTTGGACTGGAAGAGTTCAGTGCCGCCTACCTGGATGACATCGCAGTGTTCAGCACCAGTTTGGAAGAACATCTGCGCAACCTCTGGGAAGTGTTGATGGCTCTGCGGAGGGCAGGCCTCACGATCAAGGCGAGTAAGTGCCAGATCGGGCAGGGTTCCGTGGTGTACTTGGGACACCAGGTTGGGAGCGGCCAGGTGGCGCCCCTACAGCCCAAGATAGATACCATTCTGGCTTGGGAGCCCCCAAGACCCAGACAGCGGTGAGAGCCTTCCTAGAACTCACCGGGTATTACAGGATATTTGTCCAGGGGTATGGCAGCATTGTTGCACCCTTGATAGAGCTGACTTCCAGGAAGCAGCCCAAGAGAGTGATTTGGACTGACACCTGTCAACAAGCTTTTGACACCTTGAAGACAGCCATGTGCACGGCGCCCGTGCTCCTGGCCCCCAACTTCTCCAAAGAGTTTATCGTTCAGACAGACGCTTCAGAGCATGGTGTGGGGGCTGTTTTGTCACAGATGAATGAGGAGGGCCTAGACCAACCTGTATCCTTCCTTAGTAGGAGGTTACTTCCACGGGAACAGAGGTGGAGTGCTATTGAGCGTGAGGCATTTGCTGTGGTCTGGGCGCTAAAGAAGCTGAGACCATACCTGTTTGGGACTCACTTCCGGGTTCAGACAGACCACAGGCCCCTCAGATGGTTGATGCAGATGAGGGGTGAGAATCCAAAGCTGTTGAGGTGGTCCATATCCCTACAGGGGATGGACTTCACGGTGGAACACCGCCCTGGTACAGAACACGCCAATGCTGATGGTCTGTCCAGATTTTTCCGCCTTAGTGAAGAGAACTCCCTAGAGGTAGGATAGTTCTCCCCACATTTCAGCTGGAGGGGACACGCGTTAGACCTGGCATCCTTGGCGTGGGTCTCCCTTCCATTTTTTGAGGATGCCTCCAATGTTATTGATCTGTTTTTGCTGCTTTAGATGCTTTGGGCACTGTGCCACTGCTATTCAGTGCCACAGTGCAAGTGCTCCCTATGATAAATTGTGTTATGTATTAGTTACTCCATGATTGGATGATTGGTTTACTTGTCAGTCCCTAGTACAGTGCACTGAGTGTGCCCAGGGCTGTTAAATCCAATGCTGCTGGTGGGCTTGCAGCACTGGTTGTGCCACCCACAGAAGCAGCTTGTAAAGTGTGTCTCAGGCCTGCCATTGCAGAGCCTGCGTGCAGCCTAGGGCTGCCATGTCGACTTGGTGAGTGCACCCACTTACCAGTCCCTAAACCTTCCCTTTACTGCATGTTGGTCACCCCTAAAGTAGGCCCTAGGGCAGGGTGCATTGTAAGTATAAGGTAGGACATGCCCTGGTGTGTGTGGCATGTCCTAATAGTGAATTACAGCCATTTTCGTTTTTCACTATTGCAAGGCTACCTGTTCCCCATAGGCCAGAATGGGCAGTTTGATTATTACACCTTATAATCCTAACTGACCCAGGGAACATGGTAGAGAAACGAATTTAGTATGCCTGAACTCAGAATGATAAAATACATCTTTTAGTGAAGTTGATTTTAACATTCTGTGTTTGAAAATACCACTTTTAGAAAGTAGGTATTTTCTTGCCTAAACTTCCAAGCCTGCCTCTGCTGGGTTGTGTATTCCTTGTCTGGAGTTTGAGTGACAGGGGCTGGGGGTGGCTCCAGGAGACAGGGTGAGTCAGCACAGGGCTGAATAGAGAGATCTGCATCCAGAGTGGAGGGAGGAGTTGCACCTGGGTCTGAATAGGGCTGTGCCTGCCTTCCACAATGCTGGCTCCCCCTCCTGCTGGGCGGCTGAGCACCCTGCCCCACATTCTGAAAGGAAAGAAGGAGTCCTGGAAACAAAGTGCTCCAGGACTGACCAGAACTGGTTTTGGACTAGGCAAAGGCCTCTCTGCCTTCAGAGAACAAAGAGAAAAGGTGTATAAAAAGGGGACCCAGACCCCTAGGAAATTAGATCACTTTTGGGAAACAATAAGAAACCTTTGCTGAGGAGCGGAACCAAGAAGAAACTGAGGAGAAGACTATCCCTAAGCTAGAGGGATCTGCCGGCAGTGGTTGCCTGACTGCCAAAGAAAGGAGAAGGGAACTTTGTGTGTACTTTCATCAACTTGTGAAGGATCTCCAAGGGCTTGATTTCAGAGCTTGCCTCCTGCTGAAGTCTCAGGAACAACAGATTTCACCCACCAGCTCCCCTGTATTCCCTTGCTGGGAATTTGGACCTTCTGACACACTTGCGTGTCGCTGGGAGCGCGACTCAAGACGAAGAAGCGTGTCACCTCCGCAGCCGCTGCTTCTCGCATCGCCGGAGAAGAGTGTCGACGTCGCATCAGACGCCGGCGCATCCCCGAAGAAGCACGCCGCTGACACCCTCGCATCCTTCGAAGCGCCTCGCAGCACCGGAGAAAAGTGTCGCCGTCGTCGCATCCCCGGGGCAGAGCATCGACCTCGCATCAGACGCCGACGCATCGCATCACGAGGCGCCCCGCATCCCAGGAGAAGATCGTCGACCTCGCATCAGACGCCGTCGCATCGCCAGGGAAGCGTGTCGCAGGGCCTGTCGCGGCTCCAAAGATTCATCAAAATCGCCGCATGGCCGTCGGGCGTGCACGCATCACCCCTTCGTTGTCGCAACATCAAGAAGACGCCACTTTGTTTCTTTGCACCGGATCTTCATCGCATCACGGCGCTGCTTGTCGCATCGCCACAGAAGCACAGTAAGAAACCGACGCATCACCTCCCCACGCCGAGAAGAACCGATGCATCACTGTTCCCTGCGCATCAGTAGGGAACCGACGCATCACCGTTCTTGCGTGTAAGGAACCGACACATCACCTTCCCTGTACCACTTTTGTTGTATCGCGTTATGCATCTCAGGTACATTGAACTCAAAGTGTCGCATTTCCATTTTAAGAGACTTAAGCTAATTCTACCATCTTTAAAGTACAGTATTGTGGATTATTTTTGTCATTTATGGTCTTGTGGTAAATCTATATAAAATATACTTATTTTTACAATACAACCTGTGTGGTGTCCATTTGTAGTGTTGTCACTGGATTACTGTATGTGTTCACAAATGCTTTACACACTGCCTCTGAACTAAGCCTGTCTGCTCGTGCCAAGCTACCAAGGGGGTGAGCAGGGGTTATTTCAGGAGTGTACCCCCTTACCCTGACTAGAAGCAAGGGTCCCTATTTGGACAAAGGTACCTCCCTCTGCCAACTAGAGACCCCCAGTTCTAACATTGGTGGTCAGCGGTGAGGATTCTGGACTTGCATTTGTGACTCATGTACAGTGATTGGTGAACACTACCTAGTGAGTGCAGACCAAAACGTAACCACATACTTTTGGTAGATATTCTTCTCTGGGACTTTCTATTTTTGCTAAACACTGCCAAGTTTAACCATCATGGATAAAGCATCCATTACATCTGTTGATTGTGATTGGGAAGAGGAGAAACTAGAATGCTACAATGTCAAACAGCTGAAGCACTTCTCCAGGAAATTTAAAGTTGCTATGACCGGAATCACCAAGAAGGATGAGTTCCAAAAGACGCTGAGTGCCTGGGTTGAAGCAAGGAGCACCCCTGAGCTTGTGGAGGGGGCTGAAGGAGCAGAAGGGCAGCTGGATGGGCCAGTGGGTCCAGGGGAGAGGAGAGCACCTTCCCCATAGGTAGCAGTGTTTCTGCCAGAGGTCTGTCCCCAGAAGAGCTGGAGGACAGAGAAAAGAGTAGGATGCATGAGATGGAGCTGACCAAGCTCAAGTTCAAGGGGCAGTTGGAGTTTGAATTGCAATCTAGAAAGTTGGCCTTAGAAGAGAAAAGAATGGATCAGGAGCATGAAAAAAGTTTGAGGGAGATGGAGTTCAGAGCCAAGAATTTAGAGATTACTCCCTCTGGTGGCAGCACACCGTCCGTGCCTGTTGAGGCTAGGGTGTATATTCCTAAGGATGTGGTTAAGGAGTTTTTAAGAATGATGATATTGGGCAATGGTTCAAGGCCTATGAGCTAGCCATGACTTCCCACCGGGTCCCTGAGAAGGATTGGGGAGCGGGGTTATGGGGTCGGTTCCTTAGTGAGGGGCGGGATACCTTGTTGGACTTGCCCTCTGAAGTCTATAATTCCTACAGCCGAATGAAGAATGCATTGATGACCAGGTATGGGTTGACTCCTGAACTCTATAGGCAGAGGTTCAGGAACTGTAAGAAGATTGAAGACAGTACCTGGGTTGAGTATGTGACCTTTTTTTGCAGAGCCTTGGATGGTTGGGTAAAGGGTAGCAAAGCAAATGATTTTCAGGCGCTCTTTGATTTGATTGCATGGGAGCACTTGTCCAGTAATTGTTTTCCTGAGCTACGCCAGCACCTGATTGATAGTAGGCTGACTAACCCTAGGCAGCTTGCTGAGGAGGCGGACCGCTGGGTGAGCACCCGGGTCCACAAGGGTCACGTGGGAGACTCTGCCAAGGGTGGGCAGGGTCCCCAGCAGAAGAGTGGGGGGACAAGGGTAAACAGAGGGAGTTCCAGAAAGGGCCCCAAAGTAAACCCCAAGGGAACCAAGGGAAAGGTTCCCAGCCTCCCCTGAGAAGAAGCACGGGGCCCGACAGGTCCACCTGTTCATAGGGGACCCCTGGTGTGCTACAAGTGTGGCGCCCTAGGCCACAAGGCCAATGATCCCCATTGCCCTATGTTTGGAAAGCCAGCACCCCCTGGTGCAGTCCCCCGGCAGTTGGCTAGTGTAGCCCTGGGGGAGGAGATGGGTGCCCAAGGTGGGCGGGATCCTGTAGTATTGTCCCTTGTCTCATTAGGAGACTCCGAGATGGTCCCTAGGACCCAACTGCCTGAGAACACTAAGAAGTACAGGCAGTGGTTGACCATCAATGGCCATAGGGTGGAGGCTCTGAGAGACACAGGAGCCAGTGTGACAGCTGACAAGTGTCACCTGGTGTCTAAAGAGCAGGTGGTCCCTGATGCATTCTATCCAGTTGTTGCCGCTGACAACACAGAGAGCCACTGCAAGGTGGGTCAGGTTCCCTTTGAGTGGGGGGGGCGTCTCTGGTACTCTTCAAGTAGCTGTGAGGCCAGCCATGCCTGTTGACAGTTTGTTAGGGAACGATTTGGAGAGCTCCCCTTGGGCTAAGGTGGAGCAGAGTGCTCATTTGGAGATGTTGGGCTTGCCTGATTGGGCGTGTGTGACCACCCGGTCCATGGCAGCCAGAGGTGTTCAAGAGGACCTGGAGCCTGAGAGGGAGGCCCAGGTGCCTGCCGGAGAGAGAAGAAGCAGGGGGCGTGGGAAACCGGCCCCCGAAGTTCCCACGGTCCAGGAGGAGGCAGACCCTGAGGGGGATGCCCTGGAGCCTACAGGGGAACAGGTAGCTGAACTGGGGGACCTGCCTGAGCTGACCCATTGGCAGCAAGATGGAGGACCCTCCAGGGAGGAGTTCTGTGAGGAGCAGAACAAGTGCCCTTCTCTCGTGGATCTGAGGCAACAGGCCACAGACCAGGCAGCAGGTGATCAGTCTGGATCACATTGGATCTACTGGGAGAATGGTCTCCTGTATAGCGAGCCTAAGGTTGCTGAGCCTGGGTCAGCCCGTGTGCTGGTGGTACCCCAGCGCTTCAGAGCCTTCCTACTGGGTTTGGCTCATGATGTGCCTTTAGCAGGACATCTGGGGCAGGACAAGACCTTTGAAAGGCTTATCACCCATTTCTTTTGGCCCCAGATGCGCAGGAGTGCCGCCACTCACTGCAGGACCTGTCAGACTTGCCAGGCAAGTGGAAAGAGTGGGAGGAAGCAGAAGGCTCTTCTCCAGCCATTCCCTGTAGTCAGCACCCCCTTTGAACGGGTGGGTATTGACATTGTGGGGCCACTGGACCTCAAGACAGCCATGGGCAACAGGTTCATCCTGGTCTTGGTGGACCATGCCACCCGGTACCCTGAAGCCATCCCTCTGAGGACAGTGACGGCCCCCGTGGTGGGACGGGCACTGATGGGAATTTTCTCCTGTGTGGGGTTCCCTCAAGAGGTGGTGTCTGACAGAGGTACTAACTTTATATCCAAGTATATGAAGTCCCTGTGGCAGGAGTGTGGTGTAACGTACAAGTTCACCACTCCTTACCACCCCCAAGGAAATGGGTTGGTTGAGAGATTCAACCGGACCCTGAAGGGCATGATTATGGATCTGGAAGTACCCATGAGGCGTAAGTGGGACGTCCTCTTGCCATGCCTTCTTTTTGCATACCGTGAGGTGCCACAGAAGTCTCTAGGGTTCAGCCCCTTTGAGCTTCTGTATGGTCACCCAGTGAGAGGACCTCTGAGTTTGGTCAAGGAAGGCTGGGAGCAATCTCCCAGGAAACCTCCCCAGGATGCATATAGCTACATGCTGGCCTTCAGGAACCAAACTAGGCGTTTCAGGCAACTTGCTGAGGCAAATCTGGAAGCCAGCCAGGAGGAAATGAAGCAGTGGTACGACCAGAATGCCACTCTGGTTCAGCTTCAACCTGGTCAGAAAGTGTGGGTCATGGCCCCAGTGGAGCCCTGTGCGCTCCAGGATAAGTGGACCGGACCCTTTGAGGTGGTGGAGCGCAAAAGTCCTGTTACCTACTTGGTGGACATGCGGTCTCCCAGGAACCCCTTGCGGGTCCTGCACGTCAACCGCCTGAAGCCCCACTTGGAGAGGTCCCAAGTGGGCATGCTCTTAGCTACAGATGCTGGGATGGAGGAGGAGACCGAGCCTCTTCCTGACCTCCTGTCAGCCCAAGAGCAAGATGGATCAGTGGAGGGTGTGAACCTCTCTACCTCCCTGACACCTGAGCAGCAAGGTGACTGTCGCCAACTGTTGGGGCAGTTTCCTGACCTGTTCTCCCTGGTTCCTAGTGTCACTGACTGGTGCGTCCATGATGTGGACACTGGGGACAGTCTTCCTGTCAAGCACAAGGCTTACAGGGTGACTGACAGGGTGAGAGCTTGCATCAAGGAGGAGGTCTCCAAGATGTTTGCATTAGGGGTAATTGAGTCCTCTCACAGCCCTTGGGCCAGCCCAGTGGTCTTGGTCCCAAAGACTGCCGCGCCTGGTGCCACACCCGAACTCCGGTTCTGTGTGGACTACCGAGGACTCAATTCCATCACCAGGACTGACGCACACCCCATTCCCAGAGCTGATGAGCTCATAGATCGGTTAGGGGCTGCCCGGTACCTCAGTACGTTTGACTTAACGTCTGGGTACTGGCAGATCGCCTTGACTGATGGGGCAAAAGAGAGGTCAGCATTCTCCACACCAGATGGGCACTACCAATTCCGGGTGATGCCCTTTGGGATGAAGAATGCCCCTACCACCTTTCAGAGGTTGGTCAACCAGGTGTTGGTTGGACTGGAAGAGTTCAGTGCCACCTACCTGGATGACATCGCAGTGTTCAGCACCAGTTTGGAAGAACATCTGCGCAACCTCTGGGAAGTGTTGATGGCTCTGCGGAGGGCAGGCCTCACGATCAAGGCGAGTAAGTGCCAGATCGGGCAGGGTTCCGTGGTGTACTTGGGACACCAGGTTGGGAGCGGCCAGGTGGCGCCCCTACAGCCCAAGATAGATACCATTCTGGCTTGGGAGCCCCCAAGACCCAGACAGCGGTGAGAGCCTTCCTAGAACTCACCGGGTATTACAGGATATTTGTCCAGGGGTATGGCAGCATTGTTGCACCCTTGATAGAGCTGACTTCCAGGAAGCAGCCCAAGAGAGTGATTTGGACTGACACCTGTCAACAAGCTTTTGACACCTTGAAGACAGCCATGTGCACGGCGCCCGTGCTCCTGGCCCCCAACTTCTCCAAAGAGTTTATCGTTCAGACAGACGCTTCAGAGCATGGTGTGGGGGCTGTTTTGTCACAGATGAATGAGGAGGGCCTAGACCAACCTGTATCCTTCCTTAGTAGGAGGTTACTTCCACGGGAACAGAGGTGGAGTGCTATTGAGCGTGAGGCATTTGCTGTGGTCTGGGCGCTAAAGAAGCTGAGACCATACCTGTTTGGGACTCACTTCCGGGTTCAGACAGACCACAGGCCCCTCAGATGGTTGATGCAGATGAGGGGTGAGAATCCAAAGCTGTTGAGGTGGTCCATATCCCTACAGGGGATGGACTTCACGGTGGAACACCGCCCTGGTACAGAACACGCCAATGCTGATGGTCTGTCCAGATTTTTCCGCCTTAGTGAAGAGAACTCCCTAGAGGTAGGATAGTTCTCCCCACATTTCAGCTGGAGGGGACACGCGTTAGACCTGGCATCCTTGGCGTGGGTCTCCCTTCCATTTTTTGAGGATGCCTCCAATGTTATTGATCTGTTTTTGCTGCTTTAGATGCTTTGGGCACTGTGCCACTGCTATTCAGTGCCACAGTGCAAGTGCTCCCTATGATAAATTGTGTTATGTATTAGTTACTCCATGATTGGATGATTGGTTTACTTGTCAGTCCCTAGTACAGTGCACTGAGTGTGCCCAGGGCTGGTAAATCCAATGCTGCTGGTGGGCTTGCAGCACTGGTTGTGCCACCCACAGAAGCAGCTTGTAAAGTGTGTCTCAGGCCTGCCATTGCAGAGCCTGCGTGCAGCCTAGGGCTGCCATGTCGACTTGGTGAGTGCACCCACTTACCAGTCCCTAAACCTTCCCTTTACTGCATGTTGGTCACCCCTAAAGTAGGCCCTAGGGCAGGGTGCATTGTAAGTATAAGGTAGGACATGCCCTGGTGTGTGTGGCATGTCCTAATAGTGAATTACAGCCATTTTCGTTTTTCACTATTGCAAGGCTACCTGTTCCCCATAGGCCAGAATGGGCAGTTTGATTATTACACCTTATAATCCTAACTGACCCAGGGAACATGGTAGAGAAACGAATTTAGTATGCCTGAACTCAGAATGATAAAATACATCTTTTAGTGAAGTTGATTTTAACATTCTGTGTTTGAAAATACCACTTTTAGAAAGTAGGTATTTTCTTGCCTAAACTTCCAAGCCTGCCTCTGCTGGGTTGTGTATTCCTTGTCTGGAGTTTGAGTGACAGGGGCTGGGGGTGGCTCCAGGAGACAGGGTGAGTCAGCACAGGGCTGAATAGAGAGATCTGCATCCAGAGTGGAGGGAGGAGTTGCACCTGGGTCTGAATAGGGCTGTGCCTGCCTTCCACAATGCTGGCTCCCCTCCTGCTGGGCGGCTGAGCACCCTGCCCCACATTCTGAAAGGAAAGAAGGAGTCCTGGAAACAAAGTGCTCCAGGACTGACCAGAACTGGTTTTGGACTAGGCAAAGGCCTCTCTGCCTTCAGAGAACAAAGAGAAAAGGTGTATAAAAAGGGGACCCAGACCCCTAGGAAATTAGATCACTTTTGGGAAACAATAAGAAACCTTTGCTGAGGAGCGGAACCAAGAAGAAACTGAGGAGAAGACTATCCCTAAGCTAGAGGGATCTGCCGGCAGTGGTTGCCTGACTGCCAAAGAAAGGAGAAGGGAACTTTGTGTGTACTTTCATCAACTTGTGAAGGATCTCCAAGGGCTTGATTTCAGAGCTTGACTCCTGCTGAAGTCTCAGGAACAACAGATTTCACCCACCAGCTCCCCTGTATTCCCTTGCTGGGAATTTGGACCTTCTGACACACTTGCGTGTCGCTGGGAGCGCGACTCAAGACGAAGAAGCGTGTCGCCTCCGCAGCCGCTGCTTCTCGCATCGCCGGAGAAGAGTGTCGACGTCGCATCAGACGCCGGCGCATCCCCGAAGAAGCACGCCGCTGACACCCTCGCATCCTTCGAAGCGCCTCGCAGCACCGGAGAAAAGTGTCGCCGTCGCATCGCATCCCCGGGGCAGAGCATCGACCTCGCATCAGACGCCGACGCATCGCATCACGAGGCGCCCCGCATCCCAGGAGAAGATCGTCGACCTCGCATCAGACGCCGTCGCATCGCCAGGGAAGCGTGTCGCAGGGCCTGTCGCGGCTCCAAAGATTCATCAAAATCGCCGCATGGCCGTCGGGCGTGCACGCATCACCCCTTCGTTGTCGCAACATCAAGAAGACGCCACTTTGTTTCTTTGCACCGGATCTTCATCGCATCACGGCGCTGCTTGTCGCATCGCCACAGAAGCACAGTAAGAAACCGACGCATCACCTCCCCACGCCGAGAAGAACCTATGCATCACTGTTCCCTGCGCATCAGTAGGGAACCGACGCATCACCGTTCTTGCGTGTAAGGAACCGACACATCACCTTCCCTGCACCACTTTTTGTTGTATCGCGTTATGCATCTCAGGTACATTGAACTCAAAGTGTCGCATTTCCATTTTAAGAGACTTAAGCTAATTCTACCATCTTTAAAGTACAGTATTGTGGATTATTTTTGTCATTTATGGTCTTGTGGTAAATCTATATAAAATATACTTATTTTTACAATACAACCTGTGTGGTGTCCATTTGTAGTGTTGTCACTGGATTACTGTATGTGTTCACAAATGCTTTACACACTGCCTCTGAACTAAGCCTGTCTGCTCGTGCCAAGCTACCAAGGGGGTGAGCAGGGGTTATTTCAGGAGTGTACCCCCTTACCCTGACTAGAAGCAAGGGTCCCTATTTGGACAAAGGTACCTCCCTCTGCCAACTAGAGACCCCCAGTTCTAACATTGGTGGTCAGCGGTGAGGATTCTGGACTTGCATTTGTGACTCATGTACAGTGATTGGTGAACACTACCTAGTGAGTGCAGACCAAAACGTAACCACATACTTTTGGTAGATATTCTTCTCTGGGACTTTCTATTTTTGCTAAACACTGCCAAGTTTAACCATCATGGATAAAGCATCCATTACATCTGTTGATTGTGATTGGGAAGAGGAGAAACTAGAATGCTACAATGTCAAACAGCTGAAGCACTTCTCCAGGAAATTTAAAGTTGCTATGACCGGAATCACCAAGAAGGATGAGTTCCAAAAGATGCTGAGTGCCTGGGTTGAAGCAAGGAGCACCCCTGAGCTTGTGGAGGGGGCTGAAGGAGCAGAAGGGCAGCTGGATGGGCCAGTGGGTCCAGGGGAGAGGAGAGCACCTTCCCCCATAGGTAGCAGTGTTTCTGCCAGAGGTCTGTCCCCAGAAGAGCTGGAGGACAGAGAAAAGAGTAGGATGCATGAGATGGAGCTGACCAAGCTCAAGTTCAAGGGGCAGTTGGAGTTTGAATTGCAATCTAGAAAGTTGGCCTTAGAAGAGAAAAGAATGGATCAGGAGCATGAAAAAAGTTTGAGGGAGATGGAGTTCAGAGCCAAGAATTTAGAGATTACTCCCTCTGGTGGCAGCACACCGTCCGTGCCTGTTGAGGCTAGGGTGTATATTCCTAAGGATGTGGTTAAGGAGTTTTTAAGAATGATGATATTGGGCAATGGTTCAAGGCCTATGAGCTAGCCATGACTTCCCACCGGGTCCTTGAGAAGGATTGGGGAGCGGGGTTATGGGGTCGGTTCCTTAGTGAGGGGCGGGATACCTTGTTGGACTTGCCCTCTGAAGTCTATAATTCCTACAGCCACATGAAGAATGCATTGATGACCAGGTATGGGTTGACTCCTGAACTCTATAGGCAGAGGTTCAGGAACTGTAAGAAGATTGAAGACAGTACCTGGGTTGAGTATGTGACCTTTTTTTGCAGAGCCTTGGATGGTTGGGTAAAGGGTAGCAAAGCAAATGATTTTCAGGCGCTCTTTGATTTGATTGCATGGGAGCACTTGTCCAGTAATTGTTTTCCTGAGCTACGCCAGCACCTGATTGATAGTAGGCTGACTAACCCTAGGCAGCTTGCTGAGGAGGCGGACCGCTGGGTGAGCACCCGGGTCCACAAGGGTCACGTGGGAGACTCTGCCAAGGGTGGGCAGGGTCCCCAGCAGAAGAGTGGGGGGGACAAGGGTAAACAGAGGGAGTTCCAGAAAGGGCCCCAAAGTAAACCCCAAGGGAACCAAGGGAAAGGTTCCCAGCCTCCCCCTGAGAAGAAGCACGGGGCCCGACAGGTCCACCTGTTCATAGGGGACCCCTGGTGTGCTACAAGTGTGGCGCCCTAGGCCACAAGGCCAATGATCCCCATTGCCCTATGTTTGGAAAGCCAGCACCCCCTGGTGCAGTCCCCCGGCAGTTGGCTAGTGTAGCCCTGGGGGAGGAGATGGGTGCCCAAGGTGGGCGGGATCCTGTAGTATTGTCCCTTGTCTCATTAGGAGACTCTGAGATGGTCCCTAGGACCCAACTGCCTGAGAACACTAAGAAGTACAGGCAGTGGTTGACCATCAATGGCCATAGGGTGGAGGCTCTGAGAGACACAGGAGCCAGTGTGACAGCTGACAAGTGTCACCTGGTGTCTAAAGAGCAGGTGGTCCCTGATGCATTCTATCCAGTTGTTGCCGCTGACAACACAGAGAGCCACTGCAAGGTGGGTCAGGTTCCCTTTGAGTGGGGGCGTCTCTGGTACTCTTCAAGTAGCTGTGAGGCCAGCCATGCCTGTTGACAGTTTGTTAGGGAACGATTTGGAGAGCTCCCCTTGGGCTAAGGTGGAGCAGAGTGCTCATTTGGAGATGTTGGGCTTGCCTGATTGGGCGTGTGTGACCACCCGGTCCATGGCAGCCAGAGGTGTTCAAGAGGACCTGGAGCCTGAGAGGGAGGCCCAGGTGCCTGCCGGAGAGAGAAGAAGCAGGGGCGTGGGAAACCGGCCCCCGAAGTTCCCACGGTCCAGGAGGAGGCAGACCCTGAGGGGGATGCCCTGGAGCCTACAGGGGAACAGGTAGCTGAACTGGGGGACCTGCCTGAGCTGACCCATTGGCAGCAAGATGGAGGACCCTCCAGGGAGGAGTTCTGTGAGGAGCAGAACAAGTGCCCTTCTCTCGTGGATCTGAGGCAACAGGCCACAGACCAGGCAGCAGGTGATCAGTCTGGATCACATTGGATCTACTGGGAGAATGGTCTCCTGTATAGCGAGCCTAAGGTTGCTGAGCCTGGGTCAGCCCGTGTGCTGGTGGTACCCCAGCGCTTCAGAGCCTTCCTACTGGGTTTGGCTCATGATGTGCCTTTAGCAGGACATCTGGGGCAGGACAAGACCTTTGAAAGGCTTATCACCCATTTCTTTTGGCCCCAGATGCGCAGGAGTGCCGCCACTCACTGCAGGACCTGTCAGACTTGCCAGGCAAGTGGAAAGAGTGGGAGGAAGCAGAAGGCTCTTCTCCAGCCATTCCCTGTAGTCAGCACCCCCTTTGAACGGGTGGGTATTGACATTGTGGGGCCACTGGACCTCAAGACAGCCATGGGCAACAGGTTCATCCTGGTCTTGGTGGACCATGCCACCCGGTACCCTGAAGCCATCCCTCTGAGGACAGTGACGGCCCCCGTGGTGGGACGGGCACTGATGGGAATTTTCTCCTGTGTGGGGTTCCCTCAAGAGGTGGTGTCTGACAGAGGTACTAACTTTATATCCAAGTATATGAAGTCCCTGTGGCAGGAGTGTGGTGTAACGTACAAGTTCACCACTCCTTACCACCCCCAAGGAAATGGGTTGGTTGAGAGATTCAACCGGACCCTGAAGGGCATGATTATGGATCTGGAAGTACCCATGAGGCGTAAGTGGGACGTCCTCTTGCCATGCCTTCTTTTTGCATACCGTGAGGTGCCACAGAAGTCTCTAGGGTTCAGCCCCTTTGAGCTTCTGTATGGTCACCCAGTGAGAGGACCTCTGAGTTTGGTCAAGGAAGGCTGGGAGCAATCTCCCAGGAAACCTCCCCAGGATGCATATAGCTACATGCTGGCCTTCAGGAACCAAACTAGGCGTTTCAGGCAACTTGCTGAGGCAAATCTGGAAGCCAGCGAGGAGGAAATGAAGCAGTGGTACGACCAGAATGCCACTCTGGTTCAGCTTCAACCTGGTCAGAAAGTGTGGGTCATGGCCCCAGTGGAGCCCTGTGCGCTCCAGGATAAGTGGACCGGACCCTTTGAGGTGGTGGAGCGCAAAAGTCCTGTTACCTACTTGGTGGACATGCGGTCTCCCAGGAACCCCTTGCGGGTCCTGCACGTCAACCGCCTGAAGCCCCACTTGGAGAGGTCCCAAGTGGGCATGCTCTTAGCTACAGATGCTGGGATGGAGGAGGAGACCGAGCCTCTTCCTGACCTCCTGTCAGCCCAAGAGCAAGATGGATCAGTGGAGGGTGTGAACCTCTCTACCTCCCTGACACCTGAGCAGCAAGGTGACTGTCGCCAACTGTTGGGGCAGTTTCCTGACCTGTTCTCCCTGGTTCCTAGTGTCACTGACTGGTGCGTCCATGATGTGGACACTGGGGACAGTCTTCCTGTCAAGCACAAGGCTTACAGGGTGACTGACAGGGTGAGAGCTTGCATCAAGGAGGAGGTCTCCAAGATGTTTGCATTAGGGGTAATTGAGTCCTCTCACAGCCCTTGGGCCAGCCCAGTGGTCTTGGTCCCAAAGACTGCCGCGCCTGGTGCCACACCCGAACTCCGGTTCTGTGTGGACTACCGAGGACTCAATTCCATCACCAGGACTGACGCACACCCCATTCCCAGAGCTGATGAGCTCATAGATCGGTTAGGGGCTGCCCGGTACCTCAGTACGTTTGACTTAACGTCTGGGTACTGGCAGATCGCCTTGACTGATGGGGCAAAAGAGAGGTCAGCATTCTCCACACCAGATGGGCACTACCAATTCCGGGTGATGCCCTTTGGGATGAAGAATGCCCCTACCACCTTTCAGAGGTTGGTCAACCAGGTGTTGGTTGGACTGGAAGAGTTCAGTGCCGCCTACCTGGATGACATCGCAGTGTTCAGCACCAGTTTGGAAGAACATCTGCGCAACCTCTGGGAAGTGTTGATGGCTCTGCGGAGGGCAGGCCTCACGATCAAGGCGAGTAAGTGCCAGATCGGGCAGGGTTCCGTGGTGTACTTGGGACACCAGGTTGGGAGCGGCCAGGTGGCGCCCCTACAGCCCAAGATAGATACCATTCTGGCTTGGGAGCCCCCAAGACCCAGACAGCGGTGAGAGCCTTCCTAGAACTCACCGGGTATTACAGGATATTTGTCCAGGGGTATGGCAGCATTGTTGCACCCTTGATAGAGCTGACTTCCAGGAAGCAGCCCAAGAGAGTGATTTGGACTGACACCTGTCAACAAGCTTTTGACACCTTGAAGACAGCCATGTGCACGTCGCCCGTGCTCCTGGCCCCCAACTTCTCCAAAGAGTTTATCGTTCAGACAGACGCTTCAGAGCATGGTGTGGGGGCTGTTTTGTCACAGATGAATGAGGAGGGCCTAGACCAACCTGTATCCTTCCTTAGTAGGAGGTTACTTCCACGGGAACAGAGGTGGAGTGCTATTGAGCGTGAGGCATTTGCTGTGGTCTGGGCGCTAAAGAAGCTGAGACCATACCTGTTTGGGACTCACTTCCGGGTTCAGACAGACCACAGGCCCCTCAGATGGTTGATGCAGATGAGGGGTGAGAATCCAAAGCTGTTGAGGTGGTCCATATCCCTACAGGGGATGGACTTCACGGTGGAACACCGCCCTGGTACAGAACACGCCAATGCTGATGGTCTGTCCAGATTTTTCCGCCTTAGTGAAGAGAACTCCCTAGAGGTAGGATAGTTCTCCCCACATTTCAGCTGGAGGGGACACGCGTTAGACCTGGCATCCTTGGCGTGGGTCTCCCTTCCATTTTTTGAGGATGCCTCCAATGTTATTGATCTGTTTTTGCTGCTTTAGATGCTTTGGGCACTGTGCCACTGCTATTCAGTGCCACAGTGCAAGTGCTCCCTATGATAAATTGTGTTATGTATTAGTTACTCCATGATTGGATGATTGGTTTACTTGTCAGTCCCTAGTACAGTGCACTGAGTGTGCCCAGGGCTGGTAAATCCAATGCTGCTGGTGGGCTTGCAGCACTGGTTGTGCCACCCACAGAAGCAGCTTGTAAAGTGTGTCTCAGGCCTGCCATTGCAGAGCCTGCGTGCAGCCTAGGGCTGCCATGTCGACTTGGTGAGTGCACCCACTTACCAGTCCCTAAACCTTCCCTTTACTGCATGTTGGTCACCCCTAAAGTAGGCCCTAGGGCAGGGTGCATTGTAAGTATAAGGTAGGACATGCCCTGGTGTGTGTGGCATGTCCTAATAGTGAATTACAGCCATTTTCGTTTTTCACTATTGCAAGGCTACCTGTTCCCCATAGGCCAGAATGGGCAGTTTGATTATTACACCTTATAATCCTAACTGACCCAGGGAACATGGTAGAGAAACGAATTTAGTATGCCTGAACTCAGAATGATAAAATACATCTTTTAGTGAAGTTGATTTTAACATTCTGTGTTTGAAAATACCACTTTTAGAAAGTAGGTATTTTCTTGCCTAAACTTCCAAGCCTGCCTCTGCTGGGTTGTGTATTCCTTGTCTGGAGTTTGAGTGACAGGGGCTGGGGGTGGCTCCAGGAGACAGGGTGAGTCAGCACAGGGCTGAATAGAGAGATCTGCATCCAGAGTGGAGGGAGGAGTTGCACCTGGGTCTGAATAGGGCTGTGCCTGCCTTCCACAATGCTGGCTCCCCCTCCTGCTGGGCGGCTGAGCACCCTGCCCCACATTCTGAAAGGAAAGAAGGAGTCCTGGAAACAAAGTGCTCCAGGACTGACCAGAACTGGTTTTGGACTAGGCAAAGGCCTCTCTGCCTTCAGAGAACAAAGAGAAAAGGTGTATAAAAAGGGGACCCAGACCCCTAGGAAATTAGATCACTTTTGGGAAACAATAAGAAACCTTTGCTGAGGAGCGGAACCAAGAAGAAACTGAGGAGAAGACTATCCCTAAGCTAGAGGGATCTGCCGGCAGTGGTTGCCTGACTGCCAAAGAAAGGAGAAGGGAACTTTGTGTGTACTTTCATCAACTTGTGAAGGATCTCCAAGGGCTTGATTTCAGAGCTTGCCTCCTGCTGAAGTCTCAGGAACAACAGACTTCGCCCACCAGCTCCCCTGTATTCCCTTGCTGGGAATTTGGACCTTCTGACACACTTGCGTGTCGCTGGGAGTGGAAGCGCGACTCAAGACGAAGAAGCGTGTCGCCTCCGCAGCCGCTGCTTCGCGCATCGCCGGAGAAGAGTGTCGACGTCGCATCAGACGCCGGCGCATCCCCGAAGAAGCGCGCCGCTGACACCCTCGCATCCTTCGAAGCGCCTAGCAGCACCGGAGAAAAGTGTCACGCCCGGCAGAGCATCGACCTCGCATCAGACGCCGACGCATCGCATCACGAGGCGCCCCGCATCCCAGGAAAAGATCATCGACCTTGCATCAGACGCCATTGCATCGCCAGGGAAGAGTGTCGCAGGGCCTGTCGCGGCTCCAAAGATTCATCTAAATTGCCGCACGGCCGTGGGGCGTGCACGCATCACCCCTTCGTTGTCGCAACATCAAGAAGACGCCATTTTGTTTCTTTGCACCGGATCTTCATCGCATCACGGCGCTGCTTGTCGCATCGCCACAGAAACGCAGTAAGAAACCGAAGCATCACCTCCCCACGCCGAGAAGAACCGACGCATCACCGTCCCCTGCGCATCAGTAGGTAACCGACGCATCACCGTTCTTGCGTGTAAGGAACCGATGCATCACCTTCCCTGCACCACTTTTGTTGTATCGCGTTACGCATCTCAGGTACATTGAACTCAAAGTGTTGCATTTCCATTTTAAGAAACTTAAGCTAATTCTACCATCTTTAAAGTACAGTATTGTGGATTATTTTTGTCGTTTATGGTCTTGTGGTAAATCTGTATAAAAGGTACTTATTTTTACAATACAACCTGTGTGGTGTCCATTTGTAGTGTTGTCACTGGATTACTGTATGTGTTCACAAATGCTTTACACTCTGCCTCTGAACTAAGCCTGTCTGCTCGTGCCAAGCTACCAAGGGGGTGAGCAGGGGTTATTTCAGGAGTGTACCCCCTTACCCTGACTAGAAGCAAGGGTCCCTATTTGGACAAAGGTACCTCCCTCTGCCAACTAGAGACCCCCAGTTCTAACAGTTATTCTTGATAGGATTGACGCAATGATGATTTGAATGATTGCTTCCGTTGAGAAGAATTTCCTAATTTTCCTGAGTTGGAGGAAACAAGAGGAAGTTACAGCTCCTATCTGTGATTTCATGGATAGATTCTCATCAATTTGAATACCCAGACTTTTTACAACTTTCTTTGGTATAGGAGGAGATCCCATCTCCGTCGGACAATAAGAGGTATTCCAGTGGTTGAACTTGTTATTAGTGATGACAATCTCTGTCTCATCAGAGTTGAGCTTCAACTGATTATTGTTCGTCCAGTCTCTGATATATAGCATGGTGTTTTGAAAGAACTCCCTTGATTCCAACGTATCGTTGATGGTAAAAATCAGATGCATGTCATCAGCGTAGTTATAGGTTTTCGCCTTCTTCTGCTGGAGGGTGTGCACCAGAGTGTGAATATGAAGATTAAAAAGATGTGGGGATAGTGATGATCCCTGTGGTACTCAGGACTTTAGCTGAGCAGTAAGGTGAAAGGCGAACCGATTAGGAGCGGTCTTTGAGGAAGGATTTCATCCAGTCTAGGGCAACACCCTGTAAGCCAGCGGCCTCGATTCGGTTGATCAAAATCATATGATCCACCGTGTAAAAGGCCGGGGATAGATCTAGTAGGACCTGTGCCTGAGTACTACATCCATCTGCTTTTCCTCTCATGTCATCCTCCACAGAGAGGATAACAAATTCAGTTGAGTGAGTGGGGTGGAAGCCTGCCTGGCGGGGATCGAGAAAATTAGAGTCCTCTAGAAATGAGCATAAGTATTGCGCCACATGGGCCTCTAAGATTTTTGCTGGGTAGGGAAGAAGAGAGATTGGTCTGTAGTTTTTCAATGACAGAGGGTCCTCGTTTTTTTTTTTTTTGCAGTGGAATTACCACGACCGCTTTAGAAGATTGAGGGACATGGCCCTGAGTTAAAGATTGATTCAGAAGTAATAAAGCAATTTCTGAAAAAGAAGAAAAAATAATTTTTTCGATCCGTGGGGGGGCATGCATCTCTCGGAGATCCAGATTTAACTTTTGTCATTAGTTCCATAAGATGATCTTGGCTGAAGAAGGGAAAAATTGAAAGAGGAGTGGGGTTTCTATATTCAGGAGCAGTCTTTATGTCTAACTTTCTGGTGGGGATTGTATCTTTTATCTCCTTTATTTTAACCACAAAGACAGAGTTTAGATCATCGCATAATTTTTGTGTGGGAATGACTGGTGGTGTTACTCGATCTGGATATGATAACTCTCTGACAATTTCAAAGATGTCTCTTGTTTTATTTTCAGAGTTTATGACTTTGTTTTAAATTCTTTTTATTTTGGCCTGCAAAAGAGATTTTTTATAATCTTTCATGCTTTGGACAAAAATGTCCTTATTTTCCTGCAGATATGTTTTCCACCATTTCCGTTCTGCCTAGCACAGTTTTAGTTTGGTTGTCTTGAAATCTTCTAAGAACCATTTGGTCGTTTCATGGCATCGAATAGATCTGGTTCTTTGAATTGGAGCATGTATGTTCCTGGCCATCTTTTGCCAGTCTGATATTGCCTCCTCAAATTCATCCAGATTCTCCATCGAGGAAGGCACATTAGATGACATGGTGTCGCAGAAGGATTCAATAGTTATAGGATTCCAGGTTCTAGAGATAGCCCATGGGTGAGTTATGGGTTTGGGTGGAGCAAGCTCATCTAGTGTGAAGCTAATTAGGTGATGGTCTTACCATATGCAAGGAGAGATAGAGAGATTGGATATGGTAAGATTAGTGGACCAGACCTGGTCCAGTGTGTGCTCCTTAATGTGTGTTGGCACAAATATATGTTGGAGTCTTGACCCCCAGTCTCCTCATTTGCCCAATAATTCAGGTTTCAAGGAGCAGGATTTTTGCATGGTCAATAGTCAGTGAGGACATGATACTAGCCAGGCATTGAGGGAATTCCTGCATATGGTCTGGCGGTCTGTACAAAAGCAAGCACACCAGCGAGGAGGTTGGTGATTCCAAATTGATCATGATGTTATCAACTGAAGGGATTTGTATCGTCGTAAGTTTAGTAATGTCAAATGTCTTTCAATGGCTTCCGCCACTCCACTCCCTTTTTCCCCTGATGGTCTATTGGTGTGCAAGAGATAGTGGTTTTCCGGCAGAGCTGCTAATATATCCGTCATGGATTTGCCCGTTAGCCATGTTTCAGTCATTAGCAGTATGTCCGGAGATTCTGCTCTTAATAAGTGAAATCTCTTTAACTGATGCTTGACAATGGATCGTGTATTAAGATAGATAGTTGTAAGGTAGTTGGTTATCTGTTTGATTGGAGTAGAGGTAGTGTTGTTGATGGTAGTGACTATATTGTTGGCTGAGCTCTGTTTTGATATGACCATATAAGGGTTGGAATTTAGGAGGCCTAACAAGTTAAGTTTATGCTCCACTGAAGGTTCCAATGGCTTATCTCATGAGGTGAGAAGTTTTAGGTCATTAGGGGTATAGACCAATTTCTGGGCATAGTGGCTGGCCCCTAACCCCAGACGGACGCGAGTTAAAGAGAAGCTGAGTTTTCTTGATGGTAACCTTTTGAGAAGGGGATGCTGGCTCCACTGATAGCCCTGAAAGAATGCATTTTGCACTACTGTATGAAGATTATGTGGGATGTAGTCTCATCAGGAGAAAAGTTAGACAAGCATGTTGGTAGCTGAAATTCAAAACCTGAGTGGAACATACTGTAAAAATGTAAGTTTGATGTTTGACTTAGGATAATATTTGTTATTTTTGCAATCTGTAAATATTCCAGAGGTCGAAAAGAATGCATGATATTACATAGTAGTGAATTATGTTGGATGGTGAGATATAGAGGATGGTCAACATAAGTATGCAGGGTGTGCCTGTTAGAGATCTAGGGACATATGTACAAAAGTTTCAGCTAGCGATTTCCAAATCAAGATTTTATAGAAATCGCTGTTTGGGAATTGCATAATGATATGTATGAAGGTAAGTATTCCACTAGTAGCGTTTCCGTCAAATTAACAATTGCAATTAGGAAATTGCACGGATGCAATTTCCAAATAGGAAATCGCAATTAGGAAAAGTTGCATTTTGGATGCAGGTTGATGATGTAAGAACCAGGAAGTTTAGAAATACATTGTTTGGGCACACCTCAAAAGCCTAGGAAGCTACTGGAAGGAAAGTGTTCTCCTGTGTGATCGCTGGCAGTGACATTTGCATTTGTCTACAACCTCATGTCTAAAGATGATGGGGATAAGAACCATGGCAACAGGAAGAGGAAAATTACATTTTCTGATAAAGAGCTGGAGTTGTTGACTGGAATGTATGGCACACACAGACCGGCTGTTTGGCAAATCATCTTTTTTTGTTCCTGAGGCCCAGAAAACAAAAACATGGCCCAGCATCCTTGAAAAAATTAACTCTCTTGGTGCCACCCAGAGGACCATACCAGAAATACAGAAACACTGGTATGACATAAGATCCTGTACAAAGGAGAAGGTGGCCAGCAGGATGGCTGAGGCTCGTGGCACAGGTGGTGGGCCCTCCAAAATCCTCCTCCCACTCAAATGGAAGACTGATTGAGGGAACATTTGAACCTGAAATTGTAGTAAGAGTGTCAGACATTGACACCTCCAATCCTGCGGGTGCCAGTGAAGGTAAATTATTTTATTGTATAAACTTTTCCATACCATATTGTTTGTTAGTCTTGAAGTACAACATATTAGCTACAAGACTCCATTTAAATGTTTGCTGTAAATTGGCAATGAATTATGAGAGTTGTAGTACAACAAAGTAATATGGTATAGTGTATGTCAATGTATAAACTACATATAGCAATATATTATCTTCATGTCAGAAACACATAAATCACATTGTAAACTATATTACGCAAAATAAACAACCATTTATTTACAATAACTATATGCAATCATTTTCACAGATCGCACACAGGATGTGTCTGAAAACATTGAGACAGATGACTCAATTGACACAGAAGAGGAAATTGATGGCAGCACAATTGCTACTCCTACACTCATAATTCAAACTCCAACTACTAGGAAAGCAAATATGGTACCACTACCACATTTGAGGAAAGTGATAAAGAGCAAACACAAGGTAGGAACACAACTTTATCTGTGCATAGGACACCAAGACTACGTAGAGTCCAACAACGTTCAGTTCACAATGACGATGTCTCTGATGACATGTCAGACAGTTCACAATTGTTTGATAGGCTTGAGAATCAATTGTCACAGTACTGTGCCTGCAAGCCAAACAGAAAAGAAACAGTGAATAGGCATCTGCAAAGCATTTCACATTTAATACTGAAATTGCAGAAAGGTCAAGAGCGTTGGATTTCTGCCATGGAAAAAGAGCACCGTATGCAAAGTCGCAGGCGCAAGCAGCACATGGCACGCTTTGATGCATTTACAAAAACAACAAATCGATTGGCAGTCACCACTGCCACTCTTGCCAGGAGAACTGTGAACATCCAAAATTACATGGGGCACAGCTGTCAAGATGTAGCACGTGGTCTACTCCAAGTGACTCGTAGCAAACAACAAGAACAAGTTGAATACTGTATCATTCAACTAGCATCCAGTATACATTCAGTCGTCTCTCAGGAAAAAACCATTAGGGTTTATTAAAAAATCCTCACCAACTATCCTAGTTGGTGGCATGCTTCATCATTGGGTTCCATCCTAGGGGGCTGAGTGCCTCCTAGGTGTGCTGCAACACCTGATTACAGCGGAGCAGGATTTTCTTGGTGACAAAGTGAATGTGATTCCTAAAACTGCCTCTAGGCTACCCTTCCTAATCAGGATACATTTAAAAGTGAGTTCCTGGGGCAGGATTAAAAACAATGGTGGATGTGAAAGAGAAAATATGATCTCACACATACAGAAATGGTCTATATGTTTCAGTCAATAAATGTATGTAAGGCGGCTTTCTTCAGGAACAGTGCTGTCAGTGCCGGTGATGCCCCTAGACAACTGAAGTGCACACACACTCCCTAAGGTGTGCGTAAGAGGGGTGGATTCATAACTTACAATTTACACCGGAAGTAGTATATTATTGTTGCGATAATTCATGCAACATGGATACTGGCGGGAGGCGGTGCCTATTGTGGCACTTTTATCAAGGTCTTCCACCTGCTTAATTACCTACTGCCCAGAGATGACCACAACTCTGGAGACCATTCAGACACATAACCTGTCAGTCCCCAACATATTACCACCACCTGAAAGCGAAGAAGGCTCTAGCCTCAGTGGCAATCTGTGTCAGATGGATGCTCTACAAGGTGAACATGCTGGCACAGGCATATTCCCAACTCCACAGTCAAGTCCTGCTGAGAAAGCGACCAATACCAGACGTCATTAAAAGTAACTTTTGCATGCACTTAGATGTATGTCACATGATTGTTCTGTTTGTGTTCTCAAACATTGTTGCTTTGTTTAAATAATGACATCCTGCTAGGGTAAAGTTGATACACAATTACAAAACATAATTACATCCTGAATAAAAGGTTATCTTTCAGTAGTGGAAAAACATTACCATCATGTGTGTTGGCTATTTTTTAGATGTGCTCACCATTCTTACCTTAAAAATAATTGTTTGTGATCTCTGTGCGTCATGCTTGACCCTCTGCTGTGTGTGTCCCATCCAGCTGAATCTGTAGCGGTGGTAGTTTGTCATCTGAGTCTGATTCTGGCTCATATGTTGATGTTGTGGAGACCCTTCCTCATGGCTATGTTGTGAAGGATAGCACATGTCGCAATGATTGTACAACAGGTCTCTGGTCTATAAAGCAGTGTTCCACCAGACTTATGTAGGCCTCTAAAATGTGATCTCAGTAATCCAAATGTCCGTTCAATTACTGGGAGTGTTGTTTTATGCACCCTGTTGTACTGTCTTTCACTTCCGGTTCTTGGGTTCAAGTATGGTACCAGTATCCAAGGGCGCCAGGCATACGCTCTGTCTGCTTAAATAGAACAAGAAGGAGAAACAATTACATTATTTTACAAACATGCTATTGAACACTGTATGAATTGAGTTTATAATCCTCTTACCAAGTAAAAAACCATTGCCAAATTCATTCTGAGACAGGCAGTTAATTATTCAGCTATGGCAGAACATAAAGGAGTCATGTGTGTTGCCTGGGAATCTGGCTACAAGGTCAGTGCATTAGAAATCACACACTACGTGAATATTGATTGAATGGGTGCTTTTCCTGTTTGTCTAAATTAACTCATTTTTAAAGAGAGGGCATATGGCAATATGTGTACCATCAACATAACGAATAACGGTTGGGAACTGTGATACCCTATAAAACTATTGTTTAGTGAGTGTATATCTTTAGGAGTGTTTGGAAAAAAAACAAATTGGTACAATTTGCCAAATTATGATGTCCAAATAACTATGAAAAAACCTAGAAAATGCACTTTTTGACACTCCCCACCACTGCTATAACTCCCTATTAACGTCCAGAAACTAAAAGGTGTAGACAACAAAATACCTGCACATGTTGTGGAATTGCCTTGCTTCTGGATGTTGGAGTTTGTAGCTGAAGATGTGTTAGAAATTGGGTCTCTAATTGGCAGAGGTTTGCACCCTGTCCAAGTAGGGACCACAATCCTGGTCAGGATAAGCTAGATACACACTTTAAATTAACCTGTTCTCACTCTCTGGTAGCTTGGTACAGAGCAGGCAGGCTTAACTTAACAGGCAATGTGTAAAGTATTTGTGCAACACACACATAGTAACATAATGAAAACACCACAAAAAGACTCCACACAAGTTTAGATTAATAACTAATATTTATTTGAGTGAAACAAGACCAGAACGACAAAACTACAATCAGTAGAAGGCGAGATATGAATTTTTAAAGAATAATGGCAAAAACAGTGCTTAGAAGTCAAAAGCGCTAAAAGGTTACTTGAAGTCGCTAGGGACCAGGGTAAATCCAAAGTTCAGGCTGACCAAGATGGAGGGCAGGCCGGCTGGGAGACTCGTGCAGGTCCCGCCGATAAAGTACAATGGATGGAGCAAAGCGTCTAGGGTAAGGGCGCGATGCATCATTCTTTTCCGCACAGTCAGGTCACTGCGTCGTCATCGAGCTCCGTTGAGATGAAGGCAATGAGTCATCATTGAGCCGCGCAGAGCATCATCGGGCCATGCATGCTGGAGAACTGCTATCATTGAACAGCCTCTGCGTCATTCTCAAAGTGTGATGCATCGGTTCTGACCAGCGCAGTGGTGATGATGCGTCGGTTTTGTAGAAAATCAGCTGCAGAACCCACTTCTGAGGCCCAGGACTGGAGGGGCACCTCGGCAACGGTAGGACTCACAGATGGCACAGTCCAGCAGTGCCAGCAGGATTGTAGGATGTGTTTTGTGTCCCTGAGACTTCAGAAAAGAAGAGGCAATCCAGAAAGTCCTTGGAGTCACTCTGGGTTCACGTGAGATGGGTCCAATCCTTGTCCTCAGCAGGGCAGAGATCAGCAGGCAGCAGGGCAGCTCATCAAAACAGAGAAGCAGTTCCTCAGAACAGTCAGTCAAGGCAAAGTGGCAATCCTTAAAGCACAGCTGTCTTTACTCCAGTAGAGTTCTTCCCAGGTCCAGTAGTGTACTGATTTGGTCGGGTCAGAGCCCCAGTATTTATACCTGAATGTGCCTTTGAAGTGGAGGGTGACTTCAAAGCAGCTCCTTGAAGTGCACAGGTCCCTTTTCATCCCAGCCCTGTCTGCCAGGCTATCTGTGGGGGGTAATTAGTCCTTTGTGTGGGGACAGGACACAGCCTATTCAGATATAAGTGTGAGCTCCCTATCCCCCTTCCTGCCCAGGAAGGCTATGGGAATGCAGATGTATCCCCTGTCACACCCAGCCCTTCCTGTGTTGTGGCTGTCTAGAGCAAATGCACAAAATGTAGCTGTCACCCAACCCAGATGTGTATTGGAGACATGCTGTCAGACACAAAGAGTTATAAGCACAGAAAAATGCCCACTTTCTAAAAGTGAAAACCAAAAACAGTAGGTGGTCACAACCACCTACTGTTTTTGGTTTTTGCTTGTGGTTAGAGGTCCATGGGGGTTGTACACAAGGGCCCAACCCACAATTGTTGTTTTTCAACTTTCTAAAAGTGGCATTTCTAAAATAGTAATGTTAAATTCACCTTTACCATTAAAGAGGATTTATCATTCCAAAGATATGAAACATAATTTAGCTACTCCTTTCTAATCAGGAATTACAGCTTTAAAGTGTTTTAAGGAATTCCCAATGCTAGCCTATGCGAGGAGTAGGCCGTCCCAGTAGTGAGAAATACATTTTGCTGTTTGCACCACCAGGACATGCAAAACATAAAGGTACATGTCCTACCTTTTACTTACACAGCACCCTGTCCTTAGGGCTACCTAGGGCATACCTTAGGGGTGACCTATGTGTAATTAAATGTGAGTTTAAAGCTTTGCAAGTGGTTTTAAATGCCAAGTCAAAGTGGCAGAAAACTACACACACAGACCCTGCAATGGCAGGCCTGAGACAGGTTAGAAAGGCTACGTGTGTGGGTGCTACAATCAGTGCTGCAGGCCCCAATGTAGCATTTAGATTACAGGCCTTGTGTATATGGTATGCCACCTTACAAGGGACTTACAGGTGAACTAAATATGCCAATCAGGTATACACCAATGTCACCATGTTTTAGTGGAGGTAAGCAGGCAAAACGTTGGGGGAAGACCACCTTAAGGATGACAGGTCTCACAGAATGTAACTCAGCAATTAAATCCATAATTACCTCACTACCTAGTCTATACTTCTCATAAATCTCCTCCTCAGTCTGTTCAAACAGGGTGACCCTCACCCTAAATATCCTCTCCAGTCTCCTTCTCCGCCTACCAGCCAAATTCCTCATACTCCTCGCCAAGCCATACAGAGCAACTATTCTGAAAGAACCTGATGCATTATAGGTGACTTTTTATAGTTTACCCTTGGTTACCAATTGAAACATATTGCATTTCCTGAATGGCCATTTTGCGACTGATTGCAATTAGGAAATCTTTTGTACATAGTGTTAGCGAATCGCTATCTGGTAACACCAATTTGCGATTTCCAATTTAGAAATGGAAAAAAAATGCGACTTCTGAATGATGTAAATCGCAAATTGCACCATCGAAAATGCCTTCCGGACATACGAGCACACTATTTTGCATTTCAAAATGGCCTGAAATAGCGATGCACACCGTTAGGAAATGCAAAATGGTTTCGTACATGTGGCCCCTAGCATCTTAACTCTCCTGTGGGATAGTGGGTTTCTTGAGTTAGATATAGCTGTTTGTGGGTATTTTAGGGTAGGTGTCTGGAGTAAGAATGTGTGTTTATATGTCTTTGTGTGTGTGCTGCATTAGATATATATGTGTGATAACATGTATGCAGCTTTAAGAGGTTTGAAGTGAATCGTTATATTGTGATTATTATATGATATCTACAATTAATTCTCTAACTTCCTCGTGCACAAGGCCCATACCTTTGTCCCAGTTCTTAGGGAATGCATTTCATTTGGTAGGATATCTATCCTTCTAATCAGTGGGAGCATATCAGAGGTATCCCCTATGCCTCTACATAGGGTTAAGCCTGTACTAGCTTTTACCCTACAGTAATGCATGATCGATTATTGGGCATAAGGATTCACCGAGATGTACAGGTGACACTAAGGGCTAACTATGGCCCATGCTCCATGTTATCTTGCCTGCTGTACTGAAGTTACATGCCAAGTGCAAAATGAAGGCATGACAAGAGAAGTAGCCTAAGCTGTACCTGTCATGCATAGTCTACAGTTTTTACACTAGCGAAGAGGAGGCTCTTGATTTGCCCACTCTGCATGTTCTACCCTCTCACATTCGCTTCGTCTAATCAAGGATTATATTGTAATATTGATGGTTCAGCACTCAGGATTTGATAAAAATAGAATATGTATATATTATGACATAGGTTCTTGTCCTTCGAACTACACCAGTATTCTTTGCAGCTGAAAATCATGCATATGACAAATACATAACAAAAAGAGTTTCTTTGTTCAGTGTTTCTTTATCGGGTATCTTCTTTTAAAACCACACCAACAATTAGTAGCCAATGCTTGAGCACTTACCAAAGTGGTTTTGACACACAGGTGTTCTTAATAGTTAAAGTATATATAAGTGCGTGGTCAATGGCGGTCTGGTCTTTCAAAAGAAGCAGACGTCACGCACACTTGTTCTTTGAGGGGCACATGTACTCAGTGAGTATTGCGAACTGTCATGTTAGCTCAATATTACTTTGCATTGGTGGTCATAAAGGACTGGTTGGCCAAGCATTTTAAAATTGTGTTCCGATTTGGACCTTTTTGATTAAGCATTGTATTAGGGAATAATAAGTTTTTATGTTCACAAATTTTGGGATCTATAGATCAAACTGTAACATCTCTACGTTGACTTGTTCAAAATGGCGCCCACGTTAGTCTGCGACCACTATATAACCTTTACGCTAGCATTATCACTGCTGCGATTGCCGTGTACTGAGGTTTATGATAGTTGGATATGAACGTCTTGTTACTGGATTATATACCAGGATTTTGGTTAAGAAACTATGCATTGGGGAATAGTTTTTGTTGTTCATATTACCAGATTATATTGTGGTGTCTCCACTTTAACTTGTTCACAATGGACTCTATGTTATTTTGCGACCAGTGTATTGCTTTACATCGCCATGACGACTGTTGCGATCCCAGGGAATTGTCGTTCATGACAAGTCTATATAAGAGCTTCATGCCATTACACCACATACCATGGTTTTGGCTCTTAGTTTGTGTTGTATTGCGATACTAATCAAAACAAAGAAAGGAGTATAACCAAAAGACAGCACACTGTCTATATGGTGTTGGGACAAAAGCACAGGAAAGGAAATTGTCCTTTTCTAAAAAGACCCCTCACTCACCAACCTAGTTGGTGACATGCTTCATCATTGGGGTCCCACCCGAATAGCCGAATGCTATCCGGGTGTGCTGCGACACCTGATTACAGTGGAGCTGGTTGTTTTGTGATGTGAAAAGTGAGTGATTTAATAGTGTTGATTAAAAATTGGCCAGATATGACCCACTGAGAAAACTTTATTCTGGGGCAACTAGACAATGTTAAAAAATTGTTAGGATGCCATGAAGGTTAAATTGACCCTCAGGTATCTCTTAGTGAAAAAAAGTGCAGGAAAAGGTGCAGTAAAAGGTCAACATGTTTCAACCTGTAAATGGTAGTACTAGGTTTTCTTCAGGACCAGTGAATGTGACCCGGGAGGTATACACTCGCTAAGGTGTACCCTGCCCTTGGTCACTATAACCTAACCATGTACTCACGGTCAGGTGTCCTTTTGTTCCGTTCGAAAAAAGGGAAAATTATCTGAAAAGACAAACATATAATAACAGACAAACAGATCAAAATTGTACAAGTCGCAGTAATGTGCTTGCTCAGGGAATAAGTGCTCTCGTGTTTCCCAACATTCGTTGAACGTAGCGTATGGATAGAGCATGCCTCCAAGTGTGCCTCGTAGCTGAGGAGGCAGTGAACTATGGTGAGCATTCATTCATTTCAGTGACACAAATGGTCATCAAAAAGTTTTGGTCTTACCCACACATCGTGATCATACAGGTGGGTGTTTTCGTGCACTCCTAGTGAATTCGAAGTGCAAATGCATCGATGCAGTCAATTCCCATGCAAGTATCAATGAAGTACATGGATATTGTGTTAAACACCACATACAGTATACATTCATAGTGGGTTTAGACGCTCTCATTAAGCAACAAAATTAAAATCATGTGTAATTTGCAAGCGTGTTTATGGACGGGAAAACTGGGTTCGTGGGAAAGGGAAAAAGAAGGGGCTTACTAAAAGCGCGATGTTCTCGTGCTTCATGGGAGTCGGGGTCGTGGTAAATAACTCTCTGTGCGATCTGGTTAAAAACCGAAAGATTAGTAAGGTTCCCAAGGACATAGGGAAAGAGTCGGTTCCCGCATCTCAATCATCTACTTACTTGGTGGAGCTATTCACCGGCTGTTGCGCCTACCCACACAGACCCGTTACCACTCCCTGCAGGATCACCGCATCGGAGCAGCCATGCCGGTTAAGTGCAGGCGCTTCCGGGTTGCGTGAACAGAGGGCGTGGCTTAGTGGTCACGTGGCCGGCGTCAGCACGTCGGTGGGAGTATCCCTGAACCCTGTGACTCGAGATTGGTTGCGGAACGATAAAGTTTTGAACAGCAATCTCAATCACATATGAAGCCATGCGTGGATAACACACAGTAAATCGAAAGTGGGAAAATGTGCACGCTGTGTAATAAGGCTGGCAATAAGTCAGAATTACTGATTCAGGTGATATAATCAGACATTCAGTCACCGCGATATGTTCAAGCGCACAGCGATTTAGTCAGGCATACAATCACGGTGACAAGTGCTCTTAGGTGAGATTAAATCCAGTACTCACTACATATCTGTGTGTATCACTAATATAGGAGTGATGGGATTGCTGGATCTATTACTTACTCATGTTGTTTAGTTCCCGGTTCCATACTGAATGGGTCATTCAGTTGTGATGGTAGGACAGACAAGAAAAAGAAAAAGGGCCATATTGTAAGGATATTTAAAAAGAGTTGACATTGAACAATTCAGGCACATACTAAGTCATTTAGGGAGTACTGAGTTCCATGGGATATTTTCGTTTAATCCCTCCTTATGGGTGGAAAGCCTATAGATCCACCGTTGTTCCTTCTCAAATAGTCTTTGTTGCACATTTGGACCCATTTTAATTTGTTCAATTACGGTCCATTTCATATCATTTGGTGTGTGGTTTCTTAGGAGAAAGTGTTCAGTAAGTTTCGTTGTGGGTCTTTTACATCTAATTGTACTGCGATGCTCGCATATTCTCTGTTTGATTTTTCTGCATGTCATGCCCACATATTGCAGATTACAAGAGCACTTTATTAGGTATACCACATTGGTGCTGTTACAGTTAGTATGGGCTCGTTGAGTCCATATTTTCCCTTGTTCCAGTGATAAGGTTTTTGTGTTGGTCGTCAAGTGGCAGACACTACAGTTGCCACACTGATAGTGTCCTACAACATTCGGTAGACCCCACGCGTTCAGTATAGTGGGAGTTGTTTCTGGTCTAGGTTCCTTCGGACGTGTTTTTACCAGAGAGTCCTTAAGGCTCCTCGCCTTTTTGAAGGACAATACCGGTTTTTCCCAACGGAGATTACCTGTGTTGATGATGGACCAATGTTTGTTGATAGATCTGGTCATGTAATTAGAAGCTGTGCTGTATGTGGTGACACACATGAGAGGAATTGCTTCATCCAACTGTGTTTTATCTTCCAGGAGAGCTTCCCTTGGTTGATTGCGTGCTCTTTTTTGACACTTTCTGAGGATATTCTCCGGGTAGCCTCTATCCGATAATTTTCCAGTCAGTTCCTTCGCCTGGATACAATAGTCAGCGGTTTTACTACAGTTACGACGCAGTCTTAGATATTGCCCATAGGGTAAATTCTCCCTGAGCGGTCTGGGATGAAAGCTATCGAATCTGAGTAGGTTATTCTTAGCACTGGGTTTGTGGTGGGTTCTGGTTTCCAAATGGCCATTCTCTTTAGTGATAACTACATCCAAAAATATCATAGTTTTGGGGTCCATGGTGTGGGTAACCTCAGGTTTTGGTCACAAGTGTTGATCCACAGAACAAAATCCCTTAGGGTCTCGACCAGTCCTTGCCAAATGGCGAGGACGTCGTCGATATATCTTCTCCAAAAGACAATATTGGTGTAGAAGGGATTCTGATTGTTGAGTATGAATTTTTTCTCAAAGTTGAAGACATAGAGTCCTGCTACACTTGGAGCGAATGTGCTCCCCATTGAAGTCCCCCCCGTCTGTAGGTAGAGGGCCCCCTCAAACTTGAAGTAATTCCTTTTTAAGGCCAGTCTGGCACATTCCAGGATGAAGGTCTTAGGTGTCCTGTATGTCCATGGTATTTCATTCAAGGCTATTTGTAGTACTTCCAAAGTATCGTCCTGTGGGATACTAGTATATAGGCTTTCAATGTCAAAGCTTATCAAGATGGCATTTTCATCCACTACAAGGTCTTGGAGTAATTTCAGGAGGCATTTTGTATCCTGTAGGTAGGTAGAGGTGTTTTGTACCAGTCGTTTGAAGAAAAAATCACAGAATCGTGACAAAGGTTCGAGCAATGACCCAATCCCAGACACAATTGGTCTGCCTGGTGGGGGAATCTTGTTCTTATGCATTTTGGGTAGGGTATAAAAGTATGGGATCTTACCCTCACTATTGCACAAAAAGTCCGCTTCCTGTTTTGAGATATGTCCCATTGTCTCAGCATGTTCAACAAGAGACCTAATTTCTTGTTTAAGATCTTCAGTTGGGTCATGTGATAATGGTTGGTAATTCCTGTTGTCAGATAAGAGTCTTAGGCATTCAGCCTGATAAGCCTCTTTGTCTTGAACTACCACAGCACCCCCTTTGTCCGCCGGTTTTATTACAATGGTGTCACATGATTTCCGGCTATTCAGGGCACAGTTCTCGATACTTTGGAAGTACTACAAATAGCCTTGAATTAAATACCATGGACATACAGGACACCTAAGACCATAAACAGAAATATACATTACAAAATACAATTCCGTAGGCAGAAGGAAAACAAGAGTCGACCAGGCAGATACAGCAGCCCAAGGGGGTAGTGACATTAGAAAAGGAATAATACTGATGTTGGGATTAGCCCTTGAATTAAGACAAATAAGGCCATTAGGTAGTTTGTCGGAGGCAACCATAAACAAAACCTCTGCAGCACTAGAAAAAGCAACTGTAGAAATGGTGGCTATGAGGACTGTGGTTCTGCAAAACATAATAGACATAGACATGATTAAAATAGACTGTTGTACTTGTACTTATATTCCCGATAACACCTCAAATGTGTATACGGCTGTAGAGAATCTGCATGATATTGGACATCAAGTACATGAGGTAACAGAGAGGACATTGTGGGGTAACATAGGATCCCTAGTTAAAAATTGAGGTTGGCGGCTGTTAATAATGGTGCTGGTTACGTTAGCCATCCTGTTGATATGTTGTATATTTTTTAACATCTTACTTTTGGGACACAGCAAAGCTCTGATATGCATTAAAATGTGTTTTGGGAAATGTACAAAAAAGAGCCCGCTTGTTTATATTAGACCGTCCTATCGTTGTACATCTCAATGTGTTTCTTAAGAAAACAATGAGTTTTCTTAAAATAACCCTCACCCACCAAAGTAACCCATGGTGGCATGCTTCATCGTCAGGTTCTTTCCGCCCCGCTGCGGGACGGGGCGTGCTACGACCGACGAAGATGTGGGAGCACATTGTTGGGTGTATGACTAAGAGGGAAGGGAGTGGAGGGTCAAGTAGATTCGTAAAGTTAAAAAGTACCTGGCTATTTGGAGTGAATGATTTATTAAGTCCTCTAGCTGGTACTAATAAATAGGGGTGTGGGAGACTTGCACTGTAATGGGTGCATGTCCCCTGGTCAACATGTTTCAAGCCTTCCCCTAAGGCTTTTCATCAGGACCGATGGATATGATCCCATCTGCCACTCCTATATCACTTGGTGGTCTCTCTATGTGAGTTGTATAAAAAGAAAATATATATATATATATACTGATACATGCACTATAGATACCTACTTGGTATGTATTCTCTTACTAGAGACCTACTTCATGCATATTTTCTATTGATACCTGTAACAATAGAACATCATTATACCAAGCATTGTTAGCAGTTGAAATGATCAAACACATCACCATGTGGTGGGGATCGAAGTGATATATTTTTCACATGTGCATGACTAATCGATTAGATTTATACATGATATGTGGCGTGCTGCCCTTTGACGTACAAGATAAGACAGAACAGATAACATAAATCACACACTCTATACGTATGTATATCGATCTCATGTGAGGAGTATCAGAGATCGTGGTATTATTTTATGGCTGTGAAAAAAAGAAGAAAGAAATCGTACATAATCGTTCTCTAATAATGGCCCCATGAGCTCTGTCCGGGTTGGAAGGGGCGCTTGTAGTCGCACACTGAGAAAATGAAAAGACTAAAAAGCAAAGGACCAGAAATTAGCATATTGGCTGGTGCTGGCTTGCTTGACAAACCGGAGTTTGCTCTTTATCTAGGGGAAGAAAGGGGGAGTCTTGCATTCCTTGCGGCTATGCCGTACTTACTTCGTCAAAGCGATTCCCTTGGTCGAAATAGTCTGCCTTACCCGTGGCTCCGATGACAGGAGACTGATCGGGAACACTTCCTGATAAAGTGTGCTTACGCTGACGTTTGCGCACGCCTCCTCGCGTCCAGGAATGCTAGAACGATAACTTTCCAAAATGGCCAGCTCTAATGGCTTTACTTCCTGTGTACTTCACTGCGGTGTCGGGTGGTTCGAGTAATTGTCTACCCTATTAGTGGAGCAAAAATTACTTTAAAAATTACTTTACAAAGGGAAATTGAATATTCCAGTGGGGTTTGTCTGAAAGAGTAATAAAACTGAGTTGCATGGTTGATATGGGTGCCTTGACCCCTTAGTTCTCTACTTTACGTTGTGCATTTCAAATCCGTTGCTCATGAGTCGAAACGGTGGTCGTGGGTAAATAGTGGTGTTCCTCTCGTGTTGGGGAAGGGAAAAGTACAAAATTACAAATGGAAAGAAAAAGAAAAAGGAAAAGAAATATTGTTTATGTTCAGGCTAGTTAGACTTCCTTGGAGCAAACTAGGTTGAGCTGGAGAGGTACTCACAAGCTTGTTTTTACGAGAAAACTTTATTGAACTGATTGGTGTGCAGTAAGTGTGACCTAGCTGGAGTCGTGTTCTGCAGGGAGCAAAGTGAAGTTGCCCTGATCAAGACAGCTGCTAGTCTGTTAATCTGCAATTGTGTAGAAAACTATGTTTATCTGGTGTGGATGACTGCTCATCTGGTTCAGGTGGTGTTTTCAATGAGTGGTAGTATCTCTTGGTCTATCCTCCTCAACCTGATTCTGACCTTGTTGATGGATAGTTCATATGCCACAATGGTGCGAGCTCTGTGCCAAGACAAGTACAATTTATGGATCCTCTCTCTTCTCGGTAGCTGGAGGTGGATCTTCAATTATGGCCATTTTGGTGTCTATAGTTATATTTCTCGTTGCTCATGCTACCTAAATAAAATGGTTCCATTGTATGTCATCATTCAATCCGCTAATATGTGTTCCCCGGCGAAAGACCCATCATTGTTCCTTTTCATAGAGCTGGGACTCCCTGGTGACTTGGTCGATGATAGTCCATTGTAGTTCATGCGTGGTGTGTCCCTTTTCAATGAAATGAGTGGACATCTTTGTGGTGGCTCGTTTGCATCTCAGATTGCTGCGATGTTCACAAATCCGGGTATTGACCATACGTTTAGTCATGCCGATGTATTGAAGTTGACAGGGGCACGTGATCATATATTGCAGTTGGTGAATCGTCGTCGTTCCCAGGTGGTGTTATTGCTGAATGGTATCTTTCTGCTCTTGGTGGTCAAATGGCACACGCTGCAATTGCCACACGGATGGTGGCCAGATGGAGGTGGAATACAGGCAGAAGCTCTGTCCTGGTTGGGGAAATTAAGTGTCGTTGCACTGTCTTTGTTTCTGTGTGGTCTAGTATGAACTAACATATCTCTCAAATTTTTGCCCCTTTTGTGGGAGAACATTGGTTTTGGGAAATTGAGAGTATCACAGTTCAGGACGCGCCAATGTTTATTAATGATTTTGCTCACTTGGTTTGAGGCGGTGTTGTAAGTGGTTACACATATGGGTCTCTCCTCTCTCGGTTTAGGTGGTTTTTCTTCCAAAAGGGCCTCTGTTATTGTTCTTAGCCCATTTCATGGCCTGATCAATGATTTGAGGTGCATAGTTCCTGTCGGTCAGTTTTTTCTGCAGTACGTCTGCTTGTTTCTTGTAATCTTGAAGGTTTGAGCAGTTCCTTCTGAGCCTCAGGAACTGGCCAAAGGGGAGGTTCTCCTGCAGGTGTCTGGGATGGAAACTGTCATACTTTGAGGCACTTTTTTGCAGTAGGTTTGATATGTGAGGTGGTTGTCAATGTCCCTTCTTTTGCCCTGATGTTTAAGTCTAAAAAAAACAGCTCTTTATTAGAGACAGTGTTGGTGAATTTCAAGAATTCGTTCTGATGGTTCAGCCAATGTTTCAGCAAATATATAAAAGCATGTGTCAAATTGATGTAAGGCAGAGTTGCTTGGGAACTGGTCATTCCGTAACTCTCCTAACCCTCCACGACTGTACCCTGATACTTTGTTTGTTATTTATAGAAACTCTGCTTAAACAGGTGAATACTGCCAGACGAACACCAGCCCATGCCCTTCTACCCACGTGACATAAATATGGGTAAGTAGATCATTTGAAACATTTTTGCAGAAGCCAGGCAGAGTGCAAAAACAGAACTCAATACTTTCCATCACCTAGTAGTTTAAAATGATTTGCAGTTAAAATCAGATTCACCTCATGGGCATATCATGGCATCATAAAGGCTGCAGCTCACATTAATCTTCACTAGCATGGACGTTCACAGAGAAAGAATAAGGCAACATAGAGAGTCAAAGTCTTCTCTTTTCAAGGTATTGTTCCAATGGAGGTAGATGACAAACTGTCTGGGATAGTTTTAGACACTAAAATCCACTGGGTGTCGATGCCGTTCCCGGCTTACACCAGTGCCATGATAAATGGCATGGTGGGTGCCTCATTTGCAACTTTGCAAAGCAAACCTTATTTGACACCTGTGAATGTACACATTTATGCCTATGTTTTGATGAAACCTCTTAAGTGTCTAGGCCTGTTTCACCCAAAACACTATCATTAACCTCTCTCCATTGACACTAAAGTGTAGGTGGTGGAAGCCACTGCTGGTATTGGATGCCTTCTCAGCTTTAGATCTGCAGTCAAAATAAGGCTTATGCCAGTCCTATGTCAGACTACTGCCAAGGTGTCAGAAGGGGAAGAGACCACAGACCAAATGTTCCTTATACTCTTCCAGGGCATTGGCAAACTCACAAATAGGCAAATTCATCTGCACATTGAAAAATCAATATCACCTGACTAAGCACTTCAGTGAATGTCATTCAACAACCCATCACAAGTTAAGTAAGAGCTCGGAAAACTGCTGAAACAGGACATCACTGAACCTGTCAGTGGTCCCACACTGGATGTGCCCTATTGGTCATGTTCCTGAAAAGCATGGTGGGGGCAAAACATGCATCTGTGTGTAGATGCATCACCGAAATCTTGCAATTCAATGAGGGAGGCACCTAGCACCTACCGTCATGACATAAATCACCAGCTCCATGGTGCACAGCTCTTTTCAAATCAGGATGTAACAAACGTTGTCATCAACTAGAACTGGAAGAGAGTTCTAGATACATTCTTAAATTTGTCACTTTCTCTGGCTGTACCAGTATAAATCACTCAACTTTGGAGTTTAATCTTCTGCTGAGGTCTTCCAGAAGGAAATCCGCAGACGCATTAGAAGCATTGCCCAGTGTCCAAATTACAGCAATGATATAGTGTATTCTGGTCATCCAGAAAATAATTTCAATTGCTAAAGTCTACGGCGCACTGAGGAACGTAAACCTGACCTTAAATAAGGACAAGTGTTGCTTTGGCAAGACTTGCCTGAAATGTTACTTTATTTCTATATCTTGTGGATAATGCAATCCAGATTTCACGTGAGTTAGGGCTCCAACAAGAAACACGACAAAGAAACAAGCCCTGTTTTAAGGAAAACCAAGATGTATTCACGCTGATTCTTAGCAGGATTTGAAGTGCAGAAGTCCGAGGATACTTCGACCCTGACTACACACTGAGGCAGTAGCGTAACAAAACTTGTGCACCCCCCCCTCCCCCCTGCATTGTGATATATATGCTAGCTGCACACTCACCAGTCCAAAATAGGCCTACTCCCAATTGGGGAAAGGAATTCTAGCCTTTGCATAGGCCTGTAAGCATTTTCAATTGTTTATATATGTTAAAACCATTTACTATCGCAATTGGTTATTAAGCTTTGAATTCCATCTTGTGTAACCTGAGAACAAAGATGCCTCTGAGGACTGAGAGGTAGGCCTTCACCTCCAAGACTACAAGTTTAACATCATCCATCATCCCGGTACCTGCAAGAACCCAAATGGTTTTGTTTCCAGATTTCCTATCATCTCATGTAATCTGTTGCTGAGGAATAGCTATGGCAGGCCATTAAACTGGCACTTCCATGTGCTCTCAAAAGGGATGTCATTGCGCAGGTGTCACAAGATGATATGACTCCACGTGGTTACAGTACTTTTAGAAACCCAGTGCTTGACAGACCTGATACACACCCACAAATTGTACAAGGAGAATCGACTGACAGATCTGAAGACTTTTAGATACTTCCACAGTGAACTGTCAATGAAATGAAATGAGTTGATATTAAGAGGTAGTCGCCAAGTTATTTTCCACTCTCTGCAGAAACATGAGGTTATACTTGCACCTGAAGACCATCGAAGCATAGTTACCACCAAGTAGGTCCCACAGCAAAAGATTTTGTTCCCATCACTTGACCCTCTCTCTTTTAAAAAAAAAAAGCACAGGAAAATGTGCCCTTTACCAGGCTGGGGTGAAGGATCAAGCTCCAAATCCACTCTGAATACCACAGCTGCCTTGAAATATATGGGAAGAGGTGGCAATTGATTTCTCCAGGATCATCTCTATAGTACAGCATCTCTTCGTGGCTAGGAATGGATGTTGTCATTTTCCAGATGTAATGTCTGTGCTCAGCATGGAGGCTTTAATCATTATTCCATAGTTAAGCAAGATGTTTCCAATATTTGGCATTCCCCCGCTGGTCAAGTGTAAAAATAGTGCAGCAGGAAAGAATTCTGAAAACGTGCAGCTTATTAAGGTTTTAAGTGCAGGAAAGTTATACTGCTGTGAATGCAAGCCAATAGCATCATTAGGAGGCTTATGGCAACCCTTTAGAAGGCACTACAGGTAGCCAGTCTACTCACTCATCAATATCCAATGTCTCTGCCAGACCTTCAGAGACTCATGAGACCGACTTCATAGTATCACAGGTGTGTCACCAGCCACACTGATATTTGGAAAAAACAAATAATCAAGATCCCACAACCTCCCATAAAGCGTGTTCTTCATCTGCACTATGAGGTGAGAACGCAAGATGTATTAAATAAAGAAAAACATGAAATTGTATGTACACAAACAATGAAGAGCTCGAGATTCTGATCTGTGCCAGGGAGAGTTGAGACCATGTGCGACTTACCAAGATGACCCCCGGCAACGATCCTCAACCACATATGCTCAGTGACATCAAAGACTCCATGATAACTGCATCGCAAGGTGGACATCTTATCACACAAAACTCTTCACATTTTCAATGATTTCTGGTTAAGCCTGTGGAGTATTATCTGTTGAAGAACATTCCAAGGAAAAAAAATGCACATCTGACTTTCTGGACACTGGTGAAGCTGATGCTGGCCCAGCCACATATTAGATGGGCTAAGAGGCAGACTGTGATACAGACACATAATCCACGCTGTTATCACCTCCCATCCACTCTTTATCTCTTTCTTCCCCATCTCTCTCCTCTATCGTTGTCTCCTTGCCTGCTGCCCCTTCGATCTCCTCATCATTTTAACCATGTCATATTATCATCCTCTAGAACTACTTATCATTATCATGGACTGATATGTTTTTGTACATGTTGAGGGGGGTATACAGTTTTCCTACATCTGCCTGACCTGGGCACTGCTACCTAGCATGGGGAAGAGCCGCCTCTGCACTCAGGAAGTATGTGCAGATGGGAGAAGGAATGAGTCTGCACACAAGCATGGAACAGAGAGGACACTGCTCAAAGTGCTCTCCACTCTAATGATATGGGGACAGGTCCCTGCCTGAAAGAGAGAGCTGCCTTGATACACGTTATCTTGGCTGCTGTACTAAAGTTACTTGGCAAGTGTAAAATAAATGAATGACAAGTGAAGTAGCCTTAGCTGTCCATGTCATGCAAAGACTGCAGTCATTATACAACCAACCAGAACACTTTCAAAATGAACAGTTATCTAGCCCACAAAAATGGGCACTACATCAATTTAACAGGACAGATAGTGTCAAATGCACACTGTTCTCTAGGTATAAAGTTAGCCTAAGTCTTGGAAACATAAATCATGGACATTTTCTCGGCCAATGCAGACTTCCATGGCACTCAGATCTTCCTGGGAGATTTCAACCTCCACTGGAACGATGTGGTGGTCAATAGCCTTAAATCCTTCCTACTCGACCTCAACCTAATCCAAATATGTGACAGCCCCACTCATATCAAAGGAGCTACCTTAGATCTTATCATTGGTAAACCCAACTCCATCCTCCTGGACTCGATCCTCCCATGTGATTGGACAGACCATTATTGCATTTCCTTCCGCATTTTTGATTCGGTAAGAGTATGTAAAGCCCAGCCTAAGAACCCAAAACAGCTGAAAAGATGCCTACGGAACATCAACCCGCAAGATCTGACTGCTCTCTGCGAGAACATCCTGCCCCCCCCCACTGAGCATGTCTGATGTTCACGACCTTACGGCCTACTATAACCTCGCAATGCTGAACGTACTAGACTCAGTTGCACCACTACAACTTAAAAGAATGTCCTCTAAACGCTCCAAACCTTGGTTTACGAATAGTCTTAATTCTGAAAGAAGAAACTTAAGGCTTGCTGAAAGGCAATGGCGGTCCTATCCCTCCCTTGAGCATTTCTACCACCTGAGATCCCTGAGAAGCATTTATAATAAACGCATCAGATGCTCGAGGGCCACCTTTTTCAGAACTCAACTAGACCAAGCAAAAAACCGTCCAAAAAAACTGTTCGAACTCATCAAGTCCCAAGCCAATAGTCATCCGAACCTCGCGCCTCTGGGTCAAGGGACACTGCCTAATTGTGAAGAATTTGCAGACTTCTTCACTGCTAAGGCTAGTAAGATTGAAACTGAATTACGATCTGCCCAGGACCACCTGTCGATCAGTCCACGGACCTTCCTCTGTCCACTAGGCGTGGCTATCTCTGACCCTGTGCATCCCTACCCCCCTAAAAACAATGCATCCTGGAGTCTGTTCCAAACCCTGGATGAGTGCACTATACGCAAAACACTGTCGACTCTGAAACCTTTCAATCATTACAATGACCCTCTGCCATCAAACTTTTTCCCGGAAGTTAGATCCTCCTTACTAACATTGCGGACTAAGATCGTCAATGCATCACTTCAGCAAGGGGATATTCTGGACTGCCTAAAATCGGGGCAAGTTACCCCGATTTTAAAGAAACCAACGGCTGATCCCACGGATCTGCATAACTTTCGCCCAATTTCCAACATCCCCACCCTGGCAAAGCTCCTGGAGAAATGTGTGCTTGCCCAACTCTGCAACCACATCGACCATTTCCAACTCCTGGACCAATGCTAATCTGGTTTCCGCCTGGGTCATAGCACAGAGTCGGCACTAACGCATATTGTCGATAATGCGCTAAGAATGCTGGACCACAATGAGTCGTGCTTACTGATCCTTCTTGACCTCTCGTCAGCATTTGATACTGTCAAACACAATAACCTAATTGACCTCCTGGAACACAGGATGGGGTTGTCTGGGCCGGTGCTTAACTGGTTCTCTTCGTTCCTCCTGAATAGATCTCAAAGCTTCAAGGTGAACCAATCCTTGTCCCATCCTGCACCGGTTACGCTGGGGGTTCCACAAGGTTCAGCACTCTCTCCCACACTCTTTAACTTGTTCATGGAGCCTCTAACATAAATTCTGAAATCATCCAGCATTCACTATCACATGTATGGGGATGACACCCAACTTTATTTGAAGATCGCCTCCCCTGAGGACATTCAGTCCCTCAACTCAGTCCTGCTGGAAACACAAAGCTGGCTGACACGGAACCACCTGAAGCTAAATGCTCTAAAAACAGAATTCCTCCTAATGTCACCCCACAAGCAATCCCCGGTCATGGAACACTGGCTGAATCAGCTTACTGCTCTCAATTGTAGACCTCACCTCGTGGACTCGGCATCCTCGCTTGGTATTATATTAGACAAAAGTCTGAACATGCAAAAGCACATCAGCTCCCTCACCAAAGGAGCGAATTTCCAACTCAGCATCTTAAGGAAGCTCAAACCGTTTCTCCCTGCTCATGACCTAAAGGTTGCAGTGCAAGCATTAGTGATCGCAAAGCTGGACTATGGCAGCGCAACGCTGTGTGGCTTGCCCAGAGGGAAAACGGCTCCTCTTAGGGTGGCCCTCAATTCTACTGCGAGGCTCTTAACAGGGACTAAAAAATACAACCACATCTCTCCGGACCTGCTGGTTCTGAAGTGGATCCCACATGAAGCTCGGATACAGTTGAAAATTGCATGCATGGCACACAAAGCCATCCACTTCAAGACCCCGCTGTACCTCGCTCAGAAACTGGAGGTCTCATGTGGTACAAGAGCCTCCAGAAGTGTCAGCACCCTTTTACTCAAACCACAAAAATTTAAGAAAAACAAAGACTTACAATCGAGCCTTCTCAGGCATGGCGCCGAGGATCTGGAACTCTCTCCCCCCGAAGTCAGGGTGATCCCTTCCACTGTCCGCTTCAAAATGGAAGTTAAAGGACTCTTGATGAAGAAATATCTGCCTCAGTCCGCCTTCCCCACTTGACCTGGGGTCCATAGCCGCTGTTTGTAGCCCAGAGGCTTTGCTGGCGTGATTGCTGGACATTTTTTAAATTTTGTACTTTGCTGGCGTGATTGCTGGACATTTTTAAAATTTTGTACTTTTCGCTTTGCTGACTCTGTATGTTTGTCTATACCCTTTCTTGCTGCATAATCTGTAAAGCGCCCTGATACCCTTGCTGGTCATGTTCGCGCTATATAAAACTTTATAAATAAATCAAATAAATAAGTAAAAACATTTGCATTTTCATGCCCACCAAGAGAAGTGAAAGCTGAGATACTACAACATAACGCATAAGACAATAGATCAAACACTTGCTCTGCATAACCATTGTTGAACTTAGCCCTTTCTGCAGGGTCATCGCCAAACTTTTTTTCTTTCACCCATTTATTTTCTGAACCAATTTCTGTCGACTTTTATGACACTTTACCACTGTTAACCAGTAGTAAAGTGCTTGTGCTCACTCCGTTAAACATGGTGAAATGGGCTTACACCCAATTGGCAAATTTAATTTGTGTGTAAGTCCCTAGTAAAGTGTTACTACATATACCTAGGGCCTTTAAAATAAATACTACTAGTGAGCCTGCAGCACTAATTGTGCCATCCACTTAAGTAGCCTTTTTAAACATGTCTCAGGACAGCCATTGCAGCCTGTGTGTACAGTTTTAAACTGCCAATTCAACTTTGCAAAATAAACCTTCCTTTTTAATACATATGTCACCCCTAGGGTAGGCCCTAAACAGCCCAGTGGGCAGGGTGCAATGTATTTAAAAAGATGGACATGTACTTTTAAGTTGTACATGTCCTACTAGTGGAAAACTCTTACATTTGTTTTCCACTACTGCAAGGCCTACCTCTCCCATAGGATAACATTGGGTTACCTTATTGCATTTAATAAGTGCTAACTTTCAACTGCGAGCATGTAGGAATGTTGAGTTTGGTATCTAAAGAATTGTATTTTTTTTTAAAGTATGGTAAAGTCAGATTTTTAGTCACAGTTCTGAAAATGGCACTTTTAGAAAGCTGGCATTTTCTTTTCCTAATCGTTTGGTGCCTGTATCGTGGGTCACATGATTAGGTGTAGCCAGCAGTTGGACTTTGTGTATTACTCCCAGACAGTGAGACAAAGGCCGAATAGGTGTTGGCAGGATGGGCCTTATATGACTTGATGAGGGGGAGGAGCCGTTACCTACCACACTTGCACATCACAAAGGCTCTTCCTAAGCGCACTCCCAAAGGGTTTGACACTAGTCTTTTGTTACCCCAGACAAGCGGGGGCCACAGCAGGGAGGAAGGAAATTCCAAGCACCTTGGGTGATGGAAACCTTTAGTTCCTTCTCCTACTTTAAACTACTTCAAAGTGGGCAATGGCTATAAATATTAGACCATCAGGCCAAACTCTTTAGTACACCTCTAGACCTGTGGAAGACTCAGAAGGATTGCTCTGCTGCTCTGCAAGAAGGACTGCTACTCTGCTATCCTGCAGTCCTGCTGCCTGAGTGCAAGGCCTCGAACTGCATCTTGAACCCAGGACTCTCAGAGTGACTCCATGGGCTAGTTGGCTGGCCTCCTTATCAGAGCCTCAGGTACAGAAAAGGCTCTAATCACCTTGAACCCAGCACGCGGGATCTTGCAATGCTCTGCAACCAGGATTTAGGGTACATTGTTTAGTGGGCCTAACTTTGTTCCTCTATCCGTCCAGCACTCTATCATGGTCAGCCTGAACTTGTGACTTGGTCCGGTGCACCACAACCAGATACCCACAGTTGGTGCTTTGAGTTTCCAGGCACTATTTTTACTTAAAACTTTGAAACTCCATATCTCCAGTTCTACTGATTGGATTTTAGTTGTTTTGGTCTCAAATAATCTGTTAAATGTTACTCTAGTTTTCTAAATTGGTGTGGGATATTTCTTGTGTTGTAACTTTATTACTTTTTGAAGTGCTACATAAATACTTTACACATTGCTTCTAAGTTAAGACTGACACATATGAAATCTAAATCACATAAATAACTGAATTTAAATGCCCAGTGACCAACACACATCCTCAAAGCAACTCACAAACAAAATATGAAATGAGATACAAAATCTTGTCCTAAGAAAATCATAAACTATGAACATAAGCAAACATACAAATTGCATATAAAAGCACAAAGAAACACTACAAAGAAAGAAGGGCATAAATCAAGGAAGCAATAAGACTCTTGGTGCATGCAACTCCAACATCACTTCTATTACTACTTAAGTCTCAGAGCAAAATACATATGAAAGTATGCACTTGCACACTAACCATTACACCCCCAGCGCCATCTCTAACATTACATTCAAATGCTCCTCTGAAATCTGAATGCAAACCACAAGGACAAAAAAAGGATTACAATTTCTGAGACAGCTTGAACTCATAGACGTGCAAATCCAGTTATCACATATACACAACGGTGATTCTCCAAGTACATCTTCTATATCATGGCTTCAGCTCTGAAAATCATACTGCATGCCATGTTATTTGACAGAAAGTAATTTTGTGCGCTAAAATGCTTCTCTGTTGAATCCCTCCAGAAGGTGTCAAAATGCAACATTCTATTATAGGTAATGAATGCTCGCAATCCTCACCTTCCACTGCACATCACAGAAGATACAAGCATAAAGTGACATCTGCATAATTAGTGGCATCCCTTACAGTATGTACCATTGACTATATGACTCACTATCTCAAAAACACACAAACATGCTTCTTCTAATGCTATCAGTCCCAGCACACAATCACAGCGTGACGTACACAGAACTGCACTACCCCACCGACACAAAACGCTTACCAGTGGACTACCATTATTCTTCCATCTCTAGTGCCGGTAAAGTCCTTTTATGTGTAGAAAGACTAAGATACAGTAATACACAATCATACATTTATTTATTTAAGGAGTTTTTTAAAAAGCCAGTATAGAGCACTTGGTGATAGTGTAACAATCTTAAGATAGTAAAGGCCCAGACTCCATCCAGAAGGTAAAGGAGTAGAATGAAGTATTGTTTGATGAAAAGTTCTGATATCCACTAAAGAGCGTCCATAATTACTTGGGCCAGTCAAAACATTTTTTGGGCATATTTATGAGAGGCTTGCGCTGATGTTGCACGTATTGTGATGCAACGGGGGCGCAAGCCGCAAGTCATATTTATAAAATAACGTGTTTGGAAAAATGCATCATTTTTTAAGGGTTACGTGGGGCAAAAACTGCGCTGAATGCAGCTGCGTCACGCAACATATAAGATATTCAATGTGGGCATTCCCCTGCGAAATCCTACGCAACTGTAACACAGTGGTATTTAGGAGTGTACCACTGCATCATGCACATTTGGGTAGCACAAAGGAAAGCTTGAAATGCACCAAAACTGCTGTGCATCAGCAAACCAGGTGTAGGAAATTACACACTAGTGGTAGTATACAAATCCCAATATACCAGAACACTTTGGCAAGAACAACTACATCATGGGGGTTGTCATACTGCAACTGGAAGTAGCTAGGAGACCACCACCACGTAGGTAGCGAACGAGGAGGGACAATGTATTCCAGCAGCGCATATTCCTCATTGACCTCAGTGAGGAGGAGGTAATAAAGTTCTACAGACTCGAGAGGGAGTCTATCATGGAATTTCTGGAGAAGATTGGGCAAAGTCTCCAGTCACCAACTGCAAGGCCCACCATCATCTCACCACATGTCAAATCTATGGCTGTGCTCCACAAGCTGGCATCAGGTTCCTTCCAAGTCACAACAACCAGATTGGTTGGAATCTCATAGGGATCATTTTCTGCCTTTCTCCCCTCTGTTTTGGATGCCATAATTAAACTCACACCACAGTACCTTCTCTTCCCCAAACCTCCACAACAACTGGCTACCTAGCAAAAATTATTTGCCATAGCTGGATTTCCTCATGCTGTTAGTGCAATTGATTGCACACATGTGCAATTGACGCCCCCCGCTGCAACATCCCACCTGTACAGAAACAGCAAGCACACATACTTCATCAATGTCCAGATCATAGTGGACCCATCAAGGAATGTTTAAAAATGTGCTGGCTAAATATCCTTGGAGTACACTTGATGCCTCCATATTCCGCCACTGTACCAGCAATGAGCAGTTTCAGAAGGGCACATATGGGAATGGCCTACTCATTGGAAAGGAAACCACAAATTTACTTAATACCAACTAAGAAGTTGCAATGTATGACATAATAGCCCTCTCTATGTTTGTGTATGGATCTTGTGTCATATGCACTACAATATATAGACAATCATGTCCCAATGTGCCATTCCCTCACTAATCCCGCAATGAAAGTAAGAAAAAAATCAGCTGTGAGAAGTATTGTGTCATCTCACATTATGTGAGTGGACAGAATCATATTTTTTTGCACTGGTTATCAATTCAACACACAAATCATGCGGTTGACAAGTAAAGTCTTTATGAGCAGAAAGGGTACATATTAGCTAAGTGTGAGAGATGTGTGTATGTTCAGTGGTGTATTCATTCTTGGTAATTATTTAAAGTTCCACTAAAATAATGGGTGTCAAACAAATCATGTGTTCCTAAGTAAATATGTCACACATGACAGAATATTTGTATGTTGACCAATGCATCAGTAGCACTAATGGAATAAAGAAGCTGTAAATTCAATTTATGTTATGCATTGTAAGTCTTGCTTCAAATCATGTATAAATGTCAAATCTAGGTACATATGTGATATCAAAAGTACAAAGTATACATATGCCTCAGCCATTCCTACAGTCTAGGTCCAAACATACACATAGATATCAACACACATTGACATACTTCATCAATGTGACAGACTACCAGTTTGGTTGCTTAAGTTAGCTACGTTTTCTGCATTTCAGTCCATTAATGTAAAACTGTAAGTCAATTAAAAGGCTTCCAAACATGCTATACACCAGTAAATAGCATAGAACGAAATGCTACCAGTGTAAGGGATCACAGTGTACGCAGAATCCAAAACTGAATAGTCTCTTGCCACATCAATGATGCCATAATCAAGGCATATAAGTCCTGAATCACCTACAACACAAAATCACACATATACATGTGAACTCTGAAAATGTTATGTATAGGTCGGTAGTATAAAATTACCTTTATCTACATCAGTTTGTCCCATAAAAACGGCCTTTAGTACCGTACTTATGTGTGAATCTAAATTCAGCACGACACCTTGCAACACAAAAAGCTTTAGCTGTTGTTTGGCGAAAACCTAAATAATTATCCAGGTCACATGTCAGAAATTCATTACATGTACTAAGCAAATAGCCATGCTAAATTAAGTAAACAAATCAAAGGTTGTGCTAATGCCATGTAGGCAAGAAAGGACATCATACCTGACAATAGAACAAACGTATGTGTGTCAAACAAGTTGATACTATCACAACCTATATTTTGCTGAATATATGTAAGAGATTCTTATCATTCGTTTGTAACTTTGCACACATAGTGAGTGCAAAAAAGATAGAGCTGTTAAGAACATTCCAAAGTACTTCTCATAGTAATCTACTGCCTAAACATGAACGACAGCATATAGGGCTATCCAATGTTTCAGGACATGAACAATATGTGCAATGACACATAGAACTTGAAGATATATGTGTAAAGCAATGATCAACAGTATCTAACAAATATCTGGTAAAAGTTAAAGAAAATGTGCATGAGTTTGCCACCATACATAACACACATGGTGAGTTATGTCTAAGTAGCAATGTGCAAAATTATTTGCTGTCGTCTTTTTGCACTTTTCAGGCAAACAAGGATATGGGTTGCAGCCATGGGTCATGACCCCATTCAACAATCCTCAGATGAAGGCAGAAAGCGACTTAACACTGCACTGACCAAAACAAGGAATTTTGTTGAACAAGTCTTTGGGATCCTAAAGTTGAGGTTCCGCTGCCGGGATATGTCAGCTGGAAGATTATTGTACTCACCCCCTATGGTGTGTAAAATCATCCTCTTAGGTGCAATATTGCACAATATCTGCAATATATGCTTAAAAACAAATGTGCCCTGGGACTATGAGCCACACAATTCTGAGGAACTGGAAGAGGATGCAGACAGTGATGGGGATATCTAGCACACAATGTCAGGTCGGCGGGGGCGGGATCAAATTGTGGCCAATTTTCTGCTTAATCAACAGAATTTGATGGCAATAGTGACAGAAAATATGTCAGCTTATCAACCAATAAATACATTTGTGGAACCCATACATTGTGTTATGTATGTGTGAAAGTCAATGTAAAAATCTAGTCACTCACATCTTCTAAACTAGATGTAGGCCTCAACATGTATGAATCATGTTGTATGAGCTGGTAATCAACATGGATGCAAAAGAGACAATTGATGGACGGAATGCTGGACAATGCAAACATTCACCCCCAGTCACAAAGATCTGGATTTAATCCATTATTCTTTTGCTCACCACACCACCCCAGTTTGGACCCAGCCATATGCAAATCAGTCTTGACCCTGTTCCTTCTGGGACCAGTCCAGCCCGAACTGCCAAGCCAGGTCCTCCCTGGACCGGAAACAAGCATCCTGGGACCGGTTTCAGGGCATCACCCTTCATCAGCCAGGCTAGCTTGAATCCAGTGGTGCAGTGAGCATGGGACCCACGTCTGGGCATACCCTACCCACTTAGGGCGACAAATGCAAAAGAAACAATTGATGGACGGAATGCTGGACAATGCAAACATTCAACCCCAGTCAGGAGGATCTGGGTTTAATCCATCATTCTTTTCCTCACCACACCACCCCAGTTTCGACCCAGCCATATGCAAAACAGTCTTGACCCTGTTCCTTCTGGGAACAGTCCAGCCCGAACTGCCAAGCCAGGTCCTCCCTGGACCGGAAACAAGCATCCTGGGACCGGTTTCAGGGCATCACCCTTCATCAGCCAGGCTAGCTTGAATCCAGTGGTGCAGTGAGCACGGGACCCACGTCTGGGCATACCCTTCCCACTTAGGGCAACAAATGCAAAAGAAACAATTGATGGACGGAATGCTGGACAATGCAAACATTCAACCCCAGTCAGGAGGATCTGGGTTTAATCCATCATTCTTTTCCTCACCACACCACCCCAGTTTCGACCCAGCCATATGCAAAACAGTCTTGACCCTGTTCCTTCTGGGAACAGTCCAGCCCGAACTGCCAAGCCAGGTCCTCCCTGGACCGGAAACAAGCATCCTGGGACCGGTTTCAGGGCATCACCCTTCATCAGCCAGGCTAGCTTGAATCCAGTGGTGCAGTGAGCACAGGACCCACGTCTGGGCATACCCTTCCCACTTAGGGCGACAAATGCAAAAGAAACAATTGATGGGCGGAATGCTGGACAATGCAAACATTCACCTCCAGTCACAAGGATCTGGGTTTGATCCATAATTCTTTTGCTCACCACACCACCCCAGTTTGGACCCAGCCATATGCAAATCAGTCTTGACCCTGTTCCTTCTGGGAACAGTCCAGCCCGAACTGCCAAGCCAGGTCCTCCCTGGACCGGAAACAAGCATCCTGGGACCGGTTTCAGGGCATCACCCTTCATCAGCCAGGCTAGCTTGAATCCAGTGGTGCAGTGAGCACGGACCCACGTCTGGGCATACCCTTCCCACTTAGGGCGACAAATGCAAAAGAAACAATTGATGGACGGAATGCTGGACAATGCAAACATTCACCCCCAGTCACAAGGATTTGGGTTTAATCCATCATTCTTTTGCTCACCACACCACTCCAGTTTGGACCCAGCTTTATACAAATCAGTCTTGACCCAGTTCCTTCTGGGAACAGTCCAGGCCAAACTGCCAAGCCAGGTCCTCCCTGGACAGGAAAAAAGCATCCTGGGACCGGTTTCAGGGCATCACCCTTCATCAGCCAGGCTAGCTTGAATCCAGTGGTGCAATGAGCACGGGACCCACGTCTGGGCATACCCTTCCCACTTAGGGCGACAAATGCAAAAGAAACAATTGATGGACGGAATGCTGGACAATACAAACATTCACCCCCAGCCACAAGGATCTGGGTTTAATCCATCATTCTTTTGCTCACCACACCACCCCAGTTTGGACCCAGCCATACGCAAATCAGTCTTGACCCTCTTCCTTCTGGGAACAGTCCAGCCCGAACTGCCAAGCCAGGTCCTCCCTGGACCGGAAACAAGCATCCTGGGACCGGTTTCAGGGCATCACCCATCATCAGCCAGGCTAGCTTGAATCCAGTTGTGCAGTGAGCACGGGACCCAGGTCTGGGCATACCCTTCCCACTTAGGGCGACAAGTGCAAAAGAGACAATTGATGGACGGAATGCTGGACAATGCAAACATTCACCCCCAGTCACAAGGATCTGGCTTTAATCCATCATTGTTTTGCTTACCACACCACCCCAGTTTGGAACCAGCCATATGCAAATCAGTCTTGACCCTGTTCCTTCTGGGAACAGTCCAGCCAAAACTGCCAAGCCAGGTCCTCCCTGGACTGGAAACAAGCATCCTGGGCCCGGTTTCAGGGCATCACCCTTCATCAGCCAGGCTAGCTTGAATCCAGTGGTGCAGTGAGCACGGGACCCACGTCTGGGCATACCCTTCCCACTTAGGGCGACAAATGCAAAAGAAACAATTGATGGACGGAATGCTGGACAATGCAAACATTCACCCCCAGTCACAAGGATATGGGTTTAATCCATAATTCTTTTGCTCACCACACCACCCCAGTTTGGACCCAGCCATATGCAAATCAGTCTTGACCCTGTTCCTTCTGGGAACAGTCCAGTCCGAACTGGCAAGCCAGGTCCTCCCTGGACCGGAAACAAGCATCCTGGTACCGGTTTCAGGGCATCACCCTTCATCAGCCAGGCTAGCTTGAATCCAGTGGTGCAGTGAGCACGGGACCCACGTCTGGGCATACCCTTCCCACTTAGGGCGACAAATGCAAAAGAAACAATTGATGGATGGAATGCTGGACAAAGCAAATATTCACCCCCAGTCACAAGGATCTGGGTTTAATCCATCATTCTTTTGCTCACCACACCACCCCAGTTTGGACCCAGCAATATGCAAATCATTCTTGACCCTGTTCCTTCTGGGACCAGTCCAGTCCGAACTGCCAAGCCAGGTCCTCCCTGGAACAGGAACAAGCATCCTGGGACCGGTTTCAGGGCATCACCCTTCATCAGCAAGGCTTGCTTGAATCCAGTGGTGCAGTGAGCACGGGATCCACGTCTGGGCATACCCTTCCCACTTAGGGTGACAAATGCAAAAGAAACAATTGATGGACGGAATGCTGGACAATGCAAACATTCACCCCCAGTCACAAGGATCTGGGTTTAATCCATCATTCTTTTGCTCACCACACCACCCCAGTTTGGACCCAGCCATATGCAAATCAGTCTTGACCCTGTTCCTTCTGCGAACAGTCCAGCCCGAACTGCCAAGCCAGGTCCTCCCTGGACCGGAAACAAGCATCCTGGGACCGGTTTCAGGGCATCACCCTTCATCATCCAGCCTAGCTTGAATCCAGTGGTGTAGTGAGCACGGGACCCACGTCTGGGTATACCCTTCTCACTTAGGGCAACAAATGCAAAAGAAACAATTGATGGACGGAATGCTGGACAATGCAAACATTCACCCCCAGTCACAAGGATCTAGGTTTAATCCATCATTCTTTTGCTCACCACACCACCCCAGTTTGGACTCAGCCATATGCAAATCAGTCTTGACCCTGTTTCTTCTGGGAACAGTCCAGCCCGAACTGCCAAGCCAGGTCCTCCCTGGACCGGAAACAAGCATCCTGGGACCGGTTTCAGGGCATCACCCTTCATCAGCCAGGCTAGCTTGAATCCAGTGGTGCAGTGAGCACGGGACCCACATCTGGGCATACCCTTCCCACTTAGGGTGACAAATGCAAAAGAAACAATTGATGGACGGAATGCTGGACAATGCAAACATTCACCCCCAGTCACAAGGATCTGGGTTTAATCCATCATTCTTTTGCTCCCCACACCCCCCCCAGTTTGGACCCAGCCATTTGCAAATCAGTCTTGACCCAGTTCCTTCTGGGAACAGTCCAGCCCGAACTGCCAAGCCAGGTCCTCCCTGGACTGGAAACAAGCATCCTGGGACCGGTTTCAGGGCATCACCCTCCATCAGCCAGGCTAGCTTGAATCCAGTGGTGCAGTGAGCACGGGACCCACGTCTGGGCATACCCTTCCCACTTAGGGCGACAAATGCAAAAGAAACAATTGATGGACGTAGTGCTGGACAATGCAAACATTGGCCTGGCAGTTCGGGCTGGACTGTTCCCATTGGGCGCAGGGTCAAGATTGATTTGCATTTGGCTGGGTCCAAACTTGAATGGCATGGTGAGCAAAAAAACGATGGATTTAGGCCCAGATCTTTGTACTGGGGTGAATGTATGACATTGTTCTGCATTCTGTCCATCAATTGTTGTTTTTGCATTTGTCACCCCGAGTGCGACGGGTATGCCCAGACGTGGGTCCCGTGTTCTCCATGCCACTGGAGTCAAGCTATCCTGGCTGATGAGGGCTGAAAGCCCGAATCCGGTCCTAGGATGCTTGTTTCCAGGCCAGGGAGGACCTGGCCTGGCAGTTCGGGCTGGACTGTTCCCATTGGGCGCAGGGTCAAGACTGATTTGCATATTGCTGGGTCCAAACTGGAATGGCAGGGTGAGCAACAAAATGATGGATTTAGGCCTATATCTTTGTACTGGGGTGAATGTATGACATTGTTCTGCATTCTGTCCATCAATTGTTGTTTTTGCATTTGTCACCCCGAGTGGGACGGGTATGCCCAGACGTGGCTCCTGTGTTCTCCATGCCACTGGAGTCAAGCTATCCTGGCTGATGAGGGCTGAAAGCCCGAAACCGGTCCTAGGATGCTTGTTTCCAGTCCAGGGAGGACCTGGCTTGGCAGTTCGGGCTGGACTGTTCCCATTGGGCGCAGGCTCAAGACTGATTTGCATATGGCTGGGTCCAAACTGGAATGGCATGGTGAGCAAAAAAACGATGGATTTAGGCCCAGATCTTTGTACTGGGGTGAATGTATGACATTGTTCTGCATTCTGTCCATCAATTGTTGTTTTGGCAATCAACATGGAGCCATAACTTCAAAACCAACATTCAATGCAGCAAGCCAGTGTGATGCAGTGTAATCCATGAAAGGGACAGGGCAGCATTGCCATATATCTAGTTAGTAATGGGCCATTCCTGGCCTCAAGGACTTAAACAGTACAGTGCAGCAGTGATAGATGTATTAATAAATTCACACAGGAGACCCTCTTAGAGGGTTCCCTAAAAAACCTACCAAGCCCTGGTGTGGTTCCTGACTGGTTTACATCAATCTGTCACCACCAGACATATTTCTGACCTCATGGGGTGAGACCCCGTGCTCTCGAAAGGACAGGGAAAAAGCCTGCTCAGGACGGAGGTGTTGCACATCTCCTCCAGGACAGGATAGCCTTCCTGAGCGGGAAGCTTCAAAGGCCATGACACCTTTGAAATCCAACCCAGGAGCCTCCAGATAGTGGGGGAGGCCAAAACCCCCCTTTCCTGCTCCACTTTTGGTGGGAGGAAAGGTGGGAAAATTAGTGAGACTAGTTGTCCCCACGTTCAGCAGCCTGCACCACCCCTAAAGCGGGGCAGGCGAGGTAGACTACATTGTTCACTTTCCACCATTTTGAAGAGGGGGAAATAGCCTATAAGAGTCAGGGATAGGCCCACTCCCCACGTGGGGTAAGCATATAGAGGGTGTAGTCACCCTACAGTTAAGTAGCCCATTGCCTACTACCTGGCTCCCCTCAACGCCCACTGAATTTAGTATTTAGGTTGCTCCCCAAGACCTTGACTTTAGATTGCATGGACTTAAAGAAGACAAAGGAAGAAGACGTGCTGCCGATCCAGGAACTCAGCCCTGCTGCAGAAGAAACTGGAGCCAAACACTGCCAACTACAAAAGGACTCGACAACTGTGGTCTGCCGTCCCTACCTGAAACCTGTGCAGCCTCCAAGAACCTTGGAGCCCTGCCAGGCTTCGCCAATTGCCTGGGACCTCCCTTTGGAGTGGTACTAACCCCGGCACACCACCAGTAAAGACGCTACGAGGTGAATAAAGACACGAGCCATGTTAACGCGATTCACCTCGTAAACCAAAAGTTGCGGTAGCCAAGGCTTGTTGGTCACCCGTCCGAGAACCGACCCCTTCAACACAACCTAACAGTACCTGAAGCCAATGCTGGAAACAGCCCCGCTCCTGTGAGCCTGTACCCACTTTCTGGTGGTATCAACTGCACGAAAGCAGAAACTTGGGCACGACCATGACGGACTGCCCTCATCACACCTGTAACTGAACGCCACCAGTGAAGAACAAATTCTGCATCCCAAGACCTCCTGTACCTCTGATCCAAGTAACCTTGAACTGCCTGCTGTGCCCAAGTCCTGGGACTACCAATACTCTGACTTGAACTTCCCCTGAACTCTGGGCGACCATTGTCCATCCAAAACTCCATGGTAGAGTGTTGCTTCAATCGACCGCAACAGTAAATGTGTTGGCAGTGCTCCACAATCTAACCCTATGCTTTTCATCACCTTGACCGCAGCGGTCTCTGCCGGACTGTAGTGACCGCTGTTGCTTAAAACCCGTGAGCATTTGCATCTTGAATAGGCCTGGCTTTGATATTCCACTCCCCTTGCAGAGCTTGTGGAGCTTTTCTCACTCCATACTCCGAGTATTTTCCTCGCAAGCACTCACCAACGTTAAGTTGGCGAGCGAGGAAAATCTTACTTCAGATCACCTCCCGGCGAGATTTCTCAACGCGAACGGTCGCGGATGGACGCTACCGCTCGCATTCAGAAACCTTCCGTTCGCATTGAGAAGCTGCCGCTCGAGTTGAACATCTACTTGAGCAGCAGAAAGAAGCAGCGCTCTCTTGAGCTGCACGGGGTGCCATTTACACTGATTTTACAGCGAAAGGCAAACGTCCGGTGCTACAAATCTGCGTGAATGGCACTTGCGGAACTCTGCATAGCGCTGCAGAGTTTTTGGATCTCTCACAGAACTCCCTAAACTCCGCCCAGGCCTAGTCTTGAACTGCATTTGATTAAAAATCGTCATGCAAAACATTTATTAACTGTTGAACAAAGTTCTTGGTTTCTAAAAATATATATAAAGATACAATGTTATTTTTCCTAATTGGTCTCGGATTGTTTCTTGAATGTGTGTCTCATTTATTGCCTCTGTGTGTGACAACAAATGCTTAGCACTACCCTCTGAAAAGCCTAACTTCTCGCCCACACTACCACAAAAAGAGCATTAGAATTGTCTGCTTTTATCTCTGCACACCTATTGGGGATCCAATGGACTCTCTGCACAGTGTACTTCATTTTAGAACACTATATTGAGTACCACCTTCCTACAATGTCAAAATGTAATTTGTAAGGAATGCACTCATTCATGTATGTGGATCCACAAACCAGCACACATGGAACACCTTTCCTGGGTAGATTGATGTAAATACCACATCTGCTCCCAGGTTGACAAATGCACATTTACCATGCTTTGCACCGCAGTGCAAGGAGGCTCAAAGGCTTTTAAAGAAACATAATAAACTGATGACGTAGCAATGTGTGGCATTAACCAGAGAAGTAAGACAAGGGAGATTTTTTCCAAAAATCACATCACATCAGGAAGACAAAGATGGTTAATGTGTGTAGCATCCATGTCAAAATTCAAGCACAAATTTATGTGCACATGCACAATTTTTATTGAATCTGGTGCAACAGAGGTGTTGGTTAGGAATTTAGGCCTGGTCATGGACTGCAGTCTATTTGGACCAGCAGCTCCTCTCAAAGACCTGTCCTCAGAGTAGATGTAGACTACTGCTTTCGCCAGGAGTAAGACAGTGCTAAAATGGGGGTGGCAGTATGCTGTGTAGTGAACAGTAGTAGTGAACAAGCCCATCCCACCCTGGTTCACTGCAGTAAGGCCTCCTGGCTCACTCACCTCACAAGTTGTGCTACTGTGTGTTACACTCACCCCTGCCCAACATCAGGTGACCAGGAAATGTGAGCCTGATAAAACCATCTGCAGAATGCATGCGCCTGTGCAATACATGCACAACACATAGGTTCAAATGTGGAACAGTGTGAACATGTTTAATGTGTGTGTGCTGGTAGTGTGTGTTCAACGTGACACACTCTAGTACAGTTCAAAGGGAGTGTACAGGGTGCATGTCCAAGATGGCAGCGGAATAGTCGCAGCTATCGGGGCTCTGCTGGACGCTTAGGCCCTATACGAATATAGCTCCTTACAACGCATGCGATTTGATCGCATGCCATTACAACGCGGTTGTTACAACGACTGCATTGTTATTACGCAATACCATTACATCGCAAGTCATTACAATGACTTGCAGTAGGGGGCGCGCTGGACTTAGGAATAAATAGTATTATTTACTATTCCTACTCCAGTTTGCGCAACAGCAGGGAAGGTGTCGGATTTTAAATCCAATACCAGTGCACCCCCTACAGCAAGTCGTTGTAATGACTTGCGATGTAATGGTATTGCGTACTAACAATGCGGTCATTGTAACGACCGCGTTGTAATGGCATTGCGTTGTGGAGACAGCATTGTAAACGCTGTTTCCCCCATATACCTGCATTGCCCCAGAGGAGGTGAGCCCACAGTGCCATCGGCTCCCATCTGCCTACCAGAGACAGATAGCCTCTCAATTGAGGTGCCCCTGTGGTGGAGGGAATCCAGGACGGCGGAGTCTTCAGCGCGAAGTCTCAGAGACAAGGAGAAGGGGCGGATGTGAGCATCTCAGCCCGGGAGCTCGTGCTGTTTCGGTCCGCGGCCCTCATGAAGCGTGCCTGGTGGCAGATGGTGGCCTGCCCCCCCCCCACTCTGAAACTGTGAGTTTAACCCTCAGGATCGGCGGGGCGGTCCACCGTGAGTTTACTCCGCCATGGCAGAGCGAGGAGCCAGCCATATCGGAGGCTCCCGGTGGTGCACCTGAGGGAGAATTGGTGTGGTGGTCCTGGTTCTCTGGACTCACTGCTGGAGACAGGGGGAAACAGAGGCTGAGGCCCTACTCGGTAGGCGATCCAGGGGCTGGAGGAAGGCGTGGCGGCCCGCAGCTGTGTAGCAGTTAGCCAATAAAAAGTGAACATACCCGGCCCTCTGGGACCTGCTTCGGCCCCCGGCCTGGCGGATGAGAGTACAGGGCGAGGATCAGTGCACACGATCTTCTGCAGCCTAACAGCAATAGGCCGGCCCACCCCGGTGCCCTCGCTGCCCCTTTGCTTTACGCCAGGCCTGGGTTTAACTGCGAGGGGGTGGGCCCTGCGGGTTGGGCCCACTGCGCTCGCTCCTTGCACAGCTTGAAATGGTGAATGGACCCCGGGGGTGAGCGGTGAACGGTGAATGGGGGAGGAGAGGACTTGGACTGGGTGGCTCCCCGTACTTACTTGCAAGCTCCAGGACGAGGGGGGATGAGGGCTCGCAGTAGCAGCATTCTGTGGTCCACAGGTAGTGGTCCGGCCCATCCCCAAGTGACTCCCCCCTTCCCTTGGCTCCCTGCGACAGCAACCCAACAAAGGGAGTGATATACCTGGAGCCCCTTTGACACAGACCATATGTGTCTTGATGGAACTAACAGAAGGGCCTATCAGCTGAGACATCCGCCCATATTCCTGTAAAGCTTTGTGAGGCAGAGGAGGGGGGGGGGGAAAGGCATTTACAGACCAGACAACACACGTTCCCAGTAATGCCTCCCCACCCTCCCAGGGTGCCGTCATGGAAATAGATGGTAAACATAACTACAGTGTGATACACCATCAACGGACAATTTGCAAGCTGACTGTATCTCACAGTTGTACTCATCTTAGAATGATTGTGATGAAGAAAATGGAGATTATTTTGGGGGAAAAGATTTTGAGGAAGAGGTGAATGTTTGATCGCAGAAGGTGTGATACTGGAGGATGAGTGGAAGAGGGAGCTTGTGAAAGATGAGTGTTTGCAGAAGGTGATGAAGCCAGTGAATGAGGGGTGGTTCAATGTGGTTCTGCCAAGCAAGGAATGAATTGGCTGTGGTTGACATGATATTATTGAGAGGAAGTAAATTGGTTCCACCACAGATTCCAAGGAAACGGCTGGTATGCAGTGCTCATTTTAGCCATATGAGTATTTCTAAGACTAAGGAGAGACTAAGGGAAGCGTACTGGTGGCCAGCTATCGATTTGATGGTAGAAAGAGAGACCAGGAGTATCTTGAATGGGTGAATTGTAACAAGGGGTTGAAGTGTAGATTGTAGCCTATGGTCATAAGGGAACAGGCTGCTGGTCCGTGGGAAGATATTGCATTGGACATTCAGGGACCAGTGAGAGTAAAATCTGCTGACAGATATGTTTTAGTGAGCATTGATATGTTTTTGCGATGGCCAGAAATAAAAGTGGTGAATAGGTTTGAGTCTAAAGATGTTGTCTGTTTTTTGGAAGAGCTTTTTGAGAGGGAAAGTTTACCTTCCTCCATTCTTACAGATAACGGTGTCCAACTTACCTCTGCAGTTGTTGAAGGGTTTCTAAGATTAAGAGGAATCAGGCACAGGTAAGCCGCGATGTACCAAACAGAGACTAATGGAATTGTGGAACAATTTATCAAAGTGTTGAAGGAGTTTTTATAACAGTCTTTGGTGAGTGGGGTCAATTGGGAGGATGGCATGAAGAGAAAAGTATCTCCTTTTCAATTATTTAAGGGCAGAGTTCCCAATAATGCAGTTATACCGAGCTGGGTGAAGTGTAAGCACAAGAGTGTGGATAATCAGGTGGATGATATTGAGGGATGGAGAGAGAAAGAAGAAGTGAGGAAAATGCGAGGGAAAGTCTGGTACGATAGACGCAAAGTGATCAAAGAAACATTGGTATGAATTGGGGACTGGGTGAAGATTAAATCCCCAAGGAACTATGGACTCAAGTTGTCTAAGTTCAGTCAACCATTTAAGGTGGTTAAACGTTTTAGGAATGCAATTAAAACCTAAGATCAAAGGATTTGGAATCTCAAGAGTGGCCAAATGTGCCTCAATAGGGGTAGAAAGAGGAGTTGTATGTGATCTCAACAATTCCTCTGATCAGTTTGTAAGACCACAAAGGGTGAGGGTGAAACCAGCATGTTTACTTGAATATGTGTAAGGTTATCACCTTTCTGTGTATCTGGGCCTTTTGAATATTTTTCTATAGGACATGTTTATAGTTTCTGTGTCTTATTTCTCACTTTTAGTTAATTAGGTAAAGAAGGAGGTGATGTGGTATCTTGTGTTCTATATCAGTGTTCTGTTTCTAAGGGATGATGCACCGTTCTGTAACTCATGCATTATCCCTGGAATGTTGTGATAAGAATGTGGGAAGGCAGTTGGAAGCCCAGGTATATGCTGGACTGAAGCTGCGGATAGGGTCTGCCGCTACAATGTATCCTGAATAAAGTCGGTTAACCTAACTCTATTCTTCTAGGCGTCATGTATCCACTTAAAAATGTACAACCAACCTGCTCCTGCACCTGGACATCTGCGAGTCTGCCCTGTCAAGTGGCACAACCTATTCCTGGGTCTGTGGAAGTTGGTCTAAGGTGTTCTGCCCTTTGACATCCCCTTCAGAACTGATGCAAAGCAACAAGAAGCCCCGCAAAGCCTCGCCGCACAGCTGCCAGTCTCACCGGAATCAACGCAGAGGAATGCAAAGCCCCTCACAGCCTCGTTGCACAGCTGCCAGTCCAGTGAAACCGATGCACAGCAATGCCAAGCCCTGCAAAGCCTCACTGCACAGCTCCCCGGGATCACCGCAAAGCAACGCCAAGCCCTGCAAATCCTCGCCACACAGCTTCTCTAAATCGACGCCAGAAGACGTGAACTCTCACAAAGCCATGCAGACCGCACACCAGGATTGAAGGTATTGTTTTCAGCGGGCCCAAGTGGGTTCATGTGACTTGTGACTTTTTCCCAGTCCAGTGCAACCAGGTAACCACAGTTGGTGCTTTGCACTTTTATGTGCTATTTTCACCTAAAGCTTTAAAATTGCATATCTCAGGATCTACTTATTGACTTTTTGTCATTTTGATCTTGTTTTATTTATAAAATCATAATCTAATTTTCTACACTAGTGTGAAGTCTTTTTGTGGTGTTTTCACTGTGTTACTGTTTGATGTGTTGCACAAATACTTTATACAGTGCCTCTTAAGTTAAGCCTGACTGCTCTGTGCCAAGCTACTCGAGGGTGAGCACAGGATAATTTAGGGTGTGTTAACATACCCTGACCAGGATTGTGGTTCCAGCTTGGACAGGGAGCATACTTCTACCAATCAGAAACCCAATTTCCAAAAGTGCCACATCATGGAGCTCAATTAGGAGGAGCCCACAACAACAATTTATTAACTTATGTCTTCCATTTGATGGACGACATGATGACCGATGTGGTTTGTGCAGTGAATGGAGACCAGGTGGTTAGCATTTGGCTAGTGATTGCTGTTTGATTCAGTTTGTCAAGGCTGAGGGGGGTGGGTTGGGGTCAAAGTTGTTATAGATCATGTCTATCCTACTGTGGAAGTAGTCTGAGAGGGAGTCAGAGAGTTCTTAGGAGGGGTGAATGGTGTTCTCTGTGGCTGGAGGGTTTGTGAATTCCTTGACAATCTTGAATAGTTCCTTTGTGTGGTTGGCTGTACGGCTATACCTGTAAATTGTTCACACAACCTCAATATATATATATATATACAAAAATAATCCCCAACCTTATCTGATTGAAGAACCAGCACTCGCCATCGTGGGGGTTCTCTCGTTTATTGCGCAGGCTTCAATAGACCCATGGACAAAACAGGAACGCATTTCGGCAGTCAAGCTGCCTTTCTCAACCTGGTATGCGCCATATTGGTTCTTCCATTTAAAGAAAACATTAGTTAAAACTAAAGATGCACTGCACTTCACTGCAATTGGGTGGATACGAGCATGTGGGATGATGACCAGTGATTCTTAACAGAGCACACATACAGATATTCAAAAAACGCAACAGCATCAGTCCTGCAAACTAAATTGCTTTTAGGATTGTTCATGTTCTGTGCTATTCCGTATTTCTGCCCTCCAGTTCGTTTTATTTCAACAAAGGCACCCATCATGCCTCATTCATTTCTATCCAAAACCCGGACTGGATTTATACACGTCCTCGAATTACATTTACAGGCATCTTTATAGTGTCTTTTTAAAATCCATTTAGCACGCATTTTTCAAGGTCATTTACTTTGAGCAAAGGTGTTCCACCTCATTAATCTGTCAACTCCTTCAAAGTGCACGCATCTCCGAGCGCAGCCCGCTCTATACTGTAGGTAGGTAATTTTTCGTTTTTTGATGCAGGAAACAGCGCAGAGAAAAGAAAAACAATGTCCAAGAAAATCTGTCTGCCTGACGCGTTTCATGCTCCTCGAGCATTTCTTCAGAGGCTGTTTCCTGCATTAAAAAACGAAAAATTACCTACCTGTGAGTTGGCTCTTCCAAAAGGGGTGCTTTTTGACTTGGATTTATAACGGCCGATCCCGGTCGTGGAGGAGCCCCACCACAAAGAAATGGACCTTGCTGCAGGTATTTGGTAAGCAGCGTGTAAGGGCAGGATGGTCGTGGTGCAGGTTAATATACAGCGCAGAGGTAGTGTGACATTTTCCAAGCCCACTGTGGCATTTTAAAGTTTGAAGATTAACACTGTTATGGAGCAGCTCACTGTAGCTGAATTGAGGCACTACATATTCCAGCAGGCTCTGGGTGAGCCAACGCCCACTGTGGCAGGTGTAAATGATTAAAATGAGGCCAGTGCTCCACACAGTGTTTAACCAAGCTCTCTGAAGAAATGCTCGAGGAGCATGAAACGCGTCAGGCAGACAGATTTTCTTGGACATTGTTTTTCTTTTCTCTGCTCTGTTTCCTGCATTAAAAAACGAAAAATTACCTACCTGTGAGTTGGCTCTTCCAAAAGGGGTGCTTTTTGACTTGGATTTATAACGGCCGATCCCGGTCGTGGAGGAGCCCCACCACAAAGAAATGGACCTTGCTGCAGGTATTTGGTAAGCAGCGTGTAAGGGCAGGATGGTCGTGGTGCAGGTTAATATACAGCGCAGAGGTAGTGTGACATTTTCCAAACCCACTGTGGCATTTTAAAGTTTGAAGATTAACACTGTTATGGAGCAGCTCACTGTAGCTGAATTGAGGCACTACATATTCCAGCAGGCTCTGGGTGAGCCAACGCCCACTGTGGCAGGTGTAAATGATTAAAATGAGGCCAGTGCTCCACACAGTGTTTAACCAAGCCTCTGAAGAAATGCTCGAGGAGCATGAAACGCGTCAGGCAGACAGATTTTCTTGGACATTGTTTTTCTTTTCTCTGCGCTGTTTCCTGCATTAAAAAACGAAAAATTACCTACCTGTGAGTTGGCTTTTCCAAAAGGGGTGCTTTTTGACTTGGATATATATATATATATATATATATATATATATATATATATATATATATATATATATATATATATATATATATATATATATATATATATATATATATATATATATATATCTACTGGCGGTCGCCAGTAGATAGTTATAGTTAGGACCTATTTTCCATAGGAAATCCGCAACATTCTATTTGAAATAACTCTTGCGTCAGTTGACGAATCTTCGCGAAATTTTCAAACTTTATGGCCCGCTCCGGTCCGCTCCTACCCTGAAAGTTTCGGGGTGATTCGTCAAGCGGGGCCGAGAAAAAGGGGGGTCCCAAAACATGTTTTCCCCATTCATTTTCCCATAGGAAACTTTAGCCACGGCTACAGCCCGAACTGCTGAACGGAATTACACAAAATTTGGCAAAGAGGTAGTTCTTGGTTCAGAAAGAACCCTTTTTGTTAAATGGTGTAAATCCGTTCAGTAGTTGCGGAGAAATTAAAAAAATAAGAGTCAAAAAATCAATTTCCCATAGGAAACTTTATGCAAGGCTACAGCTCGAACTGCTGAACGGAATTACACCAAATTTGGCAAAGAGGTAGTTCTTGGTTCAGAAAGAACCCTTTTGTTAAATGGTGTAAATCCGTTCAGTAGTTGCTGAGAAAATCAAAAGTAAAAACACATATATATCTGGGCGGAGCCTAACCACACATGTCATCGTGAGATCTGATTGGCTGTCAGCACTTCATCCTGGAATTGCTGGCAGCCATCTTGGGACCAATATAAATGATAGTACCCCATTGAAATGCATTGTAGTGAATCGAAGATTTTGAGGGTTACCAAAAGGAGAACTATAAAGGGTGATAACAGACTTTAGTTACATTAGAATTCATTTGTTGATGGTACCATACTAATTTCAGGAATTGTGGTGTGTTCTAAGGTGATTTTACCCTATGAAAAACCTTCTGCTGGGATATCATGAATCATGTTTGAGAGAAAACTATTTTCACATGCTTGTCCCATACAGTTTTGGAAGGTGCTCCAGAAGCTAAAATGAGAGCATATTTTCTGTAAATTCACATTATCTTTCTCAGTCATGTGAGAATGAAGTCTGACATTCTCAGTAAAACATGTACATCCAACAAGGGCAGAGACTGTCAGTTGATTCCTTTGTGTTCTACTGCAGCTTCCCAGAGTGTTCTAAAGAACAACTAGAGTGCTAACAGCCTTACTTATGACAAAAGTATGGCACACCTGAAGCCATCTTGATTGGAATAAACTGGTAACACTTAAAACATTTAATTTAAAAAGGAACAAAATGATGGGGTTCATCTTGTCATAGAAATTATGGTTAGTGCTCTGGAAAGAAAAATTAGGACATGTTTCAAGTGTGATCTCAAATATCTTCCTGTTATATTTCAACAGGAGCAGCCTGCCAGTTGATGCCTTTGTGTTCTACTGCAGCTTCCCAGAGTGTTCTAAAGAACAACTAGAGCGCTAACAGTCTTACTTATGACAAAAGTATGGCACACCTGAAGCCATCTTGATTGGAATAAACTGGTAACACTTAAAACATTTAATTTAAAAAGGAACAAAATGATGGGGTTCATTTTGTCATAGAAATTATGGTTAGTGCTGTAGAAAGAAAAATTAGGACATGTTTCAAGTGTGATCTCAAATATCTTCCTGTTATATTTCAACAGGAGCAGCCTGTCAGTTGATGCCTTTGTGTTCTACTGCAGCTTCCCAGAGTGTTCTAAAGAACAACTAGAGCGCTAACAGTCTTACTTATGACAAAAGTATGGCACACCTGAAGCCATCTTGATTGGAATAAACTGGTAACACTTAAAACATTTAATTTAAAAAGGAACAAAATGAGGGGGTTCATTTTGCCATAGAAATTATGGTTAGTGCTGCAAAAGAAAATTTAGTGCATGTTTTAAGTGAGATCTCAAATCCTCTTCTATTTCATTAGAAAATTCTGACATGCAGACTGAAACAATCACTTTCAATACCAACAGTAGACTTCCAGTTAACTCCTTGGTGAGCAGTAGCTTTACTACAGTGATCTAATGAACAACTAGAGTGCTAACATTCTGAATTTATGGCAAATGTGTGACACATCTGAATGCCTTCTTGATGGAATCAAAGTAAAAACTGAAAGCATTTCCTACTGAGGAGACTGTAGTAAATGAGGAAATTAGGAAACTTCATAACAAATAAGTCTCCAAAGATGGCCACCAGAGAAAAAAAGAGCCCAAATGTAGCACAAATATCACCCAGAGGTAGCCCACGTATAGCCCAATGACAGAAGTGTGCAAAACACTTTTTATTTTTTGTTTTTTTGCAGTTTTATATAGTGCAGACTGGTCAGGTATTGGAGTGCTTTACATGAGCATTGGTTACATCACACAAGGACAAATTCATGTTGGTTGACCCCTACACTACCCAAACACCACTGCACTACCCTAAACCCTAAAACACTACCCCCAGCACGACCCCCTTCACTACCCAAACAAAACTGCACTACCCTAAACTCAAAAACACTACCCCCAGCACGACCCCCTACACTACCCAAACACCACTGCACTACCCTAAACCCTAAATCTACCCCCTACACTACACAAATACCACTGCACTACCCTAAACCCTAAAACACTAGAACCCAGCATGACCCCCTACAGTACACAAACACCAGTGCACTACCCTAAACCCTAAAACACTACCCCCTACACTACACAAACACCATTGCACTACCCTAAACCCTAAAACACTACCCCCAGCATGACCCCCTACACTACACAAACACCACTGCACTACCCTAAACCCTAAAACACTACCCCAGCACGACCCCCTACACTACCCAAACACCACTGCACTACCCTAAACCCTAAAACACTACCCCCAGCACGACTCCCTACACTACACAAACACCACTGGACTACTCTAAACCCTAAAACACTACCCCCAGCACGACTCCCTACACTACCTAAACACCACTGCACTACACTAAACCCTAAATCTACCCCCAGCATGACCTCCCACACTACAAAAACACCACTGCACTACCCTAAACCCTAAAACACTACCCCCAGCACGACCCCCTACACTACCCAAACACCACTGCACTACCCTAAACCCTAAAACACTAACCCCAGCATGACCCCTACACTACCCAAACACCACTGCACTACCCTATACCCTAAAACACGACCCCGTACACTACACAAACACAACTGCACTACCCTAAAACACTACCCACAGCATGACCCCCTACACTACACAAACACCACTGCACTACGCTAAACCCTAAAACACTACCCCTACACTACACAAACACCACTGCCCTACCCTAAACCCTAAAACACAACCACCAGCATGACCCCCTACACTACACAAATACCACTGCACTACCCTAAACCCCCCTACACTATACAAACACCACTGCATTACTCTAAACCCTAAAACACTACCCCCAGCACGACCCCCTCACAACACAAACACCACTGCACTACCCTAAACCCTAAATCGACCCCCAGCACGACCCCCTACACTACCCAAACACCACTGCCATACCCTAAACCCTAAAACACTACCCCCAGCATGAACCCCTACACTACACAAACACCACTGCACTACCCTAAACCTTAAAACACTACCCCCAGCACTACACCCTACACTACACAAACACCACTGCACTACCCTAAACCCTAAAACACTACCCCAGCACTACCCCTACACTACCCAAACACCACTGCACTAACATAAACCCTACAACACTACCCCCAGCACAACCCCTACACTACACAAACACCACTGCACTACCCTAAACCCTAAAACACTACCCCCAGCACGACTCCCTACACTACCCAAACACCACTGCACTACCCTAAATCTACCCCCAGCACGACCCCCTACACTACCCAAACACCACTGCACTACCCTAAACCATAAAACACTACCCCCAGCATGACCCCCTACACTACACAAACACCACTGCACTGCCCTAAACCCTAAAACACTACCACCAGCATGACCACCTACACTACTCAAACACCACTGCACTACCCTAAACCCTAAAACACTAACCCAGCACGACCCCCTACACTACCCATACACCACTGCACTACCCTAAAGCCTAAAACACTACCCCCAGCACGACCCCCTACACTACTGCACTACCCTAAACCCTAAAACACTACCCCCAGCACGACCCCCTACACTACCCAAACACCGCTGCACTACCCTAAACCCTAAAACACTACCCCCAGCACGACCCCCTACACCACCCAAACACCACTGCACTACCCTAAACCCTAGAAAAGAAACGCCCACCCCATGCCCAATCCCCCTTACCTCTCACTCCTCGTGGTTCCTCTCTCCTTGTGGTTCCTGCTTCACGTCGTCTCTGAGGGGTGGTGCACGTCGTTGTGAGGAAACGGAACAGCCTCTGTTTCCTTACAACGACATGGATCGTCTACTTGTTTTTAGAACGCATGGTCATTTACCATACATACCTTTACAACAAAATTCGTTGTAAAGGCATGCGTGGTAAATGACCATGCGTTCTAAAAAATGCGTAGTAATGACTTCGTGATGTACAACGCATGCGTGGTAATGCATGCGTTTTAATGGTATCGCAAAGTAAAAAGTCGTTGTAACGGCTGTTTACCGATCGAAGCTGGCCCCTGTTCTTCAGTGAGACGTTTATTTGATTAATTAGGAGGAAGGAATGTGTTTTTTTTACCGAAAAGTGCATTCCCGGCTGTTGTATTGTGAAAATGTCAGCGTGGCCTGGTTTCACTTCCGGTGAGAGAGTGGAAGAGTCTGTTTGGATCTAAAGGAGTTCTGTTTTTGGAAGGGGCCGGCGCGACATGTCATCAGAAAACATAGCTAATGGAAAGCGTCCTCCCTGAAGTGTAGAGCAGTGCCATGAGAGGTCAACGAGTGTGCGTCCCACCGCAGTATGACCGTACTGCGTGCCCCATGTGCCACCTCCAGGGTACGGGAGGCAGAAGCGGCATCGCAGGTCCTCTTGAAGACCGTTGTAGCACTAATTCTACATTTTGGTACTAGGGCATTTTAACTTCGTTGTTCCTGCCAGATACAAAGAGAAGATCCTGTGTTATTCAGTGCCCTCGTTACCTTTTTTGTGGGTTGTGGTGCTTGTCACTTCGCTGCCCCGCCAGTGCACACGACTGGGCACCCCACCTCGTGTGCCATCTGCAGGGCCTCTGCCCTCGGATCACTGGTTTCGGTTTCTGGAGTGGCAACATAAACAGTTGCTCCCAAAGGACTAGCCTGAACACTTAGGTGAATATCCCCTGCACCAGCATTCCACGGAAATTCTTTCCTAGCTCTCCCACGTCAACGAGGACGTCATAATAGCACGGCTCCGCTCGCGACACCGTATGACGTCATCGGAGCCATAAGAGAACCTCGTCGGCGTGCTGACGTCAGTTCCACCCATTTTTTCTGTGCCACCGAGGCAAACATTTTCACATGTATACATAGTATAATAAATATATATATATTCACTGAAAAAACCATAGGTTTCAGGCACGTTATAGTTAGAAATTAGCATTTAAAAAACCTTAGAAATTCACTGAAAAAACCATAGGTTTCAGGCACGTTATAGTTAGAAATTAGCATTTAAAAAACCTTAGAAATTCACTGAAAAAACCATAGGTTTCATGGGCGTTATAGTTAGTTGGAAATTTCACTCATACAAAACCATAGAAATTCCCCCCTTATAGTTAGTTCAGCTAACTATAACTTGCGCGCCCGCAATGCACTGCTGATGACGTCACATATTACATCACTCATGACATGGTCAGTGACATCACTCATGACATCACTGATTACATCTCAAGTGACATCACTATAACGCCCCTGAAACCTATGGTTTTTTCAGTGAATATATATATATACATATATATATATATATATATATATATATATATATATATATATATATATATATCAAAGCTCCCATGTCCCGTGTTCGAGACACACTGCACTCGCGTGGTTCCTTCAACTTTCATTCAACGAGGACGCGTTTCGGCATTCTGCCTTCTTCTGCTCGCATTAAGGAAATGAAACAGCATATCAGTGCCGGTACTTAAACTGCTAGATGGTTTCTCATTGGATGCAGTGGCTAGAAGGAAGGACGGGATTGGCTGCTTGCCTTTCTCACTTCCTACTGTTATTGCGAGGTCCGTACCTCGGGAGTATTTCTTAAAAGTTATTGCAGTCCCAATGGCAAATGACTGTCTTGCATATTAAGCCTAATGGCGCTCCCAAAGTATCAGTTGTATACTTCTCCCTTCGCCACTGCTCGGTTCAAAAAGTACCTCACTTGTTGTAATGTTGATCCTGGTTGGGGAGCCCCTCGTCAAACCTTGGGCTTAGCGGCACTCTGCGCAAGGGTCGGCATATATCCTGTCCCTACCAGACTGTATGTCCTGCGACCTTGTCGACGCTGGTGCCTCAGATGCCCATGCGGCGGTACAACACGCTAATAATAATTATGACGCTCCACTTTCCACCTCTAGCGTACTCTGCACTCTTACTGACGGGTGCACGACAGAATGGACGTGGATCCATTCCTTAACATCAAAGCTCCCATGTCCCGTGTTCGAGACACACTGCACTCGCGGGGTTCCTTCAACTTTCATTCAGCGAGGACGCGTTTCGGCGTTCTGCCTTCTTCTGCTCGCATTAAGGAAATGAAACAGCATATCAGTGTTGGTACGTAAACTGCTAGATGGTTTCTCATTGGATGTAGTGGCTAGAAGGAAGGACGGGATTGGCTGCTTGCCTTTCTCACTTCCTACTGTTATTGCGAGGTCTGTACCTCAGGAGTATTTCTTAAAAGTTATTGCAGTCCCAATGGCAAATGACTGTCTTGCATATTAAGCCTAATGGCGCTCTCAAAGTATCAGTTGTATACTTCTCCCTTCGCCCCTGCTCGTTTCAAAAAGTACATCACTTGTTGTAATGTTGATCCTGGTTGGGGAGCCCCTCGTCAAACCTTGGGCTTAGCGGCACTCTGCGCAAGGGTCGGCATATATCCTGTCCCTACCAGACTGTTTGTCTGGCGACCTTGTCGACGCTGGTGCCTCAGATGCCCATGCGGCGGTACAACACGCTAATAATAATTATGACGCTCCACTTTCCACCTCTAGCGTACTCTGCACTCTTGCTGACGGGTGCACGACAGAATAGTGGTGGATCCATTCCTTAACATCAAAGCTCCCATGTCCCGTGTTCGAGACACACTGCACTCATGGGGTTCCTTCAACTTTCATTCAGCAAGGACGCGTTTCGGCGTTCTGCCTTCTTCTGCTCGCATTAAGGAAATGAAACAGCATATCAGTGTCGGTACTTAAACTGCTAGATGGTTTCTCATTGGATGCAGTGGCTAGAAGGAAGGACAGCATTGGCTGCTTGCCTTTCTCACTTCCTACTGTTATTGCGAGGTCCGTACCTCGGGAGTATTTCTTAAAAGTTATTGAGTCCCAATGGCAAATGACTGTCTTGCATATTAAGCCTAATGGCGCTCCCACAGTATCAGTTGTATACTTCTCCCTTCGCCACTGCTCAGTTCAAAAAGTACCTCACTTGTTGTAATGTTGATCCTGGTTGGGGAGCCCCTCGTTAAACCTTGGGCTTAGCGGCACTCTGCGCAAGGGTCGGCGTATATCCTGTCCCTACCAGACTGTATGTCTGGCGACCTTGTCGACGCTGGTGCCTCGGATGCCCATGCGGCGGTGCAACATGCTAATAATAATTATGACGCTCCACTTTCCACCTCTAGCGTACTCTGAACTCTTGCTGACGGGTGCACGACAGAATAGTGGTGGATCCATTCCTTAACATCAAAGCTCCCATGTCCCGTGTTCGAGACACACTCCACTCGCGGGGTTCCTTCAACTTTCATTCAGCGAGGACGCGTTTCGGCGTTCTGCCTTCTTCTGCTCGCATTAAGGTAATGAAACAGCATATCAGTGTAGGTACAAAAACTGCTAGAGGGTTTCTCATTGGATGCAGTGGCTAGAAGGAAGGACGGGATTGGCTGCTTGCCTTTCTCACTTCCTACTGTTATTGCGAGGTCAGTACCTCGGGAGTATTTCTTAAAAGTTATTGCAGTCCCAATGGCAAATGACTGTCTTGCATATTAAGGCTAATGGCGCTCTCAAAGTATCAGTTGTATACCTCTCCCTTCGCCACTGCTCGGTTCAAAAAGTACCTCACTTGTTGTAATGTTGATCCTTGTTGGGGAGCCCCTCGTCAAACCTTTTGCTTAGCGGCACTCTGCGCAAGGGTCGACATATATCCTGTCCCTACCAGACTGTATGTCTGGCGACCTTGTCGACGCTGGTGCCTCAGATACCCATGCGGCGATGCAACACACTAATAATAATTATGACACTCCACTTTCCACCTCTAGCGTACTCTGCCCTCTTACTTACGGGTGCACGACAGAATGGAGGTGGATCCATTCCTTAACATCAAAGCTCCCATGTCCCGTGTTTGAGACACACTGCACTCGCGGGGTTCCTTCAACTTTCATTCAGCGAGGACGCGTTTCGGCGTTCTGCCTTCTTCTGCTCGCATTAAGGTAATGAAACAGCATATCAGTGTCGGTACAAAAACTGCTAGAGGGTTTCTCATTGGATGCAGTGGCTAGAAGGAAGGACGGGATTGGCTGCTTGCCTTTCTCACTTCCTACTGTTATTGCGAGGTCAGTACCTCGGGAGTATTTCTTAAAAGTTATTGCAGTCCCAATGGCAAATGACTGTCTTGCATATTAAGGCTAATGGCGCTCTCAAAGTATCAGTTGTATACCTCTCCCTTCGCCACTGCTCGGTTCAAAAGTACCTCACTTGTTGTAATGTTGATCCTTGTTGGGGAGCCCCTCGTCAAACCTTTTGCTTAGCGGCACTCTGCGCAAGGGTCGACATATATCCTGTCCCTACCAGACTGTATGTCTGGCGACCTTGTCGACGCTGGTGCCTCAGATACCCATGCGGCGATGCAACACACTAATAATAATTATGACACTCCACTTTCCACCTCTAGCGTACTCTGCCCTCTTACTTACGGGTGCACGACAGAATGGAGGTGGATCCATTCCTTAACATCAAAGCTCCCATGTCCCGTGTTTGAGACACACTGCACTCGCGGGGTTCCTTCAACTTTCATTCAGCGAGGACGCGTTTCGGCGTTCTGCCTTCTTCTGCTCGCATTAAGGAAATGAAACAGCATATCAGTGTTGGTACTTAAACTGCTAGATGGTTTCTCATTGGATGCAGTGGCTAGAAGGAAGGACGGGATTGGCTGCTTGCCTTTCTCACTTCCTACTGTTATTGCGAGGTCCGTACCTCAGGAGTATTTCTTAAAAGTTATTGCAGTCCCAATGGCAAATGACTGTCTTGCATATTAAGCCTAATGGCGCTCCCAAAGTATCAGTTGTATACTTCTCCCTTCGCCACTGCTCGGTTCAAAAAGTACCTCACTTGTTATAATGTTGATCCTGGTTGGGGAGCCCCTCGTCAAACCTTGGGCTTAGCGGCACTCTGCGCAAGGGTCAGCGTATATCCTGTCCCTACCAGACTGTATGTCTGTTGACCTTGTCGAAGCTGGTGCCTCAGATGCCCATGCGGCGGTGCAACACGCTAATAATAATTATGACGCTCCACCTTCCACCTCTAGCATACTCTGCACTCTTACTGACGGGTGCACGACAGAATGGAGATGGATCCATTCCTTAACATCAAAGCTCCCATGTCCCGTGTTCGAGACACACTGCACTCGTGGGGTTCCTTCAACTTTCATTCAGCGAGGACGCGTTTCGGCGTTCTGCCTTCTTCTGCTCGCATTAAGGAAATGAAACAGCATATCAGTGTCGGTACTTAAACTGCTAGATGGTTTCTCATTGGATGCAGTGGCTAGAAGGAAGGACGGGATTGGCTGCTTGCCTTTCTCACTTCCTACTGTTATTGCGAGGTCCATACCTCGGGAGTATTTCTTAAAAGTTATTGCAGTCCCAATGGCAAATGACTGTCTTGCATATTAAGCCTAATGGCGCTCTCAAAGTATCAGTTGTATACTTCTCCCTTCGCCACTGCTCGGTTAAAAAATTACCTCACTTGTTGTAATGCTGATCCTGGTTGGGGAGCCCCTCGTCAAACCTTGGGCTTAGCGGCACTCTGCGCAAGGGTCGGCGTATATCCTGTCCCTACCAGACTGTTTGTCTGGCAACCTTGTCGACGCTGGTGCCTCAGATGCCCATGCGGCAGTGCAACACGCTAATAACAATTATGACGCTCCACTTTCCACCTCTAGCGTACTCTGCACTCTTGCTGACGGGTGCACGACAGAATGGAGGTGGATCCATTCCTTAACATGAAAGCTCCCATGTCCCGTGATCGAGACACACTGCACTCGCGGGGTTCCTTCAACTTTCATTCAGCGAGGACGCCTTTCGGCGTTCTGCCTTCTTCTGCTCGCATTAAGGAAATGAAACAGCATATCAGTGTTGGTACTTAAACTGCTAGATGGTTTCTCATTGGATGCAGTGGCTAGAAGGAAGGACAGGATTGGCTGCTTGCCTTTCTCACTTCCTACTGTTATTGCGAGGTCCGTACCTCGGGAGTATTTCTTAAAAGTTATTGCAGTCCCAATGGCAAATGACTGTCTTGCATATTAAGCCTAATGGCGCTCCCAAAGTATCAGTTGTATACTTCTCCCTTCGCCACTGCTCGGTTCAAAAAGTACCTCACTTGTTGTAATGTTGATCCTGGTTGGGGAGCCCCTCATCAAACCTTGGGATTAGCGGCACTCTGCGCAAGGGTCGGCGTATATCCTGTCCCTACCAGACTGTATGTCTGGTGACCTTGTCGACGCTGGTGCCTCAGATGCCCATGCGGCGGTGCAACACGCTAATAATAATTATGACGCTCCACTTTCCACCTCTTGCGTACTCTGCACTCTTACTGACGGGTGCACAACAGAATGGAGGTGGATCCATTCCTTAACATCAAAGCTCCCATGTCCCGTGTTCGAGACACACTGCACTCGCGGGGTTCCTTCAACTTTCATTCAGCGAGGACGCGTTTCAGCGTTCTGCCTTCTTCTGCTCGCATTAAGGAAATGAAACAGCATATCAGTGTCGGTACTTATACTGCTAGATGGTTTCTCATTGGATGCAGTGGCTAGAAGGAAGGACGGGATTGGCTGCTTGCCTTTCTCACTTCCTACTGTTATTGCGAGGTCCGTACCTATGGAGTATTTCTTAAAAGTTATTGCAGTCCCAATGGCAAATGACTGTCTTGCATATTAAGCCTAATGGCGCTCAAAAAGTATCAGTTGTATACTTCTCCCTTCGCCACTGCTCAGTTCAAAAAGTACCTCACTTATTGTAATGTTGATCCTGGTTGGGGAGCCCCTCGTCAAACCTTGGGCTTAGCGGCACTCTGCGCAAGGGTCGGCGTTTATCCTGTCCCTACCAGACTGTATGTCTGGCGACCTTGTCGACGCTGGTGCCTCAGATGCCCATACAGCGGTGCAACACGCTAATAATAATTATGACGCTCCACTTTCCACCTCTAGCGTACTCTGCACTCTTACTGACGGGTGCACGACAGAATGGAGGTGGATCCATTCCTTAACATCAAAGCTCCCATGTCCCGTGTTCGAGACACACTGCACTCGCGGGGTTCCTTCAACTTTCATTCAGCGAGGACGCGTTTCGTCGTTCTGCCTTCTTCTGCTCGCATTAAGGAAATGAAACAGCATATCAGTGTCGGTACTTAAACTGCTAGATGGTTTCTCATTGGATGCAGTGGCTAGAAGGAAGGACGTGATTGGCTGCTTGCCTTTCTCACTTCCTACTGTTATTGCGAGGTCCGTACCTCGGAGTATTTCTTAAAAGTTATTGCAGTCACAATGGCAAATGACTGTCTTGCATATCAAGCCTAATGGCGCTCCCAAAGTATCAGTTGTATACTTCTCCCTTCGCCACTGCTCGGTTCAAAAAGTACCTCACTTGTTGTAATGTTGATCCTGGTTGGGGAGCCCCTCATCAAACCTTGGGCTTAGCGGCACTCTGCGCAAGGGTCGGCGTATATCCTGTCCCTACCAGACTGTATGTCTGGCGACTTTGTCGACGCTGGTGCCTCAGATGCCCATGCGGCGGTGCAACACGCTAATAATAATTATGACGCTCCACTTTCCACCTCTTGCGTACTCTGCACTCTTAGTGACGGGTGCACGACAGACTGGAGGTGGATCCATTCCTTAACATCAAAGCTCCCATGTCCCGTGTTCGAGACACACTGCACTCGCGGGGTTCCTTCAACTTTCATTCAGCGAGGACGCGTTTCGGCATTCTGCCTTCTTCTGCTCGCATTAAGGAAATGAAACAGCATATCAGTGTCGGTACTTAAACTGCTAGATGGTTTCTCATTGGATGCAGTGGCTAGAAGGAAGGACGGGATTGGCTGCTTGCCTTTCTCACTTCCTACTGTTATTGCGAGGTCCATACCTCTGGAGTATTTCTTAAAAGTTATTGCAGTCCCAATGGCAAATGACTGTCTTGCATATTAAGCCTAATGGCGCTCCCAAAATATCAGTTGTATACTTCTCCCTTCGCCACTGCTCGGTTCAAAAAGTACCTCACTAGTTGTAAAGTTGATCCTGATTGGGGAGCCCCTCGTCAAACCCTGGGCTTAGCGGCACTCTGCGCAAGGGTCGGCGTATATCCTGTCCCTACCAGACTGTATGCCTGGCGACCTTGTCGACGCTGGTGCCTCAGATGCCCATGCGGCGGTGCAACACGCTAATAATAATTATGATGCTCCACTTTCCACCTCTAGCATACTCTGCACTCTTACTGACGGGTGCACGACAGAATGGAGGTGGATCCATTCCTTAACATCAAAGCTCCCATGTCCCGTGTTTGAGACACATTGCACTCGCGGCGTTCCTTCAACTTTCATTCAGCGAGGACGCGTTTCGGCGTTCTGCCTTCTCTTGCTCGCATTAAAAAATGAAACAGCATATCAGTGTCGGTACTTAAACTGCTAGATGGTTTCTCATTGGATGCAGTGGCTAGAAGGAAGGACGGGATTGGCTGCTTGCCTTTCTCACTTCCTACTGTTATTGCGAGGTCTGTACCTCGGGAGTATTTCTTAAAAGTTATTGCAGTCCCAATGGCAAATGTCTGTCTTGCATATTAAGCCTAATGGCGCTCCCAAAGTATCAGTTGTATACTTCTCCCTTCGCCACTGCTCGGTTCAAAAAGTACCTCACTTGTTGGAATGTTGATCCTGATTGGGGAGCCCCTCGTCAAACCTTGGGCTTAGCGGCACTCTGCGAAAGGGTCGGCGTATATCCTGTCCCTACCAGACTGTATGTCTGGCGACCTTGTCGACGCTGGTGCCTCAGATGCCCATGCGGCGGTGAAACACGCTAATAATAATTATGACGCTCCACTTTCCACCTCTAGCGTACTCTGCACACTTACTGACGGATGCACGACAGAATGAAAGTTGAAGGAACTCCGCGAGTGCAGTGTGTCTCGAACACGGGACATGGGAGCTTTGATGTTAAGGAATGGATCCACCTCCATTCTGTCGTGCACCCGTCAGTAAGAGTGCAGAGTACGCTAGAGGTGGAAAGTGGAGCGTCATAATTGTTATTAGCGTGTTGCACCGCCGCATGGGCATCTGAGGCACCAGCGTCGACAAGGTCACCAGACATACAGTCTGGTAGGGACAGGATATACGCCGACCCTTGGGCAGAGTGCCGCTAAGCCCAAGGTTTGACGAGGGGCTCCCCAACCAGGATCAACATTTCAACAAGTGAGGTACTTTTTGAACCGAGCAGTAGCGAAGTGAAAAGTATACAACTGATACTTTGGGAGCGCCATTAGGCTTAATATGCAAGACAGTCATTTGCCATTGGGACTGCAATAACTTTTAAGAAATACTCCTGAGGTACGGACCTCGCAATAACAGTAGGAAGTGAGAAAGGCAAGCAGCCAATCCCGTCCTTCCTTCTAGCCACTGCATCCAATGAGGATCCATCTAGCAGTTTAAGTACCGACACTGATATGCTGTTTCATTTCCTTAATGCGAGCAGAAGAAGGCAGAACGCCGAAACGCGTCCTCGCTGAATGAAAGTTGAAGGAACCCCACGAGTGCAGTGTGTCTCGAACACGGGACATGGGAGCTTTGATGTTAAGGAATGGATCCACCTCCATTCTGTTGTGCACCCTTCAGTAAGAGTGCAGAGTGCGCTAGAGGTGGAAAGTGGAGTGTCATAATTATTATTAGCGTGTTGCACCGCCGCATGGGCATCTGAGGCACCAGCGTCGACAAGGTCGCCAGACATTCAGTCTGGTAGGGACAGGATATTCGCCGACCCTTGCGCAGAGTGCCGCTAAGCCCAAGGTTTGACGAGGGGCTCCCCAACCAGGATCAACATTACAACAAGTGAGGTACTTTTTGAACCGAGCAGTGGCGAAGGGAGAAGTATACAACTGATACTTTGGCAGCGCCATTAGGCTTAATATGCAAGACAGTCATTTGCCATTGGGACTGCAATAACTTTTAAGAAATACTCCCGAGGTACGGACCTCGCAATAACAGTAGGAAGTGAGAAAGGCAAGCAGCCAATCCCGTCCTTCCTTCTAGCCACTGCATCCAATGAGAAACCATCTAGCAGTTTAAGTACCGACACTGATTTGCTGTTTCATTTCCTTAATGCAAGCAGAAGAAGGCAGAACGCCTAAACGCGTCCTCGCTGAATGAAAGTTGAAGGAACCCCGTGAGTGCAGTGTGTCTCGAACACGGGACATGGGAGCTTTGATGTTAAGGAATGGATCCACCTCCATTCTGTCGTGCACCCGTCAGCAAGAGTGCAGAGTACGCTAGAGGTGGAAAGTGGAGCGTCATATATATATATATGTATATATATATATATATATATATATATATATATATATATATATATATATATATATATATATATTATATATTATACAAAAAGAGTTGTCTCTAAGTGGGATGCACTCCCAGGTGGAAATTACGCCAAAGCAAGGGCACACGCCATGAACAAAGTCCTTTTCTGGTTTTCCTGCCAGACGCGTTTTGGGCCAACGCCCTCTTCAGTGGCAGACCATGTGACGTGACGGCGTGCAGCAACCACCAGTAAATTCCCGTAATAATTATGCTCAGGTGAACCACCCAAAGCAATGCTTCCTGGGACTGGTGGTTCAGTAAAACCCAAGTGGGTCGCCGCTGGCACTCACATTCAAAAATGTCTTTAAAAGGATTGCCGATGTTCGCGCCGGCACCCCTGCATATAACAGGCACCTCCTGTTCCACAGTTAGCTGCCCCAATAAAGCAGCCGCGGACCCGCAAGTGTTTCGCGGTGGTGCAATCCCGCGACCAGGCAGGCCACTGTACAAAATACAAAAAGAGTTGCCTCTAAGTGGGATGCACTCCCAGGTGGGGATTACGCCAAAGCAAGGGCACATGCCATGAATAAAATCCTTTTCTAGTTTTCCTGCCAGACGCGTTTTGGGCCAACGCCCTCTTCAGTGGCAGACCATGTGACGTGACGGCGTGCGGCAACCACCAGTAAATCCCCGTAATAATTATGCTCAGGTGAACCACCTGAAGCCATACTTCCTGGGACTGGTGGTTCAGTAAAACCCAAGTGGGTCACCGCCAACACTCACATTCAAAAATGTCTTTAAAAGGATTGCCGATGTTCGCGCCGGCACCCCTGCATATAACAGGCACCTCCTGTTCCACAGTTAGCTGCCCCAATAAAGCTGCAGCAGACCCGCAAGTGTTTTGGCGTAATCCCCACCTGGGAGTGCATTATATATATATATATATATATTTGATTTTTTAAACTTTATTTTCATTTTGAAATAACAACTCAGTGGGTGAACATGCATGAAAGCAGCATTGAATCAGCATATGTTCCATCAGGCTAAATATACCAGAGACACAAGAATTACGAATCTCTATAAATATCAGAAATCATGACCATACACTTACAGTACAATTGGCTGTCAAGGAGTCTTACACTCAGCAGTATTATAATTCAACGTGGCCCTCACTGTTTATCTCTTTGTCACTAGCATTTGATTCACTTTGCTCAGTTGCATTCACCTCTGCGTTAAGTAGCTCCCTACATAATTCTCTCCACATGCTAGTGTCCTCTTCCAGCTTCTCATCTTTCCTGCTTGCTTTCATGTGGAACTTTTCAGCCAGAGACCACTCACGTACATCTCTCAACCAGCTATCTACTGTTGGGGAGCGATTGCTCATCCAGACTATGGCTATCCTCCATCTTGCCAATACCAAGGTTAACTGCAACAATTTATACGCCATCTTACGCTTCTTGGGTCTTGGTACTCGGCCCAACAGGCAGTGAATGGGGCTAGCCTCCACTCGAATGCCAGTTCCTGCACTCACCTTCTCAATCACTCGTAACCAGTATTGATGCACCTCCGCACATCCACATGCTAAATACAGAAAGTCTGCCTTTTCCCTGTTACATCTAGGGCACTCATGTGAGCGAGTAGGGTCAATACGCTGAAATCTCATAGGGTTCAGATACACCCACTTCAGGAAGTTAAAGTGGATTAGTTTTAGGCGCGCGTTACAGGATACTGTGCGTAAAATGAAATGAAATGAAATTAAATAAATAATGTATTTGATAGTGCGCACAGCTACTCAAACTAGAGTGTCCTGGTGCATGAACAGCGGGGGGAGAAGGCGTCGAAAGAAAAGCCCAGTTAGTGATTAAAAAGACAAGTTTTTAGATTCTTCCTGAAGGACAATAAGAATGTCAATGTGCATGCCCCTTTCCAAGTCTTCTCCCCCATGGGTGACTGCAAATCTTCATCCCAGGTGACCCGTACCCTAAGAGGAGGAGCTCTTGAATCCACCCTCATGGCCTTGTATTATAATGACACCAATCATCGCCCACTCTCACATGTGAGCAATACATCCAGTGTTTCAGTTATTTGCGGAGCATTTGGATATGTAGGCCACATTGTTCTGACCAGTTCCGTGAGACCCACATACAGCAAATACTGCCCGTGCCCCAAACCAAACCAACCCCCTCACATGCCCGTTCAAATGTGATAAAGGTGTCGTTGGAGTATAGTCCGCCAATTCCCGGCAGCCGCCCTCTCTCCAAGCCTGAATTGTCATGTTTTCTACCGTTTTCCGTACTGGGGCTGGAATCCAAATGCTTAATTCCCAGTGGAATGGTAAATGCTTGAGTACTCGCTCTCCGAACGTTTGCCAGAGATATGCTGTCTGTTTAACGACATATGGCAAGTCTGTTGGAGCACCCGCCCCCTCCATCAGGATTACCGGTAAGCGGTCCGACTGTATTCGCCCGCTGTGTAAACAAATCTCCCAATTATCCCCTTATCCAGCCACCGAGCCGCATGTTGCAGCTGTGTTGTGAGATAGTATAGATCTAGTCTGGGTGCTTCCAGGACCCCCTCCTCATATCGCCTTGACAGGACCTGCAATGCCACCCTACTGCGCTTTCCCACCCAGTATAGAGATACCAATACTGAGTTCAGTTGTCTAAAGACTGCCATGGGTATATTGCACAACGAAGTTTGCAGCATGTATAGACACTGTGGCAATACAACCATTTTGGCCACAGCAATTCTACCCATGAGGGACAGTGGCAGAGTGTTCCAATAGGCCACAGAACGCTTCAGGCATTCAAGCACCCTATTCATGTTTAAGTGTAATACTTGTGCGTCCCTGTGTGCCACCTGTATGCCCAGATAACGGAAGTGACCAGTCTCCAAATGCAAACTGAGCCTCGGCAGGTCTTCAGGAATTCGCGCAGCCAGCCCCTACAATGGGAAGATTAATGACTTATGTCTATTAAGGCGTAAACCTGAATAGTCAGAAAACTCATCTAAAAGCCGGAGGAGTTTCAGGCTCGCTATTCGGGGGGAAGCAATGTAAAACAGTGCATCGTCCGCATATAGAGATACTAGATGAGTACCGTCCCCTACCCATATTCCCCATTGTACAAGATCCCGCCTGGCCCACACCTCCATGGGCTCAATGGCCACGGCAAATAGTAGTGGCAAAAGGGAGCATCCTTGTCGAGTGCCACGCTCCAATGTCCATTTTACCAATCTACTTTGGCCCAACCGAACCCGAACATTCAGGTCCGTATAGAGGATTTGGACCCATCTACAGAGTCGTGGTTCAAACCCTGACGCTCTCAACACCTCCTCCAGGTAACCCCAATCCACCATATCGAACGCTTTTTCGAGATCAATGGAGACCAAATTAATTTCCTCAACATCATCTTGTGTTTTTTGCATAATGTGTGTTAAGCGTCGAATATTCATGCCTGTGCTGCAATCTGGTATAAACCCACACTGATCGTCGTGAACAAGGTAGTTCATATGCAGGCCCAGGCGCTTAGCCAATACCTTGCATAATATTTTAACATCAGAATTTATCATTGTGAGCGGGTGATACACTGCAGGGTCTTGATTGCCTCCCCCGGTTTTAGGAGCATACAAATTTCTCCCCCATGCATAGAAGGGTGCAACACTTCCCTCTCAAATGCCTAGCTAAATGTCTGCTGTAGGGCTGCACCAGTTTACTGAATAAACCTGATAAAACTCAATTGGGAATCCATCCCCGTCCCAGACTTTTGCTTCAGGTAGTTCGGCTATCGCCTCTAATACTTCCTCCGTGGTTAACTGCGCCTCCAGTTCCCTCCGAGCCTCCAAGGGGAGTCTCCTCAGTTGGAGACCCTCCAGGAATGGGACAAAGTGTTCCGCCCGAACTGCTGGGTCAGCCGTATACACTTTCTGCAGGTGCTGCTGAAATTGCTCCAGTATTCCCACTCTGGAATACACCATGTTTCCTACTGAACTATGTATACACATAACCAATGGGGGGGCTTGCTCCCTACGTAAGATCCAGGTCAACAGACGGCCGGTCTTGTCACCTTCCGCGTGTAGCTGCTGTCAGTATCGGGTAAGTGTGTATTTGTCCAGTCTGTCCCAAGTGTCACTAATCTGCTCACGCAGTTTGCGCTCCTGTTCCTGGACACTGGGTTGCACATGGGTGTATGCCTGGAGTTCAGCTAATGTGTCTTCCCTGTCTCGCAGCTCACACTACAATTGTCTCCGCACTCCACAGGTTAGTCCCATTCCCGCCCCGTGGATTACCGCCTACATAGCTTCCCATTGTGTACCTCTGTTGCCCGTGGTGTTCCAGATAAGGGTCATGTACTCAGTAAGTGACCGGGCAAGTGATGCTCTGCCCTCCTGATCTTCTAGGAGATCAGACGGCATTTGCCAGTAACGGGGTCCCTGCTCATTGGCATTTCACTGTACTACGCAGCACACCGGAGCATGGTCCGATAAGAATCTAGCCAAGTGGGTTATCTCCGCAGCCAAAAGGGCAGGCGATCCGTCGCCAGACATCCTGTAGCCCCAAATCCCTCATCATACTCTGCAATTGTTTTGTAATTCACAGCTTAGTGCCCACTCTGGGTGGGTGTCGGTCCAGGTCAGGATCAGTGATACAATTAAAATCACCCAGCCATATGAGCGGTGCTTCCAGTTCTGCCATAATTAGACCCTGCAGCGCTGAGTAAAAGGCAGGCTTGTCTGTGTTCGGGCATAAGTATTCAGGATATCTATGTCTCTGCCATCCAATTTACCTCTCAGTAGCACATAGCGACAACCCACATCGGCTTCCATGTACTGGAGTGTTAATGGAGTACCCGGGGCCACCCAAATCAGCATGCCCCTAGCATATGTAGAATAGCTGAAATGGAATACCTGGCCCGCCACTTTTTTCGCTACCCTTGCAGCCCCTGTGTCATCCAAGTGTGTTTCCTGCAGACATGCAAACATTATATTATGTCTTTTTAGGAAAGAGAGGACCCTATGTCGTTTAGTGCAGGTGCCTAGCCCCCTGACATTCCAGCTAAAATACTTAACCGCCCATGCCATGATATCTCTTCTGATTTTTCTCCCCTCCTGTGCCACTGTATTCACTGCTCAAGTGTCCCATCCACCCCACTTTTATACAACCTGTAACGGTCCATGAACAAGGACCCAAACCTTACCTCCTCCCACCCATGGACAATACCCGCCTAACATCACAGTCGATACTGCCCACGTCATGCTCGTGCCAGGACATGCACAGCACCCCAATTAGCCCAACAGGGGCCAGCACGTAACATTGCATCCCCAGCCTGCCCACCCCATTACAAATCAGCAGCTGCACTTCAAATCTGGGGGACCGCACATCTGCGCACCCCCCTCACAGACTGTACTCCTCCCAAAGCTCCCACACATATCCAATCACACCCGCAGATGGCTTGTTTCACACTTCAACATTCGCTCTTATCATGCTAGTGTTGCCTCATCGTCCCACCAGATCCACTTCACAACATTACCGTACAGCGGTCCGGCCTACGGGTTTCAGTCCTTTTCACTTCACAGCTAGTGCCCATCGTTTAGTTCCCCCCAGTTTAGGAGGCTCATCTATCAATGTTTACGGTACAGTGTCTATCATCGGGCCCAATGCCAGATCCCCCGGCTCCAATTCAGCAGGAGTGACCACCGGCAGAGAGTCCAGAGTTCCAGGGACCATAGTTGCATCCAGCTACAGTGAACCATCCTCCCCCACTGTGATCCTATGCTCCGTTTGTTCAGCTGGGTCTTGTGTTTCCGTCCGATCAGTACATTGCCGTAGGGCTCTGCCCGATGGTGTTCCCCATCCTCCCTTCTGACCCCATGGCTCCCGTGGCTGAAGGCTGTCCCCTCGGATTTCCAGCTACCCTCAGACTTCCTCCGGGGAATCGAAGACGTGCGCTCTGCCCCCTGTTAGTATCTTCAATTTGACTGGGTACAGGAGCATATACTGTAGCTGCAACTTCCGGAGTTTGCGCTAGACACCTAAATATGATTTCCGGAGCACCTGTACCTGCCTTATGTAGTCTGGCTAGACAGTGACTTTGTTATTCTCGTACTGCAGGTTCTGGTGCTCGCCGGGGCGCACAGGATACAGTCTCTATCTCGGTAGTTCAGCACTTTTGCTATCATTGCATGGGGCTGCGCGCCCAGAGGTAGTGGTGGCAGCAGGGCCCTATGAGCCCTCTCTATCATGAACAATGCAGGTAGGCCCTTAGGACGAAGTTGCGTTTGGATCCAATGTTCTAGGAATTGCTCGGCCGACACTTGTTCTGCTTTTTCAGGTATTCCCAGTATGTGGATGTTACTGAGCCTGGCTCTCTCTTCTGCATCCTCCGCACACCGCTCCAGCACCTTCATGGCCATCGTCATCTGTGCAACTTGCTGTTTGAGCGTTGTTACGTCCCCCCGCAGCTCCACTATATCTGCCTCGGCTGTCGTTACCTTATCAGCCAACTTCGCAGGTCCGCCCGCAGCAAGTTGACATCTATGGAGATGGTCTCTATGCGATCTTCCAGTGCCTTCCTGGACCCCTGTATGGCGGCCATGAGTTCAGCTCTGGTGGGCTCGGTATTTTCATCTTCTACTTCCGACTCTGCTCCCCCGGTTTGCCTGGTCAGGTGCTGGGGGGGTGCCTCGGCGTTGTGTACTGGGTAATTGTGTTGGGACCCGCTGCCTTCATTGCCTTATCTTTGAAAATTTCGACCACAGCTTGGGTGATCCAGTGCGCACGGTTGCTTGTTGTCTGGCAGTTCAGAAGACTCCCTGCTCCGTGTCCGTTTACTGGTTAATTGGGCCTTAGGACCCAGCTTGAGTTATACTGGTGGCTTGTCCCCATTCTCAATGACCACGTCAAAGCAGGGGAGCTCCCCCCAATACCACTTAGGATTCTTCCGCTGCTACGCCCTCTGCTACTTAGGGGTTTACCCCGATTTAGGCCAGCACTGCACCCTTATGCACTGGACTCCTGCCGGCCCACCCGAACACTGTCCACCAGTAGTTCCAATGAGGGATGGGGCCCCTGCTCCAGCTGCACTGAAATGCTCTAGGCGTGGCTCCCCATCCTCGTGGCACTGCCCCCGTTGTGCGGCCTGGTTGTCAGCCGCACCACCTTCAGTGGTGTTCCAATGGCCCTTGCCTTTATTGTGCCTGGTGTGCTCTGTTCATAGGCCCCGTCTGCACAGCCTCAATCTCCCGCTCGCTGGGGATTGTCCAAGACCTGGTGTGGGCCACAGGACTAATCAGCGTGGCTCCCTTTGCACGTCAGTCAAGGGCCGGTGTGGCCTCCTCGCAGCCTTCCTACCTTATTTGATGCGAGGGCCACAATTCTCTGGCTCTGGGCGGATCCCAGCCCCCGTCTAATGTGCGGTGGGATGACTCCGCAACAGCACGGTTCGACAACACTCGTCTCTTGCTGAATCAAGGAGGTGTATGCAGGATCTTGCAGGATTTACGGGCAAACAGACTGGAAGCTCAAGAGGCTCACGCCCTGTTTGCCATGTTGCGTGGCTACGCCCCCCCCACACAACCTCAATATTGACATGGGGACCTACCTGTGTCATTCCACACAATGCAACACAGCTGGGCAGCTTGCTGGCCTACCCTGCCTGAAAGAGTGGGTGCAGGAACAGGCCAAGTTTTACATATTATGATGCATTTCTGCTCTCTGTTGACACTGATGTTGCAAGGGTGCCTTCATTTGCTCTAGCCATCAATTTGCACACCAGAACTAAACAAGATATGTCCTACTTTGTTATCTCTCTCACAATCCTGCACTCGGCTTTTCCCACAGCACAACACACCATTATGCCTTGCTGTACTGTCTTGCATGCAATTTGTACAATATTGTTCCCTGGTGGTCATATTTGACACACATCCACACAACTCTACACAGCAAGCAACCTTGCTGCACTGTAGGAAAGGGGATAGGCTTGTATATGCCATGCTTTACATTTGTCAAGTGACTCCTTTACTTTCCTATCACACATGCAGTCATCTCCAGACCTCACAACATTAGACACTAAAGATCATCTCTGAAGGGGATAGCCACTGTCACACTTGGAAGTATGCAACAACTGAAGCTCACCCCATTTCCTCAGAGCCCAAGGTGATCATCTGCAAAGTCCTGCAAATCTCTTCATTCATCCTCACTCTTTTGAACTTGTATATGACTCCTCTGGCACTCATCTTTCAGACCCAGGGACTATACATCATCTCTTACACTGATGCCACCCAGATCATACAATAACTTAGGAGGCTCCAACACCACCAATAGTTGTTACATTGTGTCATTGACCAACATAGCTAACTTTATGTGGGATTAATGGCTTGGCTCATACTCAACCTCACAAGATAGGTGTGCTGATATTCCTAAACATGAACTCACCCTGGTTGCCCAGAAGAGTAGGCCCAAACCCCTCAAACTTCAACCATCACAGAAACCATTCATTCATTCAGGACACCTACCGTACCATGTGACTTCATAATCCCAGTATCAACCCCACCTCCTTCCATATTATTAGCATGGTCAGACATTTGTTCATATGGCTCCCTAATGACACCCATGAGACGATCACCCAGGCCCTCATCACATGTAGACTGTAGTATACCAATAAATACTCTCCGCCACAGCATGTCTGCACTGCTGCTACACAAGAGGCAAAGTAACAACACACCACTACCAGACTATTACTCAGCCTACCTTGCGGCACACACATCACACCTCACCTCATCAAAATATGATGCCTCCACACTCAGACACACTGGCAGTTCAAGGTGCTCAGCCACACCTACAATCAATTTTTAGCAATTGACTATGGTTCACTTGGGATATCGTTAACTCTGCTGAGTCACGCTATGACATAAACTTTAAAACATGTCCATCAAAATTAATAAAGAATAGAATACATAAATCTTAACACTGGTAAGAAAAGCACATCTAACAAAAAACATCAGGATCCAATAAACCAGCCATACCTACAAGGCACTACCCTGCCAGGGACCCACCTAGCTCACACACCATTTATGCTTCTACCAAACAATCATGGCCATCTACTCTGCATCACTTGCACTCAGCCACAACCCCAATATCCATATGGGACAGGAGTTAGGGTGGTACCATACATGGCAGGCAACACCAGTAAAAACCTCATCCAGCACATCAGGACTGCTGCATACAATAAAGATTTGTGCTAGTGACTATACACGTGGCTCTTCAAGTAATCCTATTTGGAGGGCATGCATACACTCAGCACCTGGATACCCTCTCAGATGACAAGTTGACCCTCTGCCAAACCAGATTACTTTACATTACATTACACTTTTGGCTGCCTAGACCCAAATTAAGCACCCTTGCATCATGGTGCAAAGGGGCCTGCATTGGCACAGACATATCTGCAAAGTTTCCAAGGTCCATGAATGGGGTGCTGCTCCTGTCCTGTTTTTTTACTTTGTATATTAGGACTTGTAGTCCTGGTCAATGATGTTCTTGATTACACTACAAGTCTCAGGAGTCAAAGGGCAACCTGGACTGAGGCACCATATCACACATGGACCAGAGAAACTTGGCAGGGCTGGACTGAACTGAATAAATTGTGTTTGGGCAATAAAATTACAGTTATGTGATGGATGAGTTGACATATGAGACATTCCTGCCCTTTCCCTTGCACAACATGCAGCGCAGTGCAGCCAAGTGTCTAGCTGCACTGCCCTGCATGACAGTTTGAAAAATATGGTCCCTTGTTTTCACTTACCTTGTAGTTCTTACTGATCCTCTATCACATCACTCTCCTGTCCTTTCACTTCTGCCACCAACTCTGTTGGGATGAGTGATGCCACCTGCTCTTCCAGTGGGTCCAATACCTCCTGGACGTCAGGTTCTCCTCTGGTCCTCATGGCTGCCTGAAGGTTTCTGGCAATGTTTTCTTTGGTCCTGCGCTTTTAGTCATGCCACCTCTTCTTGTACTCCAGTACTGTTCATTTTGTTTCTCCTATGCTGTTTATCTTATCCACTATGCATTGCCAAATGTCATCCTGCTTCCCTAATGGCAATTTGGAGGTGACAAAGAGAAGGTGTTCATTCCTTGTCCTCTCACTAGTATTTGGATCTCCTCCTCACTGAAATTTCACTTCCTTTTCCCCTGAGGTGCAATCTGGTCATCTTGGCTAGTGTTGAGGTTGTTGCCCACCTGGCTGGTAGATGGTGCTCCCTCCATTTTTTGCAGTTATTGGTGTTCTGAAGTTCCATGGATTGAAATGCGTCCTTTTTTATTCTTCCCACCAATCAATGCACTCCTGCTTGATTCAATTCCGATTTGCGGCACGTTAAGGTGCCTTACAACACGCCCATCAGCTTTCTGTCACATAGATAGCTGTTGCGTTATGACAATTTGCGTCATCATTCAGATTGATGCATCAGAATTTTCAACGCACCTTCGATCTTTGCACCATGGTGCAACATACCATAAAAGCAGTGCATCTGTGTCGCAAGGAAATGCCACAACACAGCGCTGCATCAGAAGTCAAAAATATGCCTCTTTAAGTATAGAGGGGCATATATATGACCTGGTTTGATTCGTGGTTTGATCGTTGATCGTTCCGGACCAGCACTCTGTCACGAAGAATATCGGTTTTCAGGGGAGCGAGCAATAGATTCATACTTTTGATCACTTATCTTGACGGCGGGTGTATTGAGTCCCAGTAACGGAACACAACATTAGGAAGTAGATGGAATTAGACACAGCCATCGACCAGCGCTATATTTTAAGAAGCACAACACGTGAGCTCGAGCACATCATCTTTGGAGTGGCAATAGAGCACTCTCTTTTCTCAAAAAGATATAGCGTCCAGACTTAGCTGCTGAAGATACAGCATTCATCAAAATTATATGTTCCTGCTGGAACACATTCTGGACTGCACTAAATTCTAAGCAAATTCTGAGACGGTATCCTGACGAAGGCATAAGCCGAAACGATCGTAGTGTAAGACTATACCGCCAGTATTGATAGATCTTGTTTGTGCAAGATCATATAGCCAGTATTTACGTTCCATCAGATCATGCTGTGCACTATACCATCAATTATCAAGTGATTTACTATTTAAAGATATAGATGCTGTTGCATTTTTATCACACTGTTAAATTAATATAATCTCATGATGCTGAATGATTGCTTTTAGAAAACATGTAATACACAGTTATTTTTGCTTGTATTAGAATTTTGTAAATAAAATATGAAAATAGATTTGGAATAAATATAAAAATCTTTTCTGAATAAAAAACAAAAAATACACATATTTTTCTATGGTATTAATTGGTTGATAATAGAAATTTTGATGCCCATACGTATGTAATCTGCCTGGCCCAGGCAACTATTTACCTGTTCTTATTTCTTCCCTGTTAGGGCACATCTATCCGCTACACAGGGGCCACATTCTTTTCCAATTTATTGATTCGCGTTTGCACCACGCGGCATGGTACATGTGCGACACAAATCTTAAGTAAGATCTATGAAGCCATGAAAGGCCAGTTTTTGTGGCCCTGAGTGGCTGTATAAATCGACGTATTGCCTTACTCTGCACTGGGAAGGCATTTCATGGGCGTTGCGTGGGTGTTCCCATTCAACTCCCATGGATTTTGACGCATTCCAGAATTGGTAAACCTGGGAATGAGCCAAAAAGATATGCGTTCCCAGGAGAGGAGTAATGAGGAGAGATATCTTTATTTCTCCTTGTTACTTCCTATTTCTATGAACATAGAGAATTGGTGGCAGTGGTGTAGGGATATTCTGCACCTCCAAGAGAAAGCATACACAGGGTATTTAAACACAAATTGACATCAGGTATGCTCAATGGTCTAAAAACACTATGGCACCATAGTAGTGTACTATATACGTGAGAAGAGACCTTCATATAAAAAGACTATATAAGTACACCAAGAGAACCACAAAGTCTTGAAGGTTTGCTTATGGAAGCGGGTCAATTTTTTTGGGTGAGAGTTCAATGATCCAACTTTGCTTGCATTTTGTACATTGGAAGACAGCCAACACGTGTTTCATCCTAGACGACTTTTTCAAGGCTGTAAGTTCAATAAACACATATATCAGTATATGTTTCCAATCAAAGAGGTGCACAAGGTGCCACCCACATGCTTTCATGCTAAGATAGTGATATTGTGCAAGACATTGTGTCACCAATTAGGACCAGTATAATAAAGGACCATGGCTACTGTTGATAGAACACAATCAGACCAAGGTATAGTCTAGCAATCATCAAAATGGTGCCCTGAGTAAGAAGCTCTAATCTAGTCAGAGCCTTTGTAAACCAATACTAGTAATAAGAGGTAGGGAAGGAATGAGAAAAGAGAAGAAACAAAATAGTGTCAGAATTATTGATTTAAAATGTAACAAAAGATCACAGGAAAAAGTTAATGGCACGGCCATGTAAAGTGCAAGTCTCCCAGTTGTGTGTCTCAAGCAGTAAAATAAATTGCCTGAGTCAATAAAGTACCTGAAAGATGTACAACTAACTGAAAGTCAAAAATAGTCCTGAAAGGTCCGGTAAGTAAACCAGAAGCTTGAAAGGACACGTGAACATCAAATAATATAATGACACTCCGTATTTCATACGTACATATTTATATGTGAATTAAGGTTTTTGATTAAAAGTCACGTATCTGAATGCCAAGATACATTTGCAACACTTCACAGTATTAATTAGGTGACCCTAATAAGTCCGCATTGGCTCCAACTCGGAGTACTAACAAAAAGGGGGGGAGAAGAGAGGGGAAGAAGCCAGTCAGAATTGCACGCATATAGTTATCAAATAGTAATTCGCTGGCATAGTCAAGCTGCAAGCTTACAAGTTCTAGCGAAATGTGTGTGTCCTGTGGTGTGCACGTCCTCATTGACACCACGTACAATTAAAAAAAAAAAAAATTGTGGAGATAGAAGACAGACTCAAAAACCATAGTACATCCGTTCCGGAACAAGCACCATTTTGAAGGAGATCTGGCTCATGTAATCCCAGAGTAAAAAAATTTAAATTCAACAATAGCCCACACTTGAAAATAGGTACTGGAACCTGGGTAATTTATGTAAAAAATAATTTAAAAAAAGAGGGTCAGGGTGTGACCAAGATGGCGACAGAGTGAGACGCGTCTCTCCACCGCTCAGTCTCAACCAGGCTGAAAACCCTCCTCCCGCCCTAGAGATAGCCTCTCCTCTGCCGGAATCCGATACCAGCAGAACATGGGCGGTTCATCGGGCCCCCAGTTACAGAAAGAAGGAATCTCGTGACCTGGAAGCATCTGAAACGAGCAAGGCCGACACAAGCTGGAAGGCAGGATTGGGGTCAGCCCGGAGTTGATCGTAGCGGCTGAGGTCTGTGGCGGTGAGGGAGTGCTGCGGTCGAGGGGTCCCGGACTCTATTCATCGACATCCCGGAGGCCCGCAGGTGAGGTGACGAGGCATCGTTTAGTCTTCACTCGAGGTGTAGCGACGCAGGCTTGGCGGAGTGGCCGTGGACCTCGCTGATTGAAAGAGAGGCGGTGCGCTCTGCAGTAGCCCGCGTGGTTCAGGTCCGTGGAGAGCGAGAGCCGGGTGAGATGGCCCGGTGCCAAGTGGAGACTGTGGGCACTGGGCAAGAGGCCCCGGGGCGAGCCAGAGGCATCAACCAAGAGGCAGGAGGTGAGTTGGACGCCAGGTGAGACTTTGGGAGCCGGGGCCGGTCACCCGGAAGCGAGGTCCTGAGCATTGCGGTAGGCCTGGAGGGCGGCAAGGCCTCCCATAACCCACAAACAGAGGGAGGAGGCTGTGCAGACTGAAACAGCCAGTCTATCACTGAGGAGTTGGTCATGAGATAGGTCAGTCGGATCTGTGAGCAGAGGCCGATGCAGAGGCCTCTCCGCGCGAGGATGGAGAGGTGGACCCTGTCAGATTCTAGGGCCTGGGACAGGGGCCCAGACTACACATAAGACCGGGAGAGGTGCAAAACAGTGGGCGAGCAACTGGGCCAAAAAGTGCAATTGGGCCCGAGCCGGGAGTGCGAAGACATTCTAGGCTGAAAAGCGCATCCATATCACACAGCTGCAGAACATAAGGTCTGAAAAAGCAGACTACCACCAACCACTGTCTGGCTGGGTCCTGATCTTGGAAGATATTGATAGCTTAGAAACACTTGCACTCACAACTGAATGACCGGACATACAATTCTACATATATTCACATACAGACCGGGCACGTCTCAATCCAAATAGGGAGGAATTTGAGGCTATAGCATCGATAGTCAAAAGAGAAGGGCGAGTGGATGAGCCTCTAGAGACTGTATCACTGGTTTTCCCTGGATCCTGTATACCCTCCCCAGCTCGAGGAATACCTGAAACTAGCACAAGGCACTTGCTCTTACCATTTAGGACACCGCGAAAATGGCATCTGCGGGTACAAAGAAAGGGGGCTCTATTAAGGAGATGTTCACAAAATCGGGGGGCCCTCAGGAAGGTCAGAACAAAGGAAGCCGAAGCAGAGTGCCTTCCCTGCTGGTAGAGGATCTGGAGGCCCCGGTCACACGCCCATTCTTGGAGGCCTTGTTCTCAGGCCTGAGAGAAGATCTACTGGCAGTCAAAAGGGATTTACCGGGCAAACTGCAAGCGGTCCGAAAGGAAGTAACTGACATTTGTGAGAGGGTAGACACACTGGAGGAAAGGGGAACCTCGCAAGATGAAGAAATAGAGCAACTACAAAAAGAGGTCATACGGTTGTCAGAACAACAACTCAACCTAAGGGGCACACGTGGAGGACTTGGAAAATTGCTCCAGAAGAAACAACATTCGCATCCGAATAGCCCCCAGAAATGCGGAAGGAGAAAACATAGAGACGTACGTAGCTGAACTATTTGCACAAATCCTTGGTGATACCAAAGCTGAGACAATTTGCCTAGATAGGACCCATAGAGTGGGGAGCTGGGGCCCTGGAAGGGTGTGCCCACTGGACATTTTGACATGTGTCTACAATTTTGCACTCAAAGAAACAATCCTAAAAAAGGCACGTGAGTCATCAGTTATACTATTTAGAGGTCAGACCCTTCACCTGTTCCAGGACCTTGCCGCCTCAATGTTCCAAAAAAGACGAGAGTTCCAACCAGTCACAACCTTCCTGCAAGACAAGAAGGTGGCCTACTCATGGGGTCACCCCTTCAGATTGATACTGCGATGGCAGGACCAGCTATGGCAGCTTCACTCCCTATCGGACCCGGTGGAGCTACTCTATAAGGGTGGGCGGCAAATTCCGTTCCGCTCGCGGAACTTGCGAAATTTCGGCATTTCCGCGTTCCGCGCGGAACGCGGAAATGTAGAAACTTCCGCGATCCGCGGCGGAACGGAATTCGGGTGCAAGAAAGCACTGAAGCAGGTGCCCGAGTTGATAAATATGCAGGGCAGGTGTGCAGAATTCGTGAGCGTGGTTAAGCAGATGTGCCTTCTCTCCATTTCCAACGTGAAAAGTTAGCTGTTATCCTCGAAGGAGGTCTTTGCATCCTTGATTTTCCCGAGCGCAATCCTCGTGCAGAATTCGTGAGCGTGGTTAAGCAGGTGTGCCTTCTCTCCATTTCCAACGTGAAAAGTTAGCTGTAATCCTTGATAGAGGTCTTTGCATCCTTGATTTTCCAAGCTCAATCCTCGTGTAGAATTCGTGAGCGTGGTTAAGCAGGTGTGCCTTCTCTCCATTTCCAACGTGAAAAGTTAGCTGTAATCCCCGATGGAGGTCTTTGCATCCTTGATTTTCTCGAGCGCAATCCCGTGTAGAATGATGGACAGCTTAATCAAAGGACCCCAGCGCTTTCGGTGCGGTGGCAAAGTTACAGACACACAGGTCACTGGGGTCAATTCTTCTGGACCTTTACGCAGCTGTAGTGTAGGAAAGGCACTATACATTTACCCAACGAGGTAGCACTTACTGATTAGCCAGTAGAAAGTACTCCAGCTGAGTAGAGGTATTGCATAAAACGGTGGCATCTTCGTGGATAAATATGCAGGGCAGGTGTGCAGAATTCCTGAGCGTGGTTAAGCAGATGTGCCTTCTCTCCATTTCCAACGTGAAAAGTTAGCTGTAATCCCCGATGGAGGTCTTTGCATCCTTGCTTTTCTCGAGCGCAATCCTCGTGTAGAATTCGTGAGCGTGGTTAAGCAGATGTGCCTTCTCTCCATTTCCAACGTGAAAAGTTAGCTGTAATCCTTGATGGAGGTCTTTGCATCCTTGCTTTTCTCGAGCGCAATCCTCGTGTAGAATTCGTGAGCGTGGTTAAGCAGATGTGCCTTCTCTCCATTTCCAATGTGAAAAGTTAGCTGTTATCCTCGAAGGAGGTCTTTGCATCCTTGATTTTCCCGAGCGCAATCCTCGTGCAGAATTCGTGAGCGTGGTTAAGCAGGTGTGCCTTCTCTCCATTTCCAACGTGAAAAGTTAGCTGTAATCCTTGATAGAGGTCTTTGCATCCTTGATTTTCCGAGCTCAATCCTCGAGTAGAATTTGTGAGCGTGGTTAAGCAGGTGTGCCTTCTCTCCATTTCCAACGTGAAAAGTTAGCTGTAATCCCCGATGGAGGACTTTGCATCCTTGATTTTCTCGAGCGCAATCCCCGTGTAGAATGATGGACAGCTTAATCAAAGGACCCCGGCGCTTTCGGCGCGGTGGCAAAGTTACAGACACACAGGTCACTGGGGTCAATTCTTCTGGACCTTTACGCAGCTGTAGTGTAGGAAAGGCACTATACATTTACCCAACGAGGTAGCACTTACTGATTAGCCAGTAGAAAGTACTCCAGTTGAGTAGAGGTATTGCACAAAACGGTGGCATCTTCGTGGATAAATATGCAGGGCAGGATTCAACGGGCGCAGCAAAATCTCCGCGAGCACGCGAAATTCCACGTGCTCGCGGAGATTTCTTGCCGTTTCGCGGAATTTCGCGGAACGCAACTCCGCAAATTCCGCCCACCCTTACTACTCTAGATGGAGCTTCAAGTAGAGCCTCAAGAGAACACACAATTTGACAAACAGAGGAATGATGCCAGGGGGAGATGGAGAAGGGTCCCCGGGGGCAGCCTGGGCTCTGACCCAGACCCGGAAACTATGGCGACTGAAATAAAAGCTCTCTTAGACAAGCTGGCGGAGGACATCTTAATCAATGATCCGGCATGAGAAGACACAGCATATGTGAGGGGGTGGTGGGATGGCTGGAGGTGGAGCAGAGGACTCAAGACGTGCCGTAATACCCCACACTAAGACATACCACTGGTATGGAGATGGCTCGCCTACGGCCATCCTCAATCCAGAGACTTTGGTTAGTTGATGTCTTTGTTGTGGAGTTTGTTTACAGGTGCCTGCCAGTTAGCCAGCACATTTATCCATGTCTAACTCATGATGCGTCATGCAGGGAAATGGGGGAGGGAGGAGGGGAACCCATCAAGGAGACCATGAGACACCCCAGGTCATTGACATGATAGCGGATTCACAGATCCTGAGGATTGTGACCCTCAATGTCAAGGAGCTGAATAACCCAGTCAAGAGAAAGGCGACCCTCTCTAGCCTAGAAAACACATGAGCATATATGTGTCTTCTACAGGAGACGCATCTGTTACGCAGAGATTGGCATAGACTCAAGACCAGAGCTTTCCCACAACAATTCTTCTCCTCTCTGACCCAAAATTCTGCAGGAGTAGTGATGTTGTTCTCACTGTCCTTTCAGGAGAAGGTGGGTGTAAAAGTGGCAGAGATCAAGGGCCACCTCCTAGGGTACCGCATACACTTTGGCAAACACTCTACACTCGTATGATCTATCTACACCCCAAACGGAAGATAGGAACAGTTCCTACAGGAAGCAATAGAAGAATTAATGGCAACACAGGATGGGTGGGTGATATTGGGGGTGGACAGCAGGGGCGATTATTGACAGGGGCTCGCTGGCTGTGAGAGTTAGGGTTGAGAGACCTATGACAGGGGCTTCACCCTGAGTTGAGAGATTACACATTTTACTCCCACGCACATAGGTCATACGCGCGGTTCAACTACTTACTGGACTCCAGAAAGGTGCAGGAGGAGGTACGCTCAGTGGAGATCGAACCCAGAGCTCTATCAGACCACTCGGCGGTCCAATTAGACCTCGCCCTCCCACCCCAACACCGGCATGGCCGTGGGTGGCGATTACGGGAATCGCTACTCCGTTGCCAAGAAATGATTCAGCAAATGGAGAAGGCAATCAGGGAATGCCTGGAGGACAACGACCTCCCGAGACCCCACCCACGAAAGTCTGGGATGCTCTAAAGGCAGTATTGGGTGGGTGTTGATAGCTATTTCAGCTGCGGAAAATAAGGCCAGGCGGGAGAAACGGCACAGCTTCAAAAACAGGTTCAGGAACTCGAACGTATTCACCACCGCACGGGTGCTCCAAGGGTTTGGAGACAACTGGAATCGGCAAGGAAGCAATTAGCAGGTCTAGACCTGGATTTTGCAGAGTACTCGATCTTCCGCCTTAAACATGCTTTCTATCTGGGAGGAAACAAAAGTGGGTGACTATTAGCTACCAAGCTCAGAGGGCAAAGCCAAACCAATACGGTAGAGGCTCTGATGACCGAATCAGGGGAAGTAATAGACGGAGATGATGCGATAGCTGCTAAATTCGGAGCCTTCTATAAGGATCTATATGCGGCATAAGACCACCCCCCAGTCGATCGCTACCTACCTGGAGTGGGCCAAAGTAACCAAAGTAACGGGAGAACAAGCAGTAGATCTAGATAATCCTATCAGAATAGGAGAGGTCATAACTGCAATCTCATGACTAAAACTGAATAAGTCACTGGGCCCTGACGGTTTTCCGGCCTTCGTTTATAAAACTTATTGCAGCATACTAGCCCCCCTCCTCACCAAAGTATTTAATGCATGCACGAGTGCAGAAATGCTCCCCGTCAATGCTACAAGCCTCTATAACAGTCATAGCGAAACCTGGCAAGGATAAGGCATCATGTGGGTCTTATCGACCCATTTCGCTCCTAAACGTGGATGCAAAACTATTCGCAGGGATATTAGTGGCACATCTAGCTCCACATATGCCTGGGCTAGTTGCCCCAGATCAGTCGGATTTATCCCCAATAGACAATGTTCAGATAACACCAAACGCCTTCTTCATCTAATAGATAAGGCATCCCACTCCCAACGTGAAATGATGCTTTTCTCTGTAGATGCCGAGAAGGCCTTCGATAGAGTGCATTGGCTCTATCTAGCAGCAGTACTGAGGCACTTTGGGTTTGGAGATAGGTTTCGCTCTTGGGTGCTGGGCATGTATGAGAGACCGCAAGCATCGGTCAGGATAAATGGCAGAATCTCAGAGAGCTTCCCGATCCGACGAGGCACGCATCAGGGGTGCCCCCTTTCCCCTTTACTATTTGCGCTATACATGGAGCCATTCATGCAGAGGGTCGAGACGACCCATAAGTGAGAGGCATTTGCTTCGAGGGCGAGGACCATCGCATCACACTACATGCGGACGATGTCATCACTTCCCTAGATGACCCGCAAATGTCTCTTCTCTTCTGAGGTTCCTAGAAGAGGTCAAGAGATTCGGAACAGTCTCGGGCTTCCGAATCAGCATATCCAATCGCAGGCGCTGAACTAGACGGCATCACTCGCCACACGGGAATTTCTTGTGTGAAAACACTCGATCAATTGGCAAACCACCATTCCATACTTGGGGATACAACTCACATCGACAATTCAGGAGATTACGACCATTAGTTATCGGGAGTTAGTTGACAGAACTAAATCAGTTCTAACCCATTGGCACCCATGTGAGCTGCCATGGTTTGGACAAGTTGCAGCACTAAAAAGGACGGCCCTACCTAGAATATTATACTTATTCTTGACTCTGTCCCTCTGGCTGTTCAGGGAGTGTTTCAAACTCTACAGGGAGCCTTCCAATCCTTTGTATGGGTGAACAAACGGCCGCATGAGATGCGATCTGAGCGAGCGAAGTCCAAGAGAGGGAGGCCTGGGAGTCCCATCCATCATGTGCTATTTCCAAGCAACCCAGCTAAGGCACCTGGTGGAATGGTCTCGCTCGGAATTAGAGATATCTTGGCTGTTTATGGATAGAGTATAGGCAGGTACTTCTATGTGGAAGATCCCCTTCTTGAAAAAAGCCAGTCGCACACCCAGCCTCTACCTCTCGGCGATCACGACCCCTACGCTTAAGGTCTCGTACGCGATGGGAGTAAAGAAGGGCCTCACCTCATTCCCGTCCCCCCAGACTCCATTAGTGGAGAACCCAGACTTTGCTCCGGGACTGAATCGCAAGGAGTTCGATGCCTGGCAAAAACCAGAGTGCAGAGCAATATGCCATCTGTTCGACGAGGATGGTCCCATCCCATTTGATACACTGAGAGCTAACGGTGTGCTCCCCGAGGAAGAGATATTTCATTACACTCAAATTAGACACTGGGTGATGAACCTGGAGACGAGGGCAGCCGCACAGCGACATTTGACAGCCTTTGAGAGATGGCTCCTTAGCATAGATTCTGACAAACGCTTAGTCACCGACTTATAAAAAATCCTGATGGGCCCTGAGCCAGAAATGAAATCTGCTGCCCAGCTGCGAAGGGAGCGAGAACTGGGGAGGGAACTGACACTAAAGGAATGGAGGGACATCCACTATAGGGCACGATACTCAACTCCCAACACTTCTAGCGCAGAAACTAGGGCGAAGATCGTCTCTTATTGATACCTGACTCCAGCTCGCCTACACAAAATTAACCCAGCCCGGGAGAACAAATGCTGGAGATGCAGTGAATCGACAGGAAAACTAACACACATCCTCTGGGAATGCCCAAAAGTGGCACTTTTTTTGGAGGAGACTTTAGTGGAGATTGACGAGTATTTCGATACCCAGCTTCCTAGATTCCCTTCCTACATAATATTAGGTCTCCCTAATCCGCTTACTTACCCACTCACCTCCAGGAGAGGCAGACATATAACCTTGGCACTTAGAGCAGCACATCAAGCTATATTAGCTCTATGGGGTACAGATAAGGTCCGGATGAGACTAGCATGGCTACACTGTATTTGGGACTTACTGGGGATGGAGAGGCTCTCTTCATCCTTCAAGTCAGAGGGGGACACATTCCGGGAGATCTGGCACCCATTTATAGCACTCCTATCACAAGAATTTACTGAAGTTACACTTCCTCAATATCTTAGACTAATACGACTGACCGTACACCTGCACACGCAAGCCTCACCTGGCGGGCTAGGAACTAAATTGTGATAATAGAATAGATTAGGAGATACAGGCACCCGAGGGGGTGAGGGCAAGGGAGGGAGGGTAGTTGAGTTTTTTTTTCTTCTTTTTTATCCTTTTGTTGTTAAAAAGTTGCATCACAGCTGACAACGGCTGAATGTGGACGCTGAGTCAGCAAATACAGAATCTCTTAACAAATCTATTATGGCAACAATAAAACAAATGTAAACAAAACAAAGAGGGTCAAAACATGTATAAACGGTGATGGGGCAGAACACCTTATTTCTTTAATACGTTACCGTCCATCTATAGATCGCGTCATATTTCCAAATGCATATGTAAAACACATGGTGGATTGGCAGGTGCGAGTAGGCGTCATCTTAAAATGTCTCCTAATTCAATAACCAACACCTAACATAAAAACCACTCTATTTAAAAGAGTATTGGACAGTAGAAATAGTGAATCTGTATCTCCCCGTCCCATTGTGGGCACATATTAAGACATGTTAATCCTTCAAGATTAATCCAATTATAGTGGATCAAAAAATTGGCCAATATGTATCAAAGCTTATCAACTTGTTGCAGCCTGTGGCTGTCCTAGAACATAATAAGTGTTCAAATAAAACACAAGTGCCACAGAGAGTGATCTGTCCAGCAAAAACCAGCGCCATGGACAAGCTATAGTTCTATAAGGGGAACAACTGAGAGCCTTAAAATTGTGAATAAATAGTAAGCCAGAAAAAATAAAATAAAGGTAAAAACACAGTAAAAACCTGAAGAAAGAAAGAGAAGATACCAAAATGAGCCTTATATAATTACATACACAGAGAATGAAACAATCATTTGTCATTGTAGGTTCACATCCATTTAGCAGTTTATGCGTAAACATGTATTTCTTGATTACGTGTGATCATATAGAATATATTTGCATGAGTATTTCTGCTACTTAAATACGTACAGTATAAATCTATGAAGGCAATCCTAGCAGGTAAAATTGTGACCACCTTAATATTTCACTTATGCAGTGTTGCAGGAATTCTGCTCAGGAACAGAACTGTGCTTGGGACCATAGAACATTAGTAGATAGGGACTGAGTCACCATACCACCTCAGTACCATGAGCCCGAGTCCGACTAGCTATAGTGTCTCATTTGCCCTCCTACTCATGCCCAGTGAGACAAGTGAATTGACACACCAGAATAAAACACACCCTCTCAGGGATCGCGGTGACAGGGCACTCTCTTTCGCTCACTTACTCGTACTCATCCACAATAAGATATGAAAGAGACACAAAAGAAGTTTGAAATGTTTATTTAAACTTTTGTGCTCTAGAATGCATTATATGCGCCACAATCAGAAAACAACTGCCTAGCAGAAATACCATCAGCATTCTCAATAAACCGTATAATATCAAGAGCCCTGTCATATTATAAGACAGAAAAGGCTAACCCCCCTCCATTTCTACAGAAGCCAACTGATTACACAGAAAGATCTCTGGGTTTCATAGCGGACTCCGTACCTTAGCATACACTAATGGACTGTCTACATCTCAATCACAGCTGTGATCCTCTCTCCGAAAATATCAGTTTCTCTCTCTGTGTTACACTGCTGTGCATATCTATATGGCAAGGTTCACATGTTCATAAACAACAGCTGCACCTCTGTGCTGTGTTTAGGTGCGACTGCCTGACCATAATAAAATAACAAGGGTCATTGTTGTTTGACTTTGTCTGCTGTTCAGACTACATCCTAGGAAAGAACAGAATGAGAAAACAACTGCAGGTTCTGTGTAAAAACATAATGTGGTACAGAAGCGAACGTGTTCATATAGTAACGTGTGCAAAGCTAATGCGGTCTAAAGCTAATGTGTTGTGCACAGTTAGGCTAACATACATAAAACCCAATGTGCCCTGTATGGAACACGTGACACTCCTTACCCTTGGCCAGGAAGGAAGCACGTAAAAGGATAACAGAAATTTGAAGATAAATAAACTCAAAGCCATCCCTAAAGATTTGGTTGTTCTTGTGGGTTGACAAATAACATTTTGAAAAGAAAAAATATCCAATGAATGCGATTCGGAGTAATCCAGTATATAAGCAGCCATTGTAGAGTCAAAAGACTCCATAATGGCGTCCACTTCCACGTAGATAGATTAGTCTGTGGCCCAGTTCATAAGCTCCAAAGAGCATACATGATCCTCAGCTCCAACAGAACTTGCTATTGCCTGTGTATAAGGAAGAAGTTGTGAAGTTTCTTAGAATGGCTGAATTCTACGGTAAATTCATTCCTAAGTTCGCAGAGAGGACTAAGTGCATGAGATCTTTGCTCAAGAAAGGAAATAAATTTGCATGGTGCAAGGGTTGTCAAGAAGAATTTGGGGACATTAAGGTGAGTTTAGAGAATGCTATGGATCTTGGCAGCATTGATACCAATGATGCGACTATAGTGATAACGGATGCCAGTTCCAAAGGTCTTGGAGCTGTGTTGCTACAGAACTCTTTTGGGAAATGTAGAACTATTTTATTTGTTCCGTGAGCCTAGTGGGGTGTTGAAAACAATTATTCAGTAATTGAGAAAGAGGCTCTTGGTGTGTTTTGTGCCATTAGAAAGTTAAAGAAATTTCTGTGTGGGCACAAGTTTGAGATCAAAACTGATCACAAGCCTCCTAGAGAAGTGTTCTCCAAGAAAGGCATAGATCAAATTTTGAGTCATATTTACAAGTGGGTTGTTTAACTTCAAGAGTATTACTTTGTGGTGTCTTGCGTACCTGGAGCGGACAATTTACAAGCTGACTGTATCTCACGGCTGTACTCGTCTTAGAATGATTGTGATGAAGAAAATGAAGATTATTTTGAGGGCGAAGATTTTGATGAAGAGGTGAATGTTTGTTTGATCACAGAAGGTGCAATACTGGAGGATGAGTGGAAGAGGGAGCTTGTGAAAGATGAGTGTTAGCAGAAGGTGATGAAGCCAGTGAATGAGCGGTGGTCCAATTTGGACAACAATGATGAAGGTATTGCTGGGTTCTGCCAAGTAAGGAATGAATTGGCTGTGGTTGACGTGATATTATTGAGAGGAAGTAAGTTGGTTCCACCACAGATTGAAGGAAGCGGCTGATATGCAGTGATCATTTTAGCCATATGAGTATTTCCAAGACTGAGGAGAGGCTAAGGGAAGCGTACTGGTGGCCAGCTATCGATTTGATGGTAGAAAGAGAGGCAATGAGTGTCTTGAGTGGGTGACTTGAAATAAAGGGTTGAAGTGTAGAATGTAGCCTATGGTCATAAAGGAACAGGCTGCTGGTCCGTGGGAAGATATTTCATTGGACATTCAGGGACCAGTGAGAGTAAAATCTGCTGACAGATATGTTTTAGTGAGCATTGATATGTTTTCGTGACGGCCAGAAAAAAAGTGGTGAATTCGTTTGAGTCTAAATATGTTGTCTGTTTTTTGGAAGATCTGTTTGAGAGGGAAAGTTTTCCCTCCTCCATTCTTACAGATAACGGTGTCCAACTTACCTCTGCAGTTGTTGAAGGGTTTCTAAGATTAAGAGGAATCAGGCACAAGTAATCCGCAAAGTACCACCCAGAGACTAATGGCATTGTGGAACGATTTATCAAATTGTTGAAGGAGTGTTTATAACAGTCTTTGGTGAGTAGGGACGATTGGGACGATGGCATGAATAGAAAGGTGTCTCCTTTTCAATTATTTAGGGGCAGAGTTCCCAATACTGCAGTTATGCCGAGTTGGGTGAAGTGTAAGCGCAAGAGTGTGGCTAATCAGGTGGATGTGTTGAGGGATGGAGAGAGAAAGAAGAAGTGAGAAAAATGTGAGGGAAAGTCTGGTATGATAGATGCAAAGTGGTCAAAGAAACATTGGTATGAATTGGGGACTGGGTGAAGATTAAATATCCAAGGAAAGATTGACTCAAGTTGTCTAAGTTCAGTCAACCATTTAAGGTGGTTAAACTTTTTTAGAATGCAATGAAAACCCAAGATCAAAGGATTTAGAATCTTAAAAGAGTGACCAAATATGCCCCAAGGGGGGTAGAAGGAGGAGGTGTGTGTGATCTCAACAATTCCTCTGATCAGTTTGTAAGACCACAAAGGGTGAGTGTGAAACCAGCAGGTTTACTTGACTATGTGTAAGGTTAGCACCTTTCTGTGTATCTGGGCCTTTTGAATATTTTTCTGTATGACATGTTTATAGTTTCTCTGTCTTATTTCTCACTTTTAGTTAATTAGGTAAAGAAGGAGGTGATGTGGTATCTTGTGTTCCATATCAGTGATCTGTTTCTAAGGGATGATGCACTGATCTGTACCTCATGCATCATCCTTGGAATGTTGTGATAAGAATGTGGAAAGGCAGTTGGAAGCCAGGTGTATGCTGAACTGAAGCTGCGGATGGGGTCTGCCGCTACAATGTATCCTGAATAAAGTAGATTAACCTAACTCTACGCGTCGTTTATCCACTTAAAAACTTACACCCAACCTGCTCCTGCACATGGACATCTGCGAATCTGCCCCGCAAAGTGACACCACCCAATCCTGGGTCTTTGGAAGTGGGCCTAAGGTGGTCTGCCCTTTGTCGCCCCCTTCAGAACCGATGCGAAGCAATGTGAAGCCCCGCAAAGCCTCTCGGCACAGCTGCCTGCCGCATCGGAATCAACGCTGGGGGATGCAAAGCCCCCCACAGCCTCGTTGCGCAGCTGGCAGTCCATTGAAACCGATGCACAGTGACGTCAAGCCGTGCACAGCCTCACTGCACAGCTCCCCGGGATCAACGCAAAGTCACACCAAGCCCTGCAAAGCCTCGCCACACAGCTTCTCTAAACCGATGCCGGAAGACGTGAACCTTCGCAAAGCAACGCCAGGCAAACCGCACACCATGATTGAAGGTACTGTTTTCAGTGGGCCCATGTAGCCGGCCTGCAGTCCATCGCGGTTGGCCTGAACTTGTGACTTTGTCCCAGTCCAGTGCGACCAGATAACGATTTGGTGCTTTGCACTTTTACGCGCTATTTTCACCTAAAGCTTTAAAATTGGAATCTCAGGATCTATTTATTGGATTTTTGTCACTTTGATCTTGTTTTATTTATAAAATCATAATCTAATTTTCTAAACTAGTGTGAAGTCTTTTTGTGGTGTTTTCATGTGAGTAGTAAATTCTAAATTTGAGCAACAAAGATAGTCATTAGGTACATTTTGATGACGAGACAAAGTCCATTAGGGACACATGTCAGATGACATTTAGAGGTGAGGAGTATTTCAGTGAGGAGGAACAAATTGCCATTAGGAAAGGTAGGCTTCTTTCAAAGTACACAAGTGGATAAGATAAACAACAGCACAAGCAATAAGTACTGTACTGGAGGACAAAGAAGGTGGCATGATGTTCGGCACAGGACTGTTAAAAAACCTGGCAAGGGGCACTCACAAATGTTTATCTGGCAGTTCTTCGACGGAAACTAGTGAAGTCCACATCTTCCTCCTCTGATGAATGTTTTGCCTCCCCTTACACTATTGGTGTTTTAATGGGAGGCAGCTGAGGCACACACGCATCAGAAGGAGAAGATGTGGCTCCCCTTTTCCCACCAGCATTTGTGGGTGCCATTAAAGCAGCATGGTAATCCCTAGCAATGGTCTGCTGGCTTACCAACAAAGCTACGACATTGCTATTGAGGGCACCCATTGATGTCATGAAGGAGTAAATCTTGTGCTCCAGGGACTGCATGGTATTATTTATAGCCCCCAGCTTCCTGACGACTTCACTGGTGTCAGATTTAGAGGGATGTTGTTGTTCCCTTTGCTTCATAACACCAGTGATGTCAGCTAGGCACTCATCAATACTATGGAGCCAAGAGTAGGTGTCTGTGATGGCCTTGGTCAAATCCTTATTAGGGCTAAGACACCTACAGACACCTTCAAGAGTGCCTGCTGTGGTCCCCATTCCCAACCACCCCTAATCAGCCATTTACTGCTGGACTCCACCCACTCCCAGTTGAAAGACAACTTGGGGGTCCTCGGAGTCCTTATCTGTAATGGAACAGCTGGATTGACCCTGTCCAGTGGGTGATAGTACATGTGGAGACCCTGCAACATCGTCTTTCCTTTCTAAGGCCGGAGGAGAATTTCTAAAAGAGTGCAGGAGTTGTTGGAAGGTGTCTTCATCCATAGAGGGCAGGATGGTATCACCAAACAGTTGGGCATCATGGACAGGCTCATCTACAGGAGGTGTTGTTGGACCCTCTGGTAAGAGATAGGAATATGTCACAAATAAACCATTATAGAATTTGACATAAGTGATTATTGTAACATTCAGACATTTTTTACAATCACTTCCTATTACACAGGGATATGTGGGACATAACATATGTTTCCACAAGTAAATAAGGCCATGTTACAGTACTTTTACTTTTCTCACAGCTATACCTGTAAATTGTTCACACAATCTCAATATTGACATGGGAACCTCCCTGTGTCATTCCACACAATACAACACAGCTGGGCAGCTTGCTGGCCTACCCTACCTGAAAGAGTGGGTGCAGGAACAGGCCACATTTTACATATTGTGATGCATTTCTGCTTTCTGCTGACACTGATGTCGCAAGGGTGCCTTCATTTGCTCTAGCTATCAATTTGCCCCCCAGCACTAAACAAGATATGTCCTACTTTGTTATCTCTCTCACAATCCTGCACTCAGCTTTTCCCACAGCACAAAACACCATTGTGCCTTTCTGTACTGTCTTGCATGCAATTTGTACAATATTGTTCCCTGGTAGTCATATTTGACACTCATCCACACAACTGTACACCGCAAGCAACCTTACTGCACTGGAGGAAAGGGGGTAGGCAGGTAAACAATGATTTACATTTGTCAAGTGACTTTACTTTCCTAGCACTCATGCAGTCAACTCCAGACTCCACAACAGTAGACACTAAAAATCATCTCTGAAGGGGATAGCCACCGTCACACTTGGAAGTATGCACACAGCTGAAGCTCACCCCATTTCCTCAGAGCTGATCATCTGCAAAGTCCTGGAAATCTCTTCACTCATCCCCACTCTTTTGAACTTGTATATGACTCCTCTGGCACTCATCGTTCAGACCCAGGGACCATACATCATCTCTTACACTGATGACACCCAGATCATACAATAACTCTCAGGAGACTCCAACACCACCAACAGTTGTTGCATTGTGTCATTGACTAACATAGCTAACTTTATGTGAGAGTAATGGCTTGGCTCAAACTCAACCTCACAAGATAGGGGTGCTGATATTCCTCAACATGAACTCACCCAGGTTGCCCACATGAGTAGGCCAAACCTCTCAAACTCGACCATCTCAGAAACCTGTCATTCATCCAGGACACCTACTGCACCATGTGACTTCATAATTCCAGTATCAACCTGTTAGACCTGGCATCTTTTGACATGTTTCCCCTGTCTTTTTGCTTTCTGACCTCCCTGTTTTGACTCTGTTTTTGCTGGTTTAGTGACTCTGCTCACTTTCTCACTGCTGGTTAGTGTTAAAGTGAAAGTGCTCCTGTTGTAAATTGTTATTATGGATATGTGTTTCCATGATTGGCATATTTTATTTACTGCTAAGCCCCTAGTAAAGTGCGCTGAGGGTGCCAGGGCCTGTAAATCAAATGCTACTAGTGGGCCTGCAGCACTGATTGTGCCACCCACATGAGTAGCCCTGAAAAGGTATTTCAGACCTGCCACTGCTAGGTCTGCGCGCAGTTTGTAACTGCCATGTCGACCTGGCAAGTGCACCCACTTGCTAGGCCCTAATCTTCCCTTTTCTTACATATGTCACCCCTAAGGTAGGCCCAGGGTAACCCTGTGGGCAGGGTGCTGTGTATGTTAAAGGTAGGACATGTACTGATGTGTGTGGCATGTCCTGGTAGTGAATTACAGTACATTTCATTTTTCACTATGGAAAGGCTATCTGTGCCATAGGATAGAATGAGAGTTTTACTTGTAACATCTTATAAGCATACCTTCCCATTGGACAAGATAGGGAAATTGAATTTAGTATGCCTGGACTCAAAATGTAAAAATGTATCTTTTAATAAAGATGATTTTTATGTTCTGTGTTTGAAAATACCCTTTTAGAAAGTAGGTATTTTCTTGCTTAGCCATCCTGTGTGCCTCTGCTGGGTTTGTGGATTGACTGTCTGGCTTTGGAGTGACAGGGGCTGGTGATGTGCATTCTCTTCAGACAGCCACTTGGGGGGGTCGAGGTGTGTCCTGCCTTTCCTGGATGAGTCAGGGCTGGGCTGAATAGACCTGGGCTTCATTTAGAGTAGTGGGAGGAGATTTCCTTGCACATGAATGGGCCTGGTCTGCCTAGGACAACGCTGTCTCTACCTCCTGCCGGGAAGCTGGGCCATAGAGGACAGAACTGGTTTGGACTAAGCACAGACACTCTCTGCCTGAGAGAACAAAATCATTTTGAGTATAAATATTGGGGCCCAGACCCCAGAACTTTAGAATTCGCTGGAATCAAGGAACCTGCCAAGAAGAAGAACTGGCAGTGCTGCCAGGAGGAGTACTGCCCCTTTGCTGTGTTGTTGCTTTGTTGGGTTGGCCTGCAGTTGCTACTTCTGCCTTGAGCAGTGAAAGGAATGGACTGAACTTTCTTTACTTGTGCTTAGTATCTCCAAGGACTTGAAGTAGAGCTTGCCTCCTGTTCTGAAGTCTCAGGGACTGTAAAAACTTCACCAACCTCTGGGTACCGCTTCTGGAACCGTTGTTTCAGTTGCCACAGAGAAGGGAAAAGCAATCGACTCTGTCACCGACTCCGTTGCTGTCTCCGTGTCCTGAAGGCGCCACAGAGGGCACCACTGCATCTCACACCGCAACCCTGGTCTCACCAATGATGACGACCGATGCCACCACCACCGATCCGCTGCTTGCACCATGACCTCTGGGCACCACACTTCGCACCGCCCACTTCACTTTTCCGCCCTGGTCTCGCCGTCGCTGCCTGCTGACTTCGACACCCGTGACCACATCGTGGCTGAGGGCACCACTCATAGTTTCACTACGCACTGCCTCGTCCCACACCATGCAGTCTGGGCCCACCGACACCAGCTCCCACTAACCAGCTCTGTCGCTTGCACTGTGACCTGCCAGCACAGCAACGAGCACTGCCTCACTCCGCATCGTAGCCCTGGTCTCACCGACGCCGCTGGACGACCGTCACTGAGCCGCTGCCTGCACCGCGCCTTGAGGGCACCACACGCTGCACCGCTTCACTTCACATCGCAACCGCTACGGTTGCCACGACCGGCTTGCACCAATGTGTCGGGCGCAACGCAAAAGCTACTGTTTACGAGTCTGCCGAGTCCCCCAACCGATGCGGTCAGACGGAACGGTTGGATTCTGTTGTTTTCAGTATCGGGGTAGCCCCGGACAGAGCTACCGACTCAGAAGAACTGAGTTGTTTAGATATTTCAGCTATTTTAAAGGATATCTTGCAAAGTATATATTTTTAAGTACTGTATGTTGGATTCTTATCTTTTAGGTCTTGTTTTGGATACATAAAAATATTGGATATTTTTCTAAACTGGTGTGGTGTCCTTTTGTAGTGTTTTCACTGTATTACTGTTGGTTATGTGCAAATGCTTTACACACTGCCTCTGAGATAAGCCTGACTGCTCGTGCCAAGCTACCAAGGGGGTGAGCAGGGGTTATTTTAGGAGCGTAACTCACTTATCCTGACTAGAAGGAAAGGTCCCTACTTGGACAAAGGTGCAAACCATTGCCAACTAGAGACCCCCATTTCTAACACAACCGCACCTCCTTCCATATTATTAGCATGGTCAGACATTTGTTTATATGGCTTCCTAATGACACCTATGAGACGATCACCCAAACCACATTACTTTACATTACATTATACTTTTGCCTGCCTAGCCCCAAGATAAGCATCCTTGCAACTTGGTGCAAGGGGGCCTACATCGCCACAGACATATCAGCAAAGTTTCCAAGGTCCATGCATGGTGTGCTGCTCCGGTTCTGTTTTTTTACTTTGTATGGTACGACTTTTAGTCCTTGTCAATGATGTTATTGATTACACTACAAGTCTCAGGAGTCAAAGGGCAACCTGGATTGAGGTAACACATCACACATGGACCAGAGAAACTAGGTAGGGCTGGACTGGACTGAATAAATTGTGTTTGGGCAATGAAATTACAGTTATGTGATTGATGAGTTGACATGTGAGACATTCCTGCCTTTCCCTTGCACAACATGCAGTGCGGTGCAGCCAAGTGTCTAGCTGTATTGCCCTGCATGACAGTTTGAAAAATATGGTACCTTGTTTTCACTTACCCTGTAGTTCTTCCTGATCCTCTACCACAGCACTCTCCTGTCCTTCCACTCATGCCACCAACTCTGTTGGGATGAGTGATGCCACCTGCTCCTCCAATGGGTCCAATTCCTCCTGGACGTCAGGTACTCTTCCGGTCCGCATGGCTGCCTTAAGGTTCCTGGCAATTTTTTCTTTGGTCCTGCACTTGTAGTCATGCCACCTCTTCTGGCACTCCAGTACTGTCCATTTTGTTTCACCTGTGCTGTTTATCTTACCCACTATGCATTGTCAAATGTTATCCTTCTTCCCTAATTTGGAGGTTACAAAGAGAAGGTGTTCATTCCTTGTCCTCTCACTAGTATTTGGTTCTTCTCCTCACTGAAATTTCACTTCCTTTTCCCCTGGGCTGCTTTCTGACCATCTTGGCTGGTGTTAGGGTTGTTGCCCTCCTGGTTGGTAGATGGTGCTCCCTCCATTTTTTGCAGCTATTGGTGTTCTAAAGTTCTATGGATTGAAATGCGTCCATTTTTATGCTTCCCACCATGCAACGCACTCCTGCTTGACTCAATGCTGATTTGCACCACGTTAAGGTGCCTTACAACAAGCACATCAGCTTTGTGTCAAGTAGATAGTAGTTGCGTTATGACACTTTGCGTCATCATTCAGATCGATGCATCGGAATTTTCGATGCACCCTCGATCTTTGCACCATGGTGCACCATACCATAAAAACAGTGCATCTGTGTCACAAGGAAATACCACAACGCAGCGCACATTTTACTGATGAAATGTTGCCACAACACAGCACTGCATCAGAAATCATAAATATGCCTCTTTAAGTATAGAGGGGCATATTTATGACCTGGTTTGATGCGCGTTTCCACCACGAAGTATGGTATATGTGTGATGCAAATCTTAATTGAGATCTATGAATCCATGAAAGGCCAGTTTTTGTGGCCCTGAGTGGCTCTATAATTCGCTGTATTGCCTTACTCTGCACTGGGAAGGCATTTCATGGGCGTTGCGTGGGTGTTCCCATACAACTCCCATGGATTTTGACGTATTTCAGAATTGGTAAACCTGGGAATGAGCCAAAAAGATATGCGTTCCCAGGAGAGGAGTAATGAGGAGAGATATCTTTATTTCTCCTTGTTACTTCCTCTTTCTATGAACATAGAGAATTGGTGGCAGTGGTGTAAGGATATTCTGCACCTCCAAGAGAAAGCATACACAGGGTATTTAAAAGACAAATTGACGTCAGGTATGCTCAATGGTCTAAAAACACTATGCTACCATAGTAGTGTACAATATACATGAGAAGAGACCTTCATATAACAAGCTGATATAAGTACACCAAGAGCACTACAAAGTCTTTTGAAGGTCTGCTAATGGAAGCCGGTCCATTTTTGTTGGTGAGAGTTCAATGATCCAACTTTGCTTGCATTTTGTACATTGGAAGACAGCCGACACGTGTTTCATCTTAGATGGCTTTTTCAAGGCTGTAAGCTCAATAAACACATATATCAGTATATGTTTCCAATCAGAGAGGTGCACAAGGTGCCACCTGTATGCTTTCATGCTAAGATAGTGATATTGTGCAAGACAGTGTGTCACCAATTAGGACCATAAAATAAAGGACCATAGATCCTGTTGATAGACCACAATCAGACCAAGGTATAGTGTAGCTATCACCAAAATGGTGTCCTGAGTAAGAAGCTCTAATCTAGTCACAGCCTTTATAAACCAATGCTAATGATAAGAGGTAGGGCAGAAATGAGAAAAGAGAAGAAACAAAATAGTGTCAGAATTATTGATTTAAAATGTAAAACAAAATCACATGAAAAAGTTAATGGCAAGTCCATGTAAAGTACATGGCTCCCAGTCGCGTGTCTCAAGCAGTAAAATAAATTGCCAAAGTCAATAAAGTACCTGAAAGATGTACAACAATCTGAAAGTCAAAAATAGTCCTCAAAGGTCTGGTAAGTCATCCAGAAGCTTAAAAGGAAACATGAACATCAATTAATATAATGGCACTCCGTATTTCATACGTACATATTTATATGTGAATTAAGGTTTTTGATTAAAAGTCACGAATCTGAATGTCAAAATACTTTTGCCACACTTCAAAGCATTAATTAGGTGACCCTGATAAGTCTGCATTGGCTCCACCTTGGAGTACTAAGAAAAAGGGGGGGGAGAAGAGAGGGGAAGAAGCCAGTCAGAATTACATGTATATAGTTATCAAATAGTAATTCGCTGGCATAGTCAAGCTGTAAGCTTACAAGTTCAAGCCAAATGTGTGTGTCCTGTGGTGTGCACATCCTCATTGACACCGCGTACCATTTAAAAAATAAATAGTGGAGATAGAAGACAGACCCGAAAACCATAGTACATCCATCCCAGAGCAAGCACCATTTTGGAGGAGATCTGGCTACTGTAATCCCAGAGTTAAAAAATCTAAATTCAACAATAGCCTGTCCTTGTAAATAGGTACTGGAACCGTGGTAATTTATGTAAAAAAATGTTTTTAAAAAGAGGGTCAAAACAAGTATAAACTGTGATGGGGCAGAACACCATATTTCTTTAATACGTTACCGTCCATCTATAGATCTGCATCATATTGCCAAATGCATACGTAAAACAAATGGTGGACTGACAGGGGCGAGTAGACGTCATCTTAAAATGTCTCCTAATTCAATAACCAACCCATAAGATAAAAACGACTCTATTTAAAAGAGTATTGGACAGTAGAAATAGTCACTCTGTATCTCCCCGTACCATTGTGGGCACATGTTAAGACATGTTAATCCTTTAAAATTAATCCAATTATAGTGGATCAAACAATTGGCCAATATGAATCAAAGCTTTTCAACTTGTTGCAGCCTTTGGCTGTCCTAGAACATAATAAGTGTTCAAATAAAACACAAGTGCCAAAGAGAGTGATCTGTCCAGCAAAAACCAGTGCCCTGGACAAGCTATAGTTCTATAAGGGGAACAACTAAGAGCCAGAAAATTGGGAGTAAATAGTAAGGCAGAAAAAATAAAATAAAGGTAAAAACACAGTAAAAACCTGAAGAAAGAAAGAGAAGATACCAAAATGAGCCTTATATAATTACATACACAGAGAATGAAACAATCATTTGCCATTGTAGGTTCACATCCATTTAGCAGTTTATGCGTAAACATGTATTTCTTGATTACATACGATCATATAGAATATATTTGCATGAGTATTTCTGCTACTTAAATACTTACAGTATAAATCTATGAAGGCAATCCTAGCAGGTAAAATTGTGACCATCTTAATATTTCACTTAAGCAGTGTTGCAGGAATTCTGCTCAGGAACAGAACTGTGCTTGGGACCATAGAACATTAGTAGATAGGGACTGAGTCACCATACCACCTCAGTACCATGAGCCCGAGTCCGACTAGCTATAGTGTCTCACTTGCCCTCCTACTCATAACCTGCAAGACAAGTGAATTTACACCCCAGAATACAACACATCCCCACAGGGATCGCGGTGACAGGACACTCTCTTTCTGTCACTCACTCGTACTCATCCACAATAAGATATAAAAGAGACACGAAGGAAGTTTGAAATGTTTATTTAAACTATTGTGCTCTAGAATGCAGTATACGTGCCACAATCAGAAAACAACTGCCTAGCAGAAATACCATCAGCATTGTCAATAAACCGTATAATATGAAGAGCCCTGTCAAATTATAAGACATAAAAGGCCAACCCCCCTCCATTTCTACAGAAGCCAACTGATTATACAGCAAAGATCTCTGGGTTTCATAGCGGACCCCGTACCTTAGCATACACTGATGGACTGTCTACATCTCAGTCACAGCCGTGATCCTCTCTCCGAAAATGTTGGTTTCTCTCTCTGTGTTACATTGCTTTGCATACCTATATGGCAAGGTTCATATGTTCATAAACAACAGCTGCACTTCTGTGCTGTGTCTAGGTGAGAGTGCCTGACCATAACAAAATAACAAGGGTCATTGTTGTTTGACTTTGTGTGCTGTTCAGACTAAATCCCAGGAAAGAACAGAATAAGAAAACAACTGCAGGTTCTGTGTGAAAACATAATGTGGTACAGAAGCGAACGTGTTTATATAGTAACACGTGCAAAGCTAATGCGGTCTAAAGCTAATGTGTTGTGTACAGTTAGGCTAAGATAGAAAAGACCACAATGTGCCCTGAATGTAACACATGACAGCAGCATATTGTATAAAGGCGGTAACCACCAAATTTGCTTACACAGATTTCTTCATTATAAAATGCAGATGTCATTTGTATCACAAAGAATTCAAAAATCACAAAGAATCTAGCATTATCTATTTGTAGACAGATGTTCATTTATCTAAAAATACATATAACTCCTGATCCACACTAAGTCCAATTTCCACTGCCCTGAGTTTAGTAATCCAGGAGGGTTCCAATTTTCTGAGTGTGTGCGTTCTGTCCCCTCCTCTCGGATGTTCTTGAGCCATCCCCAGTCCATGGCACCTTAGATATGCTTGTTCTGTGATCCCATGTTGTGTGTTGAAGTGGTTAGACAGTGGATAGTTGCTGTTCTGCTTACTAATGGCACGAATATGATCTTGGATTATTTCTTTAAGTGGTCTAATATTGCTCCCTATATATGCAGTGACATATACAAATAATACAGTACACCATGAATTTAGTTTTGCAGTTCATTAAATCATCAATTGTATATTTCATATTAGTGATGTACTGGAAGCATTTTTTTCTGTCTAGGGCATTGGGACACATGTTGCAAATTACACATTTAAAAAACCTTTAGGTTGTGGGATAGCCATCCCAACCTGTTGCCCCTTTTAATCTGGCTCAAGAAACTAGGACACAGTATGTTGCGCAAAGTTTTTCCATGACTGTATGTGACCATTGGTTTGTTAGAAACAAAATCCTTAAGAGTAGAATTACATTCAAGACATGCCAGTGTTTTCGCAGGATGTTGTAAAAAAAATAACCTGAGTTGTGAAAAGGGGTAATTGCCACCAAAGTTTTCTTCCTGGGTGCTCTGGTTTCAGATCTCAATAGTGTATGCCACTTGGTACATAAAATACGCTGCTTGGCCTTAGTAATTACATTGATCGGGTATCCCCTCGCTATGAATCTTCTCTCTGCTTTATCTATTTCAGTGATGAATTCTACTTCTTCGCTTCAGTTGCACCTTATCCTAGTCATTTGTCATGAGTGTATCTTGGGTGTGATCTTTGAGCATGAAGAATGGAATTGCATGATGTGGGTTTTCTGAAAAGGGATGAAACATTTTTAGAGCCCTTTGCATACAGAGTAAGGTCTAGATATGAGATTTGTGCTTGACTGTATTGGTATGTGAAGACAATGTTGTGAGAATTGTTGTTGAGAAATGTGAATAAATTCAACAGTAATTCTTGAGCAGATTCCCTACAACATGGCACCTCCAACGTTTGGTCTGGTACTTACTTGCGGGATCCCTGAGTAGCGCTTGTGCTTGTCCACAATACCCTTGCACCGTTCTGCAGAGACGTCTGTAGTGCTTGGGACCTCTCCTCCACAGTGCTTAGGACACACCTGTTTCTGTTGGTTTTTCAAGCTTGAAAGTTAAAATGATTATACCCTCTTTTGTGCTGCCTTTTTGTATCCTTGGTTTATTGATTATGGCTGTAGCCATTGTGGCGAATTGCCGCTCGGCTGTTACTCAGCACTTACTTGTGCTTGGTGTCCCTAATGCGGCGTCCCCTGTAGTTTGTGTGATTGAAGCGGATGCAGCATACCGCTTTGTAGTCTTTTATTCTTGGGTCACCCTTCCTGCTATCAATGCTAATGATAATATGTTTCATACTTATTCTGCTGTGGCAGTGCCAAATGTTTATCGTCCTTATGCACTTCTTGAAAATCCTCTTACAGTCTGTGAAGACCAGACTTGATTTAATGGCACCCTTCCCCATGTCCCCGGCAATGTTTGTATGAGCCCCTTAAGTATTGATGGGGCCACTTGGCCTACTCTGACTGGCCTTACACCTTACCCGAATTTTGCTGCGCTACATTTGGCTGAGACGCGTGCATTATATGACCAAGTTGTTCTTTCATAATGATGCTTAATGCAATTTGTTTCCCATGCTCTTTTGGCTGATCCTGCTAGAGTTGAAGGTCCAGCTCAGGCACAACAAGCAGGGGGACTTGTTTTTAGTCCTATGATTGTTAATTCGGTTATGGGCAAATGCCCACCTAATCATGAAGAAATTCCATTTTGGATCACCCAAAAAAATGATCAACTAGATGCTGTGTTTCCCCTTATGGGTCCACAGGAAAAATTCAGAATTTTGACAATGTGTTTACCCAATGGTCTGGTTCCCCCTTTAGCCGTCTGCAATACCTGGGGGAACGAGTTTGCCACAGTGTATACTCTCTGTTCTGGCACTCCCTCGATGGGCGTGCTTCTAAACATCCTCATACAAATACAGAATGAACATGGGGCAGGTCCTGCCCTAGATTTGGGGATGAAATTGGCTGTAATTTTCCAGTTGTCTCTAAATTGAATGATTCTTTCTAATGTTAAAGGTGAAGCAACTACTTTTGCTATACACCAGCGACTTGGCAGGGTAGCTATTGCAGACAGTGAACCTGAGTTGCCTATCATAATTATGCAGGTGTATTTGTCCTTAGGTCGTAATAGTTTGGGGACCAAACCATTGGTTTCTGCTCTTGCAAAACTAGCTCCTGATAAAGATGCACGCCCTGCCCGTGATTTTCCAGAGAAAACATGGGATAAATCTAAACAACCACAACAAAAGGGTAGACCTCGTGACGGCTCCCCACCCCTGGAAAACTCTGAATGGCATTACGATTTTTGTGACCGCTCTAAAATTAAAACTCCTGATCACTTTCAGGTTCCTGATCCCAGTTCTCCTCATTCCTATCAGGACTCGCATGATCAACAGTATGACAGAGGAAGGCGGTCTGATGGGAGTCAAGGAGAGCACATGCAACCTAAACATGAGCAGCAATGCTCTTTTGCGTCACAATCAAGAAGGAGGATCAACCACCGCCTTATAAACCTCTTTCCAAAAGAAGAAAGTTGCAGCCTTAACAGCTAAGTATGCCCCAGACGTTGAGAACCTTTCTCTTGGATAGAAGTTGGGTGGTGACTCTACTCGCAAGTGTGGCAGAAGTCACCATTGTGTGTAAGACACTGCGCCGGCTTCTGGAGGCGAGTGAAACTGAAACTTTTGTCATGGTAGAAACCGCTGACACCCGCATTGCACCCCCTGATAGACTCTAATACTTGGATATTCAGATTGAAGATGATGTTAAACGCACCATTAAAGCTATCTTTTGGGACGAATTAGCTTCTTTTTACGACATTCTTTTGGCAGAGGTTGATTGGCCTCCTCCTTTTATTCTTGCTTGTCCCCAAGGTGAGAATGTCATCCTCCCTTCATTTTCTCATCTAGTGCCTGATGTAGTTAAACAAGCTTATGCTTCTGAATGAGCCCTTGCTTTGAACCTTCTTTATATTGCAACCAAGCTGGTTGGGATGAGGATTCTCTTTTCCGTGTCATTACTATCCGTCCCACTCCCCAACCTCAGCCGCATTATCCAATTAAAAATGATGCCAATGTGGTGGTTAAAGACATTCTTACTCAACTGGAGTACCAGAGAGTAATTGAACCTTGTGTTTCACAGATGAACAAACATTTTTTTTTTTTAACCTGACCAATCTTATTGTATTGTATTGGATTATTGACATTTGAATAGTCATACCTGCACTTTCGCTGTCCAAAATACACACAATTTAAGACCACACTTGATATTTCCAATGGTTTTTTCAGTCACAACTTGGCTCCTGAGTGCCATGACTGGTCCGCATTTACCGTGCTTGGCTCACAGCGGCGATAAGCGCATTTGCCAATGGGGTATAAATAGTCCAGGCGTTTTTGCAGCTTAAATCATGTCAATTTTCCATGAGATTTTATTTTATTTTGAAGGTTTTATATAGCGCGAACAAGAACCTTGCGGGTATCAGAGCGCTTTACAAGACATATATAAGAAACAAGGACATAGTGAAGAATATGGCTGAGTCTAATACAGAGTGGTAGCTAAAACAAGCAAGCAAATATATTACATGGGTGTATACATAGTTCAAGTAAATTTAGCCATGAGAATAGATTTCACTTCTTTTTTGAAAGAGGCAGTAGATGGGTTCTGTCTCGTTTCTGGGGGCAAGGCATTCCAGATCCTGGGAGCCATTCCTGAGAAGGTCTGGTTGTAAGTTTTCTTCTTGGCAAATCTTTGCAGTTTCAGAAGAAGATTCTTGGAGCTCCTGAAGGATCTGTTACCACAAGAGAGTACCAGTTTCTGAGCTAGGTAAATCGGGGTATTGTGATGTAGGGCCTTGTGCGTCATACATGCGATTTTCAGGTGAATTCTAGCCTCGAAAGGTAGCCAATTGAGGGCTCTAAGGTCCGGGGAGATGTGACAATTTCTTTTGGAGCCTGTGATGAGTCTAGCGGCAGTGTTGATTGAGGCTCTTAGCGGGGCCGTCGTCGATCTGGGAAGGCCGCAAAGAGCGACACTCCCATATTCCACTCTTGGGATAACTAGAGCTTGCACTGCCTGTTTAAAATCATTTGCGGGCAGGAAGGGTTTCAGTCTTCTCAAAGTGTTCATCTGAAAGTTTGCTTCTTTGGTAGCGGCGCTGATATGTTTCTGCATGTTTAGATTTGTGTCCAGCGTTGCTCCCAGCGATTTCACTGAGTCAATAATGAGCGGTTGACCTTTGAGTGCTGTTAGATGATTCAGCCCTTCTCGGATGATGGTCAATTGATTGGGGGGAGCGATAACGAGGAATTCAGTTTTGAGGGTGTTTAGTTTCAAATGGTTATCGGCCAGCCAGGTCTGCGTATTATGAAGAGTTGAGTTGAGAGATTTGATGTCCTCAAGTGAGCGGATCTTTATGTAGAGTTCTGTGTCATCTGCATACATATGATAATGGACCTTAGAGGAGCTGAGAAGTTCGGTGAGTGGTTCCATGAAAAGGTTGAAAAGTGTGAGTGAAAGGGAAGAGCCCTGCGGAACTCCTAGAGTGACTGGGACGGGTTTGGATAAGGATTGCTTAACTTTGAATCTTTGTGATCTATTTTGGAGGAAAGAGGTGAACCAGGCAAGCACTGAGCCAGATAGTCCCATTCTGTGTTTCAGGAGATCTAGCAGGCCCAAGATAGGTCAAGCAAGATTATTAAGCAGGCTTCGTTTTGGTCACGGATTTTTAGTGCGTCATCTATTATGTGGGTCATGGCTGATTCAGTACTGTGACCTGCACGGAAGCCTGATTGGTATTGGTTGAGCAGGTTGAATTGATCTATGTGTTTGCCAAGCTGTGTGTGAACACGTTTTTCTTAGAGTTTGACCAGAGTGGGGATGTTGGATATTGGGCGATAGTTTTTTAAGTCCGATGGGTCTGCCGATGGCTTCTTTAAGATAGGGGATACCTGCCCCATTTTAAGGATTTCTGGGATGGTTCCTTGGAGGAGGGAGGTGTTTATAATCTTGGTCCATAGGGGCAATACCAGAGGAGTGAAGTCTTTTAAGTAGTTTGCAGGAAGAGGGGCTGTGAAGTGGCTGGAGGGATTCAAGTTCGTTAGCATTTTTAGTGTAGTTTCTTCACTGTAGGTGTTGAAAGAGGACCAGGATGCATTGTTTTTGAGGTCGAAATTTGCGGGGAATGTGGGTGGATTTCTTAGCGGGGGCAGTGGAGTGTCTATCTGAGTGTCAGAAAGGGATATTAGGTCATTGAGCAGGTCCGTCTTTATGTTTTCCGTCTTCATAGTAAAGAAGGAGGCAAATTCCTCGCAATTGGGTAGTGTGTCGGGGTTATCCTGGTGATGGGGGAGTAGACCCTTAGTTTGAGCTTTGATTAGTTCGAATAGCTTTTTGGGACGGTTCTTGGCTTGATCTAATTGATTACTGAAGAAGTCAGATTTTGATCGTCTAATCTTTCTGTAGTATGAGTTTCTCGTGGTTCTTAGTAGCTTAAGGTGGGCAGAGGATGGCACAGATCTCCACCGTCGTTCAATTGATCTTAAGGATCGTTTGTCATCATTTAGTCTGCCATCATACCAGGGTTTTGGGTCTTTTGTGGAGACTCTTTTCAGTTGTAGGGGTGCCAATTTGTCTAGAACCATGTTCATGGAGTGGAAGTAGTGGTTAGTCAGACTTTGTACATCTGATAAGCCTTCCGGGGGAATCAGGATGTTCAGATTGGAGGTTGAGAGTGAGTCGGGAGCGAGATTATTTAAATTCCTTTTCCAGATTTTCGTTCTCTTGGGTTGTTTGGAGGGTAATTTCACTGCTACATTGATGTGGAATGTAATGATGTGGTGGTCAGACCCGTCACAGGGTAGGATCGATTCTAGCTGAGTGGAATCAGCTTTGGCAATTACTAGATCGAGGGTTGCGCCTTTGTCATGTGTGGGGCTGTTGCAGATTTGGGTAAGGTTAAGGTCTGAGAGGAAAGCTTTGAGGCTATTGACCCCTGGGTCGTCCTGGTCATCCCAGTGGAGATTGAAGTCACCAGGGAATATTTGAGTGTTATGAAGTCCAGTATTTGTAGCTAGAATATCCATGTGGTGTTCGATGAAGGTGAGGTTAATGTATGTAGAGAACATATTGGTTTGTTATTACTCGTGATGTCTAGGCAAAGGTATTCACAGGAGGATAGTACCGGGGAGTTGGAGCGGTTCACTGCTAAATTGCTCCGATGTATGCACGCGATGCCACCACCCGGCCTGTCAGTTCTATCTAGCCTTGTGATATCATAGTTTGGGGGTACCAGAATGTCTAGTATGGGCATAGAGGATTCATTCAGCCATGTTTCGGTCAGCACTAATAGGTCAGGGTCATTGGAGAGTATGAGGTCAGCTATATCAGTTGCATGTTTTGATGCCGACCAGCAATTTAGAAGTATGCATTTTAGTTGAGTCTTGATGGGTGTTGTATTGGGTTCGGGTATGAGGGGGACTCGCATGAGGTTGTTTTCAACTATACCTCTGGAATTGTGTGTTATGATTCTATGGGTATTAGCGGGGATGGATTGGATTAAGGAATGTTTTAGCATGTTATCTGGGTGCGCAGTATTATGTGGGAGAGACGGTAGCTCATAGGAATGGAGTAGGGCGTTTAAGTCTTTAGCTGATAATGAGTTTTTTCTTCGGACCGGACGGGATTAGGCATTGGGGTAGGGCGTTGTTCTCCATCTTGGGGGCTCATGTAATGGGGAGCTAGTGTGTCTTTGTTGGGTGAATTTCAAATGTTTGGTGTGGAGGGATGTGCTATATTCTAGTTCAGGGTGTGAGCTTAGGTTGTTGTAAAATCAGGTCATGAAGCGTTTGGAGGTCCTCTTTGACTTGTTGTAGAGACAATAATATCTCATTGACTCTGGTGTCCATAGTGAGAGGTAGCATATTTGATGTTTGTACTGTAGGTGAGGGAGGGGTGATTGAGCCTTGTGTGTAGTTTGGGGGGGAGTCACAATCTGGTTCATTGTATTGCAATCTACCTGTGTGTTTGTCAATAGAAGGGGGGGTGTAACGATGGGGTGCGAGGAGGTCTGGCTGTGGGTTGTGTATGTGGTGGTGTGGGAAGTGATGGGGGGAGAAAGTGCGTGTGGGAGGGCGGGTTGTGAGGCGGTAAAGGTGTGGTGTGTGATTGGTACCGTGTGAATAATGGTGGTGTTGGCGTTGGAGTAGGAATTGGGGTGAGGTACGTCAACTCGCGGAAGTGAGGGGGTATGGATGTGAGGTATGAGTGGGACCATGTGAGTATTGGGGAGGGGAGAGGGTGCGGGTAGGATGGCGGGATGTGAGGTGAAATGGGTGGGAGGTGTGATTGGGACAGTGGGAATATTGGAGGTGCTGGGGGATGTGTAGGACTTGGGGAGATGTGTGTCATCAACGGGGGTGACGGTTAGGTCTGGGGTGGGTGAATATGCCGGATGGGACAACTAGTGAACAGGACTTAATGGGGCATCATACAGGGAGTTGGTCCGTGAACTGAGATTGCGATCGGGTGGGGAGGAGGGATGGGGTCTTAAAACCTTTTCCTTGATGAGAGGAAAGATGTTGTCTAGTAAGTTTAGGTTACGGTCTGATGCTTGCATGAGGATGATCCCATTATGATAGATGGTGATTGTTGCTGTAGCTTTGTATATTGGGGAGGGAATGATAGATAGCGTGAGACCATGTGCTGTTTTCCTTGTGGAGGCGATTGAAAATAGCGCGAGGAAGGCTTTCCTCCATTGGGCTCTTCTTGACCCTGATGCTTTGTCCTATGTCGATAATACCTACTTAACAGATTATGAATTGAATCCTCATTTTGCTAAGGTGAACCGCATAATTTTGTAGTTCGCTGAACTTGGTTAAAAGTTCAATTTTTCAAAGTCTCACATTGCTTTCCTCAGTGTTCTTTTTCTTGGTTATGAATTAACCAATGAGGGTATGAGCTTAGCCCCTAATTTTTTAGAGAAATGTGCAAATACACTCAAAAAGCTGCAATCTTTGCTTGGCTTTTTACATTTTGGAAGAACTTACATTCATGACTATGCTCAATGCATTAAGCTGCTTCATGCCTTGATAGGTCCTGATATTTCGACGTCCTGCTGGATGCCGGAACACACAGAGATTTTCAGATCTTTACAAACTGATTTGCTTGAAACGCGACACTTACATACACGTCTTAACACAATGAATTTGGTCATCCGGGTTCTATTGGTTTTAACTAAGTCACATTTAATGAAGGAGATACAGTTCCTATTACATATAAGTCGCATTTATATTCCCAGGCAGAAATGCATTTTGCCTCTGTTGAAAAAATACTAACAGCAGTCCAGATGGCCATCCTCAAAGAACGGCCTTTGGCTCAAGGTAAACAAATCATTCTCGTTTCTCCTGTGCCCTCTTTAGGGGTGGTCACAAAAGTTAGCGTTCCAAATTCAAAAGCCCTTCATCCTTGTTGGATTCAGTGGACTGCTTCCTTAACAGTGGTTGATGTGGAATTTATTTTCAACACTTCTTTACGTACGCAGGATTTTTTACAATATGAACATATTTATACAGTGCCTTCCTTAGTTCTTCCTTTTGATCAATACAGTTGTATCATCTACACTGATGGTTCAGCGCAAATTGCCATAGGTTCTAAACGGCAATGCTCTGCGACATGCTCTATCGTTCTCAGCACTATGTCAGATGGCATTTTTCAACCTACTATTACCCATACTAGGTCTCTAGAAGACTGTACCGCACAGTTGGCTGAGCTGAAGACTTTGCTTCTTGCTCTCGAACATACAAATCCCAAATTCCCCACTCTCATTGTGTGTGATTCATTTTATTGTGTACAATCATTTAATGACAGTTTGCATTTTTGGCGACAACAAATTACTTTAAGGATTCCAAAGGTAGAACAATCAAGCATAAAATGCTTTGGGTTAGAGTGGCTGATTTTAAGGATAAATTTCCCACAAACTCATGTAATTCATACATTGGGTCATCAACATGTGGGAGCACATGCAGTAGGGAATTCTCTGGCTGATGAGGCAGCCAAATCTGCAGTAGCCACATGTAAAATCGCAGCAGTGACACACTCTAAAACATGTGTTGATAATGATATCTTTGCCGATGTGCATGCTTCTCAGGCCGCCGCCGCCGCTTTAACTCTAGGTTTTACTTCTAAATATTGATATTAACTAAATGAGCATCAGGTTCCTTTTGTAACTATTCCTGATGTTGGCTATCACATGATACCCAACCTTCACTGCAGACAATCTTTAATTGTTGCCGCCCATGAAGAAGTCACTTCAGCACATGCAGGAGTGGCTGCCACTATTTCCCTTTTACAACAACGTTACTGGTGGAAAGGTTGTAGTTTGTTCTTGCTCCCGGTTCCTCTGGGTTTGGCCACAGTGCCCAGCTGATGCTCGAACTGTTATTAAGGATTTGCAAGTCTTTGTCGGGACTTATGCCTGTTGCGCATTCCATTTGGACCAAGGTCTGGCTTTTGCCTATAAAGCTTACCGTGATTTGATGAAGTTCATGGGTGTGCAAGTGCATTTTTCTTCTCCGTATAGGCCTGAGGGCAATTCTGTTGTGGAGAGAATGAAACGTGACTTAAAGCAATCCTTAACGGCAAGAGTATTACGTACAGGGCGTGGGTGGTTAAATCATCTCCATGGGGTTCAATGGGCATTAAACAATCTCCCCAAAAGATCTCTGAGTGGGCAGATCCCATACAAACTGCTCTTTTATATCAAGATGTATGTTCCAGACTTTGATGGTCCAGACGTTATGATGGCAGCCGCAACCTTCGACGTAGATAGCCACTGTATTGTCTAACAGGATCTACAAAAGTGCTGTGATGACCTGGCTTGCACACTTTTGCCAGCATCTATCTCTTCGACTCCAGACACTCAAATTCCTGTATCTGGTTGGCTTCTCAAAGTTGGGGACCTGGATCGAGAAGAAGTGGCCACAAAGAAAGAATTCAGACCTACGTACCGTTGTCCTGTTCCAGTCCTTGCTATCCAAGGTACACAAAGTGTAATTTTGCCACCGCTTCCAGGTCATAAAGAGAATTGTTTTGTGTCCATTGAACATGTTAAGCTACGCCATATGGCCAATTCTCCATAGTATGCCTAGGAGTGGTCCTTCACTAGACTTTCCTCCAGCCTGTGAACACCACCACTGCTGCTTCTCCCCGGCTACCGGGGGGGGAGGGGGGGAGGTAGACCCCTATCATAATTCCACAACTTACGCTGAGATGTTCTGTTATCACTATTATGGACATCATTTTTTGCATAGATCGAGTGGCCAGCATCCCCATTATAATTATACACAGTGGGAACGTTGCACAACTACACCACAAGGAAGTTCAAAGAAACAGACAGACAAGTACACATATTTTACAAGTTATGACATTTCAGATCCAACGTCATACTATTTTAAATTGACTCCAACCCAGTTGAAAAAATATATGCTTACACAGACGCAGTTGATATATGTGGCATCATTTGTTGAACAATTGGCCCTTAAGGGTTATGATTATTGGAAAGACAGTATTGATCTGAAATCAATTTCGGGTACAAAATCCTGGCAAGTCCAGGGCATAGAAACTCTATTTCGAGCCTGTCTGAGTCCCACACAAATTATTTTTCTAAATGAAAAGGTCCAACAAACTACCTGTCTGGGATTGGCTAAAATTAAATAACTGAATGCCCCCCATTATTCCTTCTATTGCCCGCTTTGATAATTGGTAACCTTACACCAATTTTACAGAAGACCAATTAAATAGTATGATACAAAATAAAACATTTAATTTGTCATTTTCATATCCTGGGGGGTGGTAATTGTGTCCGGTAGACACTAGTGGTTGTCATTCTCATTTTCTCAATTCCACCTCGGGTCTTAAATCTAGTAGACTGTACCCATGGTACTCACAGTCACCCCATTCTAACATTATAACCACCTATTCAGTGGGTAAACTATGCCAGCAATGGTAAGAACATTCTACACTTTCTGCTGTGAAACAGCATCTGTCTCTGTTATCTGAGGACATGAATCTATTAAATTTTGTATTACTTCCCAAGTACCCTCGTTCTAAAAGATTCCTATATGCAGCTTACAATGAAATTTGGAAATTATCACAAATGGAAGCACCTGTGCGTTTGAGACAAATTGATCAAGATAATTTGGATAAATGACTTGCTGTAGTGGACAACGGTATTAATACATTATTGTCCAGTATTTATAATTTGAACAACATTGTGTCATCTGTTATTGATGTTGTACAGAATAATATGTCAAAATTGTATCATGGTCAGAATCCGCTCAGATCCATTATGCAGTTTAGTTGGACGCTTCAAACACTCAAAAATGAACGCATTCCTTGGCAATACTTGAACTGTACTGTTTTGTTTCTGCCATTTAATTTAACACATAAACAACAATTAAGAAAGGTTCCCCTTCCTGCACAAAAATAAATTTAGTTAATCTACCCAAGGATATCTTAAAGGGAACTAAGGCCCATTTTAAATATGATAAAGGATACCCCTTGAAGATATAGTTTATGACAGCCTGCAAAACTGAATCACTAGAAAACAGTGGAAATAAAACATTACACGCTCCCCTACCATGGGAAGAGATATTAGGGAGCTCAAACACTGATCCATGTGCTTCTGGCAGGGGTCATTCGAGAGTCCAGTCCATTCATTGAAGATAGGAGACATGCCCGTTGATGATTGAAAATCCTGTACTCATAAGGTCCAACATGTTGCACACCTTGGACCAGATCTTCTAAGAAGCAGTAGAGAATCGGTATCAGCACTCACCTTGGTTTCTTGTGTGATAAGGTATCATATTTCATATGGAAGTCTGAAAGTAACACTATGTAAATGTTGTTTGTATTAGTGTTTGCTTAGTGCCACCCTATCTGGGAGTGTTGCACATCATGAGGGAGGTGAGTGCTTACAAACAATACAAGATCACATATATCAAGTGGGGACTCCTATTTTTAAAATACAATTATTATGTTACATTTCACTTCTTTCAATTGCATTTTCAGGCGAGACTTCGTAATTTGTCCAGAATCACACAATTTTGATCACATACTGACACCGGGATTAGAGCCACAGTACCCAGGTTCAGCAGTTTATCCAGTAGACAACATTTCCTCCCTGGTGAATAGTTACAAATACCTGTTCCCAAATTAGGGGAAAGGAATGAGGATTCCGGGTTTCTGAGGGTTGGAAAATGGCCCTCTCTGAAGCGTCACCTCAAACATTTTACTTTTCTGACCATCTTTTTGTTGTCTTTAGGACTCTGAGCACTTTACCACTGCTGACTAGTGCTAAAGTGCATGTGCTTCTCCCCTAAACATGGTAACATTGGTGTATATACAATTGACATATTTAGTTTACTTTAAGTCCCTTGTAAAGTGGTATACCATATACCCAAGGCCTGTAACCTGAATTCTACTAGTTGGCCTGCAGTACTGACTGTGCCACCCACACAAGTAGCCTTTCAAATCTGCCTCAGGCCTGCCAATGCAGGGCCTGTGTGTGCAGTTTACTGCCACTTCAACTTGGCATTTAAAATCATTGGCCAATCCTTAAACTGCCCCTTTGTTACACACGAGTCACCCCTAAGGTAAGCCCTAGGTTGCCCATAGGGCAGGGTGCTGTGTAAGTAGAAGGTAGGACATGTACTTTTAAGTTTTGCATGTCCTGGTAGTGACAAACATCTAAAAACAAAATAACTACTGTGAGGCCTACTCCTCTCATAGCATTGGGAATTCCTTAATACACTTTTTAAGCTGTATTTATTAATCAGAAAGGAGTAGCTGCATTATGTTTTATATCTATGGAATGGTAATGATAAATCCCCTTTAATGGTAAAGTTGGATTGAACATTACTGTTAGACGTGACATGCTTGAGGTAGTATTTCCCTAAACTTTTTTCTTATGGGTGTTACTGATTCTCTTTGAGTGGCCTTTGGGGCTCTGGGTACCTTCCCCCTGTAAATGTAGTGTGAAAGTGGCAACGCCCTTCCTACACATGTTCGGAAGTGCTGCTTACCTGATGTTTTTAAACATGCCTCCAGGCATGGGTGCACACTTACATCTATGAGCTTTTTAGACATGTGTCAAGCCTGCCATTGCAAGCCTGTGTGTGCCAATTGCACTTATACTCAGGTTGGCCTTTCTAAACCACTGGCCAATCCTGAGGAAACCTTTCACTGCCAATAGGGCACACCTAGGGTAAGTCTTAAGGGGTGAAGCAAGTGGTAGGTGAAAGGCATGGCAGGTACACATGTGTGTTCCATGCCCAGGTAGTGAATAATACCCATGTGTGCTTTCACTACTTATGAGGTTTGCTCTTCAAATAGGTTAACATGGGGAAATATTTGAAATGTCTTCAAGCTTCAATAGTGTTTTACAGAGGAGCAGCCTCATAATGTTTCCTATCTTTGGATTCACAATGACAACCCCTCTCCTGTGGTAAAGAGGGATTTGTCATTAATAGCTTAGAAATGCCACTTCTAGAAAGTGGCAAAACCAAAGGGGATGATGGACGGAGTGTTGAACATTGCAAGCACTCACCCCCAGTCAACTGATCTGGGTTTAATCCATCATCATTCTTTAGCTCACTCCGCCACCCCAGTTCAGACATGGCCATATGCATATCAGTCTGACCCTGTGCCTCATGGGAACAGTCCAGCCCGAACTGCCAAGCCATGTCTTCCCTAGACCGGAAACAAGCATCCTGGGACCGGTTTCTGGCTTACAGCCGTCATCAGCCAGGCTATCTTGAATCCAGTGGCAAAGTGAGCAAGGGACCCACGTCTGGGCATACCCTGCCAACTTAGGGCGAACATAGCAAAACCAAAGGAGATGATGGACTGAGTGTTGAACATTGCAAGCACTCACCCCCAGTCAACTGATCTGGGTTTAATCCATCATCATTCATTAGCTCACTCCGCCACCCCAGTTCAGACATGGCCATATGCAAATCAGTCTGACCCTGTGCCTCATGGGAACAGTCCAGCCTGAACTGCCAAGCCATGTCTTCCCTAGACCGGAAACAAGCATCCTGGGTCCAGTTTCTGGCTTACAGCCATCATCAGCCAGGCTATCTTGAATCCAGTGGCAAAGTGAGCAAGGGACCCAGGTCTGGGCATACCCTGCCGACTTAGGGCGAACATAGCAAAACCAAAGGGGATGATGGACGGAGTGTTGAACATTGCAAGCACTCACCCCCAGTCAACTGATCTGGGTTTAATCCATCATCATTCTTTAGCTCACTCCACCACCCCAGTTCAGACATGGCCATATGCAAATCAGTCTGACCCTGTGCCTCATGGGAACAGTCCAGCCCGAACTGCCAAGCCATGTCTTCCCTAGACCGGAAACAAGCATCCTGGGACCGGTTCTAGAAAGTGGGCACTTCCCTACTCTAAAACTATTTGTCTGCCTTTTAGTTTGACTCCAGTCCACCCTGGAAGGTGGCGGAGCACATCTGTGCATTCCACAGAGACAGCTGTAAACATTGGGCATGCAACTGGAATGAGAGATCTCTGCAATTTGAAGGCCTGGCTGGATAGATTGGAGGGAGTGGTTTGGCACTTGGCCTCTGGGAAGCCAGATCATGGCCCCACTAAAGATTAAGATCTGCATTCCATGGCCCCATGGCAGACAGGGCTGAAATTTACGGGAGACATCTGTTGTTCAAAGGGAAACCCTCTGAACCAGCCCCAACTTCAATGGCACACTACAATATAACTACTGGTGCTATACTTCAGCAGGATAGAGATACACTTGTGGGGATGAGCGACCCGGAGATCCTGGCACTGCATGGTGCACACTGCCAGAGGAATATGTTGTGAACAAGGAGGATTACTGCCAATGGAATGGACCATGCACCCTTACTGAATAGTGGCTGGCCGGGGCTTACTACCAGCTGCTGTGTGGCACCCTGAAGTGTGCTCTCTAAGGGCTTATTAGCTTTCCCCCTGTTCTCTTGTGGAGGTCTCAGGGACATCAAAGACATACCACCAGGGACCCACATTGTCTACTTGTGGCACCTGGAGAACGGTGCATTCTTAAGTGCCCACATTGTCTGCTGGATCTCAACAGGCAGCGCGGCATGAGCGTGGAACTAAGTATTGTGCCTAGAGACCATATTACCGTGTGCGGAGCCCCAAAAGTACTGCCCACATCCAAGAAGTGTGTCCCCTGCATTGTGGGACCTCAACACGCATAAGCGTCTTGTTGGTGGTGAAAGGATTCACTGGTTGTAGAACCCCCCTTAGCCCACTTTGTTGATTGTGCCGCATCTCTGTCATGTGAAACACAGATTGCATGCTCATTGGGTGCGGTGTCCGATTCACGGGTTGTAACCCTCCAAGGTGAGGGCGTACCAGTAGTAGTGCCTCATTCTACCTCGTGCTTAAATTACTACAAAACAGTGCCTCCCAGACCATAGATGGTACTTATTCCATAGATAGAGAGCTGCACGAGTCTCTCTACCTTTGTTCAACCAATGAACGATCCTTACTTAAATTTACTTTTTACACAAAAACTGGTGTTTCCTGTATCTTTTTTTATAAAAATGCCACCCAATTGATTTTGTCCAATGAATACTCATATGCCAGGTTTTTAACTTGGTTTGATATTTATCTTTCTTTGTTTTTTAGATTTCATCTTGTGCTTTTACATTTCGAGTAAACAGTAACGTACATTTTTACACAAAACTCAATGGCGCAAAATTGCAAACGCAAACATAAATGGGATAATTGTTAAAACATAAAGTGACAGTGCATTTTACATTTAGACATTTCATGTACAATGCGACGTGGTTTCCTACATTGCACACATCCAACATAGAATTGTAAGTCCTGTAAGTGTTGCATGTATTATTTGTGCTCAAGTGTCCAACTAAAGTTTAGTATTGGGACCTGTTGCCCTAATGTCCTCGTGCACTTTTATGATAGTGTGGTATAAGGTCCTATGGCGGTCAGAGCATGATTAGATGAAATCCTGTATAAGTGACCTTAATTGCGCTTTAGCTTCTGGTGCCTTTTATGCTCCAATCAATTGTTCATTGTGACTCTTGGTCTCAATTTGGAATGTGCCATTCTACCTTGTGCAGCACTGCTGAACTTGCATCTGTGTGTGACTGGAATTGTCTGGCACGACTCAGATCAACATACACCAGAGATTGTGCCTCCTTTCCAGGGAGGTGGGGAATTCACAGCTCTTCATTGTGTGTGCCCGGAATTGTCTGCTGCGACTCAGATTAACGCGCACCAGGCGTATGCCTCATTTGCAGGGAGGTACTGAGTTTGCGACTCTTCGTTGTGTGTGACTGGAACTGTCTGGTGCGACTCCTACCAATGCACATCAGACATTGTGCCTCATTTCCAGGGAGGTGCCGAGGAGCCGATTTGTGTTCTGTTGTGCCCAGATTGCCTGGGTGTTACTTTGATCAACATGTGCCTCTTTATTCCGAGAGGCTCCCCTGCTTCTTCCCCCATTCATCGATTGTTCCTTGTGCGCCTTCAGTGCAGTGGACCAACAGCTCTTTCCTCATGTGGCCCTGATGACTTCATGTTGCCAGATAGCATTCCCGAGATCAGGCCGGGGTGGTGAGAGTAATTGAGTGGGCTAAGGAACGCTTCTGAGAGTGATCTGAAGCGGGTCAAGAGACTGCACGATCCCCCTGTGCTTCGCAGAACTGGGCTGGTGCCGGAAGGTGCAGAGTGGAATCCTTTTATTAAACAACTATTGCCCTCAGCCTGCTTCTGCTCCGCATATGTGGGTGAACTTCCCGAGCAGTGCCGCATAATTAGCCCTGCTACCTACCCCACGTTCTTCCCTGGGACCCTGACTGAGTGTGACTCCAGCCGCGATAGCCTAGTATCAGGGGGAACATTTTCTTTATCTCCAGCTCGTGGGTGTAAGGTAGTCGAGGTTAGTTGAGGGTTGAAGGAGGGCTTCGGCCACGGGGTCTGCATGTGTATTATCAACTGACTGTGTGAGTCTGTGTGTGTCAGTGCACTACTCCATACGGACCAGCCTGATATTGTGGCATTGTATATCAGTGCTGAATGAGCGTTTGGAAGTGACTGTCTGTTATTAATTACACTGCACCGCAGTGTTGCTTTACATGTTGACTCCTTGCCAAAAGAATACTGCGTTTGACATTGGTTTTTACCCGTGTGGCCATGGTCCACAGTGCTGTTTAAAAATGTTGTAATTATCTGTGTGTACACATTTCTCATATCGTTGGGATCTGGGCTGTACCCTATAACTGTGTGGTATTGAATTATAATAATTGCCATGATGGGCCTCACTCAATGTTTTGCACTGCATAGTGGTGCTGGGGGTAAAATAGGATCTTTCCCAAGTGTGCATAGTACTGATGTCATTTTAACACAGTTGGGCCTAGTACTGCCAGTGATATTTCCAAATGTGATTTATGCCCAGAAATACATGATGTTTATGTTGTGTTAATTAATATGTGTTGAATACAATCTTTATTTGAATACACCACATGTGAATTCTCTTTTGTGAAGCTCAGTGTATTTATTGTTCGAGTGTGCTGTGCCAATGCATTCCACATTGCCTCTGTAATATGCCTGACTGCTCAGTGCCAAGCTACCCAATGGTGAGTGCAGGTTATACATTGAGTGTAATCAACCACCCCTGATGGGAGTGGTAGGATCTGCCTGGTTAAGGCCTCACCTCAGTCAACCAGAACAAGCCAGTTCCAACTATTACTATTTTATAAATGCCACTTGTGAGCATTTCTCTGCTCTTATTGCTCTGTGTACCTGCAGCCTGTCTCCAATACACATATGGGGTGTGTGACAGCTACACTTTTTGCATTCCCGTCAGACAGCCACCAACACAGGAAGGGTAGGTGTGACAGAGAACTCATCTGCATTCTAATACCTCTTCCTGGACAGAAGAAGATGGGGGAGCTGACACTTACACCTGAATAGGCAGTGTCCTGTTTCCAACCCAAAGGGCTGATTACCCCCTACTGATACTCTGGAGCCAGGGCTGGGAAGAAATGGCCTGAGTGCACTTTAAAGAAATTCTTTCAAGTCACACCCACTTCAAAGGCACAATCGGGTATAAGTCCTGGGGCTCCGACCCTACCAAGACAGTACACTACCGGACCTGTGATGAACTCTGCCAGGAGTAAAGACTTCTGTACACCAAGGATTGCCACTCTGCTTTACTGCTGCTCTGGAAGAACTGCGTTTCTGCTTTACTGCACTGCCCTGCTGATCTCTGTCCTGCTGAGAACAAGGACTGGACACAATCACTTGAACCCAGAGTGTCTCCAATGGCTTACTGGCTTGTCCCCTGCTCTGAAGTCCATGGGCCAAAGCAAGCTTCCTTCAACCCTTCAACAGCACCTGTACTCTAACATCTGTGAGTCCTGTCCTGCCAAAGCGTGGCAATCCATTCCTGGGCCCTTGAAAGGTGATTTATGCTGTGCTGATCCATCAAAACCGATGCATCGATGACTTTGCATCGATTGAAACTGATGCATCGCCCTTCGACGTGGCTGCCGCTCGATGACATCACTTCAATGGAGTGTGTGGCTCAACGACAACAGACTGCTTGGCTTAAGGACAACGTATAACCTTCATCCTAAAGGGGTTAGTCACCGACTGCGCAGATCAGAACTGATGCATTGTCTGCATCCACGGGATCGACTACGACACCTCGCCTCCTCTGCTCCACGCATTGAGTAATCAACGCCAATGCTTCCTCCATCCAGGGTACTTTTTCAACAGGACCTGCATAAGTCCTGTAGCCGGCCATCCCTCCATCACGGTCTGCCTGAACTTTGGATTTACCGTGGTCTAGCGTGACCAGACGTCCCAGGTTAGACCTTTATGACTCTAAGCACTATTATTTGATTTAATATTTAAAAAATCATAACTATGGTTCTACTTATTGGATTTTTGTTGTTCTGTTCTTGTTTTACTCATAAAAATATACTGTTCTAACCCTGTGTGGCGTATTTGTTTGTTGTTTTCATTGTGTTACTGAGTGTGTGTGTGTGTTTGTGTGTGAGTGTGTGTGTGTGTGTTGCACAGACGCTTTACACATTGCTTCTTTAGATAAGTCAGACTGCTCTGTGCCAGGCTACCAGAGGGTGAGTAAAGGTTATCTTTTAGTGTGTATCTAGTATGTATCTAGGTTACTAGGGTTGGGCGGAGTTTGCGGAGTTGTGCTCTGCAAAGCTCCGTGAAGTGACCCAAAAACTCCACCGTGCTACGTGGAGTTCTGTGAGCAGGTAGAGTAAGGTCACAGACATAATAAACCCCTTTGCCCTGTGTAGCTGGATGCGGATGTCACTCTTCTAAAGCTCCGGCGGTGGCAATACACTTACAAATGACGATGTGCACTGCCGAAGCTGCCCTCCTCCATCTTCCACTTCGAGTCTGCAGGCTCCGCTCTGATCGGCATCTCATCGTCTTTCTCACCTCAGCTGAGCACTGCATTCAGCAATGCATTGCAACAGGAAGCGACGCACTCCTGAAACCTGAGGACTCATAATGATGCAATGTGTGGGCCAAATGGCTCTCGTTTGCCATGTATGCCACACAATGGATAGGTGAGAGAGATGACAAATCACTCATGAGACACAGTTACAGACGCCGATCAGAGCGGACCCTGCAGAGAAGAGGAATCGGAGCAGAAGATGGAGGAGGGCAGCTTCGATTGGTGGAGGCTGCAGCCTGCGGTGCAGTGTACTCCATCATTCATAAGTGAGCATCCATGACCAATTTTCTTTTTGTAACCAATGTGCTCACCTCCAGGTGGAACTGCCAGTCATTCAGTGAAGATGTAGGGGCCCAAGGGTACTTGCAGTTCATAGATGCACAAAAGCGGTACTCACTGCTGGGCATCCCTGGTCTCTTGCTCTGCCAGGAAGTTCCGAGGCACATAGCCCATTTTGTGCGCCTGCCGGTCCCGTCCACTATTTCCTCGTTCCACAGGCCACTATGTTGCTGAAGCAGGAGTAGGAGGTCCCTGGCCTTGAAGCTGATCTCATTCCTCCGTCCAGGGCTGGAAGTCTGAGAGGTTGATGTAGAGGTGACCGAGCGCTGCTTTTCTCGCAGCGGGTGAGGGGGTGGCGGTTGTTCTCACTTTGATTGGAGGGCCGTGGACACTGATCTTACTGTGAGGGGCTCTGTACCCAAGGTGAATGGGTTCACAATGACCACGTCGTTGAGGGCATTGTTAGTTTCCTCACCGTTGCAGCACCTACAGCAGTACCAGGGGCAGCAGGCACAGTGTCTCTGCAAGGCGAGGGGTGTCAGGGTGAGGTTACATGTCACATGAGCTGAAAGGGTCGATGGATACCCCCCACCACTAGGGGTAGATGAGGCTCTGCCCCAGACACTCTCAGGGCATGCAGGGACAGGGCATTCCTGCACCTGTCCTCATGCCCCGGTCAACGAAGTTTTTTGCTGAACTTCATATTTCTAAGTGGAGCGCGGAGTTGCAAAACTCTGCGAACTCTGCCGGCGGAGCGGAGTTTGCCGCCCACCCCTATGTTATCCTGTATAGGGTGGTGGTTCCTGCTTGTACAGGGTGCATACTCCAACAATCAGAAACCCCTCTCCCCTGCCACTTCACGTTAAATGTGACATCTAAGTGACAACTAAGCCATACCTTACAGTTTAACCTTTCACAATCTTTACTTCTTCCATAAGGAAATGCAGTTCTTGCCTCTTTTAAACGTTTGTGACTAGCACCTTCTTTCTTTCTAGTGCACTGTTACACATTTATTAAAAGCCTCATCTCCATTCATTACTAACACATTATTTAAAGGTACAAACAATTATCTGTGCCTTTGTCTTTCTTGAAATTTTGTCTCAAACAGCTTTGTTATGACGTCCTCTGGAACTCTTAAATGCATCACTGTTACTCTGGCTACTGATTGTGATGTGGGCATCAATGGGTGTAGTTATCTGGTATATCATTCAAAGTTCATGCACCTACTGAGCAGTTTGTGTTTCTAGTGAGTTTCCAATGGGATTGAAAAGTACCTTAATATCATAAACAAAACGTGTTTTCAGTATAAGGCTTGATATGTGACCCCAGGCCATAATCCATGGTTTGACTCCTTGTGATTGTTGCTCTCTAGCAAACGTGGTAGGCCACTGCGTGCTAAATTCACCCAAACTGTCCAAATTATGGGCTCACCCTGAGTACCCTAGCATTTCTGTCACCACACTTCAGCTACTCCACCATGGGCTAATCAGGTAACTGCTCCTTAAACACTGTCTGAGCACATCTACTGGTCAGAGGAGGCTACCAAGGCCTGTGCCTCCCACCCATTCTTAGGTAAACACTATGCCTTGCACACCATGTTTTATGGAAATTAAGGCAATGATGTAAATCCTCTGGACTGGAGTAGCTACATGCATCAAATCCCCATCCTGAATGAAAAATCCTTCCACAGATTTTAGATTCCATGTCACTTGATCTACTCTCTGCCAATCCACCTTTAACTGATAAGAAACACCTAAAATCCTATTAAAACTGCAATGCCCCACAGTGGTGTCTAGTGAAGGTTGCGTAACAGAGCAGATGCCCACCTTTCTTCATGTCTACATACAATAAGAACTTCTGCTAACTATGTGCTATACCATTAAGTACTAATGGGGTTCTCCCAGAAAACGTCTGAGGACCTGGGAATCGATACAGTATGAACAACACTTGGTCCTGACGTATTTAGAACCCACCTCAGGGGTGTGGGACCAGAGAAATTAATTCAAACGGTCATACAGAAAGTTGTCCTGTGCATAAATTCAAATCACAGAGAGAAAGAGACAAATGACAATAAGAAGTTTTAAGAAAAAAAACATTCTTTATATAATTTTTCGAAGAAACAATCTTCATTCAGTCATTAAGACAATAGGCGGTTGTCAAGAAAAGGGTGAAAAAAGAGGTGCTCATATGTGGTGAGAACTAACCCTGAGAGGAGCTGGCGGAGCGGGACTACGTGGAGGTCCACGGAGTTGGGAACAAACTCCGCGGAACTCCGCTCCGCCACCCGCGCCCCCCTATTAAGAATTAATTAAAAATACATTAAAGGTAAAAGAAAAAAGACTTACCTTGACTGCGGCATCCCCGGGCTGCCCTCCTACTCTTCCTCGCCGTCTCAGGGTGATCTGCGCATCCGTGCGTGCCCGCGCATGTGCATTTCTCGCAAGGAATGCGCGGGCGCGCGCGCATGCGCAGATCACCCTGAGACGGCGAGGAAGAGGAGGAGGGCAGCCCGGGGACTCCGCAGTCTAGGTAAGTTTTTTTTCTTTTAACTTTAATGTATTTTTAATTAATTCTTAATAGGGGGGTGGAGGCGGGGGCTGGTCAACTCCTCTCCGCTGCGGAGTGTGCGGAGATTTGCCTACGCCGCGTTCTCCGCGGAACGCGGAGTAGGCAAATCTCTGCACACTCCGCGGGCAGAGCGGAGCTTTCCGCCCGCGCCTAGTGAGAACGTGAAAAAGTACAGAAAAAATCAAAGATGGTAAAGAAACATTAGTATCAAAATTTATATACAAAACATTGGTTGGAATAGATTCGTAATCAGCCGAACCAATGTTAGGCCTGTATACATTATTGCTCCACTATCATTTTTCTTAGATTGCCTCTGAGTATTAAGCAGGGGTCAAGAAGTAGTATTCCAGGACAAAAGAGGAAATTGTCGACGTTTCGACCCGTCTTCCGCGATAAGTTTAATTTATACCTCCGCATGCGGGTCTTCATAAGGGCATGTGGACAACCGTGGCGTTAACCAGGGCATTCCATCAAGTGTATGTTGCCCAAGATGGATCAAAATCCTAATTGTAGGAGCTGAAAATTGGTAGTCCCCAAATCAGTAGTAAAAATTGAGGGTTTATCTAAAGATGATGTACTATGTTCAAATTAAATGGATGGCAGGGTCAGTCATAGGTCGCCAAATGGATCTGGACAGGAGCCCATGTATTGGATGGCCTGGAACTTAAGCGTGTAGTGGGAAAGACAATCATTTTGTGTTAAGGGCCACAGCCCAATGGCCATCACCGTCAGAGCCTTATCGAGCCGCCGTCAAGAAAAAGCAGAACATCCCCTCCGCGCTGGAATGAAGACAGCTCTGTCTTCATCCAGCAACACAAACATAATCTTTTCATAACACTCTAGAGCTAAACTTTACTTATGCTGTGTGTTAGGGGTAGGGTCGCTACTCACAGATTCTAATTTGTAGCCCACGATGTTGGGTCCTTATGCCATTTTCTGGCCTGGGCATCTGGGAGCAGCATACAAAGTCGCCCTTCATTTAGCAAGCACTAACCCTAATTAAAAGTCAAACTTATTGGATTTGCCAATACATTTTTTCGTAATGCAGAAGGAAATTAAAAAGCCTTTTTATATACTCAATCTAGGAAATTAAAATACATTTAAAAAAAAGATCGAGCAGCAATTAGAGGCAGAAGGATAAAACCGTGGCAGCAGAAAGTGGATATGCACGAGGCAGACACACAGACATTGTGGCTTAGCAAATGTGCCATTGACCAATGTACTGGAGAATAAGTGCATTTTGACAGCTCTGGTGAGCGCTGGGTTAGGAAATTAATCTCTTCCTTTCAATTAACAGTTTTGTTTCATCCCACTTTAAATGCAAACTGCAAATTGTGTTTACCCAGGGAACATCTAAGCCAAAAGCCAAACAAAATGTTTTATGGTTTGTAAATAGAATAAGTTTCGCGGTCATTTCTTATCGAATGATCGCGAGGCTTGACAGGACAATATCACCATCACTCACCGACTGAGCTCTGCCTCGACGCGCTGCAAATATAAGAGGGAAGTAAAAAGGCACTGGCTGTTCTATTTAATCAGTGAGCTCACATTAGCAAACTCCGGCGTTCATCATTCAAAGAGTAAACTATCAGTCAAAGAAAATCACCAGTCTGCTGAGTGCCACCCTTACATTCACAATTACCGCTGTTAGTCCTGCCCCCTGTTTGAACTCTGAGGTGTCACTCACTGAGAGAGAGAGAGAGAGAGAGAGAGACTCAGAGACTCAGAGACTCAGAGAAAGGTTTTGCTGGTGGCCTTTTCATTCCAACTGCACCAGGATGGGGTTCAACATGTGTGCGTCGAAAAAAAGCATTTGCAATACAATCAGTCTCGCCTTTGGGATCTTATATGTATCGAACTATGCAGCACATTAGCCTGGGTGCTGAAACATCTACTGTTCTTTTTCATGGGGGGAAAGTAAGCTCCAAACTGCCTGACACGCTAGGTATGGGAACACATGGAGAGAAATATTGCTTTTCAGCTGGAAACGGTATAGTCCAAAGCTCTGTTTTCAATATAAAATCAGGGCCTTCAATGGTCATATAACTGAAAATACAAGATTTGAAAAAAATATTATTGTCTACGGTGCTTGTGGAAGACAATTTCTATGTACTGGAATGTAGAGAATCCTAAAGTGATTCTGGTATTTTACTGACCTCTGCTGGTCGTTTTCTATCAAGAAAGTTAGAGGCAGTTGCCAGAAAAATAAAAATAAAAAAGTCCCTCAGCAGAAAGCAATTCTGGCATTTTACCGACCTCTACTGGTTGTTTTATATTAAAATAGTTAAATAGAGGCAGTTGAACAGAAAAAAGTCCCTAAGTGGAAGCAGACAAGTCCTAGGGCTGATCTCCAGAGCCCACAAAGTACATACACACATAAGTATACACTAAAGTATATACAAGAGGTCTCGAATGCTCGACTTCAAAAATTGCCTGCCTCATGTCTATAAACATTAGGTGGCCTGCAAAAGTTTGTTGTTTTAAAAATTGGGTCGTGGTTCTTAAACGTTTGGGAAGCACTGGTACAATCCATGCTTTAGAGGGGATAGCACATTTACAAAATTGATGTGATTTTGTAAGCCCTGGAGAATGCCATGGTGTTAAGGACAAGTTAGGTGAGGGATAAAAATCGTAACAGAAATCAGTTCAATAAGGCTACAGAGATCAAATCAATAAATGTCTGCAAGGTGGTATGTAGTAGGGTATGGAAACAGAATGTAGATTTAGTGTCCTATTAAGCTGGTCAGAGGTACCTTTTGTCAATGCCACAAGAATATTGGGAGTATCAGATTCATAAAAACATTAAGAAGTCCCACCGAAAACTAAATGGCCTAGTAGTCCATCCATGGAAGTGCTAACACTGGTTTGACAATAAGTGAGTGGAGGGATGAAAAAAAAATGTAAAGGTCGTCGTCGTCATGAGAAAAGAGAAAAGACAAGCAAAATAAAGGGAATTACAAAAAAAAAAGGAGGATGGGTTTAACAGCGATACAGCTCAGCCACTCCAGCTTCCAGGTAGCTTTAGGGAAAATTAAAAAAAGAGAACATTTAATCATCGTTAAAACTGAATTTAAGTAATAAAGCACCTGCATTCAAATGAGGATTAGAAATTATGATAATTAAAATGGCAGTGGCCAAGCCCTACGGCATATGAGGAAACAAAATAAGTGTCAAAAGGAAATTAAAACTGCGCAGCCTCTGCAGACTGAGAGATTGTTGTCTGCAAGTCAAAGCTGGGTATGCAGTGGCCAAAAACAAGCAACCGCATTTCCATTTTGGGGCCTCACAAGCTATGTTTAAAACTCCATTTACATTCATTTTATGTAAATGTGTGTTATATGTGGGTATGCTGAAAATCGAGCAAGGTTTTGGCCCGGTAGACCGAACTTGGAGTCTAACAAAGCCACACAATACCCTTGGTGCAGGGCAAGAGGATAGTAGTGTAAACCCTGTTTTAGGAAACTCCATTGCTATTATCATAAGCATTTCACAAAGACTCACCGAGATCCACTAATTTTGAATTATAACCAAAAGCAAAAAATGAATAGGTAGATACCTCTTTTCAGAAGACTACAATGTAAGCCGAAGAGCCTTAGTTGGAGTAGAGCAGAGCGTAACATGCCAAAAAGTGTAAGATCTGCCATCCACAGTATTTAGAGTAGTACTGACATCCAGGGGTGGCACAGGGGGCCACACCCACTCAAGATCCCCCACCCCAAACCTTCAGGAGACCCTCATTTAGACCAAGGGCAATGAATATCTGTGAGATATGGGGGGCTCAGAGAACTCTCAATACATTCTTTAGGAGGCCCCATCATTTTGTGCTACGCCACTGTTGACATTAACGCACTCTTAATACAATGGACGGTACATCCACCACTTTTTGGCGGGGGTCAATAATCCACCCAGCTCTAAATAAGGCACTAAGGCCCTCATTGCGAGTTGCACACGATTCCAGATGCAGTGATACAGTGGCCAGAATACCCAATAGCACAGGAATGCAGTAATTACTGGGTGCATTATTACTACAATTACAACAAAGGGGAGGGGAGACCAAGAGCGCATCAAGGTCCAGCATACATGCTCCAAACTAATACTAGTAGTCTCATAGGTATGCAGTTCCTGTGGAAAAGAAATGTAACGTCTAGAGAAGTCCTAACAAGTCAAGTAGTGAGCGGAGTCAAGGGGGGGTGGTTCCAAAAGGGAACCATCCGCTTGAATCCGCACACTACTTGCATACCTATGAGCCTACTTGCAGTATTACCACAACTTTATGAGTTTAGGCAAGCCGAATGAGGAATAACAGTGGAAATTGGTGTTTGCACATCAATTTCTGCATGTTTTCTCTTCGTTCTAAGGACCTTTCCCCGATATTTTCCGACTGCTTTTCATTGTTCAAATATGCCCAAGGAAAAATCCAAAGGTGTGGATTTACACAGTGACTTGTAATTCCGATTCGGGAGGTAACACTCGTTTCTGCCCGAGTTCAAATTTAAATGTAACTTGTGAGGGCCCATACAACATTTTTGGAGCCGAGTACATGTATTAAAGTTCTAAAAATCACAGTAGGGCTCAATTATTGCAATGTGTATGTGTTTTTTAAACCTACATTCATTTATCTCCTACAAAGCTGTTAAAAACATCTCAATTAGAAAACGAAAATCAGATGTTGCAGATATGTCTTGAAAAATAACTGACTAACCAATACAACATATGTAGCTCTAACTTATTTTGCGATTACTATTTCCAAAGCAAGCTTTTAATTTCAATCATCAGTCTTATCTGGGAGTATGTTATTTTTTTTCTTTTTTTTTAAACTAAGTTCATGCTTTCAAGATTTGGAGGCCTACGATCAAATGATTATGCTCCACTTTGGATCAAATTTAAGCAAAGCGAAGGACTGCAGACTGTGCAATTCAGCAGTCGAGACCATTATTCTCATGGTTATTAGTTTGCTGGTTGAACGGAGATCCCTGTTGAGAAAACAGCTACACGAAAAGGGTTTACTCTCCTGCAGACAGGCACCTATTCCGTGCCTGGACCCGAACAATTTGCATATAAACATTGCTTTTACGAAGTTTATGATGCTGGTGGAAAACAGATTAGCGAAAGCTAGTCAACAGGGGATTCAAGTCGGCTGGTCTAGCCATTTGCATGAAATATTAATTCTTCATACAATTGGTTTTAATGCTTTATGATGTAATGTCTTATCAAGCTATTGTTGTCTGCTGTTGCTGCCTAATTAGCGTTAACTTCTCCAAATGATGGCTTTTACTGCTTTTTAGTCATTGTCCGATGAAATGTTTTATTAAGTCACTGCTGTCCCGCTGTTGCTGCATTCATTTTCGTTAGTGTTTTGGACTCTAAAAGGTAGAAGGTGAACTGAACATTTTTTGCCCCATTAGGAATCTGCCTTTTATTGTGAAGTCATTTTAACCTGAAGATTTTTTATATCACACAGCTTGCTGTTGGTCAGATGATAATTTATTTAACTGTTGCGTGTTTTGACACATTTTAGTGTTCTGTAATATTACACTCCAACGGTTTTTTATTAACCATATGAATAATGTTATTATTTTTATCTTTTTATTGAGAGATGGGTGTTTTGCCTCGAGTAAAACCTAAATGGAGACTGCCAATAAGTGGTTTTTTTGTGTTTTATAGTGCACAGGAAACACTACATGTAAAGCAAAAACCATGCAAAGCAACCTCCATGTTCGACGGTTTTATCCAGCAATTAGTATATATGGGAGGGGACAGGCTTTCCTCCTTGGACAATGGCATCAAGGAATTGCTCAAAAGGGAAGCAAGCGCCTGCTTCTCTCATAATGTATTCATCACTAGCCATCACATCTGGCGGAGAAAATCCTATTTCCTGTGCCATTCAGGAGAATCGGAAACCCGGGGTTTCGGTAATTGCTGCCACACTTTTCCCATGGCCTCACCCCTTATCCTCCCCCGGCCCCTCCCCCGCCGGTTTCCATTGTTTATGTTATGTTATGTTATGTTATGTTATAATAATTTCTAAAGCGCTCTAATACCCTTGGGTGTCTAGGCGCTACGGACTGCATACTGTAAAAAAAAAAAAAAAAAAAAAAAGGGGGACTAATATTTAAAAAGCCATGTTTTAAGATTTTTTCTGAACTCAAGTAGGGAGGAAATCCTCCTGAGGGCGAGCGGAAGTGAATTCCACAGCCTTATAGTGTTATGTCTAAAACTCCTCCTCCCCAGTTCATCGTTCTAACTCTGGATGCAGACATCAGAAATCCATTAGTCGAACGTAAAACTCTGGTGGGGGAATACCAGTTAAAACAGTGCCATAAAAATCGAGGACCTTGTCTATAAAGTGCCTTGTGTGCTATACAAAGAGCCTTAAATTTCACACGTTGGGCGACTGGCAGCCAGTGCAATTCTCGGATTCCATCCCTGTTCGCCCCTGCCCAAGACTGATGTTAGATGTGCACTGGTCTAGTCTCTAATCGCGTTGTTGTCCTTTGATAGTCTGCCTAATTCACCAACCTGTCAGCTGCTTACGCGAAAAATCCCTTACACACCTCAAAAAGGCACGCAGAAGTAGATGCCTGCTTGTGCGGGGGGGGGACGTAGACTGCGTGCTAGTACAGGAGCACTGTAGTTGGTCCCTGCTTGTGCCCCCGGGGCACTGTAAAGAGCATGCTATAACACAGCAACGCCAAAGACAGCACTGCCTGGAAATTGAAAGGCAGGGATTGCGTGAGCGTGGCTGCTAGTTCCCGAGCGACGAGGCACGAGGGGCGGAGGGGGGCATCGAGAAGGTATCGGACTGCGGGAGGGGGGAGGGGGGCACGGGAAGAAAGCAGTCTGTGCAGTGAAGGGGCCAGTAGCCATGGAAGGATACAAATGACTGACATGGCTGTCATGGGGAGGGACTAACAAGCTTAAAACCAATCGTAAGGCAGCATTTATAACCTAAGCCAATGAAGAGAGAGTGGGCGGAGCTTCCACGAAGCTTCCACACTATAGTGTATACTGCATGCCTCGCAAAGCTAGGTGAGACCTAAAAATTATAAAAACAGTTGTGAGAAAAGCTTATTTATGGTTTCCCGTTTCTCCGTTAGTAGATCAGAGTTGGACTCAGGGTTTACAGTCTGGGGGTGATTCATAACACATTGATAGGTGGGCAGGGCATAGAGTTTGAATTGTTTTGTGGAATTTTTTCACAAAGCTAGGCCACGTATGTCCCTCCATACACCGGGCAAACGCGCAACCGCGGACAAGCTGTGCAGTAAAAGCACTGTGAGGCAGCCGCGGCCGGTCCATCAGGGCTGAGGGGCCACGCCCCTCCACCTTTTCCCCCTCAGGAACAGTGTCTGTCAGGCTGAACAAAGGTCAACCTGACAGACACTGTCCATTTCAGGTCAGACAGCCAGGAGCTAGACATGCACTAAATGCGCATGCTCCTGGCTGCCTGAGCTGAACTTTGCTGGGCTGAGAAAGTCACTGGTCCTGTGGGCGGACAAGCTGTGCAGTAAAAGCACTGTGAGGCATTCGCGGCCGGTCCATTAGGACTGAGGGGCCACACCCCTCCACCTTTTCCCCCCTCAGGAACAGTGTCTGTCAGGCTGAACAAAGGTCAACCTGACAGACACTGTTCATTTCAGGTCAGACAGCCAGGAGCTAGACATGCACTAAATGTGCATGCTCCTGGCTGCTTGAGCTGAACTTTGCTGGGCTCAGAAAGTCACAGGTCCTGTGTGCGTGACGTCCTCAGCTCAGCAAAGGTCCCTGAGGCCCTCCCCTCAGTGACTAGGGGTAGCGTCACTGATTGCCTCGCACCTGGGCGCTTCAAATTTAAGCCCTGAAGCACCCAGGGTCGAGTGTCAATCAGTGACACTTTATCACAGAGTAGGGTGGGGTCAGCTGTCACACTGACCCCATCCCACTCTGTGATGACGTTGGGACTGCTGTCTTCCCTCATTGGCTGACCTTATATCAGCCAATGAGGGTAGGGAGCAGTCTCAAGCCTCCTGGAACCTCCGAGGCAGAGCTGGCTGCAGGTAAGAGTTTTTTTCTTGTAAATTAATGTTTGGTGCGTGCATGTATGAATTTTTGGTAAAGAGTGTTGTGAATGGATGTGTTTGTGTGTGTGTGTGCGTGCGTGCGTGTGAATGCATGGCTGTGAGTGTTATGTGTGTGTGTCCCGTCCGCCTACCCGCCCTCCAAAACTTACCAGCCACCACTGCTGTGAGGCCTATGTGTACACTATAAAAATCGAGTATTTTCCTTCTGAAATGGTTTGCTGTCATAGGCTCCTCTCTTATCATTTTCTCCCTTGTACCTGCACTTTCACATCTCTGCAAATGCCCCTCCCTCGTCCCTGCACTGGCACATTTGCACAGTGCTGGTGGTGCTGGTGGCGCCCCCCTGATGACCACCTCCGCCACGGATTCCCTCACTAACACCCTTTAACAGAGCCCCTTAAGTCTCCATAACCACTCTCTTCTATGCATTTCTTTTGTTTTATACCACCACTCATACCAGTGTAGGGTGTCAGAGCATTTTATATCACACACACATTACATAGAGACAATGAATCATACCTGTCTAAATCAGTGTATAGAAAATGTTACATAAGACAGAGGACTACAAGGTGTAGGAGTCACATGTCATCCATACTTGAAGGCAGTATAGCTTAAGAGTGCTTGGTCGGGAGAAGCACAAACTCCAACTTTAAAACGTATCACAATGGTTGGGGGTTGTCTTTACTAATAAGAATTAATTTCTACCCAAATGAACCCTATTTACAACATTAGGATAATGAAAGACTGGTGGAAAAAATCACAACTCTCTAACCTATACCATGCAGCTCTTTGATTACACTTAATAGCTAACTGTTTTATATTAGGATTTTGACCTGTAAACTGCAAGTAATAGAAGGATCTCTCTGACAAAAACATTAACTCACTGAACTAGCTACATTATATGCACTTTGTAATTTGCAGCAGGCAGGGCTTTAAGTGGGATGAAAAAAACTGGCGGGTCTCTCAAAGGGGCGTGGCCGAGAAAGATGTGGCTTAAAAAAGCTTAAGCTAAAAATATGTGCATTAGCATGGTGTGCAGCCCACACTGGTATTTTGGTGCATCTGTCATTGCATCCAGATATATAATACAGCAAGTAACATTACATTTACAACTAGCCAAGGCTCTCGGATTTGTCAATGGTATGTATTTTCATTGGCTATATCTGAGGGTGAATGTGCATGGCCCTTTTCAAATAGTTTGTTTCCTTTTAAGTCTTTTCTCTCTCCAGAGTGGCTGGTTATCAAATGGTGGATTTGCAAACGTCAGTTTAAATAGGCCATCTTTTGTTTTTCTCCTTTTTCCTTTGTTTAAAGCAGGATATCTAAGTAAAACCCTTGCCTTTCTCTCATAACCTTTTTTTCCCGCACAATTTCTTTTTAACAACGTTAGTGTTTAACAAACTCAGGGGTATATTACCAAGCCTCTAACGCCACCACAACGTCACTTTTCGTGACGTTGTGGTGGCGATAGGGTCTGCGCCATGTTACCAAGGCAGCGTTAAACCACATAACGTGGCTAAAAGCCACGTTAAGTGGCTTAACGCTGCCTTGGTAATAGTGCCCCTTTCACGCTAAACTTAGCGTGAAAGGGCGTGCAGTGGGTGCTGCGGTGGGCATTCCACCGCAACACCCAATCACTTCGACGCTGCCACCTATTATCAAGAGAGGCGATAATAGGTGGCAGCGCCGAACTTAAGACTAACCCTGGGCAAAGCACTACGCTACGCTCGCGTAGTTTGCGAAGTTTGCGCTACTTCGCACAACGCGAATTGCACGTAGCACAGTGCAAACACGCGTAGCGTAGTGCAGCAGTCATTTTTTGCTTGCTCGCGGTCCTCAACGTCAAGTTGGCGACCGCGAGCAAGCAAAATGACATCCCGGCGAGATTCTCAACGCAGGGAGGTCAGGTTTCTCATTGCGAGTGGTCGCGTATGCTCGCGACCGCTCGCGATGAGAAACTACCAGTTCGCGTTGAGAAAGCTGCCGCTCGAGTAAAAATCTACTCGAGCGGCAGTAAAAGACAGCTCGCACTGTGCAAGATGCCGTTTTCAATGATTGCACAGTGCGGACAAGCATCCGGCACTGTGCAATAATTGCGAACAGTGCACTACGCATTTCGCGTAGTGCTACGCGTAGTTCGCGTAGTGCGAACTGCACTTTGCGTAGCTTCGCGTAGCGCTACTTCGCGAACTACGCCCAGGCTTACTTAAGACCAGGGAAATCCTGGTCCTAAGGTGGCGATACGAGGAGAAATGCTTCATTTCTCCTCGTTTTTGCTTTTTCTATGTGTGCTGCCTTGTGCTTGGAAAAAGCAAAATGCCAAGGTATGTTTCTGTACAGGAAGGTGTCCCTTCCTGTACATAAACAAACCTTTTTTATAAAATGCCATTTTGTAACTTACATGTGTGCTGTATGAAACAGCACACATGTGGTGCAGCCTTGAGTTTTGGAAGTGGCGATGAGAGGCGTTAGGCCAAGGAGGCTAACGCCTCTCACCGCCACTTCCTAGATAATATGCCCCTCTATGTTCCAATACCTCGATTACACACTCAAAGCATTTCTTCCTGCAGAACAGTTCTCATGAAAAAACGATTGGCTTTCATGTAAAGCGCTATAGTGCTCTTGGGCCAAGTTGGTGCTATGTAAACTGCCAAAAAGAAGAAAACAGCTTAACATGACCTTGGCGAACCCTGGGGCGTTTGTACTTCTGTGCAACAACAGCATGCAAGCATCATGGTTGCCTTGAATGCATAAGTATACAAGCACATAAAGGGCGGAAACCTTGCCTCGTAACGACGTACTCCGCGTTATATTAGAAAGTGCCTTACTATTCTGCACGCTTCCCTGCAGCAATAAACATTATTTCTTCAAACAGCTGGATCAGAGCAGACATTCCAGTAAACACAGGAGTCACACAAAAGGGAGGCTTTTGCCCCGAGGGTGTGGGCAAAAATGGGGAGTCCTATAGGGACCCGTCTCAGCACCTGCTTTTTAGAACTGCCGGTGCTGAGCACCAGAAGAACCCGGCCCACTTAAAGCCCTGGCAACAGGCATATTAACCCTCTGCGCTACCTTATTGTGAGTCAAAATTGCCACTAGAGAAAACTCAGATCTCTCTCCAGGAAGAACATTAATCACCGTACTTATTTTGACACTTTTATTGGTACATGAAAATTGCTGGAGGCAAGGAATGCGTCAAGTGCTTTTAAAATCAAAATATACTTGAAAACAGGGTGCCTCTCAAAGTCAGCGTCCGGTGCGGTGGCACCTGTCGCACCACCTTAGAGCCGGCCCTGCATTTCCATTTCCTTTCCCTCTTCCCTGCTTACAAGTTACCTGCCAAACTCATGTGTGACACATTAATGTAGCTCCATCAATCTACCTCAATCCTGTCCTGCAGTATCAAATTCACAATGTGTCTAGTCGGTGTTCCTGAAAGTTGCCCTGGACCACCTACTGCTATTCCAGCACCAAAACCCACACACCAATGTACCATTGCATCTTAGAACTATGCACTGCTTCAAAAACTCCATTGTATCTCTACTAGTGTGCCTCACAACTCACTTACAACACTCATGATATTTCATTAATAGTACCAAGATACAAATCTTGAAAAGCCCATCATTCTTTGCGTACAGCAGCCCCTGCCCTTCCATCACAAAAGCAAAGGCATAATGCCTGTGCAAAACCAACAGACCCTAGTGCACCCCCTGCTGCTATCCTACTCACATAGTTCCAGTTCATCTCAATCCTACAGCATCTCTTGTTATCCCTTTTCTGTTACCTACATGCAACTCTAACAATGCACCTCGACCGAGACCCAAAAAAACTATTGCATTAACAGAACTGGGAACGACATAGAGCTCTTTCATTTCACCTCTATTTTAAAACTTGGCATCACCTGCCTTTCCAGACCTAGGAATCAGCGATATACTCTGTGCCAATGCACCTTACTACCATGCTTTGGCACTACATGCATCTTTGTCAACAATCCCATCCCGCTCTGTAGTATGATCTGCTATCCCTGCAATGACGCATACTCACAGCTACATTAGGATCTACATTCCTAGCCTTCAGCATCACTTGGCATTTCATTACTGGAAGCAACTTGTAGCTGTTTCAAAACTGCTCAAGCATACTCTGCTGCATCCTATCCAATCCCATTTCAATAGTGACCAGTAACACGACAGCTCTGCTGATCAACTTAAATTCTGCCATGCCGCGGTTGAATGATAGATTATTAGAAACTACTATATAATGTCAACAGAATATTGTGTCAAAATATAGCCTAGAGAAATATCGAGCCTACCTACCTTGAATGAAAACTACCAAAATATTGTATCAAAAATGTTGGACAACAGAATATCATAAAAAAGGTAAGTATATCTAAATTTCAATATATATATAAATAGTATTAATAGTAATGTATTGAAAATATTAAAATACGGGGGAGGAGTCTGGTCGTGACCAAGTTGTCTGGCTCCCACTCAGCTACTCGCACTACCCCAGCGCCGAACTTTTCAAAACTGCGTCCCTGAGCAGCCAGCCGGCCTGGTTATCAGCGGCCTAAACAGCAGATGTCAAGGGGCCCCTGATGTGACCTGTGTTGACCCCGACTGCATGCTCAAATACAGGATTCGGGGCTGATGCAGCAGACGGAGGCATGCATCCAACGGGCCAGCACCACGGGCTAGAGTACAAGACAGTGCCCACACTGAGAGAGGCCAGACGGGAACAGAGTGACCGGCGGTGAGGAGCTGCGGACTCCATTGAGGAAAGCCCATCAAGGGTTGCACACACCCCTTTTCCCTTTCCCCCCTCCATTCATCAATATCACTTAACCAGCAACCACATATAAATGCTGACAGGCTGGAACCTGCTATAATAGATCAGGGACCTAGGCCCTCATGCAGTTTCATTAATGACACAGCACATGTTTAAAGTATCTGGAACTGCGCCAGGGCAGTGTGCCTGGCCCCTTTAATTGGCAGGGTCAACTGACCAGTGACACCTGTGATGGATGGGTGTGGGGTGAGTGTGGAAGCCAGCCCTCCAAGAGTGACTGGTGGAAACACAGTACATTACAAAGACTATAACGAGACCAGCCGGTCACTACATCCCTCCCAAACTTTTTTGAAAATGGGACAATAAGTCTAACCTGTGGGAGAGAACAAAATAACAAAACAAATCTCCACTGATTCTAATCAGGATGAGTGGACAGGTGCAGCTGGGAGCACCATGCATCACAGCATGCCTCTGGGTGTTTTCATAGGCACAGGGCTCCACTGTAGATGTCCGGTGATCTTTTGATGGTATTAGTGATGCATTTGACAATGATGACACTCACAGCTGACAGTCTGTAATTGCGGTGTGACAGGTGTCTAATACACACCTTCCTCTTCTTCCTTTCTCTTCTTCACACTCAAGTGCTGTGGCCTTGTGCCATACTCTTCTCCTTTCCTGTCTTTTTTTTCTTCTCTTCTTCCTTTTGACCAGGCCTCTCCATGTAACATGCACGTCACTTGGACAGTCCTAGTTACGTCCTACCCTCTAGGACTGACTCTCTTCACATCTGTATCTCCTGATCAGGCCCATCGCTGTGATCTTCTTTTCACAGGGACCTCCCTGGTCGCGTCCTGTCCTCCATGTAAGACTCAACTCTTCTTCTTGTGGTAAACCTCTCACAGGTCTTCTCATCGTGGACCTCTCACAGGTCTTCTCTTTGTGGACCTCTCACAGGTCTTCTCGTCGTGGACCTCTCACAGCTCTTCTCTTCGTGGACCTCTCACAGATCTTCTCGTCGTGAACCTCTCACAGGTCCTGTCCCTTCCCTGAGGGATCTTCTTGGTGCTCCACTCCGTGACTGGAGGGTCACCTTTCTTCTTTTGCCTCTTTGTCTTCACTTGATGACGCACTCCTTGCGCCTCAAGGCTATGCTGTGGCAGCGCTTGGTTCTGCCCAAGTGCGGGCATGCTTCTCAATGTCGGTCACTCCGTGTGACACCTTCGTTGGGCCAACGGTAGGCAGTCTGTGCCGGGGTGGCCGACCAGAGCAGACTCTTCCTTTCTTCTTTCTTCTTTCCTTTCTCAGCATTCTCTCTCACCTCCCAGTCTGGCACAGTCTCTCTCAGCCGGTGGCCTCTTCTCTCACACGCTTTCTTTTAAGGGTGGGCGGAGTTCACGGAGTTGCACTACGCGGAATTCCGCAGAGTTGCATAAAAACTCAGTGGAATTCCGCTCCATCCTAGTCAATATGCATTATTCCCACAAATGAACAAAAGTCAATATTTTTCATGTCTCGGAAAGAGCAGTGAATTGCAAAAGCGGTGACTCATCCATCAGCCTGGCAACCTCACTCAATGAGTACTTTCCTTAATTAGCGCCGTAAACAGGGAGCTACCTTCGATACTCCCTGAAGGCTTTTCTTTATATTCCAGCAGTACCCCTGATGAGAAACCTGCTTTAAGTATGAGAGTAGGAATAAAGATGCACTGTAGGAATTGAGAATGTCAGCCAACACGCGTATTGCCAATTAAAATTTCCCCAGTATGAACATGCTGCAGCCGTGGATCCACTGTCAGTGATTGCACCCATCGATAACTATCCTCACCTCCATGCTTGCATGCCTAGTGTTGTTGTGCTTCGCTCGGCCGCATGCTGCCCGGCCTCTGTCTAGTGGCGCTGCCAGAGGCTTTGGGGTCAAGAGAGGCGATTCTTGTAGACTTTGGCCCTAACCTTGCCTGGGAGTGGGCAGGGCTTACTGAAGCCACACTCACCTTGCAGCCTTCTGTGTTGCTCCCGGGCATGGTGACTGCAACTCTCGCTCGGGCCAGTCAGCTCCATTTGTTGGCAGTAGCACCTGAGGGCTCTTGGCAAGTCCCTCCTGTTTTCCCTCCCACTCTGAAAATGAGGATATGAAGCGTACTGCTTCCTGCTCCATTTCCAGTGCCCTGTGATGTCCTAACTCTTGCCTGGTGCTCCTTAAAAAGAAAAAAAAACTACGTAAAACTCTGCTCTGCTGGTGGTAGACGGAGTTGCCCAAACTCCGCTCTCCAAGCGAAGCGCCGGAGTGGCAAAACTCCGCAAATTCTGACAGCAGAGCGGAGTATACCGCCCATGCTTACTTTCTTTCAGAGGTACTTGGCATCACTACATTATCTGTATGTTGCTGGACTGCTGCTTCCTTGGTTCCACTCAAACTGATTTCACCTGTCCTCTTGACAGTTTTCTTGGCAGGAGCTTCTTTGAGCATCTCATTCTACTGGGATACACTGCCTGTGCCCTCTCTCTACACTCTGCAGCCCACTGGAGTTGTGCTGCCCTCTTAGCAGTCTTTTGTCTTGGCAATTGCTGCCAGTTGGTCCTGCTACCATTGCCACGGCAGCCTTCTTAGCACTGCAGGCCGTTTTTCTGAACCTCTTCTACTTGCAACTGGAGCAGCGACCACCCATTGCCACTAAGTGGCATTGCAACATTGTCCAGCGGTCCCAGTAGCTTTCCTTCTCACAGTTCATCCAGCAGCCCACTCGCAGACAGGGACAGTTGCCCTCCTCACTGCAGGCAAGGAATCAAGGTGAGAAGTGCTATGCAGGGCATGAGAGGGGCTGTCACTTCACTAAGCAGCTTTGCCATTTACCTCCCTGCATTTAGTGCTAAGTTAAACCCGCTGAGTGCGGTATCTCCACATGGCCGCCAAGTGGCGCTTTAGCTACCCTTCTCCACCGGCCACGGCAGCTGTCCTTCGCATCTTGTTCCCCGAACCTTTCACCTGCTGGCGCTGGGGGCTGCACACTCTGGTGCAGCAGGATAGGCTCTCCCTGCCAGGCTAGCCCTGGTTCGCTGCCTACCAGTCATGTAGGTGAGCAATTTTCTTGAGGCTACGTTGCTTATTTGCATCACTTGCCCCGCAGCAACCAGCCATTCCATGGCGCCGTTACTGTTTCTTCCGCTCTGGGGCAGTCTCTTCTTCATATCGGCCACACGGGGGCCTCACACCATGCAGGAAAGGTCTTGACTCCAGCCTTGCACCTCTCACCTGCAGGGAAAACAGCTACTGACAGCAGGCTCGCATAGCAGGACGTCCTCCGCTGGCCTGAAGCTCTGTTTTCGCTCCTGTGACCCTGAGGAAGGCGGGAGCTGTTTGATGCGGGAGGGGGGCCTTGTCTGGTGTCGGTGCAGTCCTTTCTCAGCAGGTGGGCTATGGCACCCAGCCAGCGCAGCTTCCACGGGGCCGCCGCCCGCTATCTACCACACCGCCATTGCCAGTTTCAGTGTTTCGAGTGATCTCTAGGTGGCGCTGCCTCTACTTCTCCTATGCAAAAGACACACAATTGATGGACGGAATGCAGAACAAATCAAAACATTCACCCCCAGTCAAGAGATCTGGGTTAAATCCATCATTCTTTTGCTCACCATGCCACCCCAGTTTAGACCTGGCCATATGCAAATCAGTCTTGACCCTGTGCCTCATGGGAACAGTCCACCCGAACTGCCAAGCCAGGTCCTCCCTGGACCAGAAACAAGCATCCTAGGACCGGTTTTGGGGTTTCACCCCTCTTCAGCCAGGATAGCTTGATTCCAGTGGCACAGTGAGCCCAGGACCCACGTCTGGGCATACCTGGCGCATCTTAGAGCGAGAAAGAAAAAGACACACAATTGATGGACGGATGCAGAACAAATCAAAACATTCACCCCCCAGTCAAGAGATCTGGGTTAAATCCATCATTCTTTTGCTCACCATGCCACCCCAGTTTAGACCTGGCCATATGCAAATCAGTCTTGACCCTGTGCCTCATGGCAACAGTCCAGCCCGAACTGCCAAGCCAGGTCCTCCCTATGCAGCAGGCACTTCAGATGCAGGGTGGGCTCCTGTTCATTGGGTCAGTGCGGTGCACCTCCACCACTCAGGGCCTGTGCACTAGATCTGGCTTACTTCGTCTCTTGGGCTCACCTCACGCTTGACGGGTTGGCATGCACTTCGCCTGGTCCATGACAGTCCCACAGAGGCTGCGCTAGGAAAGCCACTCAGCCCACTCTCCCTCCTCGTCTCCGCGGACACCACACTTGGTGTGCTGCTGCAGGGACATGCACAGGCGGGCACCGTTTTCCTCACCCACCACGTGAAGCTTGCTGGCAGGGGAGCCATCGACACCAGCTGCAGTTCTCCCACGCCAACCTTCAAGGTTGGGGCACACACTGGTCCAACCCGCTCATCGCCAAGGTAATAGGTCAGGGCCCAAGGCCCTCATCCAGTTGCATTATTGACACAGACACATGGTTAAAGTATCTGGAACTAACCCAGGGCACGTGCGCCTGGCCCCTTGAATTTGGAAGGGTCACCTGACCTGTGACAACTGTGATGGATGAGTGTAGGGTGAGTGTTGAAGCCCGCCCTCTCAGAGTGGTGTGTGGAATCACAGTATTTTACAAAGACTAGAACGTGACCAGCCAGTCACTACACCTGCCACAAGATGATGAGGGATGGTTGGCAGTACCACCAAGGAGGCCAGCACCTGACCAGTGCTAAGTCTTGATGTCAATAAGGCACGCTCTGCCTCCTCGCACCGGTGAAGACAATGGCCTTCACGGAGCTGCAGCCAGGAAGTAGCCTGTGAGCTGGGGGTGCTGATGACTCGGTGTTGCTACTAGCAGTGATTTGGCCGGCCAAACAGCAGAGCACTCAATTCATGGTCCTGTTTGCCCACCCAGACCAGGAGACAGACATTGTTTCAGCATCTTACATTAGGGTGGGGTCTCCATCCTGTGATATATACCCTTTGAGTAGAGCACGCATGGGAAATTCCCGTTGTGTAACCCTGGGCGTAGTTTGCATAGTAGCACTACACGTAGCTACGCGAAGTACATTTGAAACTACACGTAGCTATACAAATTGCATAGTGCGCAGCTGTGTGCTTGACTGCACTGTACAATAATTGCCAAAGGCATCTTGCACAGTGCAAGTTAAGATAAAATAAATATCTCTGTATTTATATGCTAAAAATGCATATAGTCATTTCACAAAAGTGACAACGATAAATTAACAAGCAGTGAGAGAGGTGATGATTTTGGGATCCTCCTAACCTAGGGAGAGAACCAAGCAGATGCCTTGAAAACAAAAAGCACATCTTTTGAACGATTCGGTGGTGGTCCCATCCTCTTAGGACCACCCCAAGCACAGTTATTGGCAAAAATACAATCCCAACCAAAGGCCCTGCAAAGCATTATGGGACGAGATTAGCAGTGGGCAGTGAATATTATAGTATCCAATATCAAAATAATTCTACAAAGAGCTGCAGTTACACTAGTCGTTACTAGATGTCCTCACGAGTCAAATGCAAAAGCTTCATGAAAGGGTTTCAATGCTTTTGCATTTGACTCGTGAGGGACATCTAGTAACGACTAGTGGAACTGCAGCTTGATGTATTAATAATTTCAATGCTTTTGCATTTGACTCGTGGAGGGACATCTAGTAACGACTAGTTGAACTGCAGCTCTTTGTAGAATTATTTTGATATTGGACACTATAATATTCACTGCCCACTGCTAATCTCGTCCCATAATGCTTTGCAGGGCCTTTGGTTGGGATTGTATTTTTGCCCATAACTGTGCTTGGGGTGGTCCTAGGAGGAAGGGACCACCACTGAATCGTTCACATGATATGCTTTTTGTGTTCAAGGCATCTGCTTGGTCCTCCCCTAGGTTAGGGGGACCCCAAAATCATCACCTCTCTCATTGCTTGATATTTTATTGTCAAAGTTCACTTTTGTGAATTGGTTATATGCTTTTTAGCATAGATAATTGCTTTATCAAAGCATTTGTCGGTGTTTATTATACTACTGCTACGCTACGTCAATTAGCACAGTTTTTCACTTTGCTATGTGCAATTTGCGTAGTAGCACAAACTTTGCATGCTCTGTGAGTGTAGCGAAGTATTATGCCCAGGGTTACCGTTGAGGCTTGGAGCACCCCATTGCCATCAAGGGAAGACACGAGTGACGCATCTATCTTCTCACTGCATCTCCATTTTATCCCTAACTTGCTCTGTAGGAGAACATACGCGGCTGGGCTGCAGGCCCCTTATGCCTCCTGCTCTTCACCCACCACATTGGTTTACTCCTGAAACTGCAACGTCTGGAGGCTGAATATCCATAAATAACAGTGAAGCTAAATTGACATAGTAGCTTCTGTTTTTTGGAAGTGGTAAAGGGCAAGCTGAATCGCTGCTGCTTAAACATGTCTGATATTACATTGGACACCCCCATGAGGGAGCTGACCTCTATAAAAGCCATGGCTCAGTGCCTAAGTCAATAAATGGCCAGCAACCTTAAATCCTTGCGGGCAGACCAGAGGACATTTTGCGTGCAAGTAGCAGCAACCAATTGTAAGATGGTGGTCCTGGAGGACCGTGGGGCAATGATGGAGCAGAGACCAGGTATGAGGCAGGAGTTGTGGATGCTACAGAGAAAACTGATGGATGTCAAAGACCGCAGGAGGAGAAACAACATATGCTTCATGGGAGTACAAAAGGGTGTCAAGACGGATGAAATTTTAGAGCTTCCTATCTACTCTGCTGCCTGAACTAACAGGCCTGATTTTCTCTCCACTGGAGTGCAAGAGGGTCCACGCATCCATCTCAGAGGTGAGAGACATAAAGCAATGTCCTTGCCTGTCACCGCATGCCTCTTGTGACATCAGCAGGCCCGGAAACTGGTCTCACTTTCAGCGATGAAGAGGCATAATTGCCCATTCACTTACAAAGACTAAAAGATCTAAATTGCAGGAGACCTCTCCAGTGATATAATGTTCTGCAGGACAAAAATTCTAGTCTCTCAGGCCACAACTTAGGAAACTGAACATTTAATATGGCCTCTAGCAACCAGCATCAATGTTGTTTACCATTATGCTATGCTATGGGATTTAAAGAGCGCATAGTGACCCGTAGGCATCCCAGTATTAACAGCAGAAGAGAACCGCTCAATTGAGAACTGAGGAGTCACCTAAAAAATCAGTTCTTAAAAAACAGGGTCTTAAGGGATTTTCTGAAACAAAGCTCATTATTTGTGGATCGAAGGGCCAAGGTAAGGGTGTTCCAGAGCTTGGCCACATTAAAACAGAAAGACCATCCTCCCCTTCTATCCCTCCTAATAGTGGGGACGGAGGGCAGGTGTGAATTGGTGGATCTAAGAAGCCTCTTAGGGAAGCAGGGGGTAACTAGTTGGGGAGATGGGGGACCACGCACATGAAGGGCTTGTGTGTACTGTACACAGGGATTTAAATTCAATCCTCTGAGTAACAGGAAGCCAATGGAGCTCCCTCAAACCCTGTTTGGCTGACCCATACCTAGGGATTCCTAACAGCGTCCGTGCAGCAGTAGTTTGCACAACTTGTAGTTTATGAATGACTGCCTTGGGGCACCCAGGTAGAGAAAGTTGACATAATCCAGGTTCGAGAGAATCAAAGCCTGGACTATCAGTCTCCTCAAGGGCTGGGGCAGAAGAGGCAAAATCTTGCACAACATACGCAGGATTCCAGCACAGATGGCAGAGAGTATAGTGGCCTGGGTCTCCATGGACAGAGTATTTTCCAGCCACACTCCCAGTTCACAGCAACCGGCCAAACTGGAGGAGTTTCTGGTCACTGGACTGGAGGGCAATGGGCACATCCAGCTCTCACATTGAGCTGGCAGCTATCACCCAACCTGGATTCAACAGTTTACTAGATTAGGCGGCCAACCCTGACAATCCTTCCTTGGAGAGATGCCACCTGGAGACTGTGTTGAAGTACTGAATGGATGAGGATGGTTGGGCTTCATCTCCAGCCGCTACCAGGGACAAGCACAAGTCCCACTTCCGCTTGAGGGTCTGAATTGGGCTAGCCATGCAACAAGATGATAGAGGGTAGGTAAGCATGGTGGGAGCTTGCCCACATTGTGGACACAGGAGTAAGCATTATTCATATATACATTAAGGGGATTGCAGGGTGGTGGTTTGGGGTAAGGAGGTGGCTGTTTGATGAGCACATTTTCAGGGGAACAGAATTTATGAGTGGAAACTCTCTGGTCCCTCACCTGATGAGCCTCAAGAAACAGGTTGCCGTCATTCTGCGCCCACCAGGGACCATTGTATAACAGTACACAGGAGGCGCTGGGGGAGACAATAGGGTAGAGAGGGAGATAGCTCGGCTGACAAAAGCAACAGTAGGCTTTCCAACACTGGGCGACGACACACAGAGACTTCAGTTAGAACTTGCACAGATTGCTTGCTTCTTCAAATGAATCTCATTTATGTCTTTCCACATAGTGTGGAGCTCTATAGGTCTATTTTCGCATTGCACACATTGTTACCAACCCACATACAACACTCTGTAGCTCAGCCCACATAGTAAGATACCATTGCTTAACCTTTGGCACAGCCTAAAATGTCCTGTGTTCTGCTCATGGAGGCGTATCAGCTCTATACAGTGCTTTTGATTCTCCTCCGCTGTACTCCTGGCTGGGAGGTATCACTTACCCATTCTCATATTGTCACCATTCAAACTATTACATCCCGCGCCATGGCAGCCCAAGGACGCCCAAGTCATCTCTGACTGATGTTTTTCAATGTAAATAGCCTGAAATCTGTTGAACTACCTCACACTAGCAACACAGAAAGACTGCTGAATATTGGTTGGAGGGATTTTGGGCCATGCTCCGGTACTCCTGGAGCTGGATTTAGGACATGTGGTCCGACGTCCAAGTGTTTGCGCCTTAACATGTCTCACTATAAGCTGCCTGTAGACAAGCAGAAATTAGCTGCCCATGTGCACCAATACTTGGCAGAGAACGAGGCTTCTGTGTCATCTGCTCAGGACCTATGGGCCACAGGTAAGGCGTCCATTAGGGGGAAACTGATGATAGATGCTGCTCTCCATAAGGAAGAATTCAGACAAACAACTGCAGCTGAAATCAGAGATCTGGGAGCTAACGAACCTCTGTACAGATAAATCAAATCTCCAGCTTATGCGGCGGCTTGAGAGAGCAAAATTCGATCTGAATACGCTTATCATGACCAAAGCTGAATACACTCTACGGCTCCTGAAACATCAGCATTATGAGCTAGGAGAGAAGGTGGGGTGACTGCTAATGGCACAGCTCCATCAACATGAGGCTGATCATGCAATACTGTCAATTAGGGATTCCAATGGCCTATTGGTCATGCACCCAATGGAGATCGCAAATATGCTCCTGAGTTTTCTGAACACTCTCGACAGTGCATAGACACCTGACAATCCCAAGAGGGAATGTGACTTCTTGGACGGTGTCCATTTCCCACCCTTTCAAATTCTGGACAGCAGCTGCGGGTCAGAAAATCACAGAAGATGAGATCATAGAAGCTATAGCTGCCATGTCATTCAATAAAGCCCCAGGGGATGACTGTTACCACACTGAGATCTACAAATTGAACAAAGAGTTCATAGCCCCCATACTTTATAAGATATTTAAGGAGGCAGAGTGTAATGGTGACCTGTTGGCTGAGTACAATAGAGCAAGAATTTGATTAATCCTTAAGGCTCACAAGGCCCCCACTCAGTGCACCAGCTACCGACCAATCTTCTTCCGGAACACAGACATGAAAGTGTTAGCCAGGGTTTTGGTGCCCAGACTTAGGAAAAGGTCTACAGAACCTAATCCATCACTCATCAGTGGGATTCGTGCCAGGCCAATCACCCAGAAATTACATGAGCATGTTGGGGAACGTTCTATGGCAGGTGCCCGCTGATACAGATGGCAAAATACTTCTCTTTCTAGATGGCGAGAAGGTATTTGACTGTGTCTAATGGGATACCTCTTGCGTATGCTGAAGAGGGCAGGCCTTGGCCTAAACTTTCTGTGTAAATTTTGGTGGATGTACTCTAACCCAGTCGCACAAGTAAGCGCCAATGGTCATATGTTGCGGTATTCTCCGTACCAAGAGGGACACACCGGCGTGCCCATTGTCCATGCTTTTGTTCCTGCTGGCCTTGAAACCTCTGGCAGCTGCCACATGCCAATTGGATGCTATCAAGGGTGTAGCCACCCTGACCAGAGAGGTGAAGATCATGCTTTATGCAGACAAAATCCTTCTTAGGATTGCTGACCCTGACACATGTGTCCCACCTCTCATGTCCTTGATCACTGCCTTCTCAGTCTTTTTAGGGTACAGTATTATTGGAGGAAGAGCGAGGACCTCCCCATTACCAAATGTTCTGTAGTACACTCACCCGTACTCTAAGACAAATTAGCTATCTTTCCAAAATACTCTATAGTATTTAGGAAAAGCGATAGGTTTTCTTAAAATACCCCTCACCCACCAAAATGTCCCTTGGTGGCATGCTTCACCATGCGGGACTGGGCGTGCTTTGACAGATGTAGACGTGGGAGCACTTTGTAGAGTGTGGACTGTAAAGTAATAAGTGATAAGAATGGGAGGGTCAAACTTGTGAGTTTAAAAATACCGGGCTACGTGGGATAAATTGTTTTTATTAACTCCTGTAGCTGATATTATTAAAAAGGAGGGAGAGCGGAGTAACACACTGTGATGGGTGTGTCTTTCCTGGTCTATATGTTTCAAGCCTACACCTAAGGCTTTTCTTCAGGACCAGATTGACAGATCCCAAATTCCACTCCTAGAGAGAACCCTATTGGTCTTCTTATTTATTAATAAGGTGACAGATTTTCATGCACATACGATACCTAGTCGGTCTATTTCCTGCGTATGATCTGGAAAGATAGGACAGTAAATTATTGTTAACTGTTCAATAAAGTTATTTAGACTAAACACATCACCAACTGTGGAAAAACAGTGATATATTTTTCTAGTGCACAACTATTCTTTGTATAAACCTTTGTGGTGTTGTGCTGCCCTTGAAAGACCGACAAGAGAAAACAATACATAAAACATAAATCACACACTCTATGCAGTAGTTTTTCGCCTGTCATCGGTGGAAAAATGCCCCTGTATGCCTCTATATTCCTGATGGTAGACTCATAAGAAACAGTCTGAGTAAAAAGGAAAAAGTGCTGATGAAGAACAAACACGTTTTTGGCCTAATTAGGGCCTCATGAGCTCATCACGGGAGGGGAGGGAAGCTTGTAGTCACACACTGCACAGATAATAATGGTTAAGTCATTGACCCTGGACATAATTTAAAAAATATGGTATACATTAGAGATTCCATAAAGAAGTACTCATTGTAGATTCCGATGCGGAATGCTCATTATCAGGTTCGGCTATGCCGTACTTACTTCGTCAAAGCTGCACCCTCGCCCAGCTTACTATGCCTGCCCGTAGCTCCGATGTTAGATTCGGGAGTGAGGCTCTTCCTGATAAATGACTGGAGAGACCGCATTCAACGTCCTCGTGGTTCTGGAGTCTAGACTGCTAACTTCTACAAAATGGCCACCACTCGGTGGCACACTTCCTGTATTGTTTGTAAAAAACGGGTTTGCGTCTGCTATCATGCTGTTAGTTTTTAAAACCAAATCGGATGAAGTTTAAATTAAATTTTAAGTGCTTTCGGGTGAGATAAAGAAAGGAAGCACATGTATAGAGCCTTTTTTTTAAAAAGGCCGAAAAGCAGTGTTAAAAGATTTTGAAGCAATTGATCAAAAAGAAACCAGAGTGTACCACAACACAACGAAGGAACAGAAACAAGCAATAAGTGAGCTGGCCAACAACAAAGACTTAGTCATAAAACCAGCTGACAAAGGGGTAGCTGTTGTCATCCAGACAGCAGAAGCATACCATCATGAGTGCATGAGACTTTTACAGGATCACAGAAATTACAAGGTTTTGACAGAAGACCCAACAGAGGGGTTGCGTGTACACATCACAAGTATGGTAGAAGAAGCACTCTCCCACGATTGGATCTCACGTATTATTTTACGTTTAAAAAACCCTAGATATTCACTGAAAAAAACAAAGGTTAAAGTAACGTTATAGTTAGGAGAAATGTTCAGTTTTAATCTCTTAAAACCACTGAAATTGACCTGTTTATAGTTAGAGTTATCTCAAGTAACTATAACTTGTGCCCTGAGGTAACTATAACTCACACCCCCACCAATGCGCAGTGATATTATCAATGATCTCAAAGGAGACGTCATTAGTGATGTAATATGTAGGGTAACCAGCAGTACATGGCGAGGGCAGGAGTTATAGTTACCTTAGGGCACAAGTTATATTTACTTTAGATAACCCTATCTATAACTGGTGATTTTCAGTGGTTTTTAGGGTTTAAAAGTGAACATTTCACCTAACTATAATGTTACTTTCACCTTATTTTTCAGTGAATTTCTAGTTTTTTTTAACATAAAGTAATATTTCTTTATCATACATTAATCCAACCCCCCCACCACACATGGCCTCCGGGCGTGTGCGGCTGTGGGATGGCTGCATGGGAGCCCACACCGCAGGGCTATATATATTTTATTGTGGAGAGGACCATGTGACCCCCCGCCTCAAGCCTCATTGGGCCATGGGGACCCCATCCCCCAGTGCCACTATTAAAATTGAAGGTGAGGGCAGACCCATGGCCCCTCTCCCCCAGCCTTATAAGGCCTTGGGACCCCATCCCCAAAGCTGTATTTAAAAATAATGAGGAGAGCTACCAAGAGGCCCCTCTCCCAAGCATTGATAGGCTCTAGGGTACTCATCCCCCAGGGTCACTAATTAAAACCAAGGGGAGGAGAGCATGCAGCCCTACTCCTGTAGCTGATTTTGGCCCCGGGGAACTTTTTCAGTGGCTGTTGGAATGACCTTTTTTCGTGGCATTCCCCTAGATGTGTGCCTTCTTTGACTGAACGGGTGTGTTTTGTTGGCTCTTGTATTCTATGTGCTTTACCAATGCTAAACAGTGGTATAGAGCTTATGCCCCCCCTTTCAAACATGTCAAAATTGGCATAGACATAATTAGCACACTTAATTTACTTATAAGTCTATAGATGGGTGACACATGCTGCTTCCTGAGTTTTGGCCACTCTGTGTTACGCTTGTAACGTGGAGTTCCAGCCAAACTCTCCCAAACACCACATGGAGTTTTTTCTTGCTCATGTCTCACCAACAGTAAGTTGGCGAGTGATAATTGGCATCCCCAGTGCCATTTACAGGTGACACCTGGCGAGATTTACTTAACGCAGGTGTAAGCGAACGTTTGCGGTGAAAAAGGTGCCAATCAAGTAGAAAATTTACTCAAGCGGCATCAAAGGATAAATGCCCTCTGGTGTGCCACATGGTGCCATTTGCACTGATTTTGCAGCATGAAACAAGCCCCCGGGGATAAAAATCTGCACATGCAGCACGACATGCTGATTTCTACCCACTTGTGGAACTCTGCAGAATATCGCAGACGTTTTATGTAACTCAGTGGAAGTCCATGGAGCGGAAATCTGTGAGTTCCACCCACCCCTACATAAGTTCCTAGTATATGGTAGTACATGTACCCACAGCCTGTAAATTAAATGCTACTAGTCGGCTGTAGCACTCATTGTGCCAGCCACTGAAGTGGCACTGTAAAGCAAATATCCAGGCCTGCCCCTACAACCTGGGTGGGCAGTTTTAAACTGCCACTTCGACCTGGTTAAACAATTGTTTTACCTGGCCTAAACCTCATGTTTACTACCTACCAACATGTTTCACCCCTAAATTGATCTCTAAATGCTCATAGGGCATGGAAAAGTAGGACATGTATATTTTATGTTTTACACATTCACTGTGGGAAGGTTGACACTCCCATAGGGTGACACTGGTTTACACTATTACATTTAATAAGTGCTAAATTCAGTTTGGTAGAAGCTAGAAAAATGGCTCAAGGTCTCATTTTAATAGTAATTTAATATCCAACTTAATGGTCAAGTCAAGTTTTCCTGCTTAAAATCAAAAGGCTTTCCAGCCAGTGTCCAGATGTTGCCTGACCACTGCTGGCTCCCCTGCGGTAAGATGTATATTGTTCCAGACAGTGGACAAAGGGCCCTGGGAGTGGGTAGGAGGACTCCTCACTTGATAGGATGGCCTGAGGGGCTGGGCCCAGCCCCTTCCCGAGCTTCAAAAGATGCCTACCTTGTCACTGGCAGATGAAGCTCAGCCTAGGCCTGCCTCTCCTTTGCCTCTCTATATGGATGGCACAAAACCCAGTGGGGGTAGAGGAGGAACTGACCAGAACTGGGTTAGGGGTAGACAAAGGATTACCCTCCACCCACGGCTGGCACTGGGCAAAAAAGTGATCTCCACATTGCTCTCCTCAGAACTTCCCTGGACCTGTGCAGAATCATAAAAAGGACTGCCTGCTGCCTGAAGAACCTGAAGGAAGACTGGACCTGCTTGCCTTTAACCTAGAAGTGACTACAAGTATCAGTTCACTGACCTCCAGTTTGAGCTACAGGAACACAACAAGCTTCCAGAGGCCTCTTTCCCTAGAACTGCCCAGCTGACCAGTTTCTATTCGACCTGCCCTGGACCCTGCTGTTGTGCTCTGTTGAAGTGAGACCTAACCAGCAAGTGGTCCTGAACCCTTGACTGGTGTTAGAGAGTACTCCTCCTGGCCAAACTGCAAAAGCTGGGACTTTGAAACGTTTTGCCAAATTTTCCTCCAGAGAAGCCAAAGCCATCAATGTTGAATCATCAGTTAGATTCTACTTGCTACTTTGCCCCTTCTGGGGAAAATCTGACTTTTAGAAAAATTTCTGGCATTGACTCCCTGAAAATGTTGAAGTCAGAACATAGAGGTCTTCATCTGGACCAACACTGAGTAGCAACCCATCGACGTGGAGGACTTCCTAGGCACTGTCTTCAGACTTCACCCACTCAGTGCTCTAGCACCTTTCTCAAGACCCACTCCGGAACCCTGCTCTTCAGCAACTCACCATCATTGAGTCCTTCGTTGGATCCATCTTGCAGTTTGCCACACTGACAACCACTTTTTCTCCAGAAAAATTCCTAAGTCATAAGGCAGACTTTTCACTGGAACAAATCTGATCCCTGTATCTAACACACACTACATCACAGTCAGCCTTAACTTTTTACTTTGATTGGGTCTAGGGAGTCCATATAGCAGCGGTTGGAGCTCTGTGCTTTTTGGTTCTATTTTTAATTCAAAACTTACAAATTAATATCACCTCTTCCACTTATATTTTTGTCATTTTGGTGTCACTTTATTTTTTTTAACATTCACTATTTCCTAACTTGGTTTGGGATTTGTCTTGTTTTGTGTTTTCACCTTATTACTGTATGACTACTACATAAATACTTTACACATTACCTCTAAGTTAAGCCTGACAGCTTTGTGCCAAGCTACCTGAGTGTTAAGCACAGGTTTATTTCTTTTCTTTGTGGTTCACCCTGACAAGGACTATGATTAATATTTTAGGTGGGTTTTCACACCCTCAACTAATGCTCCAATTTCTTACACTTTTTGACTCTCCATATTGTATGCTTCTGAATTTTAGTTTAAGGACAACCAGCCCATGGAGGTGAGTAATATTCATGATTTATCAAGGAAATAGCTTGGATTGTGCAGTAAATGAGGCTAGAGATGTCCACAATCGTTTGTTCAACCAATCGACTGTTTAGTAATGTCCCAATAACTAGCTACTGTTTAGGATTGGGGTCCCTAGCTAGCAATTGAACAAAGGTAGATGCTATGGAATGTGTTCGATTCAACCTCCAACTATTGGTAGAAATTCTGAAGCTGCTTTTATACAATCCACAACAGAAACAACCATGATTTGTACATTAGAAAGTCTATAAGAAAGTTGTCAACTTTTCATTATCATCTTTCCCCTCACTGGCATTCCTAAAACACTAAAACCTTACAATCTCTTTTACCATCTTTCCCATCCCATCATAAGATAAAACCCTCTAAAGTTACATTAGGAAAACATACAACCAGCCCTACCTAGATCCTTCCTCTGGACTGTTTCACCGTGTTTTAACATCAATATGAGACCAGCTTTACTAGCAATATACTCATTTGGCAGAGGTACATTTTAGTGTTGTCTGCACAAAATAGTCCAGAATGCGAGAGTAGCATGGTGAGTTTGCATTGGAAGAAACTGACTGGAGAAAGATATGTTAAGGATTTTGGAGTCCTCTGGCATCCCTAGAGAGACAGGTTATGCTACAGTTCACTGCTGATGGTGCAGTCACCTAAGACTTGACCCAGCCCTCCCTCTACAGTATCAACACAGACCTTGTTATTCAAAGGAGAATGATTGAGCCAATAATGACACTGTAACTACCTTAGACCGTACCCTTCCCATGTTGTCATATGCAGGGGTGGGGTCAATTTCACTGCTCCCACCATCAGTCTGTCACAAGATGAGAATGGTTGGGTTACAAACTCATCCTCTTTCGCCACCCTTTATATTTTAAGGCTGGGTTGGGTCCAATGAATGAGACACCGGGCCAGCCTGTGACAAAATGATAAAGGGTGGTATCAAAGCATGGCTGTGGCTATGACCTCTTTTCCTGGCACAACCAAGGCTCCTGAGCCTTACTCTAGAAGGGTGCTACAGTTCTGCACCCTGGCCTTCCAGCCTTTCTGTGGGGATCCTACCCAATTCCTACATGGGGCAGTGCTCACAAGTGTGTAGGGTTATGGTAGGCTGAAAGAGCCTCTGCACTGTTTAAGGGAAATCAATTCCTGACATTGGTAGAATGTAGGTCTCGTATCTTCATAAGGATTATTAACTAAATAGGACACTCTATAAAAGTAGGCTTAGGACAAATATAGCATTTGTCACGTCGGTATACACTTATGGATTCAATAAATGAAGAAAATATTGTTACGTTTTTTCAGTCATGAAGATTCAAAATTAATAGAAAGGAGTTGTAACTGTCAAGAGAATATATCTTTATTTGATAACATATAATACATGAGGATCAGGAAAGACGAATAGGAATGAGAGACAAATGTTTGTTTGATTGTGATGGATGTAGGAATTAATAAAAAAACACCAGTAGTAAACTATGACTGCACAAACGTTAGATGGGGGTCTAAGCAATGTAATGACATTTTTATATTATATAAATTAAAAGAATGTTATGCTGTTTGAAAAATAAGATGAATTTTCATTTACGATAAGTGTTAAACGTCCCTCATGACATGATTTTAGGAGAAGTTTCTAACAAACGTTATGCCTTAGAAGAAGAGTCATAAAGAGGAGAGGTTACAGTTGCAATGAAAGGGTATAATAAATAAGCTACAATCTTTTTAATTTTGGCTTGACAGCACAGCTCTCATTAGACTCAATGTGATCAAATATAAAGATAACTTTCAGAAGCACTACTGACCCAGGGGCTTTGATTCTGCCAATGTGTTTATTTCCTTGAGATTGAGCAGAAGTTGTGTGCTTCTACTGAAAAAAAGTGGTTATGTTACACTCTAAGCTTAGTAGGAAAGTTTATGCTCAATACAATAGGACTGAGTTGGCTATGGTGCCAATTCAATGATCAAGGCTATAGGCCAGATCAGTTTATTATTTAATTTATGAAAAATACAGTAGGATTTGTGTATACATTGTTAAAAGCATTTGGTAAAGTCAATAGGCCTTTAAGGATGGATGGTTATTACACTGTGTTGAAGGCTGTGGACAGCTATTTTGTTACTTGAAATCTCACACATTATCATACTAGGCATGGATTTTGGTTTTAGAACAATCACTAAGAAACCCTGGGCGTAAAACGGTTTGACTGTGATAATCTTTGTTCATCCCTCTTATAGGAAGCTGGCTCTGTATATACTATACCAAAATGAGGTATAGTGTGCACAGAGTTCAGTGGAACCCCAAGGGTAGGCAGAGGTTAAAGTAGATAGCACCTTACTCTCTATTTGTGGTAGTGTGGGCGAGCAGTAAGGCTTTATCAGAGGGTAGTGTTAAGCATTTGTTGTACACACTCAATCAGCAAATTATGTCACACACTCAAAGACTAAACTCAGACCAATTTGTTTGTATAAAAAAATATTATTTAGTTATTTTATTTCTAGAACCAAGCCAGGCCTGGTGCAGGTAAGTGAAATAAATGCTTTGCAAAATCTTATGCAATGTTTTACAATTGAAGCAGGTTCAAATGCAGTTGATTGAAATACAGATAAGTCAAAATTACTTTTTAGATATCACACTAGGACATTTCCTAGAGAAAAGGTAAGTAAATCAGTTTTTGTACAGTTGCAGTTTTTCGGGTTTTCATACAAATCAACTCCACACTTGGAAATTTTTTCAAGGAAAAACAGTCAATGTATTCCTATGGAGAGAAATGAAGTTATCGGTTAACAGATAAGTACTTTGTTGTGGGAGTTGGTATTCGAGTGTTAGAACCAGGGTTCCCCCAGGGTCAAGGATGCACTCTTGAAACACCCTCAGCAGCACTAGGACGGCCGGGTACAGAGTGCTGAGGCCCAATGTTATCCAATTGGGGATAGGGGGCCACCGGTTGGTGGCTGCTCACGAGCAGGCCACAGGGTTATGGGAGAAAAGCTCATTGTGTTAGGCTCAGGGCAAAGGGGGATCCGAGTTAGCACCCAAAGTGCACCCGCAGTGGCGCAGGGTCGGCTGGGTGCTGTTTTGGCATCTGGTGCCCTGTTGTTTTCAATGGGGATTCTCCGGTTGCAACAAAGACTGCAGGCTTGGGTACGAAGATCTTCTGGAGTTGACCACCAGTTGGAGAGGTAAGTTGGGATGCCTGGGGATGCTGGGACACCGTGGGTTGGGAAACCCAAGGCCGTGGGATGTCGGGTGCAGGGGTGTCTTTAGGCGTTGGGTTTTCTTACCAACTCCGGTCGCGGTTGGGGGATCCTCCAGAAAGAGGCTGCAGGCTTCGCTTGGAGATTCGAGACAGGTCAGAGATCACCAGATCTCAGGTCAGGATCGCCAGGGAGACCTCCTCGTGGTGTTGGGCCACTCGAACTTCGGCCGTGAGCGTCGGGTGCAGAGTGATGCAGACTCGCGGATTTGGCCAGAGCCAGAGTATGTGGGTGAACAAATCTGGTGTTCATGGGAGGCAAAGTCTTTTCTGTGGAAGGCGGTGCAGGTCCTCTGCGTTCTTGACATTGCTGGCTGCAGGACACACCAGGATTTCGCTGGAGCAGGTTCGAGGTGGGGACAGGCGGGTAGGGCTGGGGCCAAGTCAGTGGGCGTCCTCCTCTTCTTCTTAGATTCAGCACAGCTCTTCGGTCCTTTGTCTTCTCTTCTTCTTGGTCGGTTCTTGTCTGAGGAGGCTAGATTCAGGGGTGCCCCTAAATACTAGATTTAGGGGTGTTACAGATAAGTAAAGGTTGGAACCAATGGGTCCCTTCCATGGGGTGGGACACCCTCTTTTATGCCACCCTCCAGTGGGAGGGGGGCATATGCCTCACTCTGGTTGGCTGGGCCCCCTATCTGCAAGATGGCAGGGACTGAGAGTTGTGCTTCACCTCACCTCCCCCACTTGAGGGGTGGAGTTGGCAAAGGTGGGCACACCTCCCTTCCTCACTTGGTTTTCCCGCCGATTCTCTTGCCCAAAGTGGGGGTCAGAACCGGTGGGGGCCAGTTGCTGGAAGCAGCAAAAGGCCCGGGGAAGCTCACAATGGCAGCAAGCCTTTCAAGCTTCCACTTTGTGGACCCTGCCCATCCTGGGGGAGGAGACTTGGCACCTCGTCCCAGGATGTGCATTGTTTCAGACCCCCGAGAGCAGCAGTCTCTCGACCTAGGGGTCCAGAAACATGTCTGGTGGTGGCAGCTGGTGGGCAGCCACTCAGCCTGGACACTAGTTTTAGGTCGTTTTTCAAGGTGCATCTCTAAGATGCCCTCTGTGTGCATTTTTCATTAACTCCCACACTGGCATCAGTGTGGGATTTGATGTGCTGAGAAGTTTGATACCAAACTTCCCAGTTTTCAGTAAAGCCGTTATGGTACTGTGGAGTTCCTAATGACAAACGTCCAGCACCATATACTCTTAATGGCATTACTGCACTTACAATGTCTAAGAATTGGTTTAGACACTGTAGGGGTACAGGGCTCATGCACCTGTACCCTCACCACTGGTATAGTGCACCCAGCTAGAGGGGTGGCTGATCTATGCCAGGGCAGTGGGTTGTAGGCATGGCACACAGGGATGTGTGCCATGTTGACTCTTCACTTTGTTCTTTACCAAAACATGCAGCCTGCAAAGGCAGTGTGTGTGTGTAAAGGTACAGGGCCTCTAAGGGTGGCACAATAAGTGCTGCAGCCCTTAGAGGCCTTCCCTGGCCACAGTGCCCTTGGTACCTGTGGTACCATTTACACGGGGCTGACTTGTGGCCAAAGAGTGCCAATTGGGTTTTGTCTTAATGCAGTTTTAGGGAAAGAACATAGGCCCTGGGTACCTGTTTGGCAGGAGCCCAGGGCACACTCAGTCAAAGTACATCAGCAGTTTAGCAAAAAGTGGGGGAAACTATGCAAAAAGAGGGCACTTTCTTACACCTCTTAGCTGGTGTTTTGTTTTGTTGACTGCAATATTCTGCTATTCCATTAATAATATTATGACTCTATGCCTGATAGCAAGTGTCTTATGTGAGAGCTTATGCTCAATAGAGTGTCCCTGATTTAGTTATGGTGACAAGTAGTTATGGTTTGTTTATTAAGTAATATTATGACATTGGCAGTAGACCTGAACTATTTATTCTGAAACGTATTTATTAAGACAATAGGGCTTTTATGGATGGCTTGTTATTGTACGGTGTTAAAGGCTACAAAAACATATTCTGTTATAGGTGATCTCACAAATTACCTTTGTACTCTTGGTGTTGGTTATCGCTGGACAAACCATTGTGGTTGAAGATTTGCAAAGTGTGCTGTGCATCGCATATTGTTTTGGCAAAAGTATTTTTGTACATATTGTTACTTTTAGGACTTTATGGCTGATGGCCGACAGATTATGCTCAATACAGTAGTCCTAAGCTGTTTGTAGCGACAAGCCAGTGGTAAAGACTAAGGGCCAGATGTACGACCATTTGAAATTGTGACTCGCAAATTGCGAAAAATAGCGAGTCGCAATTTGCGAGTCGATATTCCAAATGTACAACAGTGTCAGAGACACTGTTAGCGATTCCCAATGGAGTCTCAAAATGCGAGGCTCACCAATATTCATGAGGCCCTCGCATTTTGCGACCCCATTGAGAATGGCTGGCCCTCCCAGGGATGGTGGCCTGCTGGGCTTAGCAGACCACCATGTCTGGGACTGCTTTTAAATAAAGCAGCTTTTTTTTTTTTTTAATGCAGCCCGTTTTCCTTAAAGGAAAACGGGATGCATTTAAAAAACAAAAATGAAACGTTTTCGTTTCATTTTTTAATGGCAGGCAATGGTCCCTGGGACCACTGCGTGCCCTTAAAAAATATTTTCGCATTCATTTGCAAAAGGGAAGGGGTCCCCTGGGGACCCCTTCCCATTTGCAACTGCATTACCACCTACTTGAAGTAGGTGGTAAATTGCGACTGTTTTGCGACCGCAATTGCTGTCGCAAAACAGTCATACATAGGGCTCAGAGTCGAAATTAGGAAGGGACGCCCTTGAAACGCCCCTTCCTAATTGCGAGTCGCAAGCGCTATTTAGCGAGTCGCAAATAAATTGCGACTCGCTAAATAGCATTTGTACATGGCCCTGTAGGATTTTTGCATGCGCAAACGGGTCGCAGACCCGTGTGCGTATGCAAAAACGGGTCGTACATCTGGCCCTAAAGGCTTGATTGGTTCACCAGTAAAAGTTATGTATATGTCATAAATCTGGAGTGGGCTTTATGAAAAATTGTGACAAATACAAGAGGACTGACTTATTTATTGTGGAAAGCATTTACTAAAGCCAATAGGCCTTTAAGGGTTGAGTGATATTACACTGCGTTTAAGACCAAAGACAGTTATTTTCTTACATTGAAGGTCACAAATCACTGTACTAGTCGATGATGCGATTGTTATTTGCCCGCTTTGACAAACCCTGGGAGTAGAAGATTTACACTGTTAGAATCCATGATCAGCCCCATAAGAGGGGTTGTATATTGTTTTCCAATTGCAATTTTGCACATAGTTCTAGTTCTATGACTGTAAGTCTGGTGGTAGCCTTGTCAAAAAGCTTATGCTCAAAGTAGCAGGCTCGAAATGATTATGGTGACAAGACAATTTTAAAGCATAGAGGCCTCAATGGTTCATTTGAAAAAGTTATGTCAGTTACCATGGTTCATTGGCAAAAGTTATGTCAGATGCTATAGCTCTAATCTGGTATGAGACGTTATGACAAAGGCAGTAGTCCTGACTTATTTATTATGAAAAGCATATGTTAAATCCAACAGCTGGTTTGATTTCACATCCTGTTAAAGCAGGTATTTTGCTGCATGAAATCTCACCAATTACCTGGTAATGCGAAATAACATGCTTTCATAGCACTTATTTTGCAACATATTCACTATTTCCCCCTAAAAATATTATTTAGTCAAGGTTTGTCAGTAGGGAGCACGCACAAGCACACATTGCCATAGTTACTTCAAAAGATGAAAAGGGCAGACTTAAAGCTACTATAAGTAAGTATGTTATATGTATCATTTTAGCAAAATCAAAAGGTATAGGCTAACGACGGACCTAAATCATACCTGTTCAAAGTTGACTGCAAAGGTGTCATGTCGAGGATAGCCAACGGACTCTCAAAACTTTTTACAATGCCTGCCGTGTTGGGAGTGAGCCCCTGTTAGATGTTGGTTTAAAACTTCAGTTTGTAAATATTTTATAAACTGTCCTATGAGCGAGGCAGTCTGCATGTATGCGCCTGCACAGACACTCCTTTCTCACTGAAAAAATAAAATGAATTCTTGTATAAAAAATGTGACAAGTATGAATTGCTGAAAAACTGCTGAAACAATAGTCTGCCTTGGCATCGGCGCCGTCTGTATGTTTTTTTAGGTATTGATTTATATTTCCTTTTTTCGCGATTGTTCTGGAAGAGAAAAGTGTAAGATTGAAGCAATGAAAAGGATTCTCCAACTGGAAACTAATAAAAACTAAAACCTACAAAAAAGCTTGTAAGCTGGCTCGCCTGCCTCCAACTCTGCAGCTCCTCAAGCTCTCGGGTTTCAGGTTATTAATTACAGAGCCAGGGTGGGAAGGCATTTTTCCTTTCATTCTTGCATTCTCCGACGCCTTTCTGCCTTCCCCATGAGGATTACGAAGCACAGCGTAAGGTGAAACCATCCGAGTAGAAGGTGAGGAATCTGCTATATTGTCCCGATGCAATATTGTCCCGTGATCAGCTAAACTCATTATTTACAACCTAAACAGCAATAGCCTGGCTGTCTTCGCTGGGGTTTTGGGTGGCAGAGGGGGGCGGAGCGGCGGAGACGTGTCAAGGTTCTGCGCATTTGTCTTCCTGGCTCTGGCTTCTGTATTGCAGCTTTGTTGGCTCGAGACGCCTCACACACAGGGGCTGCTAGAGTGATGCATTCTAAGATAGAAGCTTGCCCAATGATGGTCGTGCTGGGCCTATGCCAATGGTCCACGTTACCAACAAATTCGACAATTTAGGCCCCCATTACGGCTAAACCAGAATATGGTGCAAAATACCAACCCTAGGCTTGTGCCCACACAAGGCTTGTGCCTGTCCATAGGATGCACTGTCTGCTACTCCTTTGCTGTTGCAGGAGTTGGATGGATGCCGGGATGTGTTTTGCTGCCTCAGCCCCTGCAGCAAAAGTGAAGGCCCAGTGTCTTAGGGCCAGAAGTTATCGGACCTAGAGCTTGCTTACCCTATAATTTCAGACCTGGAGATACACAGATTTTCAGGAAGCAGAATTCCACCCGGAGTTATCACACATGGATGAAATTCTGCCGCTCATAATTAGGGAACTAGGGGCCAGATGTACGACCCTTTCATTTAGCACCTCGCAATTTGCGACACATTGCGAGTCGCAAATTGCGAGGCGCTAAATGAAATGTACACTTCATTGCTTTGCGATTCCCAATGGGGTCGCAAATTGCGAGGCTCATTAATATTAATGAGCCTCTCGCAATTTGCTAGCCCATTGTGAATGCCAGCCCTCCCAGGGATGGTGGCCTGCTGGGCTCAGCAGACCACCATGTCTGGGACTGCCATTTTTTGAATCCGTGACCAAATGGTTGCGCTATATAGATGATATATTTTTCATTTGGACAGACACCTCTGAAACACTGACCATGTTTCTAGAATGGCTAAACCTATGTGATCATAACATACACTTCACATCCAATACGAGTAGAACCCAGGTAGAATTTCTGGACAATGTCATCAAACATGTGGATGGAAGTTTGGGCGAAGATCTGTATACCAAGCCCACAGCACGTAACACCTTGCTCCATTACACCAGCTTCCATCCTCCTGCGCAAAAAAACAGTATACCTTTTGGGCAATTTCTCCGCCTTCGCCGTAACTGTACAAGCATTAAGGATTTCGACATAAGAGCAGTTAGCATGAAAGAGAAGTTTCTCATGCGTGCCTACCCCAAAAAACTAATCAGAGACTCTATGACAAGAGCACGATTTTACGACAGACAGCACCTGTTAACAACCAATGTCACCAAAACCAACACATCGACTGTGTTTGTTACACGACACTCAATGGCTAACGAAAGAATTAGACAAGCGGTTTGCTCCAGTTGGCACATTCTTAACATCAATAGTCCTAATTCTGAACGATTACCAAAACCCCTGTTTGCGTACCGGAGAAATAGCAACTTAAAAGATCATGTGGTACATTCAAGGATGAAAACAACTACCCAATTCACACAAAGATCTATAGATGGACCCAATCCGGTCACAGGAACTTTTCGCTGCAATACATGTAAATCATGTCCGCAGGCGATAGAAACGTCAGAACTAGAATTCAACAAGCAAATCATTAAAACTAAAGGTCTGTACAACTGCAAAACAAAGGACATCATTTATCTTCTGCTTTGTCCGTGTAACCTAGGTTATGTCGGGGAAACAGCGAGATCTTTAAACACTCGTCTAACCGAGCATAGATCTGCGGTGAAAACGAAAAAAATAGCAGCACCCATTGTTCAACACTATATTGATAACCAGCACACGCCAGAACATATACGATGGTTCATATTGGAGAAAATACAACATAGACCAGGATCCAATACAGAAACCATCAGGAAGCGAAGGCAGCTCTATTGGATTTTCTTGCTTGGCACTGCCACCCGGGGACTCAACTCTGAGATCCCGTGGCACCAAGCAATCAAATTCAATGACTAAATCCCCATTGTTTCATTTTTGATGATTTACACTTGTCATAGCTTAAGCAGTACTTTACTGTGAATTTTCAGCATTCTAGGGCATTACCTTCCTTTTGTATAATTATCATCTCCAATGTCTGGTTTATAACCAAGATAGAAGTGGAATCCTTTATTTTTGTCTTTTTTCTTTTTTCATCTTAGTGAGCCTTTGGCCGAACTGTTACTTGTCTTATAGTTAACTACCTCCACGAGACAACAGGCTTTACTCATGTTTAGATTAGCACTATATAAGTATGGTTCTATATGGCTGACAGGATAGTCGCCATATATTGATACTGCTTATCTCTTCGGATCACTTTCAGCCACCAGGTAAATACTCATACATTGTATTACGTGGTGACGCTCCTCCTCATTATCGGGATATACTCTATATTGAGAATCCGTCCCAGTGCCGCTCAAAATTAATTTACTTTTTTATTCATTTCGGCACATACATTCCTACATTTTATTACCCTTCACGTAGAATATAGGTAATACACCCAATATGGCCGCGACGGCAGGCAGACACCACACCAGTGTTTCAGCCTACTTGCTTCCCAAGCCCTTCCGCCAATATCGTCATGTCCGGTAGGCGGCTTGATTTAAACCTCCGGTTTCAGCAATTAGTTTCTATCGCTGAAAACTCCGATCATCGAGCGAGACGTTTACCGACTTTAAGAGAAGGCAAGTAAGGCATTGTAGCGCTTAGCTGCAGGACTCCCAATAGCCAAGTTTGTTGTTTGCTAGGCGTCCGCAGTTAGATAGCGACCACGCTCAGGTCACTGCCTTGGTATACATTGTGATTCCCTAACATTGCCGGGCCACTGCAGGAATTTTATTAGCCAAGTATGTTGTTGATTATGCGCCGATAGCTAAACAATGAATATGTCCAGGTAATTGCCTTGGCATACACTGTAACTCCTTAATATTGCAGGGCTATTGAGATCCCATTGGCCCCACATGCATAATAAGATTCGGCCACAAGAATGTCACAACGGATATTTCCCGTTGTGCACTCACATTATCTCAATTAGCCGCCACCATTAGCCGGGAGTCGACGAGATCACTGTTGTTAGATTGACACCCTTAACATTCACCCGCCAGCCAACCTAAGTATCTTTTGAGATTGATTGGAACGAAGCATGAATCCGCTCTCCAACACATGCCATTTCCGCTTTTTTTCATACAGAGCTCTTTTCAAAATTTAAAAAGAACAGCTGTGCCAATCCCCTAAAAATATCTACAACAACTGAAGCGGATTAATACTAAACAAACCGCTCAGCTCAACGAGTGGGGTAGTTTTAAAGGGTAAGGACACTTTGCTTACCTACCTTACTCACTGTTTATACATTAGACACACAGCTATTGTTTTCTTATTCTCTCTGACACAGTTTAATGTTTGCGTCCTCTGCAGAGTATCCTGTCCGTTTTTCTATACTTTTAAGCCCTCCACACAAACTACAGACTACTTTGCTGTCTGAAACATTAAGTGGAATGCTTTCAGCGTCCCTCCCCAAAAGGTAATACTAATTCCCCCCTTTAATCACAAAGAAATGTCCTTTACCATTAACCCTATTAGATATTTGGATAAATAAGTCTCTGTATCCCCACACAGGAGACGCAATCTATATTAAGAAATCTACCTGGAGTCCACATCTCCACCTTTAGGAATCACCGGATGTCCTTAGATACAATGTTGTCGAGGTACAGTTAATAGACATCATGTTCATTTACTCCAGTTAAACTAGCTCTCTTGGGTTCCACTTACCCACAGGAAAGAATATGTGCACTTCTTTCTTCACACTTATCGGTGTCATTTCAGATTCACCATTCTTCTACTATTTAATACCTTTACTATGTCATTATATATAATGTTCACAACTCTTAAGGTCTACTCTATGTAATTCTATCAGGTCACACATCCCCCTGAGATATCCCTTTTATGTTGTTTAATCCTCTTAAGCTTTATTGTGGGCATTGAAACCGACTTTCTTTTGTTGTTGTATTCTATTACTGCAGAATCGACTGAGACGGATCCCTGAGGAAGGCAATGCCGAAACGCGCGTAGTGTTTGTACATCCTACCGCCAGTTTCATAAAATGTTTGTCAGTTATCTGCATAAGACATCAGAAAAATTAAACCATGCATTGCATTGATTAAAAGATAGATCAGTTCAGTTCATACATTGTATTATTTAGATGAATTACAACAACATTGATTGCATCACCTTGTAAGACACACTATGCATATGCAGAATTGTGTTTCCATTGTAAATAATCATCACCAGATAAAAACAAGCATTTGCAATGCAACGGTCTCGCCTTTGGGACCTTATAAGTATTTAGCTATGCACCATATTATCCATGGGACCACCTGCACTCACGTTTTAGTTAAAGCCCATTGCTATCAAACACCCCGTCTTGTGAAGCACTAACTCCGGCCGTCAGGCCAACCTATCGCCCACTTTTGCTACTATTGTCCACCTCCCACAAAACATTAGGCCAACCGTCTCTCCTGCTGAAGTCACTTCCCTACCACCATCACCACTTACTACTCCCACACTGCAGTGTTATTATTTTACAAGTATAAAGGGCTTTTGTGCAGAGCACATCATGAACTCAGATATCTGAAACTGTTCGCATGTGTGATAATTAAGAAAAGAAGGATTGGCTAAATTACATTTTTGCCTCGGATCACACAATTTGTAAATAAGGAGGCCATGTTTTTTTGACAGTTTTTCGTTTCACATTGTACAGTTTGGCCACTATATAGGTATCTATTTCTGTCTTCCATCTTCCATCAAAAGTTAATGTTTTGCTTTAAATTCTTGGGGCACAAGTTAGAGCCACATTAAAGCTCATCATGTTTTGGGCTCGCGAGCTCAAGAATACCCCAAGCTGAGCCACAGCCGGCTGGAGCTTTCAGTGGCTTGCCCACAATTAGAGAGAACCGAAGAGGTAATGCATTTCATACAGTGCATACAAATTAAGAAAACACATGAGCAACCACACAAACAATTGAGTGCACACACACATACGAACACACGCCAGTTACTACCCGAGCGCACATATAAACAGCCATGAATAATCACAGTGAGCAACTGGGCGCACTCTCTCACACACACGCATACACGCACGTGCACACATATACACACACCCCGCTGCAGGCCCCACACACTTATTATATACAGAAACACTAATGTACACAAACAGACACACGCACTCACCACTACAGGCCACATGATGGATGCGGAAACAGGTAGAATGGACACGGATCCTGTGATGGAAACGGGACCTGCTGGCATGAGCATGTGACAATGGAAGGAAGACAGATGGTGAGATGCGTCTTGGAGACCTTGATAAGTGCAGGTGGCCAGGACAGACCGAGAGAGTCAGTTCTAACTAAAAGGGACTCGGATCCCAGGGTGGACATTGTAGTTTGTGCTGGAGACAGCCAGTGACAAGAGTTGATCGCAGGAGAGGAGCCAGCTGGTAGTCTAACATAGGCTGGGGAATCTGCTTACCTTGGCTGGCTTTACTTACACCGGTCTCTCCAGAACTCAGCAGGATGAACAGTGTGGAGAAACCAGAGACGCCAAGAGCCCCAATAGCAGCCGCAGCAAAGCCCTCTCTTGCAGCAAACACCTCTTTGAAGGTGGCGGTGCTGAGTAATGATCATAATGAGTGTGACGAGCTCCAGGCCGGGTTACACGGCTCCTGGGAGCTGCCTGCGAGCGCTGGTGCTTTAGAATAGCACGGATGCGGACGGGGCAGGCGTGACTGCTCCCGTGCTGCTGTCCCCAAGAACTGTGTTATTACTGGACTGTCTCTCCAGTCTCCGGAGATGAGAACCCTCCTGCCTGATCTCAGTTAAAAACAAGCCGGACATGCGTGTGGTGTTTTGTCGCGCATGCGTACGATGTAAGGCATTGCGCGCATGCGAGACATATAGTGCGAATGCACCCACAAATCAAATAGCAAACAAGCACTGAAAATGAAATAGGACGCGTATTTCCGCGAGTCCTATTGCATTTTTAACGGAAGTGCAGACGTAAAAGAAGGCATGAACAGGAGGGGGTGGGAAGGTGTTGGTGGTCGAAGAAGTCACGGAGTATGGGAGGGAATGGGGAGAGGCAGGGGAGCAAAACTGTTTATAAAGTAAAGGGGCCGATAGCCTCGGAAGGGTAAAAATGACGACATGCCCGTCAGGAGGCGGGATTACCAAGCCAACCACCAATCAGAATGCAGAAAATATTATGCAAGCCAATCAAAAAAAAGGCTGGAAAGTGGGCGGAGCTTCCCCCACTATACTGTATACACCATCTCTCGACGAGACAGCGCATGCGCTGCCTAGCCGAGACCTAATGAATGTATTTTAAATATATACAAAAAATGCTTATATAAAAAATATACATGAATACTTTTTATACAATAAATGACCTAATATCAATTCTTTGAATAATCACTGTTGATTTTGTATTTACATCACTCTTTTCTTACTTGGGTTCTCTGCCCACATTAGCTACTGCTTACCGCCTTGCCTTTAGCACTCATTTCCAACTGTATTTTTCCTTGTAGAAAGGCAATTTTGTATTGCATTTAGGGGCCCCGTCCTTTCCCAAACCTACTGCTTTTTAATAAAGCAGCTTTTTTTTTAAAAATGCAGCCCATTTTCCTTAAAGGAAAACGGGAGGCATTTAAAAAAAAAAAAAAGAAACGTTTTCGTTTCATTTTTTAAGGGCAGTACTGTGGGGAGACATGGCAATATTGACAAACGATTTGCTTACAAAGCATAATGCATCAATTTTTTATGGGCAACCTTAATTAGCCGGAGTCCTAGTCTTCCTCTTCACAGCCTCTACAAAATGAGGTTCGTTGCATTCAATAAAAAGAATGTACCTAGTCTAACTCCTAAAACAATGAAAAACATACCCCTTTGGTCCCTAGGATTCACCCCCCTTACAGTTTGACAAATTAAGGAACAGGGAGCAGCACAATTCTTGCAATCCAAAGCAAAACTCTCCTCTATTGATGTGCCCACATCCAAAAAGGGAAAGGAAGAGAGGAAAACTAGGGCTGTGACAAGGAAGACTAGCACTGGGAGTAATGAAGGTTTTCAGTAAGTAATCAAAGCATTATATCCATGTCCCTCTTGCTCATCTCATTCCTCATGGAAAGAGGGTGCCCCAAAGCAGGACACATCATGACCACAGGAAAGTGGAAGAAGAACCCAAGGGGCCAGAGGCTCCAGTGATCTTCACAGATACGCAAGAAGATAGCCGGCAGTGGTTAAGGGCTGCCTGAGGCATTCAAACTAGAAGCTGCACTACAGCTTTAAAAACATAACAACTGATTACACGCCACCAGAACTCCACCCTGATTTCCAGAATTCAAGTGACCAGCTACTTCTCGTCATAAATATCAAATATACATACCCTTCAAGAGAAGCCTGGCAAGAAAAGGCCAGGGAATCTTAGGAAAATTACTGAATATAAAAGTATACATAATAAAAAGGAGTTTTACATTTTTTTTTTCTTTTCCCCATGTTCTACTTTTCAATGTGTGGGAGCTGGCAGGTGCCATTTCTGCACTGTCACATCCTGTTAGATGCGTCATCCTTTCTTTAGGCCTTTCTTTCTATAGTTGGGCACCATGCCTTGCCTTGGGTCCATTCTGTTCTCTATTTGGACTGATATTTTTGTACATTTCTGTCCATGTTTGGTCTTTTTTTAGTAGCGTGGGGACTTTTTATGGCAGAGTGGTGTATGACTCCTACATTCATCACAATTTAATGGATGGTAGGTTGCTTCCTTCTAACTGCTCTTAGCTCAGGAGACCATGCACATTCAGCATTTCTTTCTTTCAGCACTGCCACTCTGTTCGGACAGATCCTTGGGTACTGTAAAATGTGAGAATAGTTTTTTTTTTAAAGGACTAATCATTCTTCCTTACATCCCAGTTCTCCTGACTAGGCTTTATTATTCTCATCGCCTCAATTTTCATGTTCATCTTTGCTGGGAGCAAGAGACTGGACAGACTGGAGCTCCTTGAGTAACTGCTATGACCCTGGGTTCCAAAATACCCTAGCAGGCACATACAACTTTTAAACAGTCCCAGAACAATGGATAGAGAGAAACTGTAACCATTCAGAGTTGTAAATAGATGTAGGGACCTAAAACGCTAGTCCAAAAGAGAAGTTTCACTCCCTGTGAAGTGGAAACAAAAACTCTGACCTTGGTCATATATACCTTGAGAAAGATAGAAGTCTATATTTCAACACTTTCAAAACCTACTTCTTATTAATAAAAGAGGATTTGAAGACTGATTAATCTCCAGACATTGGTGGCAATCTCAATGTACGCACACACACACTCTCAATTAAAAAACAAAGGGGTAATAATTGCCACCCCTTAATAGCTTAGGCGAATATGTGTGTGTGTGTGTATACATATATATATATATTCACTGAAAAAACCATAGGTTTCAGGGACGTTATAGTTACAAATTAGCATTTAAAAAACCTTTGAAATTCACTGAAAAAACCATAGGTTTTAGGGACAGTTATAGTTAGTTGGACATTGCACTCGTACAAAACCCGTGAAATTCCCCCGTTATAGTTAGTCCAGCTAACTATAACTCGCGCCCCCGCAATGCACTGCTGATGACGTCACATATTACATCACTCATGACATGGTCAGTGACATCACTGATGACATCTCAAATGACATCACTGATGACATCACTGATGACATCATCCAGTGACTGTGTGTTTCTGTAAAGTTTAAATATTTTTAATATATATAGGAAAAGACGTATTGAAGAATGAGTGGGTGTGTAAGTGTCTGTATGGATGATTTAGTAGGTGCGTGACTGACTCTATAAGTGAGTGATTTAACGTATCTTACTGAATGCATGGGTTAGTGACTAAACTGGGTGAATGTCTGTATCCGTCTGTCTGTTGCTGTGTAAGTGGCTGCATGTGTTTGTGAATAGCTACATGAGTGTCTATATGAGTTATTGAATGCTTGTCTGAGTATCTGTATGGGTGCCTGAGTGTTTGTGTGGGAGGGGTGTGTGCAACTCTGTGCATAGATGTGTGAGTGGGTGATTCACTGGGTGGATGGTTTCAAGAGTGCAACTGTGATAGACTGTATGGGTGGGTAAGTGTGTGTAAGAGTGTGTTAGTGAGTGAATGTATGTCCCAGTGGTACATGTGTGAGTAACTACATATGTGAAAGGCAGTATATATGTGTGTTGGAGTATATAAATAGCTATAGCGAGAGTGAGTGATTGTGATAGTGGCTGTATGGATGAGTGTGTGCTTGTATCAGTGATTGTATAAGAGCGTAAGAATGTGCTACTATTTGTATGCGTAAGTGAGCTGGTGTGTGTATAACTGTATAGGTGAGTAAATGGTAGTGTGTTTAATTATTTGCATGACTGACTAGGTGTGTGAGTACCTCTATGGATGAGTGGCGGTGTTTGAGTGTCTATATAGGACTATGAGTGCATATGATAGTCCTGTACTGAGTGACCGTAAGTATGAGTGACTGTACGGGTGAGTGAGTGGATGTGTGCGTAGACCTAAGAATCAGTGAGTGGGTATGTAGTTATTGGTGTTGGAGTGTCTATGGTTTTGCGAATGGCAGTCTGTAATTTAGAGTGGGTGTATCAAAGGTTATATTAGAGTGTGAGGAGGTGCATCAGATTATCACGTGGATGATGTCATCAGTGATGTCATTTGAGATGTCATCAGTGATGTCATCAGTGATGTCACTGACCATGTCATGAGTGATGTAATATGTGACGTCATCAGCAGTGCATTGCGGAGCGCGAGTTATAGTTAGCTGGACTAACTATAACGGGGAATTTCACGGGTTTTGTACGAGTGCAATGTCCAACTAACTATAACTGTCCCTAAAACCTATGGTTTTTTCAGTGAATTTCAAAGGTTTTTAAATGCTAATTTGTAACTATAACGTCCCTGAAACCTATGGTTTTTTCAGTGAATTTCAAAGGTTTTTTAAATGCTAATTTGTAACTATAACATGTCTGAAACCGACAGTTTTTTCAGTGAATTTCAAAGGTTTTGTAAATGACAATTTTTAAATGTATTAATTGTTATATACATTTTTTTCATACTGATTTCCAAATTTTTAGAAACAATTTCTTTTTACATATTTTATTTTTTAAATTACATTGTAATTACATTATACATTACATTACAAAAATACTTTCTCAGAATGAATTACTTTAGTTTAATTACTTTGCACATAGGCAATAGACTTTTAAGTACAGTAGTTACAGTTGTTGCAATGGGCAACACATTTTCAAACACAATGCAACATTCAGCTCAATGTGAATTTCTAGTTAAATGCAATTAGTTACTTTATGGATTACTTTTCTAACCACATTACTGGATCCTAGATTCAGTCCTGGGACATCTCCTGTAAACAGTTGAGTAAAAGCGTTTTGGTTACAGTCGTGATTTTTAAGGAATATTATTGTACTTTAAAAGTTCACACTTAGAAACTTTTTCTCATAGAATCACCAATGTTATCCTATGGAAGGAAATTCACTTAGAAGTTAAAAACTGTTATCGTTACTTTTTCTTACTCAGTGTTGGATCCTGGATCCAGCACTGGTGCATCTCCTGTAAACAGTTGAAAGAATGCGTTTAAGTCATACAGGCGATTTTTTAGGAATATTTGTAGTTTGTGAAAATCGACACTTTGAAACTTTTCTGCTGAAAACCAGACAATGGATTCCTATGGAAGGAAATTCAAGTTACTGGTAAGTACGGTTAAAATTACTTTTGAGGATCAGTACTGGGCTGAAAGATGCAGCACTGAGGTCTCTCCTGATAACAGGTGAGTAAATCGGAATTCGTATTTCGGCTGATTTTAGAGGACTATTTTAAAGTTCCAAAACTCCACACTTAGAAGAATTTCCAAGTGAAACCAGTCAATGTTAGCCTATGGAAGGAAATTCAAGTTACTGGTAAGTACGGTTAAAATTACTTTTCAGGACCAGTACTGGGCTGAAAGATGCAGCACTGAGGTCTCTCCTGATAACAGGTGAGTAAATCAGAATTCGGATTTCGGCTGATTTTAGAGGAATATTTGTATGTTTCAAAAATCAACACTTAGAAACTTTTTCAGCAAAAAGCAGGCAATGATATCCTATGGAAGGAAATTCAAGTTACTGGTAAGTACGGTTAAAATTACTTTTGAGGATCAGTACTGGGCTAAAAGATGCAGCACTGGGTTCTCTCCTGATAACAGGTGAGTAAATCGGAATTCGTATTTCGGCTGATTTTAGAGGAATATTTTAAAGTTCCAAAACTCCACACTTAGAAGAATTTCCAAGTGAAACCAGTCAATGTTAGCCTATAAAGGAAATTCAAGTTACCGGTAAGTACGGTTAACATTACTTTTGAGGATTAGTACTGGGCTGAAAGATGCAGCACTGAGGTCTCTCCTGATAACAGGTGAGTAAATCGGAATTCGTATTTCGGCTGATTTTAGAGGAATATTTTAAAGTTCCAAAACTCCACACTTAGAAGAATTTCCAAGTGAAACCAGTCAATGTTAGCCTATGAAGGAAATTCAAGTTACCGGTAAGTACGGTTAAAATTACTTTTCAGGACCAGTACTGGGCTGAAAGATGCAGCACTGAGGTCTCTCCTGATAACAGGTGAGTAAATCAGAATTTGGATTTCGGCTGATTTTAGAGGAATATTTGTATGTTTCAAAAATCAACACTTAGAAACTTTTCAGCAAAAGCAGGCAATGATATCCTATGGAAGGAAATTCAAGTTACTGGTAAGTACGGTTAAAATTACTTTTGAGGATCAGTACTGGGCTGAAAGATGCAGCACTGAGGTCTCTCCTGATAACAGGTGAGTAAATCGGAATTCGTAGTTCGGCTGATTTTAGAGGAATATTTTAAAGTTCCAAAACTCCACACAGAAGAATTTCCAAGTGAAACCAGTCAATGTTAGCCTATGAAGGAAATTCAAGTTACCGGTAAGTACGGTTAAAATTACTTTTCAGGACCAGTACTGGGCTGAAAGATGCAGCACTGAGGTCTCTCCTGATAACAGGTGAGTAAATCGGAATTCGTATTTCGGCTGATTTTAGAGGAATATTTTAAAGTTCCAAAACTCCACACTTAGAAGAATTTCCAAGTGAAACTAGTCAATGTTAGCCTATGAAGGAAATTCAAGTTACCGGTAAGTACGGTTAAAATTACTTTTGAGGATCAGTACTGGGCTGAAAGATGCAGCACTGAGGTCTCTCCTGATAACAGGTGAGTAAATCGGAATTCGGATTTCGGCTGATTTTAGAGGAATATTTGTATGTTTCAAAAATCAACACTTAGAAACTTTTTCAGCAAAAAGCAGGCAATGATATCCTATCTAAGGAAATTCAAGTTACTGGTAAGTACGGTTAAAATTACTTTTGAGGATCAGTACTGGGCTGAAAGATGCAGCACTGAGGTCTCTCCTGATAAGAGGTGAGTAAATCGGAATTCGTATTTCGGCTGATTTTAGAGGAATATTTTAAAGTTCCAAAACTCCACACTTAGAAGAATTTCCAAGTGAAACCAGTCAATGTTAGCCTATGAAGGAAATTCAAGTTACCGGTAAGTACGGTTAAAATTACTTTTCAGGACCAGTACTGGGCTGAAAGATGCAGCACTGAGGTCTCTCCTGATAACAGGTGAGTAAATCAGATCGGATTTCGGCTGATTTTAGAGGAATATTTGTATGTTTCAAAAATCAACACTTAGAAACTTTTTCAGCAAAAAGCAGGCAATGATATCCTATGGAAGGAAATTCAAGTTACTGGTAAGTACGGTTAAAATTACTTTTGAGGATCAGTACTGGGCTGAAAGATGCAGCACTGAGGTCTCTCCTGATAACAGGTGAGTACAATCGGAATTCGTATTTCGGCTGATTTTAGAGGAATATTTTAAAGTTCCAAAACTCCACACTTAGAAGAATTTCCAAGTGAAACCAGTCAATGTTAGCCTATGGAAGGAAATTCAAGTTACTGGTAAGTACGGTTAAAATTACTTTTCAGGACCAGTACTGGGCTGAAAGATGCAGCACTGAGGTCTCTCCTGATAACAGGTGAGTAAATCGGAATTCGTATTTCGGCTGATTTTAGAGGAATATTTTAAAGTTCCAAAACTCCACACTTAGAAGAATTTCCAAGTGAAACCAGTCAATGTTAGCCTATGAAGGAAATTCAAGTTACCGGTAAGTACGGTTAAAATTACTTTTGAGGATCAGTACTGGGCTGAAAGATGCAGCACTGAGGTCTCTCCTGATAACAGGTGAGTAAATCGGAATTCGTATTTCGGCTGATTTTAGAGGAATATTTGCACAATGGTGAAGGGAGGGGCGGGGCCTGAGGTGACATCTGTGCAAGCGCGCCGTGGCGCGTTTTAGGTTGGGGGATTAAGTCCCTTGAATCATGAGGGTCCCTACGGACCAACTAGCCCACCAGGAACCTCCAGTATGCGCCAGAGGCTGCGTTGCAGAGACATGTACAGAGGCCACACCCCTTTCACACCTCTCTGCAACGCAGCTCTGTGGCGCTTTCTGGACGTACCTGTTGAGCTAGTTGGCCCCCAGGGACCCTCAGGATTGAAGAGGATTTAATTCCCCATCTTAAAACAGCGCCACGGAGCCTGTTTGCACACATGTCACCTGAAGCCCCGCCCCTCATTCACCACTGTGCAAACTCGCCCGTGGCGCGTTTTAAGTCGGGGATTAACTCCCCTTGAATCCTGAGGGTCCCTGGAGTCCAACTAGCCCACCATGTTCCTCCAAAAGCGCCACAGAGCTGCGTTGCAGAGAGGTGTAAAGGGCGTGGCCTCTGTACACCTCTCTGCAAGGCAGCCCTGGCGCATACTGGAGGTTCCTGGTGGGCTAGTTGGCCCCAGGGACCCCAGTATTCAAGGGGACTCGTTCCCCTCTGCAAACGCGCCAGGGCGCGTTTGCAGAGTGGTGAAGGAAGGCGGGGCCTGCGGGCCCGATCGTTTTTCTTTTTCCCCCTGAAGGGAGGCCGTGTAGCCCCCTTCCTTTTTCCTATTTTTAGGCCCTGGGGACCCCATCCCCCAGGGCCTTACCCACTCATTTTAAAATTAAAATTAAAAAAACGGGAAGGGGTGCCAGGGCCCCCTTCCCTGGGCCTGTATTGGCCCCGGGACCCCATCCCCGGGGCCTGGCCTCTAGTTGGGGACTGTGGAGGTCCCCAATCCCCCACAGATCCCGCCGGCTCCCCGTGTCCTACGGGAGCCGGCATTGCTTTACACATGGTGAGCTGCTAAGATGCAGCTCCCCATGTGGAAAGCAGTCGGCTTTGGATATTGGAAGAGAGAGCAGGTTTCCTGCCTCTCTTCCAATATCCAAAGCAGTTTGCAATGACAGGACGGGGCCGCGAGGCTCCCGTCCTGTCATTGCAAACAGCAGTGTCCCTGGGGTAGCACCCCGGGACACTGCAGGAGCCGGCCCTGGGGGTGGCGGTCCCCAGGGCCATCAAGGGCTCCAGGAGGGGGCCGCGCGGCCCCCTCCCTACATCGAGAAAGCCCGGGGAGGTGGTGGTCCCCGGGGCTTGGGGATCCAAAACGGACCCCCATTTTCATTTTTCTTAGTGCCCCGGGAGGTGGTGGTCCCGGGCGTGTGGGGGCTGGAGCCCCCCACACAGGTTTTTCAAATATAAAAAGAAGCCCCGGGAGGTGGTGGTCCCGGGGCTGCGGAAGGGCTCAGAGCCCTCCCGCACCATTATCCATAAAGCCCGGGGGTGGTGGTCCCGGGGCTTGGGAGGCCCTTAGAGGCCCCCACACATAAAATTAACCCCCCAGCATGCCCCCGGGACTTGGCCCACCCTGGGGCCAATTAACATCGAGCGCGGGAGACCGCGCTTCGATTTTTTTTCGGCAGGGTTTGCGCTCCTGAGCGCATCCTGCCGATTTTTTTAAAACAAAAACTTTTTTTTTGCCCAGGGGTCCTTGTGGGACCCCTGAGCAGACCTAGGAGGTCAGGGTGTTTCTACCCTGCCCCTTTGTGCGCTTTGCGCACTTGTTTCTGTCCCTCGGTTCTACCGAGGACAAAATAGCTGCCAACACTTCCTGATTTGGAGTGTTGACAGCCAATTAACATAAAGCTCGTGCTCGGGAGGATCCACGGCCCTAGATATACCTATCTTTTTTTCTTTTGATTTTCTCAGCAACTACTGAACGGATTTACACCATTTAACAAAAGGGTTCTTTCTGAACCAAGAACTACCTCTTTGCCAAATTTGGTGTAATTCCGTTCAGCAGTTCAGGCTGTAGCCGTGTCTAAAGTTTCCTATGGAAAATTGCATGGGGAAAACGCGTTTTGGGACCCCCCTTTTCTCGGCCCCGCTTGACGAATCCCCCGAGACTTTCAGGGTAGGAGCGGACCGGAGCGGGCCACAAAGTTTGAAAATTTTGCGAAGATACGTCAACCGGCAAGAGAGTTATTTCAAATAGAATGTTGCGGATTTCCTATGGATAATAGGTTGTAACTATAACTATCTACTGGTGACCGCCAGTAGATAATATATATATATATATATATATATATACACGATTTTCCTGATGAAGAGATCCTAAATCTGGAACTCGCAAGAAGGAAACGGACTCCAATTATTCAGTGCAATGCTGGTTTATTCAGTGCAAATGTCGCCATGACGCGTTTCGGGCTATGCAGCCCTTGATCACATGACATGACTACGCAATTTTCTCCCCCTTTAAAGTGCTAGTGCATCAAACGACCAAGAAGACAGACTATCGTCCTGTCTTTAAATTTTACCGGCCATACAACACCATTTGAAATAATTTTGTGGCAATACCATATTCAAACACAATGTTGCAATGTCCTATAGTCACATTATATCTGTATAAATACATGTTATTAAACAGTCCTTTTGAAAATCCGTTGTTTTTTTGGTAAAATCAAACACGATCACAATTTACAAAGAACAGGGTAAATATAAATATATAAATAGATATAAATATGGTATGTACAATTGAAAATTACTAGGTGTATTGCGCCAATTGGAACTTAACCTTATATTAAGATAACATACTTGCACTTTTATGGACATTGGCTTATATCCCTGTATTGTACATAATCAAAGTGCCACAAAACAATATAGCCCCAGTGGGCCAAATCTGTTGTTCCATGTTGAAGGCATGTATTACAATAACTCGGTCGTGTGAAGAATTAAATATAAAAAGTGCTAAACTGTGCATAAGTGCTAAAACTGTTTAAAAATCAGTTTAAAGTGTAAAAAAGAGTTAAAATTTAATAGAAAAATTTGTTTAAAAAGCAGGTATATGCAGAGGTTTAATTAAAACTACCATCTTATTTTTGTTAAGTTGTTAATTATGCGATGAGTATGTTCAATAAAGTGTCTGAGTGCATTGTATGGCTTACGTTTTAATGTTGTCTGTTCATAGCCATGTATACAAATCCTCAGTCGTATTAAGACCCCTAGGACTCTTACTGTCAAACTCTAAAATGTATTGAGTTTCCAATTTCCTAAGGTTGGCCTCCCTATTCCCACCCCGTCTGAGTGGGGGTACCGAGTCCACCACAAAATACTTCAATTCCTGTATTTGATTACTATGGACCTCTTTGAAATGGCGTGCTACAGGGTAGCTGGGATCTGAATTAGTGATAGCTCTAATGTGTTGGAGAATTCTCTTGTGGACCTGCAACTTTGTACTGCCAGTATAGCAGAGTCCACAAGAGTACTCCAACACATAGATAGCAAATTCGGTTTTGCAGGTCAAAAATTTAGAGATCTTAGTGGGTTCAGGTTTAAAGGGTGTGACATAAGATGTTTTATTTACACCCAATTTGCAGGCCTTACACGTTGAGCATCTTACAAAACCTTTTGTTCCGATAACCAATTTTTGTTAAGGATTATTTCGGGGCTGCTGCTCACCAAGAAATCTCTAGTTGATGGAGCTCTTCTATAGGTTATGGTGGGTTTATTAGGAAACATCTCACCTATGACGGGGTCACAGCGGATAATGTGCCAGCTTTTCCTAATGATCCGACTTATATCTTCTCTCTGTGTATTATATGTTAGTATAAGTCTGGGATTATTGGATTCATTCATTGGTTTGATTGCTTGTACATCCAATTTACAAGGGGGTTTAAATAATAAATCCTCCCTACAAAGTTCTCTTGTTTTTCTTATTGCTGCATCAACTGTTTGATTAGAATAGCCCCTGGCTAAGAAGCGCATTTTACAATCCTGTTGGGCTATATTGAGATCTTGTTCTCTGCTGCATAGTCTGCGTACCCAAAGCATTTCCCCATAGGGGATGCTATGTATTGTATGTTTTGGGTGGCAGCTAGATGCATGCAGTAAAGTATTGCCTGCCGTGGGTTTATGGTATAGTCTTGTTTCAAGATTGTTATTAATCACAAATACTTCCACATCAAGAAAGTAGACAGAGGGGCAGATCTACAAGAAAGTGCCGCAGCGTGGCGCTGCAAGCCCCTTGGCTGCGCCACGCTGCGGCATTTCAGAAGCACAGGAATGCGACATATTTACAAGAATATGTCGCATTCCTGTGCTTTCTCCTGCGCTGGCGCACAAACAGCTGCCAAGCGCCGGCGCAGGCACCCTTGCACCATGGTGCAAGGATGCCTGCGCCATGGGGAGATTGTTTCTGTGCAGGAAGGGGCACCTTTCTGCACAAAAACAATCAGTACAGGCTTTTCCTCTTTCAATGCGTGCTGCAGAATGCAGCACGCATTGAAAGAGGAAAACGAGGAGAAATGAAAACATTTCTCCTCGGTGCGTCTCGCCACGCCACCTCTAGGGTGGCGTAGCTTTCAGACGCATCTCCAGAGTTACGATTTCTCGTAATTCTGGAGATGTGTCTTGTTCCATGGGTGTTGCATGGGAACACCCACAGCAACACCCATGGAACGCCCTTCACCGCTAAAGTGCTGCGTGTGAAGGGACGGTATTTACAAGGAGAGGAAAAGTCACGCATGGTGGCTTTTCCTCTCCTTGTAAATATCGAGGAGCCCCCTGCGCCACCAGTACGTCACGAAAAGTGACATACTGGTGGCGCAGGGGGCTTGTAAATCTGCCCCTCAGTGTTCACTGATATTGTACGTGAGATGCAGGTTAATATCATTAGTGTTGAGGTTAGTGATGAAATTAACTGCACTTTCTTTGTTTCCTCGCCAAATCAAAAACAAATCATCAATATATCTGACCCACTTAATCACATGGTCAGAAAATATTTTGCCATATAAGCCTTTTACAATCATTTCCTCCCACCACCCCATATGGAGGCAGGCATAACTTGGAGAAAAGCTTGCCCCACAGCCACTCCTCTAGTTTGCTGGTAAATTTGGGTTTGGAAGAGGAAATAGTTATTATTCAGGCAGAATTCAGTTAGATTGATGATCATTTTGTTGTGATTATAAAACTGAATTGCTCGTTTGTCTAAAAAATATTTGAGCGCCCTAATACCATCTCTATGGTGTATGCTGGTGTACAAATTTGATACATCTATGGTTATCAACAGATAGTCATCACACCATTGACATTCATGTATCTGTTTCAAAAAGTCTGTGGTATCTTGTATAAAGGAAGGTAAGGCTCTGACATGTATACACATATATACAAACATAAAGAAAGTTTTCCTGACTATAACTTATCTTTAACCTTTGTTGTTTTTGTGTGTACATGGAGTCGACAGCCAAAACACTTACCTGCAAGCCGAGATGGTGCCTGCTGGGAGTTGGAGTCTGCCAAGGGGGACTGCAAAAATGTGTTAATGCTATTGGTTGACTCTGCTGGGCTCCAACCAATGGGAGCAAAATGGGTCGTTTGAATGGCGGCAGGTGTCAGTTTCAGGTGTTTGGGGCATTTGAGAAAGTCAATGAAGACGAAACGCGTCATGCCTACCACGCTGCAATAAAGATGTTCTCCTGGGCTCCCGTTGTGTCCCTCTGGTTTCTTTCCCTTCGGAGTGAGGAATCTTGGTGTGGATATTTTGCGCGCATTGCCCCGAGCGCGCTAGGGGACCCGTCTCGGTAGTGGCCGGAGCTATAAGGGCACCCGCTTCACAGCAACTCTGGACTCCAAGGTATTGGAAAGCCCTGGCCCCCGCATGAAGGAACAGTGCTTATTTGGCTGGTATTTCAGTTTGTGACTGCACGGAGAGGCCTGCGCATTGTCGCTGAGTCCCTTAATTTGCCTGGACCTTCAATTATGCGGTGAGACGTCTATGGGGGCCCGGGAGAGGTCTCTATGCTGCGAGGACACTTATCATTTTTATCTGCACCTACACTCGTCAAGTCATTGATCACCAGCACTCACTATGGGTTACAAGGAGTCGACATGCCAAAACACTTACCTGCAAGCCGAGATGGTGCCTGCTGTGAGTTGGAGTCTCACCAAGTGGGGTCACTGCAAAATGTGTTAATGCTATTGGTGTGACTCTGCTGTGGATCTCCACACCAATGGCGAGCAAAATGGGTCGTCTTGAATGGCGGCAGGTGTCAAGGTTTCAGGTGCTTTGGGGCAATTTGAGAAAGTCAATGAAGCACGAAACGCGTCATGCCTACCACGCTGCAATATAAGATGTTCTCTCCGGGCTCCCATGTCTGTAGAATCACCTCGTGGTTTGCTTTCTCATGGAGATGACGCGAGATCTGTGGATATGGATATATGGGATATATATAATATATAATATGATGATATATATATATATTTGATATCAAACTGTGTCTTTTTCATGTTAATTTATATCTATATATATACATGTTAATATATGATATTTTAGTCTTTTTCGCTGCAATCAGTGATGACAACGCATGTACAGGTGCAAAACATGGGCTTATTGCTACCGGCTCTAATTGGACGCGTGAATAAACCCATTTTGTTGCACCTGTACACGGCGTCGTCATCCTTGCTGCGAGGTGAAGATAAAATATTTGTGTGGACCTGGCTTGGACGGTCCGTATTCAACGAGTTCTGCGCAGTCTCGTGGATTTGGAGCAGCGGCGGAGATATCCAGGCAACTTCGCTTGAATATATATATATATCTATATATCTATATATATATCTATATATATATATATATATATATATATATATATATATCTATATATCAAACAACAACAGGGTGCCCCTGTGAGGATGCCCACTTGAAAAATACTCTCCCTGGATGGGGGACCTGAGCACAAAACAGCCTCCTTCTTGCACTCTCATATGGCGGCTTAACGCGTTTCAAACTGTTCGTTCTTGATCACAAGCCTTGACAAACTGGAAACGACAAACTGTATGTATGGCACCTGCTCTTTATTTGAACAACCCGCCCAGTGGGAGTGTCCTTCTGCCCCAGTGGGCGTATGCCAAATAGCATTCTGGTATTAGCAGTCCATACACAAAGTGTTACCTCAGTGGGTGTTTATCGTTTGCCTCGATCATGTCAATAAAATCCCAAGTGGGTAGGTGCAAAGAGACGAGTGCTGGAAAGTGCACCTTTAAAAAGTCCGCAAACTGGAGCTTTTTCATCCCGTTCAGCGTCTCACATTCCCAGGCGCTGCAGGTCCGCATTGATCGCGGCGGTTCATCCTCGCGGCTGGGCCAGCCGCAAATACATCAAACAACAACAGGGTGCCCCTGTGAGGATGCCCACTTGAAAAATACTCTCCCTGGATGGGGGACCTGAGCACAAAACAGCCTCCTTCTTGCACTCTCATATGGCGGCTTAACGCGTTTCAAACTGTTCGTTCTGATCACAAGCCTTGACAAACTGGAAACGACAAACTGTATGAATGGCACCTGCTCTTTATTTGAACAACCCGCCCAGTGGGAGTGTCCTTCTGCCCCAGTGGGCGTATGCCAAATAGCATTCTGGTATTAGCAGTCCATACACAAAGTGTTACCTCAGTGGGTGTTTATCGTTTGCCTCGATCATGTCAATAAAATCCCAAGTGGGTAGGTGCAAAGAGACGAGTGCTGGAAAGTGCACCTTTAAAAGTCCGCAAACTGGAGCTTTTTCATCCCGTTCAGCGTCTCACATTCCCAGGCGCTGCAGGTCCGCATTGATCGCGGCGGTTCATCCTCGCGGCTGGGCCAGCCGCAAATACATCAAACAACAACAGGGTGCCCCTGTGAGGATGCCCACTTGAAAAATACTCTCCCTGGATGGGGGACCTGAGCACAAAACAGCCTCCTTCTTGCACTCTCATATGGCGGCTTAACGCGTTTCAAACTGTTCGTTCTTGATCACAAGCCTTGACAAACTGGAAACGACAAACTGTATGTATGGCACCTGCTCTTTATTTGAACAACCCGCCCAGTGGGAGTGTCCTTCTGCCCCAGTGGGCGTATGCCAAATAGCATTCTGGTATTAGCAGTCCATACACAAAGTGTTACCTCAGTGGGTGTTTATCGTTTGCCTCGATCATGTCAATAAAATCCCAAGTGGGTAGGTGCAAAGAGACGAGTGCTGGAAAGGTCACCTTTAAAAAGTCCGCAAACTGGAGCTTTTTCATCCCGTTCAGCGTCTCACATTCCCAGGCGCTGCAGGTCCGCATTGATCGCGGCTGTTCATCCTCGCGGCTGGGCCAGCCGCAAATACATCAAACAACAACAGGGTGCCCCTGTGAGGATGCCCACTTGAAAAATACTCTCCCTGGATGGGGGACCTGAGCACAAAACAGCCTCCTTCTTGCACTCTCATTTTTCAAGTGGGCATCCTCACAGGGGCACTCTGTTGTTGTTTGATATATCTATATATATATATATATCTATATATATCTAGATATATATATATATATATATAATTCACAGAAAACCACAGGTCAGGGATGTTATAGTTAGAATTACATATATATTTGATATATATACCTGTGTGGTGTCTTTTCATTTGGTGATTCAAGAGTTTGTGTGGTAAAACAGGCTGCTTTACATTCCTCCAAGACTTAGCCTGAAGGCTGCTCTCCACAGCTACCACTAGGATAGCTTTCTATAAAGGTTGTCTTAAACCTACCTACCATAAGAGTCGAATTGTACTGGTGCAAGGTGTCCACTTTAACTAGTGAACAGCATATACCAGGCCAACTTCTCACAGTCTCTCTCTCTCTCTCTGTCAGTCAGTCTCTCTCTCTGTCAGTCAGTCTCTCTCTGTCAGTCAGTCAGTCTCTCTCTCTCTCTGTCAGTCAGTCTCTCTCTCTCAGTCTCTCTCTCTCAGTCAGTCTCTCTCTCAGCCAGTCAGTCTCTCTCTCAGCCAGTCAGTCTCTCTAAGTCAGTCTCTCTCTGAGTCAGTCTCTCTCTGTCAGTCAGTCAGTCTCTCTCTCTCGTCAGTCAGTCAGTCAGTCTTCTCTCTCTCTGTCAGTCTCTCTCTCAGCCAGTCAGTCTCTCTCTCTCAGTCAGTCTCTCTCTCTCTCTCTCGGTCAGTCTCTCTCTCTCTCAGTCTCTCTCTCAGTCAGCCACTCTCTCTCTGTCAGTCAGTCTCTCTGTCAGTCAGTCAGTCTCTCTGCCAGTCAGTCTGTCTCTCTGTCAGTCAGTCTGTCTCCCTCTGAGTCAGTCTCTCTCTGTCAATCAGTCTCTCTCTCTCTCTGTCAGTCTCTCTCTCTGTCAGTCTCTCTCTCTCTGTCAGTCAGTCTCTCTCTCTCTGTCAGTCAGTCTCTCTCAGTCAGTCAGTCAGTCTCTCTCTCTGTCAGTCAGTCATTCTCTCTCTGTACAGTCAGTCTCTCTCTCTGTCAGTCAGTCAGTCTCTCTCTCTCTGTCAGCCATTCTCTCTCTGTCAGTCTCTCTCTATGTCAGTCAGTCTCTCTCTCAGTCAGTCTCTCTCTCTCTCTCAGTCAGTCAGTCTCTCTCTCTCTCCCTGTCAGTCAGTCTCTCTCTCTCTCTCTCTCAGTCAGTCTCTCTCTCTCTGTCAGTCAGTCTCTCTCTCAACCAGTCAGTCTCTCTCAGTCAGTCTCTCTCTGAGTCAGTCTCTCTCTCTCTCTGTCAGTCAGTCAGTCTCTCTCTCCGTTTGTCAGTCTCTCTCTCTCTCTGTCAGTCTCTCTCTCAGCCAGTCAGTCTCTCTCTCTCAGTCAGTCTCTCTCTCTCTCTCTCTCTCTCTCGGTCAGTCTCTCTCTCTCTCAGTCTCTCTCTCAGTCAGCCACTCTCTCTCTGTCAGTCAGTCTCTCTGTCAGTCAGTCAGTCTCTCTGTCAGTCAGTCTGTCTCTCTGTCAGTCAGTCTGTCTCCCTCTGAGTCAGTCTCTCTCTGTCAATCAGTCTCTCTCTCTCTCTGTCAGTCTCTCTCTCTGTCAGTCTCTCTCTCTCTGTCAGTCAGTCTCTCTCTCTCTGTCAGTCAGTCTCTCTCAGTCAGTCAGTCAGTCTCTCTCTCTGTCAGTCAGTCATTCTCTCTCTGTACAGTCAGTCTCTCTCTCTGTCAGTCAGTCAGTCTCTCTCTCTCTGTCAGCCATTCTCTCTCTGTCAGTCTCTCTCTATGTCAGTCAGTCTCTCTCTCAGTCAGTCTCTCTCTCTCTCTATCTCTCAGTCAGTCAGTCTCTCTCTCTCTCTCAGTCAGTCTCTCTCTCTCTGTCAGTCAGTCTCTCTCTCTCAGTCAGTCTCTCTCTTAGTCAGTCAGTCTCTCTCTCAGTCAGTCAGTCTCTCTCTGTCAGTTCGTCTCTCTCTCTGTCAGTCTATATCTCTCTCTGTCAGTCAGTCTCTCTCTCTCTGTCAGTCAGTCAGTCTCGCTCTCTCTCTGAGTCAGTCTGTCTCTCTCTGTCAGTCAGTCAGTCTCTCTTTCTGTCAGTCAGTCAGTCAGTCTCTCTCTCTCTGTCAGTCAGTCAGTCTCTCTCTCTGTCAGTCAGTCAGTCTCTCTCTCTCTCTCAGTCAGTCAGTCTCTCTCTCTCTCTCAGTCAGTCTCTCTCTCTCTCTCTCTCTCTCTCTCTCTCTCTCTCAGTCAGTCTCTCTCTCAGCCAGTCAGTCTCTCTCTCAGCCAGTCAGTCTCTCTGAGTCAGTCTCTCTCTCTCTCCCTCAGTCAGTCAGTCCCTCTCTCTCTGAGTCAGTCTCTCTCTGTCAGTCAGTCTCTCTCTCTGTCAGTCAGTCTCTCTCTCTCTGTCAGTCAGTCAGTCTCTCTCTGTCAGTCAGTCAGTCTCTCTCTCTCTCTGTCAGTCAGTCCCTCTCTCTCTCTGTCAGTCAGTCTCTCTCTGTCAGTCTCTCTCTCTCCCAGTCAGTCTCTCTCTCAACCAGTCAGTCTCTCTCAGTCAGTCTCTCTCTGAGTCAGTCTCTCTCTCTCTCTGTCAGTCAGTTTCTCTCTCTCTCTCTCTCTCTCTCTCTCTCAGTCAGTCTCTCTCTCACACAGTCAGTCTCTCTCTCAACCAGTCAGTCTCTCTCAGTCAGTCTCTCTCTGAGTCAGTCTCTCTCTCTGTCAGTAAGTCTCTCTCTTTCTCTGTCAGTCAGTCAGTCTCTCTTTCTCTCGGTCAGTCAGTCTCTCTCTCTGTCTGTCAGTCAGTCTCTCTCAGCCAGTCAGTCTCTCTCAGTCAGTCTCTCTCTCTCAGTCGGTCTCTGTCTCTCAGTCAGTCAGTCTCTCTCTCTCTCTCAGTCAGTCACTCTCTCTCTGTCAGTCAGTCTCTCTGTCAGTCAGTCAGTCTCTCTGTCAGTCAGTCTGTCCTCTGTCAGTCAGTCTGTCTCCCTCTGAGTCAGTCTCTCTCTGTCAGTCAGTCTCTCTCTCTCTCTGTCAGACTCTCTCTGTCAGTCTCTCTCTCTCTGTCACTCAGTCTCTCTCTCTCTCTCTGTCACTCAGTCTATCTCAGTCAGTCAGTCAGTCTCTCTCTCTGTCAGTCAGTCTCTCTCTCTGTCAGTCAGTCTCTCTCTCTCTGTCAGTCAGTCAGTCTCTCTCTCTCTCTCTCTCAGTCTCTCTCTCTCTGTCAGTCTCTCTCTCTCTCTGTCAGTCTCTCTCTGTCAGTCAGTCTTTCTCAGTCAGTCAGTCTTTTCAGTCAGTTAGTCAGTCTCTCTCTGTCAGTCAGTCACTCTCTCTCAGTCACTCTCTCTCTGTCAGTCAGTCTCTCTCTCTCTGTCAGTCAGTCTCTCTCTGTCAGTCAGTCTCTCTCTCATTCAGTGTCTCTCTCTCTCTGTCAGTCAGTCAGCCTCGCTCAGTCTCTCTCTCCCTCTCTCTCTCTTTCTCTTTCAGCCAGTCAGTCTCTCTCTCAGCCAGTCAGTCTCTCTGAGGCAGTCTCTCTCTCTCTCAGTAAGTCAGTCTCTCTCTCTCTCTGAGTCAGTCTCTCTCTCTCTGTCAGTCAGTCTCTCTCTCTCAGTCAGTCTCTCTCTCTCTGTCAGTCAGTCAGTCTCTCTCTGAGAGTCAGTCAGTCTCTCTCTCTCTGTCAGTCAGTCTCTCTCTCTCTCTCTCTCAGTCAATCTCTCTCTCAGCCAGTCAGTCTCTCTCTCAGCCAGTCAGTCTCTCTCAGTCAGTCTCTCTCTCTGTCCGTCAGTCAGTCTCTCTCTGTCAGTCAGTCACTCTCTCTCTTTCAGTCACTCTCTCTCTCTGTCAGTCAGTCTCTCTCTCTCTCTGTCAGTCAGTCTCTCTCTGTCAGTCAGTCTCTCTCTCAGTCAGTGTCTCTCTTTCTGTCAGTCAGTCAGCCTTGCTCAGTCTCTTTCTCTCTCTCTCTCTCTCTCTCTCTTTCTCTCTCTCTCTCTCTCTCTCTCTCAGCCAGTCACTCTCACTCTCAGCCAGTCAGTCTCTCTGAGTCAGTCTCTCTCTCTCAGTCAGTCAGTCTCTCTCTCTCTCTGAGTCAGTCTCTCTCTCTGTCAGTCAGTCTCTCTCTCTGTCAGTCAGTCAGTCTCTCTCTGTCAGTCAGTCTCTCTCTCTCTCTCTCTCTGTCAGTCAGTCTCTCTCTCTCTCAGTCTGTCTCTCTCTCAGCCAGTCAGTCTTTCTCTCAGCCAGTCAGTCTCTCTCAGTCAGTCTCTCTCTCTGTCAGTCAGTCTGTCTCTTGCTCAGTCAGTCAGTCAGTCTCTCTCTCTGTCAGTCAGTCTCTCTCTCTCTCTCTCTCTCTCTCAGTCAGTTAGTCTCTCTCTCTCAGTCTTTCTCTCAGCCAGTCACTCTCTCTCTGTCAGTCAGTCTCTCTGTCAGTCAGTCAGTCTCTCTGTCAGTCAGTCTGTCTCTCTGTCAGTCAGTCTGTCTCCCTCTGAGTCAGTCTCTCTCTGTCAGTCAGTCTCTCTCTCTCTGTCAGTCTCTCTCTCAGTCAGTCTCTCTCTCTCTCTCTCTCTGTCAGTCAGTCTCTCTCTCTGTCAGTCAGTCTCTCTCAGTCAGTCAGTCTCTCTCTCTGTCAGTCAGTCATTCTTTCTCTGTCAGTCAATCTCTCTCTCTGTCAGTCAGTCCATCTCTCTCTCTCTCAGTCAGTCTCTCTCTCTCTGTCAGTCAGTCTCTCTCTCTCTCTGTCAGTCTCTCTCTCTCAGTCAGTCTCTCTCTCTGTCAGTCAGTCTCTCTCAGTCAGTCAGTCTCTCTCAGTCAGCCAGTCAGTCTCTCTCTGTCAGTCAGTCACTCTCTCTCTGTCAGTCACTCTCTCTGTGTCAGTCAGTCTCTCTCTCTCTGTCAGCCAGTCTCTCTCTCTCTGTCAGTCAGTCTCTCTCTCAGTCAGTGTCTCTCTCTCAGTCAGCCAGTCTCTCTCTCAGTCAGTCAGTCAGGTCTGTCTCAGTCAGGCAGTCAGTCTCTCTCTCTCTGTCAGTCAGTCAGTCTCTCTCTCGCTCTGTCAGTCAGTCAGTCTCTCTCTCTGTCAGTCAGTCAGTCTCTCTCTCAGTCAGTCTCTCTTTCAGTCAGGCTTTCTCTCAGTCAGTCTCTCTCAGTCAGTCAGTCTCTCTCCACTCTCTCTCTCTCTCCACTCTCTCTCTCTCACTCTCTCACTCCACTCTCTTTCTCTTCACTCTCTCTCCACTCTCTCTCTCCCCACTCTCTCTCTTCACTCTCTCTCTATCTCTCCACTCTCTCTCTCTCCACTCTCTCTCACTCTCTCTCTCCACTCTCTCTCTCACTCTCTCTCCACTCTCTCTCACTCTCTCTCTCCACTCTCTCTCGCTCTCCACTCTCTCTCTCCTCACTCTCTCTCCACTTTCTCTCTCTTCACTCTCTCTCTCTCTCTCTCTCTCCACTCTCTCTCTGTAAACAAAAGCTGGGGGCCATGGGTACATTACCTGCAAGGTCCGCGGGCGCCAAGGAAGGCATGCCGGGCTGCTGGTGGCCCGCAGGCCGTACTATGAGTACCACAGGTATATAGCTTAGAACATCACCCCGACTTTCATTATCGTAATGTTTCTAAAAGGAGTTAGTTTGGGTAGAAATACATACTTTTAGTAAAGCCAATCCCAACCACTGCAGTACATTTTAAATCCATAGTTGTGCTTCTCCAGACTAAACTCTCTTAAAATATATTGCCTACTAGTGTGGATGATATGTGGTTACTGCACCATGTAATCCTCATTGTGTCATGTAACATTTCCAATAGTCCGATTTACACCAGTGCTTTATTTTCTGCATTGGCCACAGGGATGTCGAAGATGTCATCCCAGGCAATCTCTGCAAGCACAGTGCGGCTCATGGTGGTGGCGGTGGACTCCAAGTGGGTGACTATAGCTGAGAGTTCTGTGCACACTGATCTCTCCAGCACCAACGCTGTGAGCTGAAGGATTCGATTCGATCAATTACTGGTGCTGAGGCAGCCATAGCAACCGCTCTTGGTTACCTGAGAAAACCAGAAGTGTAAGAGGAGCAACAGTTCCCTTTATTCCGAAGCTTCTGCCCGGAAACACAGCGGACATCTTGGAAGAGTATTTTTTCCTACACTGAATTACTGGCTGCAGGTACTCTTTATTTTTAGGTCGAGCCTATAGCGGCGGCGCGCATGCGCTGCTCGCTTTGCGAGGCATGCAGTTATCTAGTATGGAGTGGAAGCTCTGTGGAAGCTCCGCCCACTCACCACCCATGTTTTTAATTGTCTGGTGTCATTGTGTTTTGTAAATGTTGCTGTCTGATTGATTATGAGGCTTGTTAGTCCCGCCTTATTATGGCCATGTCGTCATCAGTACCCTCCCATGGCCCCTTTACTTCGAGTGTTACACAGTACCTACGTGTTATTTAGACTGTGAGCGCTACTTTGTCCGTGCCATCTCATCCCCTTCTCCGGCCTCGCACCCCCAACACCCCCCCACTCCCGTGCTACCCCCTCCCGTTGTCCGTGATGCAATGCAATAGGTCTCGCGTAAATGCGAGTCCTATTGCATTGCAAATGCTTGTTTTCTCTTTCGTCTGTTTAAAGAGTGTTCCTACTTTAACACAATCAAATTCTGCAAATTAAGTATAACATTGAACATTGTCCTATTTAATTTGTACGATTGTGCCAACCCCGACATTTTCTAGTTTTCTCACCGCATGTTCTCACAGTTTGTTTTTGACTGTATTTTTTGTGCACTGCCTCTCAATTTCCATATTTTTGGGGTTTCTATTTATTGATTTTTCTATTAAAAAAAAAATACATAAACCCGAGTTTTCTAACATTATTGTGCCAGTGATTGAGAAACGGTGAAACCAGACAAGGTAGTTTCTATCCGGCCACCGATATTTATTCGATTCTACTAATTTCTTTAGCCATTACCAGCGCCAATACAGCTGAATGGATATCAGTTTCGGTCTATACATCTATGAATACTATTATTATTATTATTATTATTATTAATAATAATAATAATAATACATTTAGTAATAATAATATATGGCTGTGGGCTAAGTAGACGTCACCCAGAAATATACATAAATTATAAATCCATTTTAAGTAGAAAAGGTAGTAGAGATGTCGAGGATCGAACCGGGGGCCCCATACATGAAAAGCATGCGCTCTATCACTGAGCTACATGGATCGTTGCTGTACCGAAAGAAGATCATCTGTCCCACCTACATCTTCCGCTGTGAGTGTGGTGTGAAAGATTGTAAGTGATCGTGCCCTCACAGAGGCCCCTCACTGCCAACAGCATTTCCACTGCACGTTATCACTTTTTTATTGCGACACATTAAAAATGGTAACGCGTTTTGGAAGGCGCCTGGAAGACATGCAGCTCCCACACTCACTCCTCTTCTCTACGCACGCGTAGGATGTGGGGCCGGGCGGGCTGAAAGATACCAGCTGAAAACACCAGCTGTGAAACAGCGATTGTGAGAGGGGCTTGAAGAGAAGCCACAGTTCATGCATGTCCTTTAAAAAGGAAGCATGTCCATAACTCGGATCTCCAGAGACAGGACTAAGAGTTAAATAAGTATTTGCAATGCAATAGGTCTCGCATTTACGCAAGTTTAAGCTATTGGCATTGTAAATGGCAATACGTTTTATTTATGTTTCAAAAACCAAAACATAAATAAAAGGCATTGTCATTTACAATGCCAACAGATTAACTCGCGTAAATGCGAGACCTGTTGCATTGCAAATGCTTGTTGTTTCAACCCTGCACAGTTAGAGAGTGCATGTTGCCTCTTTTGTTGACCTCCGCTGCTTTTTTCAACCCACCCCCTTCCTGTTCTCTGTGTTTTCAACCCCCCTCACCCCACCTTCTCCCGCCTCATTCAAGCTTACTTTAATGTATATTGCTCAACTGCTCACCAAGCTAAAACACTTGTAATTACTACTGAGTCTGAGACCCAAGGCCACATAAATCCTTGACAAACAACAAGCATAATCATGTGCTCCCATTGGAACAAAATGTATATTAAAACTGGAAACTAAACACAGAAAACACGATCAACAGCAGTTTATAATCCCCCCTATTTGTTTTTAGGTCGAGCCTAGCGCAGCGCACATGCGCTGCCCTATGGGAGGCTTCTTGTGAGCACTCCAAACTTCCCCGAAACTTCTCCGTGTGGGTCTGACAACTCCCACACATTCGATTGGCCTTTGCGTGTGGCTTTCATTAATGAAAGCACGCAAATGGCCAAAGGCGGGTGCATGTCCCACCTCTCCTCCAAAGGTTCACTCCCACGGCGTTTTGCTCTTGGGAGCGAGCAGCGGCGCGCAGGCTGGCAGCTGCATTCCTCCCTCGTCGTGGATCAGGTTACTAATTAAACACAGCATCATCGCTTTCTCTTTAGCGGCCGCGCTTGTTGTTGTTTTGTGTGGGCTTGTTTCCTAATTTCCTGTTGTTTTAGGTTCTAATTTGTTTCTTTATTTCAAATACTTTGTAAAAAATGTAATTCGTTATGTTCTTTGATATTTTTTATGTTTCTTTTATTCTACCTGCTTTCTACAATAATCATATTGAAAACTAACTCGTTAGAAAGTAAGCGAATTCTCCATATTTCTTTCGCAACCCCCTGTCAGCCCCGTCACCTGTTGCATAAATCTCAAAACCGGAAGGATGTGGCGAGTGGTGATGTTATCAGCTGCAGGGGATTGTGAAACAGGCTCTCCATGAATCCACACTTGTTACACTGAAGCTCCGTTCCTGCATTTCACAGCAGAGGTATGTAAAGTGAAGCACAGACTCGGGCGCTATGTCAAAACAGGCCCTACTAATGCGGTCCCGCAATAATGGCGCACTCCGCAGTTGGTGCAGGCGTGGTGGTGTTTTAATTACTTGAAACACCAACAAATTCCGCTGCACTCCGTAAACCTTTCCAAACTCCAATGTTTATTTTAAAGCCTCATCGCACTGCCGCTTTTTGACCTCAAGTCAAGTCAAAAGCAATGTTTATTTAGACCATAGTCTTTAAACAGCAAAAACAATGATTATAAATAATAAATCAATGCAATTTCATCAAAAAGGTCTTTGTCACAATAAGCAAGTCCTTTCTCTGTTACTTCTTATATACAACCAACCCGTCCTGCCAATAACGAGGCATTCTGGGGTACTTAGTAAAACTTAAACAGTATAAAAACAATGTAAAATGGTGACTATTTTTATACCTGTATGGGCTATTCACGCAGATGTGCTTACATTGTGATATGCGATATCAGAATGAAAGATGATGCCTCCTTCGCATAGAATCACAATTACCATTATACAAGGCCATTGCTCCCTGCATTCTGTAGAGAGAGAACTGAATGAACAAGTATTCTGAAAACCTTACCACCCACTGGCAGGCACCGTGTGAAACTCGCACTGCCAAGTCTGCTGCTCTCACCCTTTCCCTTTTTCCCTTGCAGCGGCCTGTGAGCCACCTCCCCCCCAGCACCCCCCCATGAGACACCGCCCTCCCCTCCACGCCACTGTTTATATTTAACTATGGCGGGCCGTGCGCTGCCCTTCCCCTGCTATCATCTCCCACAGCATGCCCCTGTTTATTGTTTACAGTGGCCAGTAGTGCTGTTAATGGGACAGTCCCAGCAGTTTTATGGCACTGGTGTGAAAGGCTTGCACAGTGCTTTGATACTGTGCGAGAGGCACTTTATTACAGGGTGGGCTTACTATAAAGTTCATAGGAGGGGTGGGGGCTCGTGAATAGCATCCTCTTTGCGGGGAGTTCTGAAGAACTGCTCGGCTTCAGGCCACCATGACCCCCCTCCCCCCACACACACACTTAATTGCCCAGGTTGCCAAGGGAGCGTTGTATGTTTTCCGCCACCTCCTGCGCAGGGCCTGGTGGGTCGCTGTGTGGCTGGACTTCAGTGCAGACCCTTTAGTCAGCCGGGAACATCAGGCGATGTCCCAGAAACGTGCTGTGTGTGGGAGGCAGGCAGAGGCCACTTATCATGCCCCAATCGATGTCCGAGTGGCGATGTGCCTGCTTCTTCTATGCTGCCGGCTTGCATCCCAGTCACTCTCTGTGCGTAGCTGCCGGCCTCAACAACCGCCTGCCTAGTGTCCCATGGACAGAGTCAACAGACCACGACCAACTTCCGGGAGAAACAGCGCAACTAGCTGGAAGCACTTGAATGCATTTATCTGGACTCCTTTAAAGGTAGGTGGAGAGTCAAACTACTACATTTGTTGCACCCCGCAAAGACAGCCCAAGTTTGCTTGATGAACTCCATAGAGCATGACTTGCAGTAAATGTTCATGCTTTATGTGTTCCTGCATTCTTTCATAATAAGCCACAAACGTTGCAGTTCATTATCGTTTTTTTTCCCTCAACCATGCCACTATTTTACTATTATGGGAAAACAAAATTTCGGGCAAAGATTAACTTTAATGGTTTGTTTACATGCCCAGGACTAGTAATGTGCATTTTGGATTGCTGATATTAGTGCTAAAGAGGGAACTGGGATTCAGATGGATTGTACTTCATAGAGGTAACGTGAATGAACTTAGGTGGTTGCATTTATATATATTTTTTTATACCATCACTTATGTCATACTGTATTTGTCCCAGGACAATGTGCTGCATAGCTAAACACTTATAAGGCCAAAAGGCGAGACCTATTGGCTATGCCAATGCTTGTTTACTCTTCCAATTAAAAACCTGAAACGTTAGCCTAACAGAAACACAATCCAATAATTTGGTAATAAAACCCCAGTATCCTATAAGCAAACAGTCCTCTTTCAGAAAGGTACACAGTCAGCTTTCAAAACATCACACTCACATCAATGATAATGATTGTTAGAATTGTATTTGTTCATTAGTTTTTTGTGGTTAAGTTAGAGAAGCATGCTTGGAAACCAATTAATAGGCTGCTGCTGCTGCAGGGGGTGCATATTTCACTCAACATACCAGACCTTTTTTTCACATTGATGAAGAAGATATTTCTTAATTTGCTTCAAGAACATTTACCATAATTCCCATGAGATAATCATAAGAGAAAATGTTTTCTCTCAAAGATGGTTCATCAAAACCCATCAAATCATCAATATGTTTCATAGGCGGAAATCACCTCAGTCCTTGCCCCAATTCCTAAACGTGATATGGCACTACCAATAAATGATTATATTTTGACTAAAATTCTGTTGTCAATCGGAAATAAATTCGTAACCTTATCACTGAAAAAAATCAGCGACGCCTCAAGTAAACTTTCACCCAAATATTACCATCCAAAGACACAATCTAACAAACAATTGTATGAATTCCACACTGCAGTTTAGGTGTAACATTTACAATAGCAGTATTATCCCAGGGGGAGGGCACTTTCAGGCAGTTCTAGGCTGGGATATAGTAGGTCCCTCGGCTTCCAGTCTGGCCCTCTGACTCTACCCTGGTCAATAACTAACTGGGACAGCCTCCACCTAGCGTAACTGCTTAAGTAGCAACCTGTATGGAGTACTGAGGTTGGCACAATCAATAATGAATGCTTATCATTTTGTCACAGACTGCTGTTTATCTGCTTTCTGGGTTCAAGTGGCAGGAACATGAAGCCAGCACAGCCAGCAGCCATGTTTGGGTGCTAATAGCCTTGTTAACCACATGCGGCCAGGAAATAACAACTATTAAATACCCATTATGCTATGTGAGGCTGTTGAACACACTTGTAGACATAAAGCTTCTATAAAGGATGTCACATACACATTTATTTGTCATTAATAGTCTTAAAGCAAGCACAAGGAAATGATGGACGGAGCGCTGAAACTTTTCAGACACTCACCCCCAGTCACAGATCTGGGTTGTATCCATCATCGTTCTTTAACTCACTTCGCCACCCCAGTTCAGACACAGCTATATGCAAATCAGTCTTGACCCTGTGCCTCATGGGAACAGTCCAGCCCGAACTGCCAAGCCATGTCTTCCCTGGACCAGAAACAAGCATCCTGGGACCGGTTTTGGGCTAACAGCCCTCATCAGCCAGGCTAGCGTGATTCCAGTGGCAAAGTGAGCAAGGGACCCACTTCTGGGCATACCCTGCCAACTTTGGGCGAACAAAGCAAGCACAAGGAGATGATGGACGGAGCGCTGAAACTTTTCAGACACTCACCCCCAGTCACAGATCTGGGTTGAATCCATCATCGTTCTTTAGCTCACTTCGCCACCCCAGTTCAGACACAGCTATATGCAAATCAGTCTTGACCATGTGCCTCATGGGAACAGTCCAGCCCGAACTGCCAAGCCATGTCTTCCCTGGACCAGAAACAAGCATCCTGGGACCGGTTTCGGGACAACAGCCCTCATCAGCCAGGCTAGCTTGATTCCAGTGCAAAAACAACAGTTGATGGACAGAATGCAGAACAATGTCATACATTCACCCCAGTACAGAGATCTGGGCCTAAATCCATCGTTTTTTTGCTCACCATGCCATTCCAGTTTGAACCCAGCCATATGCAAATCAGTCTTGACCCTGTGCCTCATGGGAACAGTCCAGCCCGAACTGCCAAGCCAGGTCCTCCCTGGACTGCAAACAAGCATCCTAGGACCGGTTTCGGGGTTTCACCCCTCTTCAGCCAGGATAGCTTGATTCCAGTGGCATGGAGAGCACGGTACCCACGTCTGGGCATACCCGTCCCACTCAGGGTGACAAATGCAAAAACAACAGTTGATGGACAGAATGCAGAACAATGTCATACATTCACCCCAGTACAGAGATCTGGGCCTAAATCCATCGTTTTTTGCTCACCATGCCATCCCAGTTTGAACCCAGCCATATGCAAATCAGTCTTGACCCTGTGCCTCATGGAAACAGTCCAGCCCGAACTGCCAAGCCTGGTCCTCCCTGGACTGGAAACAAGCATCCTAGGACCGGTTTCGGGGTTTCACCCTCTTCAGCCAGGATAGCTTGATTCCAGTGGCATGGAGAGCACGGGACCCACGTCTGGGCATACCCGTCCCACTCGGGGTGACAAATGCAAAAACAACAGTTGATGGACAGAATGCAGAACAATGTCATACATTCACCCCAGTACAGAGATCTGGGCCTAAATCCATCGTTTTTTGCTCACCATGCCATTCCAGTTTGAACCCAGCCATATGCAAATCAGTCTTGACCCTGTGCCTCATGGGAACAGTCCAGCCCGAACTGCCAAGCCAGGTCCTCCCTGTACTGGAAACAAGCATCCTAGGACCGGTTTCGGGGTTTCACCCTCTTCAGCCAGGATAGCTTGATTCCAGTGGCATGGAGAGCACGGGACCCACGTCTGGGCATACCCGTCCCACTCGGGGTGACAAATGCAAAAACAACAGTTGATGGACAGAATGCAGAACAATGTCATACAGCCAAGACATGTCTTCCCTGGACCAGAAACAAGCATCCTGGGACCGGTTTCGGGCTAACAGCCCTCATCAGCCAGGCTAGCTTGATTCCAGTGGCAAAGTGAGCAAGGGACCCACGTCTGGGCATACGCTGCCAACTTAGGGCGAACAAAGCAAGCACAAGGAGATGATGGACGGAGCGCTGAAATGTTTCAGACACTCACCCCCAGTCACAGATCTGGGTTGAATCCATCATCGTTCTTTAGCTCACTTCGCCACCCCAGTTCAGACACAGCTATATGCAAATCAGTCTTGACCCTGTGCCTCATGGGAACAGTCCAGCCCGAACTGCCAAGCCATGTCTTCCCTGGACCAGAAACAAGCATCCTGGGACCGTTTTCGGGCGAACAGCCCTCATCAGCCAGGCTAGCTTGATTCCAGTGGCAAAGTGAGCAAGGGACCCACGCCTGGGCATACCCTGCCAACTTAGGGTGAACAAAGCAAGAACAAGGAGATGATGGACGGAGCGCTGAAACTTTTCAGACACTCACCCCCAGTCACAGATCTGGGTTGAATCCATCATCGTTCTTTAGCTCACTTCGCCACCCCAGTTCAGACACAGCGATTTGCAAATCAGTCTTGACCCTGTGCCTCATGGGAACACTCCAGCCCGAACTGCCAAGCCATGTCTTCCCTGGACCAGAAACAAGCATCCTGGGACCGGTTTCGGGCTAACAGCCCTCATCAGCCAGGCTAGCTTGATTCCAGTGGCAAAGTGAGCAAGGGACCCATGTCTGGGCATACCCTGCCAACTTAGGGCGAACAAAGCAAGCACAAGGAGATGATGGATGGAGCGCTGAAACTTTTCGGACACTCACCCCCAGTGACGTGGGCCCAGACGTGGGTCCCGTGCTCTCCATGCCACTGGAGTCAAGCTATCCTGGCTGATGAGGGGTGAAACCCGGAAACCGGTCCTAGGATGCTTGTCTCCAGTTCAGGGAGGACCTGGCCTGGCAGTTCGGGCTGGACTGTTCCCATTGGGCGCAGGGTCAAGACTGATGCATCCTCCTCAACGTACGCTCCGTACACAAACACGCCATGGAAATCTGGAACCTACTCGACTCTCTTTCGCCCGACATCGTCTTCTTCACAGAGACCTGGACCAACGCATCCTCCGCCCCCGACATCAGCACCGCCATCCCAGACGGATACAAGATCCAGAGGAAAGACCGCCCCAACCACCCAGGAGGGGGCCTCGTCATCGCCCACAAGAGCACCCTCCGCCTCACCACCTCCAGCGAAACCTTCCCCTCCGCCGAACACCTGCACTTCAAGATCCAGACCACCCCCAAAGCCACACTCCGAGGAACCCTCGTCTACAGACCCCCGGCCCCCGAACACCCTTCGCCGCCACCATCACCGACTTCATCGCACCCCACGCGATCGCCTCAACAAACTACATACTCATTGGAGACCTGAACTTCCACCTCGATAACCCCAGCGACCCCAACTCCACTATCCTTTATGATAACCTCGCCAGCATCGGACTTAAACAACTCGTCAACACACCGACCCACAGAGCAGGACACACCCTCGACCCCATCTTCGTGGCAGGAAACAGCGTCCATTTCAGCCACACAACGCAGCCGCCATGGACCGACCACCACTGCGTACACTTCGCCATCAACAAACCCAAGGCACCCAAACCAGCCCCACGCCCACCACGAAGGAACTGGAGCAAGGTTACCGACGAGCAACTTAACTCCACCCTCAACCGAGACAACCACACCTGGGCACCCGACGCAAACAGCGCAAATGTCGCAGCCAGAGAACTCCACACCTGGATCTCCAACTGCGCAGATGAGCTCGCCCGCTACGCAACCCCGACAGACAACGCCCCAGGAAAGCCGCCTGGTTCACAACCGCTCTCCAAGAAGCCAGACGCACCTGCAGACGCCTGGAGAAGAACTGGAGAAACACCAAGACAACCGAAAACCACACCACCTACAAGGACGACATGACGGACTACCACAACCAGATCAGAGCCACCAAAAGGAACTTCATCCACAACAAAATCCTGGCCAACTCCACCAACTCCAAGGAACTTTTCAGTGTCATTCAAGAATTCACCAACCCAAGCAGCGAAGCCACAGACATCACCCCATCCCAAGACCTCTGCGACAAGCTTGGAACCTATTTCCACCTCAAGATCAAAAACCTCTACGACAACTTCATCGACCATCCACCAGGCGCCACAGACGGCCCCCGCCCCCAGAAACACCAGCCAGCCCACCATCTCCAACTGGACACCGATCACGGCCGAAGACACCGCCTCGACCATGAAAAGCATCCACTCGGGGGCCCCCACCGACCCCAGCCCCCCTCACATCTACCACAGAGCCGTGGCCGCCATCGCACCCGAACTACAACGCACCATCAACACCACCTTCAAAACAGGCACCTTCCCAGACGACTGGAAGCGCGCAGAAGTCAGACCCCTGCTCAAGAAGCCCACAGCTGACCCCACCGACCTCAAGAACTATCGGCCCATCTCGCTCCTCCCCTTCGCAGCCAAAGTTGCAGAGAAAACAGTCAACAGGAAACTGACACGATTCATTGAAGAAAACGCCGTCCTCGACCCGTCCCAATCTGGATTCCGAAGCAATCACAGCACAGAGACCGCCCTACTCGTCGCCACAGACGACATCCGCACCCTCCTGGACCAAGGCCACTCCGCAGCCCTCATCCTACTCGACCTATCAGCGGCCTTCGACACCGTCTCCCATCGCACACTAGTCGTCAGACTACACGACGCAGGCATACAAGGAACAGCCCTGGACTGGATCCGATCATTCCTCACCGGAAGAAGCCAAAGGATCAGACTCCCACCCTTCCTCTCCGACCCCACGAAATCACCTGCGGAGTCCCACAGGGTTCATCACTGAGCCCCACCCTCTTCAACATTTACATTGCCCCCCTCGCAGCCATCGTCCGACAACACGGCCTCAACATCGTATCCTACGCCGACGACACCCAGCTCATCCTCTCCCTCACCAAAGACCCCACCACTGCCAAACTCAACTTCCAGAAAGGAATGCAAGACGTCGCAGTCTGGATGACCAACAGCTGCCTGAAGCTCAACGCCGAGAAGACAGAAGTCCTCGGTACCACCCCTTCTGCATGGGACAGCACCTGGTGGCCGACCGCCCTCGGAAGCCCACCTACCCCCTCAGACCACGCCAAGAACCTCGGCATCGTACTCGACTCATCACTCTCCATGAACCGACAGGTCAACGCCGTCACCTCCAGCTGCTTCAACACCCTCCGCATCCTCTGCAAGACCTTCAAGTGGATCCCCCGAGTCAAGGAAGACAGTCACCCACGCACTCATCACCAGCAGACTGGACTATGGAAACGCACTCTACGCCGGCATCAACAAGTCCCTACTCCGCAAACTCCAGACAGTACAGAACACCGCCGCCAGACTCGTCCTCGGCATCCCCCGACACGAACACATCAGCCAAAACCTACGAAGTCTCCACTGGCTCCCCGTGGAGAAAAGAGTCACTTTCAAAATCCTCACTCACGCCTACAAATGCCTACATAACAACGGACCCAAATACCTCAACGACAGAATCAACTTCCACGTACCCAAAAGAAACCTCCGATCTTCCAACCTCGCACTGGCCGAAACCCAGTGCATCCACAGAGCCAGAGCAGGCGGAAGATCCTTCTCTCACATTGCAGCCAAGACCTGGAACGAGCTACCGGCAGACATCAGACGCGCCCCCTCCCTGAACACCTTCAGGAAGACCCTCAAGACCTGGCTCTTCGGCTAAACAGATCTGCGGACCCCCCCCCCTCAGCGCCTTGAGACCCTCATGGGTGAGTAGCTCGCTTACAATTCCCTGATTGATTGATTGATAGAATCATATGCCTATGTCCACCACACGAACCGCCTACACAGATCCGCGCAAAAAAGGACATACACACTATAGTGCCCTTAGAATACTTTCGGGTTAGTGTCACACCTGCCCCCTATCCAGATGTGTGAGTTTCATTGCAAAGCATTTCCCTCAGAGTGGGAACCAGTAGTCAACAGAATCTGCAGTTGAGGCCACACCAACATCCATAAACAAAACCCAATCGGATAAAGTTTACGTTGACTGGGTTAGAGTAAATTCCGGATCAATTTTAATTTTTGCAGTTAGTTATACAGCGAGAACTGGAACCGAAGGTATCAGAGCGCTTTACATGAGCACCAGTTGCGTTGCATACGGACACATTCATTCGTAGGTACGGGGAGATGAAGTTATTTGCCCAGAATCAGAGGATGTTTAAACCTCTCCCAAGGCTCGAACCCGGTTCCCCAGCTTCAAATTCGGCGTCCTAGCCCTTAAGGGACAGCTGCAGAAGTAGCATGTATATAACAGCAGTATCCCTACCCCCAAGCCTCGATGCAAGCATGCTGAGCTATGGCTCCTGTAATGCAATGCATGATGCTCTTGGGTGAAAACATTACTGCAGTTAAGTATGACCCGCTGAAATGGATGTTTAACAGTGTTGGTGACCTACTCTTAACAAACTTGTAGTACAATATTCTGTGTTTTTTATTGAGCTTTGCAAAGCACCAACGAGTCACCAAAGTTACAGTTCAAGTTCTTGTGTGTGACTGAAGTCAGTATTTGAAGTACTTAGGTTAAAGGTGGAATAATGGATTATCGCTATTAATATGACATTAACCATTTAAATAGTACACGGTGAACCAAGTTGTCCCTCAGTACTCAAACAATTGATGCTATCGCCTAACTCAATGTTACTCATTTTTTTTAGAATTGCGGGTTTGAAAACCTTGGGTCATATGTACGAGGAAGTGGCGGAGTGAGGCGTTAGCCGTCATGGCTTAACGCCTCACTCCGACACTTCAGAAACGCATGGCTGCACCATATTTACAAGGATATGGTGCAGCCTTGCATTTCCCACTGCGCTGGTGCTACACTTAGCAGTGTAGCGCCAACGCAGTGCAAGGGTGTATGCTTGCAGGGGAGGATTGTTTATGTGTAGGAAGGTGTCCCTTCCTGCACATAAACAATCCTAAAATGTCATTTTGTCACTATTATGTGTGCTGCTTAATGCAGCACACATGAAAGTGACAAAATGGAATTTTACAAAGGATTGTTTATGTACAGGAAGGGAGACCTTCCTGTACATAAACAATCAATGGCAGTTTGCTTTTTCCATGTGTGCTGGACAAGGAGCACACATGGAAAAGCAAAAACGAGGAGAAATAATGCATTTCTCCTCGTTTGCAAGTTAAGACCAGGTTTTCCTGGTCTTAATTTTAGCGCTGCCTCTATGTACGCTGCCCTTGTACATAGGGGGCAGCGTCAAAATCAGTGGGTGTTGCGGTGGAACGCCCACCGCAACACCCACTACCCACCCCTTTCACACTAACCATAGCGTGAAAGGGGGCCTTATTTACAAGGCAGCGTTAAGCCACATTAAGTGGCTTAATGCTGCCTTGTAAATAAGGCTAAGCCCCTATCGCCACCACAACGTCGGAAAAAGAGACGTTGTGGTGGCGATAGGGGCTTGTACATATGCCCCCTGGTCTCCCACCCTATGATATAAATCAGCAACCTGCAATTACACATGCAGCCGTATAGTAGCCACATAAAACCACTGAGATACCTTAGTGACTATCGAGAGCCTGTCACACAGAGCTTTTATATAAGTAACCATTTGGTTCATTCAGGTACTCTATAGTGTTGGCGATCAGATTGTGGAACTTGAAAATAACACCAGGAAACACTGTTATACAGAGAGGCACCCACAGCGGGTCGTGTGCAGCACATCATGTGATATCTGGATGGCACTAGCTGGAAAGGTGGTAGCGTGCAATTGATACTGTACCTGATGTCTGATATGCACCCATAGTTAACATGTACATTTTTGTGTTAACAATGTCTTAGACAAGGATGAGTTTCCCACAAAACCCCAATTCACTGCTCTATGAATTGGGGTCAAAAGAAAGAATTGATTTTACCATATTATTCTTTGGTCTTGCTGTCAGCAGGGTCCTTGCAGATGACATTTAGTTCCAATGCTCAAGATGCAGTGCCTGACCCCAATGGTAAGGGCTTGTGTTCAAGTATGTGAGTTGACAAAAAAGCTGGACACTTACTGGTGTTTTGCAATATTGTAAAAAATTAACTAGTTCTCCACCTCATTATTTCGATCCTTTCCTCTTCTGCTAGGCCCACCAAAGTGGATGAGCACTCTGTGGTGTCTGCCGAGAGGCTCATGTTTCAAGGTGGCATCTTTTCACTGCCATCTTTTATGTTTGCCCTGTGTGCGTGAAGATGTGTGAATGTAGCAGTTGTTCCCTGTTAAGAAGCGAATGTCAGTGTTACTGTAGAATTATGTACATTAATGTCTATACAGCACTATGGGGTTGATTTAGAATTTGGTGGTAAGTCCCTCAGTATTGCAGAGTTCTTTACTCTTGCCATATCAATGGTCCCCCTCCCACCAAATTTAGAGTTGTCCACCAGCCCTGCGGACAACTCTAAACTTTGGCAATGTATTGCAAGTTTGACGGACTCTACAGTCAAAATGACGGTACTGTCCATCCAACTAGAAACATATTTTTGTTTTTACATAAGCAAAATGCCAAAGTGGGATTTTGTTTTTGAAGAAACAAAAACTAATGACCCTCACAATATGGGAGTTTTCTTCCATTGTGTGGAGGCCATTTAAACGTTTTTACAGCCCCTTACCTTCACATTTTTCTGTGCAGTAAGGGAGAGTAAAAACTGGCTATTCAATTGCCCACGCTAAATGTGGAGGGGTCGAATGGCCTAACGTCCGATGGCCCTTACTCAGTTGGGCCGTCAGAGGAATATGTCAGCGATAGAGACTAAGGGGCCGATTCCGATCTCGGCCGGTAGGGCTCCGAATCGGATTCGGCTTAACCGGATCCGATTCGGAGCCCTATTTCCCGACCGATCCGTACGCGCGTCCGGACGAGCGAGTACGATGCGAAATCGCCGACCGACTCGTTCGGGCGTCCCAACCGCTCCGACCGACTCGTCCCCGGGTCGAACCGCACCGACCGACTCGCTCGGACATGACTCGCACCGCGCAATGGAGACGTTCCCCGGCCGGGTAAGTACGATGCGCGCCGCAAGCAGTCCGACCGACACGCACCGTCCGGCTCGAAAGAGCAGTCGGAGCCGTACTTCGGGGGTCCGTGTCGGACCCTCCAGTACGCGTAGCCGCGCGAGTCGCACACAGGGGGGACCCATGGGTCCCCCCTACCTGTGCGTGTACGGCGCGAGTCACTTCGCCGCGTACCCGCCCTTGTTCGCCTCGCACCCATTGAGGCAATGGGAGCCCGCGTACACGTTGTACGACCGGCTCCCATTGAGTTCAATGGGAGTCCGACCGACTCGAGTACGATAGCATACGGACGCATCGTACTCGTTCGGTCGGGCTGCACGGGTCCGATTCGGTCGGAAATCTCTCCGGGTCCGGCTCGGTCAGAGAGATTTCCGGCCCGAATCGGAATCGGCCCCAGAGTAGTTTCCATCACTGACATACTTAAGGTCTTCCCATCTGTAAATCAGGTGAACGGATACTCTCTGCCAAACTCTAAATCAGCCCCTATATCTGTACAGTTTAATAACTTTGTACGCCAAACTGCAGTTGTCATCTTTCCCATACAACTAAAGTAAACAAATTATTACCTTAGTCAGGCCTTTCAAAATGGTTTCCTCCTCACCAGTAAGTTAATTCCATCAGTCGGTCTTCCCTCCTCATCAGTTGATTCCTAGCTTAGCATGGCATTTCACTTAAGTACGAACATTTGATTCAGATAGCTCCTTTCCTAGCTCAGCTTCACAAACAATAGCTCAGAGACATTTTAAGGCTTGTGCACAGAGGGCAATTGTCCAGGGTTCCCTCCTTCCAAGGGCCCCCCCTTGAGTCTTTCTCTCTTTGCCCAATGGTAACTTGAGGACCTTCGGGGGCCCTGGAAAGACATATTTTAACTGTGTATGTGGGAACCCCATTTCTGAAAGTTAGTTTGGCATCACACGGGCTTCAATTAGCGGAAAATGGGCAGTAGAATTACGAACAGGGTGGCCCAAAATATGCCTCAAAGGCTGGATGGGAAACTGCAGCTTACAAAGTCTTCTCTAATTGTCAAACCACAAATGGAACTTATATTTTTCTGTTCTTCATATTAGAAGCTACCAAATAATACATTGTAATGTTATACTTAATGCATTTAATACATATGTTGCTGTTTACAGCGCAAAAATCTTTGTATGCCAGGAAAAATCATTCATCAAAAATAGTACATGATTGTCAATTACTTGTATGTATTTCAATCTGTGTGTTTGGTATCACTAGCAAACTATTCAGCTTTCATTCTCAATAACAGGGACGTCATAAAAACCCTCCATGGCATTGTTGACTTGTACTTTTGTAATTTACAGCAGCCCAACCTTTTCAATTAATTATAGCCCAATTCTGAAGCACCTATTCTAACTAAACTGTCACCGTTCTGTTGTTCTAAATTCTGGGTTACACCATAGAATACTAGGAAATCTTTCATTTTGAAAAAGTTCCAATGCATGAGGGGGCTTGGTCAGTGCTCAACCAAGATGGCCACCTGAGCGCTCTCCCTCCTAAATCGAGAGTGCCTTTGCCGGTTTATGGCATCAGCTGGCGGTGAGGGAGGCTAATCGTGATGTCACCCAGTCAGGCTGATATACCAGTGGTGAATGAGACCGCTTCCTCCATCTATACTCCTCCAGGAACAGCAGAGACCTGGATAGATCAGAGCGAAGGTCAGGCAGTAAAACATGGCTTCCAACATGCATTTCTTGCTCTTGGCATGATTTACTAGGTGATATCCAGAATTTATAGAGAGTGGACCTATCCACTTTTTTTTATATATCTCTCCCCCACATGTGCCAGGACTATTTCTGCATTTTTGGCAGTATTTATACGACTTTTGAGGGAAAGGTCAGGCATCATGAGCGAAACAAAATGGCTGCCATTAGTAATAACTCTATATTTTTTATTTAAATTCCTGCCTGCTACTCCATCTATACAATTTAGTGCCATCAAAATCAGTAAGTGGTGCCTTGGCATATTGTTCTACTTTCTCTGGTGGATGTAATAGACTATGGGGCCGATTCCAATTCGGGCCGGAAATCTCTCCGACCGAGCCGGACCCGGAGAGATTTCCGACCGAATCGGACTCTAGCAGTCCGACCGAACGAGTACGATGCGTACGTATGCTATCGGACTCGATTCGGTCGGACTCCCATTGAAGTCAATGGGAGCCAGTCGTACGACGCGTAAACGGGCTCCCATTGGCTCAATGGGCACGACGCGAACAAGGGCGCACCCTACAGCGTGTGCGCGTCGATGCGGGTCGCGCCGTACATGCACGTGTAGGGGGGACCCATGTGTCCCCCCTGTGTGCGACTCGTACAGGGGGGTCCGACACGGACCCCCGAAGTCCGGCTCCGACTGCTCTTTCGAGCCGGAGTGCGCGGCTCGGTCGGACTGCTCGCGGCGCGCATCGTACTTACCCGGCCGGGGAACGTCTCCATTGCGCGGTGCGAGTCGAGTCCGAACGAGTCGGTCGGTGCGGTTAGACCCGGGAACGAGTCGGTCGGAGTGGTCGGGACGCCCGGACGAGTCGGTCGGCGATTTCGCATCGTACTCGCTCGCCCGGACGCGCGTACGAATCGTCGGGAAATAGGGCTCCGAATCGGATCCGGTTAAGCCAAATCCGATTCGGAGCCCTACCGGCCGAGATCGGAATCGGCCCCTAAATGTTCACTGACACCGCCTGCAGCTGGGCATAAAAGTCCACATACTTCTATGGATCACTTATGTATCACCTCCATGTACCCACTGAACTTTAATATCTTGTGCTGTGTCTGCCATCCATCTACGCAGAGCTCTCTGAAAAAATCTCTTGTGACTCCCTTCAACTACCACTATATGCTTCCACCTGTCAATGTGCCATCACCCGGGGTAATTCAAATACATTTCAAAATATATTGCCGAAAGAGAGACTAACAAAATTAAAATAAGCCAGAAAAGATCCAAATACACCCTGCCATTACCAGATTCTCCTTTAAAACCCAAAGTTGACCAAACTACAAGCATGGAACTCATTCTACAATGACTCACTGCTCTGCATTATCTGACCAAAGCACAAAAACGAACAAGGATCTCATGCAAATAGATATTCTGGACTGAAGAAATTATCTCAAAGACTTAGCCAGCAGGTTCACTGAAGCGGAATCCCGGATAAGGTGTCTAGAGGATGACAGGAATAGTTCACGAAAACTCAACGATTCGATGTGTTCCAAAATAGCTTCTCTCTCATTGAAAGTTATGGACCTGGAAAACCACAGTCAAAAAGGTAACCTACAAATCTTCGGTCTACCAGAATGAGTTGAGGATGCAGCTAACTCTTGTTTGGAATTCATTGAGTCATGGATTCCTCGCACATTGAACATCTCTTTCTCCAAAGACTTGCAAATCGAGAGAGCTCACAGGATTCCCCCAGGTAAACAGCCACCTGATCCATCCAGGAGTAAGAACAGCAGCAGAGAAACATGATTTTCAAACCCTAAAGATATTAACATATGTAGGGGTTTTTGAAGTATATGTAAAAACACCAATATGTAACCTGGAAAGGAGTTAAAATTGGTATAGCTCAGGATTATGTGAAAGACACCGTTCTTCGCAGAACCGGCATTTTAGCCGTTAGACATCAACTCAGATCTCTGTCTAGCCAGCCCTTCTTTGTTGGTCCATCATGCTTCAAAATCATCTTCAATGACAAACCCAGACTTTTCTCGGATCCTGCTGACCTCCACAAATTTCTTCAGGATATCAAACATTCCGATACGGACACTAAGGGGCCGATTCCGATTTCGGCCGGAAGGGCACCGAACAATGGTCGGAGCCCTTCCGACCGAATCGGAACGTGCCGGCCGGATTCCTTTCCGACCGAGCCATTCCGATGGGCTCGGTCGGAAAGGAATCCGACTGGGATTTCCGGATGGCTTACGATGGGCTCGGAGAGCCCGTCCGCCGTCCGGAAATCCTTCAGTACTCTCCCGGCCGCCTCTTCACGACCGAGGGAGTACGATGGCAGTATTTCACTGCCTTTTCGTGCCGGTCTTTCCGGCACGAAAAGGCAGTCGGTAACTGTCTTTGGGGGCCCCCAGTAGGGCCCCCATGGGTGCGAGGCCGCCGAATGACGGCCTGGGGGCACCTATGGTGCCCCTCTGTTGATCCCTGCACCCAGTGGCAGGCACCTTGGGGTGCCGGCCACAGGGTGCAGGGATGAACTGCACCCCTGCTTTCCACAATGCAAGCATGCATTCCGCTCGGAATGCATGCTCCCATTGTGTAGTATACGAGTGCGACCGAACAGGGTTCGGTCGCATCGTCATCTGCAGGAGCCGTAACCGACGACAGCAGGTCGGTCGGTTACGGCTCCTGACCGATGTCGGACGGACCTGAGTCCGTCCGACATCGGAATCGGCCCCTAAGTAACCAGTATGTGAGTTTGACTCTAGTAACTATAATATTGGTCCTCCCACACTGATTGCCTTATCCTTATTCAGGGCTGTGCCTGTCTAATCTTTGCACTCATATGATAAGAGCCTTTACTGTCTTCGAACCACTGAAGTTCATAGTTTGAACATTTTTCTATACTGAACTGGTCTGGATACTCTATTGGCTACTACATATTCTTTATGATCGTCATCTTTTTCTATTGTGTTCCATAAGTGACTATTATTACCATTTTATGATCTCCGCTTTATTGTATTGCAGATATTGCAATATTGCTACGTTTCTTCTCTAAAGTGTCAATGTCAAGGTTAAGGAAGAAATTGTTGATTAGTTCTTACTGTTATGTTCTTCACAAGTGTTATTATAGTCACAATCGCCATGTGTGTTTTCTCAAAGCATTATAATTGTCATGTTTTAGGATGCGTTCTTGTGGCACTCCCGTTCTTGTTCTTTCATAATGATGGGTGGGTTAGTGAGCCCTAGAGCTCTAAGTGGGCGGCATGGGTGGGTCCATTTCTCTTGCGTTTTGCATAATACTTTTTCTATTTTCACTTGTTTTTCTCATTATTCTTTCCTCTATCACTCACAGTCTGGTTAGGTTTACCTCATAATTATGAGCCTTCTGATACCTCTAAAGGGCATAAATGGCCTACATACCTGATACACTCTATTCACTGGTACCATTTATGCATAATCTTGGTCCTTAGGGGACATTTAAGACAGTATACCAAAATAACCTTTCATTACTGGAGATATGCATTCCTTTAAAAAATATTTTCCCTCAGCACTAATGGTCTTACTTATCCTGTCAAAAAAAAAAAAAGATATTTGGTTATTGCCATAATCTAAAGGGCGACATCATATTATTACAAGAGACAAAGCTGAGCCTTGTTGACTCTGTGAAACCTAAATATCAATGGATAAGTGAATGTTTTAGTTCACCTGCGCATCACAAGAAGAATGGAGTTGGGTAATATTGTAGCCAAAAAAGGAGAAATAGACGTTTCTGTTATCAATATGTTATGCTATGTTAAATGTTACTTGTTTAGCAAACATACACTGCAAGGTTTCTTGGCACTGATGTACAAAAGAGGTAAGACAGTCAAATAGCTTCCAAAGAGAAGTTACACTAGCTGATACGCCTGTCTGAACTTCAAGTAGTCTGGAGACTGCTGTATTGTGGGGGGGTAAGATTTCCAGATCAGCCGGCCTGCACAGAGAATCCCATGCCACCCATCCTTTTCTTGTTGGATTTGGGGATGGACAGGAGATTCAGGGAGGAAGAGAGAAGTCTCCTGCTTGGGATGTATTTCTTAAGTCTAGATTTTAAGAATGAGAGGCCTTTGTCAGAAAATGCCTTAGAGGTGATGCAACCCATTTTGAAGATGATCCTTTGCTCCATAGGGAGCTAGTGGAGGTCTCTCAAAAGTGGGGTGATATGGCAGTTTCAAGGCTTTTATGAATAAGACACTTGAAATAACGATGACCCTGATTTTTGGTCTTCTCTTAAAACATCATGGAACTCTCATAATGTTACGGCGTCATATTAGGTGGTGATTTTAATCTCCCATTAGATAGTACTCTTGATCGCCTATCACAGGTAAAATTTAGGCTCAATAGATCACATGCCCATCTTTTGAACATCTGTAAAATACATAATTTATTGACATATGGAAGATCTATAATCCTACAGGCACTGAATGGATCACTGACAGAATATTGACAGTCAGAATATCGAGCTACAAAAATATCGACGCAAGAATATCGATGTCCAGAATATTGAAGTCCTATCTACATAATGGTGAGTACAAAAATATAGATAAAAAATATCGTTGTTAAAAATATCGTTGTTAAAAATATCGTTTTTTTTAATGTATAAAAAATAATATAAAATAAAGTAAATAATACATATAATTAAAAAACATAGTTACAATTATTAAAAAATGTTTGAAATTATAAGTAATACATATAATGTAAAAATCAATTAAACATATATATGTATAAAATATAATATATATACTTACTTAATAATATTAATAAATAATTATTTGAATAACTTATAAATTGTTTAAAAACATATTAAAAATTATAAGTACATATATATACACATACACCAAAATTATAAATAAAAAATATATATAACAAATTAAAATATTACAATATTTTTAATCTTTTTAAAATACATTTTACACTACATTAACTAAAACAGTAGAGAAAATCTAGGATAGCGGAGGGGATACAATTACTATTCCCACTCCAGAGAGTGCAACAGTAAGGAAAGTGTTGGATAGCGTAGGGGTAAAAATTACTATTCCCACTCCAGTGAGTACAACAGTTAGAAAAGTGTTGGATAGCGAAGGGGTAAAAATTACTATTCCCACTCCAGTGAGTGCAACAGTAGGGAAAGTGTTGGATAGCGTAGGGGTAAAAATTACTATTCCCACTCCAGAGAGTGCAACAGTAGGGAAAGTGTTGGCTAGCGTAGGGGTAAAAATTACTATTCCCACTCCAGTGAGTGCAACAGTAGGGAAAGTATTGGATAGCGGAGATGTACAAATTACTATTCCCACTCCAGAGAGTGCAACAGTTAGGAAAGTGTTGGATAGCGAAGGGGTAAAAATTACAATTCCCACTCCAGTGAGTGCAACAGTAAGGAAAGTGTTGGATAGCGTAGGGGTAAAAATTACTATTCCCACTCCAGAGAGTGCAACAGTAGGGAAAGTTTTGGATAGCGTAGGGGTAAAAATTACTATTCCCACTCCAGTGAGTGCAACAGTAGGGAAAGTATTGGATAGCGGAGATGTACAAATTACTATTCCCACTCCAGAGAGTGCAAGAGTAGGGAAAGAGTTGGATAGCGTAGGGGTAAAAATTACTATGCCCACTCCACAGAGGCGCTAGAGGGGATTAGTCTCTACTCCTGCTGGTAAAACGAACGGAGCGCCTGGCTAAGGGCTCCCACCCTGATACTGTCACAGAATTATTTTTAGACAATTCTTTTTAATCTGTCATTTTTAATAATACAGAATTACTTGTTTTAAGTACCTTCGTTTTAGCCAATTATTTTTTTTAAAAAACTCACTTGAAACACTGTTTGCGTACTGTATTCCCCACCTGCACTCGGTCAGCTCGGCGTCTTCCCCGGTCCACCACGGATCGTTCCGGTTGAGTGGAGGGAAGTGTGACGCAGACCGGAAGTGCTGTTGCTTTAGGCAAAGGCACAGCGGCGGTTAGCAGCCTAGCTGCTTAAACCCGGCTGTATAAATGCTGATGCCTGCCTCGACGCGCAGCGGACGCGCTAGAGGGGATTAGTCTCTACTCCTGCTGGTAAAACGAACGGAGCGCCTGGCTAAGGGCTCCCACCCTGATACTGTCACAGAATTATTTTTAGACAATTCTTTTTAATCTGTCATTTTTAATAATACAGAATTACTTGTTTTAAGTACCTTCGTTTTAGCCAATTTTTTTTTTTTTTAAACTCACTTGAAACACTGTTTGCGTACTGTATTCCCCACCTGCACTCGGTCAGCTCGGCGTCTTCCCCGGTCCACCACGGATCGTTCCGGTTGAGTGGAGGGAAGTGTGACGCAGATCGGAAGTGCTGTTGCTTTAGGCAAAGGCACAGCGGCGGTTAGCAGCCTAGCTGCTTAAACCCGGCTGTATAAATGCTGATGCCTGCCTCGACGCGCAGTGGACGCGCGCAGCGGGCGCGCCTAAGGCAAGCCCGTCTGCGCCCGTCCGCGCCAGTCAGGGTCCAGGGCCCAGACCCCCTGCCCCTCCGCCATCAGCTCTCCTGCAGTATACTAAGGATGAATTAATATTTCTGCAGAAAGCCCCTAAGTTAACTTGCTCCCACTCCATATCCTTGGAGAAAATGCAGGACAGGTGCCTACATTGCTCATATGTATTGACCCTACCGACCACTAACACTCCCTTAGTAGGAAACGGGTTTAATATGGCTCTGCTTAACTGCAGATCCCTGCCAAAACACGTCACAGAGATATCTATATTATTACAAGACACTAAACCAGATGTTCTGTTCCTCACGGAGACGTGGTTAACCCCCAGTTCCGACCCAGACATTGTCCAAACGCTCCCTCCGGGATACCTGATTCAACGAATGGACAGATTAAACGGGAAGGGGGGTGGAATTGCAATTATTCACAAAGACCATTTAATTTGCCGTATTTTGGATAGCCCCCTCCTAGACTGTGAAGATGTCCACTTCTCAATTGAATTCACTCCACTACTTACCTTTGTTGGCATTCTTTTATATCGCCCCCCAGGAGCACATAGACAATTTTGCAGTTCACTACTGGAAACTGTCTTAAATCTTGCCAGTGCTTCGCCCAATTTTAATCTTCTGGGAGATTTTAATCTTCATTTTGACGACCTAAGAGACAGGGTGGCCAATGACCTAGCCTACGATCTAGCAGCTTTTCAATTGGACCTAAAAATACACCATGCAACACATGTTAAGGATCACCTTCTTGACCCCATTTTTTCAAGCATAACGGAATTAAAGGGGAACGATCCCATTCCCCTCCCATGGTCAGACCACTTTCTTATTCCTTTCTCCTGTCACCCACCCTCTCCGCGCCTACATTCGCTAGTCTCACGCATCCAAATCCGCCCCTGGTCCAAACTGATTGTTGAAGATTGGACCCGTGAATTGGAGGCATCTATGCCCATCTTGGACTCTGATCCTGTAGCTGCCAACAGTAAGTTCTCCTCATGGATCGAAAACTCATTAAACACAGTACTCCCTAGGAAAACCGCTCCAAAAAGAACGGGCCCCAATAAATTTCCGTGGTATACCCCCGAACTCCGTGAACTGAAACAACAGTCTAAAAAATTGGAAAGAGCATGGAGGAAAGATTTCTCAAGCGAAAAAAAATCACCATACAGGCTATCCATTGCTCAATATAAAACAGCTCTAAAATTAGTTCAGGCTGCCTACTATGATGAAAAAATTCGCTCCGCCTCAAGCTCCACTAGAAAAATATTCCAGATCGCAAAGAAACTTATGAAAGTGCCCGACCCTCCTGCAGCCCCCGATCCTTCTGGTCGCCGATGCGAGGAACTAGCTGGCTTCTTTTCGACCAAAATTCAAAACATCCTCAATCTCCTTCCACCCTCTGTCAATGAGCACTTAGTCAAACTATATGACCTAGAACCCCTGAATAACCCTCACCTCTTAGAGTCATTCTCTCCACTCTCCGAGGATTTATTTTTTTCCATCCTAGACTCAGTTAAGAGCGGGTCCCCCGATGGACCCTGCTCCCCCCAACATCCTGAGGTTGGTTGCACCTACAGTCGCCCCCCACATCATTAATCTAATCAATGCCTCATTAACATCGGGCATTGTCCCCCAGGACTGGAAAAATGCTATAGTGAAGGCGCTACTAAAAAAACCTCATTTAGACCCGTCTGAGCTAGGTAACTATCGCCCTATTTCATTACTTCCTGGAATTAGTAAAATTGCCGAAAAATACACTAACCGTATACTTTCGGCCCACTTGAAACATTTAAATTACTCCACTCGTCACAGACTGGCTTCCGTCCTGGTCAGGGCACAGAAACTGCACTGATAGCGGTAGTGGAGGAGTCAAGAAAGATTCTTGACTCCGGAGGGTCCGCGGCCATCATCCTCCTGGACCTAAGTGCAGCCTTTGACACGGTGAACCATGGCATACTGGTTCACCGTCTAAAAAGTGGGAGTGACAGGCACGGCCCTATCATGGCTGAAATCGTTCCTAGAAGAAAGATTCTTCCAGGTATCCGAAGGAAACTCCCGCTCCCAACCAGTCCCGCTGCAGTGTGGTGTCCCCCAGGGCTCGTCTCTAAGCCCCACACTTTTTAACGTATACATGGCCCCTTTGGCAGAGATTGTAGCCCCTTTCGGAATCCATATAGTCACATACGCTGATGACACCCAACTAATTGTGGCATTGAACCATGCGGAACCATGTCCCTCGGATCTGCGCTCATGCCTTGAGGCAGTTGCTAGCTGGATGAACTCATCCCACCTGAAGCTCAATGGCGAAAAAACTGAGCTCATGCTGCTGGGCAACCAAGCAATTTTTAACCCAAATACCATGTGGCCGAGTTGCTTGGGTACAGCTCCCCTGCCAAAAAACGAGATAAAAAGCTTGGGTATCTGGCTCGACCATGACCTCACTTTCAGAGTCCAAGCGAGGAAAACGGCAGCCGTATGTTATGGGCTACTCAGATCCACTCGGAAAATACTCCCTCTCCTACCTAGCCACTCAAGAAAACTCCTGGTCCAGGCACTTATCCTCTCTAGGCTAGACTACGGCAATGCTCTATATTTGGGTGCTCCCAAATCAGTCATAGCGAAGCTCCAAGTGGTCCAGAACTCAGCAGCTAGACTTCTTACGGGCACTAAAAGCCACTGCTCAGCAAAGCCTGCCCTTCGTTCTCTTCACTGGCTCCCGGTACAGGAGAGAATACACTTCAAAGCCCTCTGCATTGCCCACAAAGGTTTGCAGGACAGAGGCCCTCCTATTACAAAACACCTGGTCAAACCATATAAGGCCAATCGATGTCTGCGCTCGGATGAGCTCCACTTGACAGAGGTCCCCAGAATTAAGAAGGCCAGAACAGGTGGCCGCCGTTTCTCCTACAATGCTTCCAAGTTATGGAATGCACTTCCTCTTCCTATTCGTAAAGAGATGAATCACCTGACCTTCCGGAAATCCTTGAAAACCTGGCTATTCCCATAATTCCCTCCCTCCCCCCCAGCCACCTCCGCAGCGCTGGGATGCCTCCGGGTAGCCATGCGCTATACAAAAGCTCCTAACATTAACATTAACATTAACACAGAGTGCAACAGTAGGGAAAGTGTTGAATAGCGTAAGGGTAAAAATTACTATTCCCACTCCAGTGAGTGCAACAGTAGGGAAAGTGTTGGATAGCAGAGGGGGAAAAATTACTATTCCCACTCCATTGAGTGCAACAGTAGGGAAAGTGTTGGATAGCGTAGGGGTAAAAATTACTATTCCCACTCCAGTGAGTGCAACAGTAGGGAAAGTGTTGGATAGCGTAGGGGTAAAAATTACTATTCCCACTCCAAAGAGTGCAACAGTAGGGAAAGTGTTGGATAGCGTAGGGGTAAAAATTACTATTCCCACTCCAGAGAGTGCAACAGTAGGGAAAGTGTTGGATAGCAGAGGGTTAAAATTAACATACTTATCAATTAATTATTAAAATTAAATAACCAATTAATAATTAATTAATAATAAATTAATTATAAACACTAATAATTAAATATTAATAATTACTTTATTATAATTAAATTACTTCCCACCCTATTCCCCTATAAACCCACAACCCACTCCTAAAAAAACACAATTAATAATATGATCAATTAATAAAAATGAATAACCAATTTTTTAATTAATTAATAATAAATTAATTATAAATACTAATAAATAAATATTAATAATTACTTTATTATAATTAAATTACTTCCCACCCTATTCCCCTATAAACCCACAACCCGCTCCTAAAAAAATAACACAATTAATACAATTATCTATTAATTAATTAATATTAATTAATAACCAATAAATAATTAATTAATAATAAATTAATTATAAATACGAATAAATAAATATTAATAATTACTTTGTTATAATTAAATTACTCCCCACCCTATTCCCCTATAAACCCACAACCCGCTCCTAAAAAAATAACACAATTTATATAATTATCTATTAATTAATTATTAATTAATAACTAATTAATAATTAATTAATAATAAATTAATTATAAATACTAATAAATAAATATTAATAATTACTTTTTTTATAATTAAATTACTTCCCACCCTATTCCCCTATAAACCCACAACCCGGTCCTAAAAAAATAACACAATTTATATAATTATCTATTAATTAATATTAATTAATAACCAATTAATTATTAATTATTAATAAATTAATTATAAACAATACTGAATAAAAATTAATAATTACTTTTTTATAATTAAATTACTTCCCAACCTATTCCCCTATAAACCCACAACCCGCTACAGAACTAAAATACGCAAAAATTAATTTACATAAAAGTATTATCTGCTAAAAATTTAACACATACATTAAAAAAACTACACTTATACCAAAAAATTACATCACATACTTTTAACACACATACTAAAATACAGAACACTAATATATACATCAATATTATTAACAACAATGGGGCCGATTCCGATTCGGGCCGGAAATCTCTCCGACCGAGCCGGACCCGGAGAGATTTCCGACCGAATCGGACTCTGGCAGTCCGACCGAACGAGTACGATGCGCACGCATGCCATCGGACTCGAGTCGGTCGGACTCCCATTGAAGTCAATGGGAGCCTGTCGTACAACGCGTACGCGGGCTCCCATTGACTCAATGGGTGCGAGGCGGACAAGGGCGCCCCCTACAGCAGGTACGCGTCGATGCGCATCGCGGCGTACATGCACAGGTAGGGGGACCCATGGGTCCCCCTGTGTGCGACTCGCGCGCCTACGCGTACAGGGGGTCCGACGCAGACCCCCAAAGTCCGGCTCCAACAGCTTTTCGAGCCGGACGGGCGCGAGTCGGTCGGACTGCTCCGCGGCGCGCATCGTACTTACCCGGCCGGGATACGTCTCCATAGCGCGGTGCGAGTCGTGTCCATGCGAGTCGGTTGGAGCGTGTCGAGCCGCGTTCGAGTCGGTCGGAGATTTCGCGGGTGCCTGCATCGTACTCGCTCGGACGGACCCGCGTACGATTCGGTCGGGAAACAGGGCTCCGAATCGGATCCGGTAAATCCGAATCCGATTCGGAGCACTACCGGCCGAGATCGGAATCGGCCCCAATATTTTTACAAACGATATTACTGTTTTCGATATTAAAAAAACCAATATTTCTTACCTTACTGTCGATATTCTGTACCACGATATTCTTGCAGTCGATATTCTTGACCTACGATATTTAAAACTCGATATTATGGTAGGTCGAAATTAAAAACTTGATATTCTGTCTATGCACCGCACTGAATATACATTTTACTCGCACCCACATGATTCCTTCTCTAGGATTGATTAACGTTTAGTAGAAGATCGGCTTCTTCAACAATCAGCTTCCCCTTATACAGAACCAATTCTGATTTCTGACCATAGATGCATCTCATTAGATTTACACCTTGGCGTATCTAACCCATCATGAAAACAATGGAGGATAAATCATCTCATTATGGAGGACGAAGCAATGAGATCTTGCATCCAAAATAATATTACAAACTTTATATATGAAACCAACACAAAAGAGACTGCCTGAATTACTTTGGAATGCACTTACACTTAAAGCTACAGTAAGAGGTTGCATGAATGACCTCATATCGTCCAACAACAAAAAGGCCAATCCATGTTTAAACGAATTGGAGGATGAATTAAAGCCCTGGAATTCAAGTTACACCACTCCAAGGGCTTCATAGATCTTCCCAAGCTGAAATCTATCAAATATGAATCCAATAAAATATTAATCACTAAAGCTCACAAATGGGTTAAGGTGAATAAAGAAAAAAATTATAAAAAAGAATAAAGCTAGTCGACACATTGCTAATTGCTTAAAATTCGCAACGAAGAAGTCTATGATACCGGCCATCAAGAATACAAGAGGATCGAATGTCACCTCAATGACAGATATTCTGGAATCCTTTTGAGAATTTTATGGATCTTTATGCAAACCTAATACTCAATCTGATGCTATGCTTTGTGAACAGTTTTAAAATAAATAATCCTTACTTATTCTAGACTTTGAATCCAGAGACAGCCTTAACAGACCTATAGTAGGAAATGAAATCTTCAAAGCTACATCTAGCCTAAAATTAGGAAAAGCTTCAGGTCCGGATGGACCCAATAGTAACTTTGCTAAAACATATTCACAAATCCTAATCACACCCTTCCATAATCTGTTCCTTCCCTTTGCTGACACTGGTACGATCCAGGATTCAGCTTCTGTCACAACGATAGTTGTGATTCCTAATGAGGGTAAAGATCCACTAGTGACAAAAATCTACCAACCTATCCCACTTATAAATTTCAATTGCAAGATTTATGCTAACGTATTAGCAACATGATTAGAAAAAGAATTAGGTCATTTGATGCACCAGACTCAATCAAGGTTCCTCAAAGGCCGAATGGCTTGTGACAATGTTAGAACTTTGAGTCATGCTCTAGAAAAAGCTAAATCCTTGCATTATCCCAAATTTGTGATAGCCCTCAAGGTGGAGAAGGCTTTTGATAAATGTTAATGGACCTTCTTGAAGGCCACCTCACTAAAATTCGGTCTTGGTGATAATTTTGTAAAGATGTTGTTTACCCTTTGTTCCAATTCCCAGGCTACAGTTCGAATCAATAGTTGCATTTCAAACCAATTCCCCTTAAAACAAGGCACATGTCAGAGTTGTCCCCTTCTTCCCGCTTCTCCTCATATTATCAATTGTTCCTCTTCTTGAGATCATTTGAAATTATAGTAGTATTAAGGGAATTCCTTTCCCCTCAGGGTCACAAAAGCAGCAGCTTATGGCGATGATGTCTTAGGGGGTCATTAGGATAGCGGGCGGATCGCCACCGCCCGTATGGCGGTGGCGATCTGCCCGCTATTTCCCACCGCCCGCCTCACATTTCCCCACCGCCATATTAGTATGGCGGTGGGGACCTAAGCGGACGGCAAGACCGTCCGCCGGTTTACCGCCGGTCGACCAGTCGACCGGGCGGAAAAGGGGCTGGATATGGTGGCGTGTCTGCTAGACACGGCCATCCATATTAGAATGGGCAGCGGTGCAGGGCTTTCCATGGCGGAGACCCCGCCATGGAAAGCCAGGCGGAGTCTGCTTTCGGGGGCCCGTTGCGGGCCCCCAGGGTATTGGGGGGTGGGGGTGCACATGGGGGGTACCTATGGTACCCCCCTGCATTGTCATGGACATGGTGGCAGGCACCTCGCGGTGCCTGTCACCTTGTGCATGACGATGCACACAGTGCATTCCCAGCATTGTGGCGGGCGGTGCCTTGAGCACCGCCCGCCACAATGCTGGGAATGGAGGATGCCACCGCCACGGTGGCGGTGGCATCATGATACGCACAGCGGGACCGCCGCACCTCTTGCGGGCGGTCCCTTTTGCCGTTGCGATGGCGGACGGACTGTGTCCGCCCGCCATCGTAATGACCCCCTTAATCTTCACAAAGAAGCTGACAGGGCTTTTTCTTGTAGACTAGAATTATTTTTGGACTATGCAGAAGTTTCGGGCTACACACTCAACAAGGAAAAAAACAAAATCTTTCCCTTGATTATTTACTGTTTCTCCTCCCATAGTCAGAATACAGGGCTGAAATGGCAAAGCACCTCATTACAATACCTAGCAATATGTTTAGGAAAAAACACTCAAGAAATCCTGACAATCAATGAAAATGAAACGATTTCCAAGATCAGAGATATGATTACACAATGGTCCCCTGAATTTATTACCTGTTGTGGTAGACTGGAAACAATTAAAATTATGTTAACACCTATAATTAACTTCCCAACCAGAATGCTTACCTTTAAATGTTCACACTACTTTTGCAAATCCATAGATGACATCATAATTGATTTTCTATGTAAAAACAAAAAACTGAGAACCTCTCTCAAGAAACTTAGGGGCATATTTACTAAGAAGTGAGGGAGTGCGGCGATAGCCTTCCTGGCTTAACGCCGTAGTCCGCCACTTCTGAAACGCAGGGCTGCACCATATTTACAACAATATGGTGCAGTCCTGCGTTTCCCCCTGCGCTGGCGCTAAATTTAGCGGCCTAGCGCCAACGCAGACACCCTTGCACCCTAGTGCAAGGGTGTCTGCATTGAGGAGAAACCTTCCTGCGTTGAAGGGAGACCTTCCCACACATAAGCAATCTTTAAATGGCATTTTGCAATGTCTTAGTGTGCTGCATTAAGCAGCACACATAGATATTGCAAAACGTCATTTTTTTACATCATTGTTTATGTGCAGGAAGGGATACCTTCCTGCACATAAACAATCAATGGCGTTTTACTGTTTCTACGTGTGCTGCACAATGCAGCACGCATGGAAACAGCAAAAACAAGGAGAAATTAAAGATTTCTCCTTGTTTTGTCAGGTTAAGACCAGGTGTTCCCTGGTCTTAATTTGGTGCTGCCTTCTATTTACGCCTCCTTTGTAAATAGGGGGCAGCGTCAAAATCAATGGGTGTTGCGGTGGAACGCCCACCACAACACCCATTGCCCACCCCTTTCATGCTAAGTGTAGAGTGAAAGGGGGCCTTATTTACAAGTCAGCGTTAAGCCACTTGCAGCGTTAAGCCACGTTAAGTGGCTTAACGCTGCCTTGTAAATAAAGCAAAGCCCCTATTGCCACTACAACGTCCTTAAAAGTGACATTGTGGTGGTGATAGGGACTTGTAAATATGCCCCTTAGAATGAAAGAAAAGTAGGATGGGGTTAAATTCTGAGACTTACACCTTGATACCAACAATCCTTTTTGGGTAGACAAGGTGCTTGGTGGCTTTCCATTGCCACTTCTAATGTACCTACGTGACTGCCTTTAGAAAGAGACTTGTCAGCACCCTTTCCGTTATGCTGCCTTTTAACTGTACATAATAATAGCCGACTTAACATTCCACACTCTAAGGGGCCGATTCCGATTCCGGCCGGAAATCTCTCCGACCGAGCCGGACCCGGAGAGAATTCCGACCGAATCGGACCTTAGCAGTCCGACCGGACGAGTACGATGCATTCGCATGCTATCGGACTCGATTCGGTCGGACTCCCATTGAAGTCAATGGGAGCCGGTCGTACGACGCGTACGCTGGCTCCCATTGACTCAATGGGTGCAAGGCGAACAAGGATGCCCCCTACAGTGGGTACGCGTCCATGCGCATCGCGGCGTACATGCACAGGTAGGGGGCACCCATGGGTCCCCCCTGTGTGCGACTCGCGCGCCTACACGTTCAGGGGGGTCCGACGCGGACCCCCAAAGTCCGGCTCCGACAGCTCTTTCGAGCCGGACGGCGCGAGTCGGTCGGACTGCTTGCGGCGCGCATCGTACTTACCCGGCCGGGAAACGTCTCCATAGCGCGGTGCGAGTCGTGTCCGTGCGAGTCGGTCGGAGCGTGTTGAAGCCGCGTACGAGTCGGTCGGCGATTTCGCGGGAGCATGCATCGTACTCGCTCGGCCGGACCCGCGTACGATTCGGTCGGGAAACAGGGCTCCGAATCGGATCCGGTAAATCCGAAACCGATTCGGAGCACTACCGGCCGAGATCGGAATCGGCCCCTATATATTTTACATAACACAGTGGACTCTCTATGTGCTATAGACAGGAAACTTCTCCATAGGCTACATATGTCTGATTTGGCTTCACTTTGGTTCAGTAAAAAGATGAAAACAGACGGGCAAGCGGATTTCTGGAGTGAATGGGCATCAAAAGGTTTTTCCTTCTAAAAGATCTTGGCACTTAAGACAATCCTCTATCTTTTGCCAATTTACAGCACATACACAAACTATCTAATTTAGCTTTCTGCACCTTTTGAAAAATAAAATCAGGAAGTTGGTCCCCGTTCATTCTCCCGCTCTTCCACACCTTTTAGTTGATTATACAAAACTGGGTCATATTGCATCTAAAATATACAATTTCCTTTATGACCCCTAACATTTGAGAGACAAGGATCAATTCCAATGCTTGGAACTGTATCTTTAACTCAAATTCTAATGCAGATGTCTTTACTTTTGCATGGCATAACATCTGAAGCTCCCCCTATACAGGAAAGATCACCCCAGCTCTGTCACAAATGAGGCTATGGATTATACATAATATATACTGGACAACTCTGAAACTACGACGACTAGGGCTATCTGATTCAAATCTCTGTTGGAACTGTAAAACGGCCCACGGAAATACCATTCACATGTTTTATGATTGCAAACATATTTGTCCCCTTTGGCAGCAAATAGAACACATGAGGCCAGAATTATCATTCTTTCACGCAGGGCAGCAATACATCCTGCTGCAATGCGCTGCGTGAAAGGGAGAGGGCAGGAATGAGCTATATCTATCAAGATATGGTGCATCCCTGCTCTCTGCCTGCACTGGTGCACAATCTGCTGCCTAGCACCAACGCTGGCACCGTTGTGCCATGGTGCAAGGGTGTCTGTGTTGCAGGCAGTATTGTTTTTGTGCAGGAAGGGATACCTTCCTGCACAAAAATAATCCTCTGAGGCTTTTGACTCTTTCTAAGTGTGCTGCAGAATGTAGCTCACTTAAAAAGAGGAAACATCGAAGAGTAAAAAAATATATTTCTCCTCATTGTGCATCTCTTGGGAAGTCATGGCATTGTGATGCATTCCCAGGTTTACCAGTGTTGGTAAACTCTGTGAATGTGCCAAAATCCATGGGTGAATCCATGGGAACACCCACGATCCACCCATGGAACGCCCTACCAGGAAGAGTAATGCAAGGCAGTGACTTGCGCAGGCTTGCTTCACTGCAGATTCACCAAGCAGCGCAGGGCCACGCAAGGTGGCCTTGCATTGCTTGGTAAATCTACCGTAGATATTGCGTTGCACTTGTGACACCATGCATGATGCGAAGGCATTACAATACCATGACAAATCTGTCCAGTGATTCAGAAGATCTTTAATATACACCTAGTCATGGAGGGCCCCACTGCAATATTAGCTATATATGCCTCATCACAATCTAACACTTTCTTCCACCAATACCCAACCCATTGATCTTTTACCAGCCATAGGCACCAAATTGATCCTTTCCAAATGGAAGAGTTCTTCTAATATTTCCTTCCATACCTGGTGGGCTTGGATCTGCTTGATCAGAAGTGCAGAAAGCAATTGCTTTCGGAACTCTCACTCTTTATCATTGTCTAGAACATTATTTGATGCTTTGGACAGCTACCTACAAAAGAACAAGCCCCCATAAAAACCTTCTATCCCGCACTTACTATCTATATAGTGAGATTTGAGGTCTATTGCCAATATTACTTGAATCATGCGTATTCTTTCCCCACTGTGTTCTCACATTTCATGAATTAAACAGAAATAGCTTTTTCCTCCCTTCCTTTTTTTACTCGCCTTCTTCAGTTTTATCTATTAAGAAAACCCTTTTCTAGCCCATCTGCTCCAGTCAGTGCCCAGAATACGCCATGCTCCAGGACCCCTGGCCGTTTTGTGGCTGGCACACTGCTACTCTAAGGAAGCGCTGTTAGGTCTGAACATCCCAGGTAGGTGATTGGATTGTTGTTTCTTAAATCCTGAAGGAAACTTAGACCATTTTTGTTGTACTGTCTGCAATTTTTTTACCCCTCGTTTGGAGTGTCTGAATATTACGACTAGGCCAGTCAGGGCAGACAAGCACTCAGAGCACAAACCTAACTCCTTGAGTTGTTTTTTAATAAATGCCCGGTCACTTGTTATGTTATGTTATAACAATTTGTACAGCGCACAGCTACTCAGAGTGTCCCGGCGCTCAGGATCAAGGCACCAACTTAGAACCTAGTCTGACTGCGTGGAAAACCAGGTTTTCAGTTTCTTTTTGAAAACAGCAAGCTCGCTGGTTAACCAAAGGCCTCTCGAAGTTTATTCCCAGTGAGTGGTCCTAAATAAGAGAAGGATCTACCGCACATTTTAAGTCAATGGATCCAAGGCACTCTTGCCAGGTAAGCGGAGGAAGATCGCAATGTGCGAGCTGGAGTGTATTCATGAATCCTCTCTCTGAGATACCAGCGCCAGAGTCGTGCAAGGCCTTATGCACTAATACCATGGCCTTAAAATGCACCCTCTTTTTACAGGAAGCCAATGAAGGGCCTTCAGATGAGCGGACATGTGAGTCCTAGGTGGGAGTTTGAGTAAAAGTCTGGCTGCTGAGTTCTGCACCACTTGAAGTCTGCTAAGAAGGTACTCAGGGAGTCAGAGGAATAGGGCATTCCCATAATCCAGTCTCATCGTGAGCAGAGCCTGGATAACCTTTTTGCTGGCTGACTCAGACAGGAGAGGTAGGAATCTTTTCAGCATATGAAGAGTGATGAAACATTAGCAAATTAGTGCTTGTATCTGTGGTTGGAAGGAGAGGGTGCTGTCAAATATGATGCCTAGATTCCTTACGGAATTCTGAAGAGGGCCTGGCTGTGAAGCACCCTTAGGCCAGCAGGAACTCAGAAAGTTAGGACGGGCATCTCGGAAGATCACAATCTCCATCTTATCCAGGTTGCATTTCAGTTGGTGCCGGGCCAACCACTGAAACACCTTAGCAAAACATTTTGAGATTAGCTCTCCATCCTTCTCCTTTCCCCTACCACAGGCGAAGAGAAGCTGTGTATCATCCACGTATGAAATTACTTTTGTGCCCATTGACTCTGCTAATGTTGCTAAAGGCGTATGGTAAATATTGAGTAGAGTGACGCTTAGGGCAGATCCCTGGGGTACGCCCACAGTCAGAGTTCTAGCTTGCGATGAAAATGGGACAAGCAGCCATAATTCTTTGCTTCGATTGCTTAGAAAGAGGTAAGCTATTTCAGGGCAGTGTTTCTGATCCCTATCGCCTGAAGGCGTTCGAGTAGTTTTAAATGGGGAACTGTGTCGAGAGCTGCGGTTAGGTCCAACATGATCAGAATGGCCTTGCCTCCCTTATAAGGGTGCTTCTGACATGCTCCACTACTTCCAGGAGCGCTATCTCAGTGCTAAAGTGAGGTCGGAAGCCCAATTGACTGGGATGTAGTAATTTGTTTTCTTCCAGGTATTGGGACAGTTGACGATTGACTGCCTTCTCCAGAATTTTGGAGAAGGCAGGGAGGAGGGAGATGGGCCTATAGCTTGCTGGTTGTTTTGGGTCAGCCGAAGGTTTTTTCAGCAAAGGCATCACTTTCGCCCTTTTCCAGCTTGCAGGGACTGTGCCAGTTGCCAGCGAGGTGTTTAGTATATTATTTACTATAGGATTGATAGTTTGGACAGCTATAGTAAGCAGGTTAATAGGGCATGGGTCAGAAGGGGAGCCCGACTTCAGGCATTCGATAGCTGTTAGTGACATTTCGAGGGGCAGCGGGTCGAAACTGGCCAGGATGGAGTCACAGGTGAGAGAGATGGGGTTACCGGGAGGTCCAAGGGCGTCTGATCAGATTGTACATCATTAAGGGGATTGGCCTGGATGAAAGCGATCTATTCATAAAAAAATGAATCTAACTCCTTACACCACTCAGATGTCAGTTTAAATTCTCTTGATATGACCTTGGGTCTAGGAAAGGATTTGACAATTTTAAAAATCTCATTTGACTTGTTGCCTGCCTCCACGATCTTAGTTTCGAAGAAGGCCTTTTAGCTGAAAACACCTTCATGTGGTATCTTTTTAATAAGAGCTTATAAGTTGCTTTATCTTCTGGCTTGCAATTATGACTCCATACCCTTTCAAGGTGTTTACAATGTTTTTTGCATGATCTAAGGTCCTCATTGAACCATGGGCCGATGGTTTCGACCTTGCTAGAGTTCGCCTTGTAAAAGGGGCTAATTGATTGATTGTCCCTAGAATCCAAGCATCCAATCTTGCGGCATCCTCGTCCATAAAGCCAGACAGAGCCTGTGTATTTATTGCCACCACTTGCCTCAAGTCATCTTGCTGTATTTTGTGGTAGGCTCGGTAAGAGGCCAGGGTATTTTCCTTAGGGGGTGACCTAACACATGTTTGAGGCCACAAAAATGAAATAAGGAGGTGATCAGACCATGCAAGAGGGAATGGTTGTGACACCACCAGATTCACATTTGAAAACACCTGGACTAATGTATGGCCTGCTTGGTGCGTGGGACCAAAAACCTGTTGCTCAAGTGAGAAGTTGCTCATAGTATCTAAGAGTGTTGAAGCCTCTGGCTCCAGGGGGTTATCGAGATGGAAATTAAAATCTCCCAGCACTGTAAAGTGGGTATACCTCATAGCCCATGGGGCTAAGGCACTTCCTAGCGAGTTCAAGCAGGTGCCGGCCTGGCCAGGAGGACGGTAGATAAGGGCCCCTGCCAGCAACTGGTGGGAGGTTAGGGACAGGCAGAAGCCCAGTGTCCCTGCCTTCTCAAGACCCTCAAGAGTAAAGGATGTGCATTCGTATTCTTTCTTATAAACTAATGCTATGCCGCCCCCTCTGCCTATTTCACGGTCCTTCCTCATGACTCTGTAGTTGGGAGGGATTGCTGTGGCTAATATGGGATTGGCAGCATCCAAGAGCCAAAAAGGGCATCCAATTTCTCATTGTTTAGTAGGTCAAAGACCTGAAGATCATGTTTCTGAAGGGACCTCACATTAAATAGGGCTGCCGAGAACTGTTTTGATGGCCTACTGAACTTATCAGGAGTGTAGGATGCTTTGTTATTTCCTATCATGATGGGAGTCCATGCACAGTTAGGGCAGACAAACTCTACGGTTAGCTTACCCAGAGAGCAATGCAGAGAGCATTTCCTTTTAGGGGCTATACTTTGCAAGGTTGACCTATCATATGAGATAGAGAGCTTCTCTACTGGTGGAGAACCGGCATAGCGGCTGGTTCTGGACGCTTCCTGGACGCTGACGGGCACAGATGGGCTTGCATTTGGCCACACCGTGGCTCTCTTTTCTGGCATATGGACCGGACGACTAGAGTGCGCACTAACCAAAATGGCGCCCTTAGAACATCCAGGCGCGGAAGAGGAACGTTGAAGATTCCCCTCACTTCCCTCGTAAAATGTTACAGCCCCTGTTGGACTTGGCCCTTTTTGGCTAAAGTTCCTTAAACTTTTTGCCTTCCTCCTAGACCTTTTTCTGACATAATATTGCCGACTTAGATGCTTTTGGGCACTTTGCCACTGCTGATCAGTGTCAAAGTGCAAGTGCTCCCTGTATAAAGTGTTATGGTAATTAGTTGTCCATAATTGGTATGTTTCCCTTACTAGTGAAGTCCCTAGTAAAGTGCACTATGTGTGCCAGGGCTGGTAATGCAAATGCTACTAGTGGGTCTGCAGCACTAATTGTGCCACCCACACAAGTAGCCCTAAAGAGAGATCTCAGGCCTGCCACTGCAGTGCCTGCGCGCAGTTGGTTAACTGCCTTGTTGTCCTGACAAGTGCACCCACTTGCCAGGCCTTACCTTCCCTTTTTATGCACATCAGACACCCCTATAGTAGGCCCAAGGTACCCCCCTGGGCAGGGTGCAGTGTATGTGAAAGGTAGGACATGTACTGAAGTGTGTACCATGTCCTGACAGTGAAATACTGCCAAATTAGTTTTTCACTGTTGCAAGGCCAACTTGCCCATAGGACAGAATGGGGAATGCTGAGTCCCATGCTTCCAGCATATCTTCCCATAGGCATAAGATGGAGAGATAGAGTTTAGTGTGCCTGAACTCAGAATTTAATAACACATCTTTTTGTGAAGATGGTTTTTGAATTGTGTGTTTAGAAACCACGCTTTCAGAAGTGGCTGGTTTCTTGTCTTAAACCATCCTGTGTGCCTCTGCCTGGTTGTATATTGCCTGCCTGGATTTAGACGTGACAGGGTCTGGGAAGTGTCCTGACCCCAGGGAGGAGAAGGTGAGACAGCAACAGGCTGGCCTGCATTTGATGTGGGGGGGAGGAGTAGCCCCCTGGATGTGAAGAGGGCTGTGTTGCTGCCAGAAAAGGACGGCTCCACCTCCTGCTGAGCGTCTGGGCCCCAGATCCTGACTATCAAAGGAGGAGGGTGTGCACTGGCAGGAAGACACCCAGGTCTGGTTTGGACCGAGGTCAGAGCCCCCTGAACACAAAGACTTCAAAGGCATTTAGGGGTATAAATGTAAGAGCTGAAACCCCTGAACTCAAGACTGAAATCCATATTAAAAAAGGATTGAACCTACTTGGTGATCAAGAGGAACCTCTGTCAAAGAAGAACAGTTGAAGAGACTGAAGAGAAGGACTGCCCTTGCTGTGTGTTCTGGGGCTGGCCTGCAGTTTGCTGGTTTGACTAAGGAGAGGACAAGGGACTTTGCTGTGTGCTGTGTCCCCCTGCTTGTGAGGACTTTGCTGTGTGCTGTGTCCTGAAGTAGCGTGTCTCCAAGGGCCCGAGGAGAGCTGATCCCCTGTTGTGGAAACTCAGGAATACAAAAGTTTCCGACCGTGTCTCAGCGATGCTGTGTGCGTGGTGCTCTTGCACGCCTGAGACTGCCGTGTGGTCCGTGGTACTGTTTACGAGGTGCCCCGTGATCGCACTGCCTCCGCAGCGTGAACCATCGTCCACGCTGTTGCCTTGCTGTTGTGGCCCGAGCCGTCATCGTACCTGAGGCTCTGAGGAAGGATCACTGCCGCCGGCCCGAGCCGCAACGTGCCAAAGGATTGTGTGAAATTACGAACTGTGTCTCAGCGACGCTGTGTGCGTGATGCTCTTGCATGCCTGAGACTGCTGTGTGGTCCGTGGTACTGTTTACGAGGTGCCCCGTGATCGCATTGCCCCCGCAGCGTGAAACATCATCCACGCTGCTGTATTGCTGTTTGTGGCCCGAGCCGTCATCGTAACTGAGGCTGTGAATAAAGATCGCCGCCGCCAGCCCGAGCCGCAATGTGCTAACGGGGTACTTGAAACTGAGGACTGTGTCTCAGCGATGCTGTGTGCATGGTGCTCTTAAACGCCTGAGACTGCCTTATGGTCCGTGGTACTGTTTACGAGGTGCCCCGGGATCGCATTGCCCCTGCAGCGTGAAACATCGTCCACGCTGCTGTATTGCTGTTTGTGGTCTGAGCCGTCATCGTAACTGATGCTGTGAGTAAGGATCACCGCTGCCGGCCAGAGCCGCAACGTGCTAACAGATTTCTTGAAGCTAAGGAAGCTACAAGGTGAAAGGGATTGTGATCGTTGTTCGTCGAAAGGAATCTGCCCAAGATCATCCATGACGTCGCCATGATGTTGTCGCCTAGCAACAGAGCCGCAACGTGATCGGGATCACCCAGCAGGACGTCCGACGAGCGGGGAGAGAGCGAGAGCGAGGTAGCGCACCCCCCCCAGGTAAGGCTTGGACTCCGGTCGGGAGCCGCAAGCGTGTGTGGCCTGGGGAGGCATGCAGGAGGAGTACAGGAGTGCTCCGAGCTCTCTCCCGCTGCACCGCGTTAGATGCACTGAGTCCCCGAGCGGCCCGGACCTGCCCAGCAGGACCGGGGCCGCCCCTGTAAGCCTATGACCGTTGTCTCTGCTGTTGGGGCCTAGTGGGGCCCGAGTTGACCTCGCAGATTGCATTACGAACCGCATTATTATTGCATTACGAACTGCCTGATTCTTGCATTATGAACCGCATTATTATTGCATTACGAACTGCCTGATTCTTGCATTACGAACCGCATTATTATTGCATTACGAACTGCCTGATTCTTGCATTACAAATCGCATTATTATTGCATTACTGAACTGCCTGATTCTTGCATTAAGGACTGTCCTATCATTACATTACGAGCTGCATTACTGAACTGCATAGCATTGCATTAGGACTGCATTAGAGATCGTGAACTTGCTCATTAATACCACAAGAACCTACAAGTGATTGCTGGCCTAATAACCGGCCAAGTGAATTATTACGAACACGCATATGTTGGTTTTCTATCATTTGGTCTCATCGTATTCCTTTTATAAAGATACTGCTATTTTTATGAAACCAGTGTGGTGTCCATTTGTGGTGTTATCACTGTGTTACTGGGAGTGTGGTTGCAAATACTTTACACATTGCCTTGGAGATAAGCCTGGCTGCTCGTGCCAAGCTACCAGGGGGTGAGCAGGGGTGATCTAAGGGTGTGTCCCTCCTTACCCTGACTAGAAGCAAGGGTCCCTATTTGGACTAAGGTACCTACCTCAGTCAACTAGAGACCCCCGGGTCTAACAGCCCCCCTTTCAAGTAAAAATGCCTGAGAGGTTTGAAAGTTAAAAGATAACAGTCAAAGGATCCACAGTAGCCCCGTAGTAAAGTGCAGAGTGCATCAACAAGTGCAGAGCAAATTCATACAAATTCATACAATACAATTGGCAAGAGAGGTGCCAAGAGCCTTACCACGTCCGTGCCGCGGCTCTCTTTTTCGGCGTATGGACCGGCCGACTAGAGTGCGTACTAACCAAAATGGCGGCCCTAGAACATCCAGGCCCGGAAGTGGAATGTTGAAGATTCCCCTCACTTCCCTCACTTGTTAAACATAAACTGGAATTTTATGAGTTTTTAGAGTCTTATATCCCTCAAATGGTATTTTTAATCGAAACATGGTTTACAAACTTTCAATCCAGATATTGTACTAGCACTGCCTGCAGGCTATGCCGATAGCAGACATGATAGGCAAGGTAAAAGTGGTTGTGGCCTTGCAATAGTTCATCATGACTCACTGAGCTTAACATGTGAAAATTCTAGTATTTTAAATTGTAAAGCTCTCTTTTTTAGATGCAAGATTATAGATAGCTATACTACTCATGGATTTCTGATCTATAGCCCCCCCGGACCTAAAGGCTACTTTTTAGATGATATATGTAATCATATTGACATTAGCGTTCAATATTCGAATGACAACTTTTTAGGGGATTTCAATCTTCACTTGGAAGACCCAAATGATCAAGACGTAGTCCTGTTATCGGAATCTCTGCATTGTTTTAAGCTGAACAAAGAGGAAAGTCTGCCACACATAATGCTGGCCATATTTTAGACAGCACCTTTTCAAATGATCCCAACCTTACATGCGATGCTGTACTGCCTTTGATCTTGTTGGATCATATGGCAGTTCAGTTTAACTTAAATATTCTGACAGCGCCTCTAGACACCAAAACGGTAGCACAGAGTAAAACCATTCACTTATGGAATAAGATAGACAAAAGGACCCTGGTGGAGAGCCTTGATTTGACTAAACCCGATCTTGGCAGTGAGCCTAATACAGTGGCAGCAAGTTATCATGAGTGGCTGAGCATGGAAGCCATTAAACAAGTCCCGGAAAAAAAGTTAAACTGCACAGGAAACGGCCATCGGCCCCATGGTTCTCTCCAGCACTTATAGTTATGAAACAAAGATGCCGCCAACTTGAGAAAGCTGGGAGACTGGACTATAGCGAGATAGGTAGAGGCAGTTATAGAAAAGATATTGACGGATATAAAAAATTAACTTTGTATGAAAAGTCCACATTTTACGTGGACAATATCGGATCGGCCTCAAACTCCTCAAAGGAACATTTCAAAGTAGTCCAATCTCTCTCAAGTCCATTCCTTTCTTCTAGTCACCCCCCCCCCCAGCCAGGAAGTTTGTGATAGACTGTCTGACTTTTTAAACAAGCATTTGGAATGCAATAGGTCTCGCATTTGCAAGAGTTTAAGCTATTAGTATTGTAAATGACAATGTCTTTTATTTGTGTTTTAAAAACCAAAACAAAGGCATTGTCATTTACAATGCCAATAGCTCAAACCCAGCAAATGTGAGACCTATTGCATTGCAAATGCTTGTTCTCTCTCCCTTTCACACAACACAGTGCACCCCAGTAACTTTGGTTGATGCGTGGAATTGCATCAAAAGTTACACACACGTCTGACATTACCACAGCCTGTAGGTACAGTCATGACAGCATTTAACTGGCAACCAGTGCAACTCTTATCCGTGTTACCTTTCACAGCTAATACCGTGATAATTCCTTGTTTTTATGTAACACTTAAGGTACAGCTTATGTCTGTATACGTTTTCCACGAAGTTAACTTAACGCATATCTTGTATTATGGCTATTAGTGACAGTCCTGAATGCCACAAGTATGCCAGGGACTAGCACTGACCACAGTGATGCTTTTATTTGACCTTGCAGTGACATTGCCTCTTCAAGGGGGGGGTGTCAGTGCAGCCTCGTTGTCCTCCTCCTCTTTTTTGATTGTGTTTGGGCAGCGAGGCATGTCGAATAGCATCTGGAAAGTGAAACATGGTGATAGCGGTCTGCCTAGGACAGATGACAGCGCCCTCCCTTGCCTTTGTGTGCGCAACAACACCATTGTCTCATCGGCGCTTATCTTTTCAGCTTATCTAGGCCGGCACAATGCAGCCCTGTCTCGCGAGAAGAGCCCCCCAGGTGCTCGAGTCACCCGATATTGAGTAGTAAGCAAAGGTCGGAAAGAGTCTTTGAACAGCGCTCCCTACGCAGCAGTCACCACACCAATCAATGGCCGCCATTTGTAATTTGCATACAGCGCCAATGCTCAGAAAATGCCAGAAGTGTGTGCGCGCTACTCGTTTACTTCTGTGGTACTTCAAGGAATGAATGACACATTGAGTGGGAAATGTACTTATGGTAAAAAATATTTTTTAAAAAGACAATAGATGCGGAAGTGTGGGTGTAATGTGTGAGATTCACATTGGCTTTTGAAGGGGTACACAGGAAGACCATATTTGTCCAAAAAAAAAAACAGAGTGACGCTTTTCTCTCTCTGATGAAATGTTGTCATTTGACGAATTGCACGCAAATTTGAGATGCTTTCAAACCCACTCATGTCTACTCATACGTGTTGGTCAGAGAACCCCAGATGTAAGCTGCGTAAGCGTCTGAGTCACGAGTCGTCCGTCCAAAAATGCTGACTCAGCTTTTAATCACCGCAGGAAAAAACACCAATTGTAACGTATTCAAGACGTCTTAAGGCATGTTTATAAAATCATTTGCGGCTCGACAAACCTATATACTTTAAAACAGCTGTTCGACAGCAATGTGTAGTTTGTGTACATGAACTCGCTGGTCTAACCCCAACGAAAACGCGCAAACATGCTCGGTGCGCCTGCAACGTAAACTCTGCCCCTTCATTTAAAAAAAATAACAAGCGCGGCTGCAAAAGTGAAAGCGGCTCGCGCGGCAAATTAATTAAATAAATGGCAAATTAATTAAATAAACAAGCGCGGTCCCTAAAGTGAAAGAGGACTGCGCTGCAAATAACAAAAAAAGAGTGCTTACTGACTTATGGAGACTGTGGGTGTAATGCCGCAAGTAAACGATCCATTCCTGATGGGCCGTCCCAAAAGGAGACAGGGCGGTAACAAGGAGGGACTAAGAAGCCTCATTTTCAATCGGATGCCAGCGTTTACCATAGACGATGACGCCAGCCAATGAAAAATAGGGGCGGGGCTTCCACCCCACTTCTAAAACATACCCTAATACAATATTGGGCGAAGTACTACGCTATGCTCGCGTAGTTTGCGAAGTTTGCGCTACTTCGCACTACGCGAATTGCACGTAGCACAGTGCAAACACGCGTAGCGGTCATTTTTTGCTTGCTCGCGGTCCTCAATGTCAAGTTGGCGACCGCGAGCAAGCAAAATGACATCCCGGCAAGACTTTTTCTCGTTCGCGATCAGCAACATCAAGCTGCCAATCGCGAGCGTGGAAAATAAACCTCCGGCGAGATTCTCAACGCTGGAGGTCAGGTTTCTCATTGCGAGTGGGCGCGTATGCTCGCGACCGCTATGCGATGAGAAACTACCAGTCCGTGTTGAGAAGCTGCAGCTCGAGTAGAAATCTACTCGAGCGGCAGAAAACGACCGCTTGCACTGTGCAAGATGCGGTTTGCACTGATTGCACAGTGCGGACAAGCATCCGGCACTGTGCAATCAGTGCGAACAGCATTTTGCACAGTGCACTACGCAGTTTGCGTAGCTACGCGTAGCTCGCGTAGTGCGAAGTGCACTTCGCGTAGCTACACGTAGCGCTACTACGTGAACTACGCCCAGGGTTAACAATATGCCTCGCAGAGCGAGCAGCGCATGCGCGCTGCAACGCTAGGTCTGCAAGATCTAAAAAACAAGTCGAGATGGTGTACAGAAAATTTGATTCCTCCCATTCTTTTGTAACCCCAAGTCAATAGCCCTCGACCTTGGGCTCTAGGGAATATGAGTTACATGACTTTCCACTTCTGATCATTGACCAAACGATTAAGCTTATTGGAAAAGTCTAGAGCTACTTCTGATCCCTGCCCCCATAAGATAGTATAAGACATTGTAGAGTCTTCCACCAGTCTTGACGACCCTGCTGAATGTCATCATTACAGCAGGTATTTTCCCATCCAACTGGAAAAAGGTCTTCATCCTACCTTTGCTAAAAAAAAACCTCATTGGCCCCTAAGGAGGAGAAAAACTTCCGTCCAATCTCTTGACTTCCATTCTAAGCTAAGCTCCTCGGATAACATCTCAATGTTATCTTCTGGATAATGCACATAATGGTTTCAGATCTGGTTTTAGGAAAGAGACAGCTCTGACCGCGGTCTCGGACGAGATCAGAGCCATTAGAGACAATGATAGTAGAGCAACGGTGGTCCTTTTGGACCTTTCCACCGCTTTTGACAGGGTTAGTCATATCGTTTTGCCAGATCGTCTGACTGAAATTGGGAAAACTGGATCAGCACATGACCTTATCGCCTCTTTCTTAAGAGATGAGAGCAGACGATGTGCCTTAGGGAATTTAAATCGAAATCCTATTCTCTCCCTTGTGGGGTTCCCCAGGGGTCATCGCTTAGTCCGTCACTAATTAACATTTATGTAGCGCCGTTGGCAAAGTTGATCCATTCTTACAGCTTGGCTACAATAGCTTATGCCGAAGATACCCAGATTGTGGTAGCACTCCCAAACAAAGTGGAGGAAGTTGCAGACAGATTTAATAAATGTATAAATGCCATTGTCAAGTGCAAGACTGTAGGTATTTGAAGCTAAACCCAGAAAAAATGGAGGTTCTTATCATTGGAAAGGAGTCCACCTTTTGGGGTCACCTATGGTGGCCACAAACCCTGGGCTCCACCCCAGTGCCTGTCACAAATGTAAGAAATCTTGGGGTAATTTTTGATGCTGATCTATCTTTTAGGGAGAAAATTAGCAAATTGACAACTTCTTGCTTCCTACTGCTTAGGTCTCTGAGGAAGGTGTTGCCTTTCATTGCCTTCGACTCCAAAAATCAGTAGTCATTGCCCTTGTCCTATCTAGAATTGACTATTGTAATGCCCTGTACATGGGCATTCAACAATCAGCACTCAAAAAGCTTCAGATGCTCCAGAATGCAGTCGCTCACCTCCTAAAGAAATTTCCCCAATATAAGTCGGTGCCAAATGCTTTAATGGAACTTCATTGGCTTCCTGTGAAGAAAAGGGTGGCTGTCAAAGCTCTCTGCCTAGCTCATAAGGTATTGTATGGTGCTAGACCTAATTGTTTTGGAAGAAAACCAGGTGGCATCAACCAAATAAAAATCTGAGATCTGCTGTATCACATTCAGTCCTTGTCCCCAGGCTAAACAAAGTCTCCTGGGGGGGTAGCAGTTTTGTCTATACCACCTATCAGCTGTGCAACATACTGCCTTACATCTTAAAAATCAATCGAATCTTCTTAATATTCAGAAATAGCTGAAATATTGGCTGTTTTCTTTTACTTGTTGAGCCCCCGGTCAGTTGGTCTCAGTATGTTCTTGGATTCTTAGTGCCAAGACGCCCGTGGGTATTTGCGTGCTTTGCAAATTAAATTCATTCATTCATTCTGTTATCGTCTAGTACTAGGTGGTGGGTGAAGAGCTCTTCTCTGCCAGTGGAGTTCATGGAGTTTTGCCCACTCCGCACTCCGTGCAGAGCACGAAGTTCCGAAAAAGTCCACGAAGTGACTCAGAGCGGAGTTTCTTCTCTCGAGTGGCTTGTGAGAAAAGAATCGCCTGCTAGACCTACCCCGGCGAGATTTTTCAGCATGGGCAGTTGCAGCAGGTCGGGACCGCTCGCGTTGAGAAATCTGTCACTCGCGTTGAGGAAGCAACCACTCAATTAGAATGTCTACTCGAGTGGCAGAAAGCAGCAATGCCTTCTCGCGTGACATGTAGTGCCGTTCATGCTGATTTTACAGCATGGGACAAACTCCCATCGCTAAAAATTTGTGCGAGCAGCGAGACTTAACAGACTCAGCGGAGCACGGCAGAGTTTTTCCGGTACTTCATAGAGTTCAGCGGAGTAAAAGTCTGCGAACTCCACCCAGGCCTATCTAGTACATGACGGTACATACACATTTTGTTGCAAATAACTAATTTAATTTAGTGCTGGTGTTTCAACCTTATAGTGATATTTTGCATATACAGTGATGGACATTCTCAATGTGATCACATTATCATTTTATATATTCCTTTCTTTATAACATATGTCCCGATAACCACCAACACAAAATGTAACATTCGTTAGTTGTTATGCTTGATATATGCATATTATACCATGATACTGTATTATGAGTATCTTTTCTCAATAAACACTTTTGAAATGAAAAAAAGTTCCAATCGACACCTTAAACTCTACCTCCTTTCAAATACACCAGGGCACACAGTGGGGAAAAATCATAGAAGGAACAGGTAATTTCCACTCTTTAGTGCCTGCTGAAAATTCTCTAAAATATTAAATATTCAATGCATTATTGGAAAAGTGAAACTTCCTTTGCAGACCCTGCTGCGTGGCTATTATATATCATCACACAAGTAAACAACTATTTACCTTTCCATTCAACTTCTAAGTAGGGCTAACATTTCTTCTTCAACACGAAATCAAATGGGAAAAAACAGGAACACGGTGTGAGAAAAATACCACATATAATAGGTAAAACGTTATTCTGTTGTGTCGAACGCGATCTCTCTGGGTCTTTAAATGCACTGTGTATTATGTTGTCCATAAGATTCACATTCTCGCTTTCAGAATCGATTTTGTAATACATAAAGAATTCTAGAATTTAGTAAAATACCAGATTGTCATCAATATACAAATCGAGCATTGTCCAGGGTTGGCAAGGGTGCGTATCCCTGCTAGATGTTCAAGACGTCCACAAAAGATAATCCCCATGAATCTAAACAGGAATCTTTTAAATACTCTTGGTTATTTTAATAATCTGTTTTGGATAAAGTCCTGCTAGACCTTCATTGTAGACTCTGGCATGAACATAACCTCTGCTGATCAATCTTGCCTATCAATTAGTTTGTATAAACAAGGGAGTTTGGAAACGTTTGTGTTAGAAATGGGATCTCTAGTTGGCAGTGGTTTGCACTGTGTCCAAGTAGGGACCCTCACTGTAGTCATGGTATGGGAGTAACATAGCTAAGATAGCCACTGCCCACTCCCTTGGTAGCTAGGCACGAGGAGGCAGGCTTATCTCAGAGGCACTGTGTAAAGCATTTGTACCCAGACATACAGTAACCCAGTGAAAACACTAGAAAAGGAGTCCACAACAGTTTAGAAAAATAGCCAATATTTATCTGAATAAAACACGACCAAAACATCAAAAATCCAACATACACAAGTCAAGATATCTCTTTTAAAAGATTAAGCAAGTTTAGTCCATAGAAATCAATGGATGCATTTGTTTTAGCACAAAGAACCTTAGATGTGTCAAAAATCAAAGACAGTGCCAGGCACAGGAGAGGTGAGGTGCCAGAAAAGCAAAGCGATGCATCAGTTCCTTACTACACAAGGGAGGTGATGCGTCGGTTCCTTACTGTCAGGGAAGGTGATGTGCCAGTTCCTTACTGCTGTCAGGAGAGGTGATGCGTTGGTTCCTTACTGTCAGGGGAGGTGATGAGTCAGTTCCTTACTGAAAGGGAGGTGATGCGTTGGTTTCTGGACATGCTGCCTCGGTTCCTTACTGCGTGAGGAGTCGAAGAATCAATGTCGAGGGACGATGCGTCGAAAAGCCAGACGAGCTGTATCGTTGTTCCGACAGCTGCTAAGCAGGCACTGCCCACTAGTAAAATTTGATTTACAGGCTCTGAGAACACCTAGTGCACTTTACTAGGGACTTATTAGTAAATCAAACATACCAATCATGGATAAACCAATCACCAATACATTTTACACAGGGGACACTTGCACTTTAGCACTGGTCAGCAGTGTTAAAGTGCCCAGAGTCCTAAAACCAGTAAAAATAAACTGCAGCACACAGTCAAACAAAACAGGAGGTCAGAAGCAAAAAGACAGGGGAAATCACGCCAAAAGATGCCAGGTCTAACAGTTTATATATGTAATACCCCCACCAACATCTCCTCTTCACTTAGTTTCTTCCAGTTTTTTCAAACGTCTTTGAATTGCTCCATCTTCCCGCTTGGTGTGCATGTGCCCCTCTCTTTTCCTGAAAGTATGCCCATTTCTTTAGGTCTCTTGTCAGCTTGCAACATTTTGATTGCCTTCCAGTTTATGGACCACGCGGCCCATTGGTTATATCATTTGTTTAGTATGACTTTGCATGTGTACTGCAGGGTACAGCACACATACACAGTAGGAAAAGTTTTAAAACTTGTCTAGTCTTTGGGGTCGATTCCGATTCGGGCCGGAAATTTCTCCGACCGAGCCGGACCCGGAGAGATTTCCGACCGAATCGGACCCGTGCAGTCCGACCGAACGAGTACGATGCGTCCGTATGTTATCGGACTCGAGTCGGTCGGACTCCCATTGATGTCAATGGGAGCCGGTCGCACAACGCGTACGCGGGCTCCCATTGACTCAATAGGTGCGAGTCGGACAAGGGCGCCCCCTACAGCGGGTACGCGGCGAAGCGATTCGCGCCGTCAGCACGCACAGGTAGGGGGGACCCATGGGTCCCCCTGTGTGCGACTCGCGCGGCTACGCATGCAGGGGTCCGACACGGACCCCCAAGTACTGCTCCGACTGCTCTTACGAGCCGGAGTGCGCGGCTCGGTCGGACTGCTCGCGGCGCGCATCGTACTTACCCGGCCGGGAAACGTCTCCATTGCGCGGTGCGAGTCGGAGTCCGAGCGAGTCGGTCGGAGCGGTTCGAGCCGGGAGCGAGTCGGTCGGAGCGGTCGGGACGCCCGGACGAGTCGGTCGGCGATTTCGCATCGTACTCGCTCGGCCGGACCCGCGTACGGTTCGGTCGGGAAACAGGGCTCCGAATCGGATCCGGTAAAGCCGAATCCGATTCGGAGCCCTACCGGCCGAGATCGGAATCGGCCCCATAGTATTTTGTACTGGAATGGAACCCTTCCAGTACAAAACCTATGCTAGACTCACTCACACATCGTGCACTATAGCGCAAAGGTGTGTGCGTGGTGCTCGGCAGCAACATTCTATGCCAGTGAGTGGAATATCTCTGTAGATATGGAGCTCTCCTGCTCTCTCCCTGTGACACAACGCATCACAGTACCTTTGGGTGCTGTGTTGCGTTGTGTGACACCTTTGTAAATCTGGGCCTAACTTTGTAAATTAATTCCACTTGGAATCACTGTAGGCACACATATCTTACAGTGGTATAACTTGCAAATATGGAATGGACTGCACTCTCCCATTCTTCCTTTGAACATCCCTTCTTTAGATGCTCAAGAAGTAGAAGCAGAAACAGCTTCTTTCACTGAGGGGGTATCATACCTAGGGGCCGATTCCGATTCCGGCCGGAAATCTCTCCGACCGAGCCGGACCCGGAGAGAATTCCGACCGAATCGGACCCTAGCAGTCCGACCGGACGAGTACGATGCATTCGCATGCTATCGGACTCGATTCGGTCGGACTCCCATTGAAGTCAATGGGAGCCGGCCGTACGACGCGTACGCGGGCTCCCATTGACTCAATGGGTGCGAGGCGAACAAGGCGCCCCCTACAGTGGGTACGCGTCCATGCGCATCGCGGCGTACATGCACAGGTAGGGGGATCCATGGGTCCCCCTGTGTGCGACTCGTGCGCCTACGCGTTCAGGGGGGTCCGACGCGGACCCCCAAAGTCCGGCTCCGACAGCTCTTTCGAGCCGGACGGCGCGAGTCGGTCGGACTGCTTGCGGCGCGCATCGTACTTACCCAGCCGGGAAACGTCTCCATAGCGCGGTGCGAGTCGTGTCCATGCGAGTCGGTCGGAGCGTGTTGAAGCCGCGTACGAGTCGGTCGGCGATTTCGCGTGCGCTCGCATCGTACTCGCTCGGCCGGACCCGCGTACGATTCGGTCGGGAAACAGGGCTCCGAATCGGATCCGGTAAATCCGAATCCGATTCGGAGCACTACCGGCCGAGATCGGAATCGGCCCCCTAGAGTCTATTTTCTGGTCAGTGACAAAAGTCCTGTCTTACTGAATAGCACTGTGCAAAGGATGTATTGCCGGCCTGCCTGACCGGCATGCAATCTTTGTTGTAAAGTTTAATTGCTGTACAGGTCAGTTGCATCAAGCAATATTACATATAATGAACTTTATCAATGTGGCCTCTTTTAGGTTTATAGTAATAATTTTGTAAGTATACTCATTTGCTTTTTCTATATTTGTTTTTGTTTTGTTATATGTTACTCTGTCAGCATTTGTGTAGCACTTTTTAGACCTTTAACTGCTTTTTAGCACTCTCTTCATTTTGGAGTGTGCCTTTTAACAGTTTTCTGGGTTTCTTCCTGATGGAGTCAAGGCAGTCAAGTATGTGGTTGTTGTGTATTCTGTGCAGTGCTTGGTGATGATTTCAACTGGTTTAGTTCGTGCTCCTTTTGTATGGGTGTGAGTGATCCTTAAAAGTGTTGGTTCCCATCATTCCAAGTGGGTGAGGGGCTTTCCATTGGGCAATAGGTTGTGCTTTTAAAAAAACCTTTATTTGTCATTTTATGAGCACATAACAATGAACAATGAAGCAGCAACTCTGCAAGATGGAGTACATACACATCAGAGCCACACAGGGCCCACATCAATTGTCAAATTACATCATGAAGATATTGTAGGGGAAATAAAGACATAGCTCTCCACCATAGTAAACATCAGAAATCAAATACAGTTCGTTCTGAATACCCCGACATAGCGTGCCCTAGTGCTACATTAATTCATCACTGCTTTCAGCATTGTCCCCCTCCTCGCCTTCCTCCGGGTCCAAGAACGTTTGACATAGCAAGCCCCAGGCTTCCAAGTTGACTAGATGTTTGGCATCAGTTCTAATGTGATGCATTTGCATTTCCTCTGCTACTGCCCATTCTGAGACATCTCTAACCCACAGCTCCTCCAAAGGCGCTCTCACCCCCATCCAAGTATTGGCTACATATCTCCTTGCCAGCACAAGTGCCAGCTGCATGAATCTGTATGTCATTTTACGTTTCTTGGGGAGGACCAACAGCCCCAGAAAACAGTCAAGTCGCAAGATCATACATAAGGGCAGTGACACAGTTCAACCTTACAATCACTCTCTCCCAGAAGGCCCCCCCCCTGCCCGCAACCCCATGCCAGATGCATAAACTCTGCTCCCCACTGCACACTGGGGACACATTGAGGGGCGGTCCGGACTAATTTTATTAAGGCCCACAGGTGTCACGTAGGTGTGATGCATGAAGTTAAAATGGACTAATTTAAACCGGATGTTGGTGGGCACTGTCCTCAGTAACTTGCAAGTCCAAGTCCGGTCCACATCTGAAATAGGGGTCCCCAGATTCCCCCTCCCAGGTGCTTCACACCTTCAGTGGCGCCCTCACTCTATCAGCCTACAGAGCCTTATATATGAGGGAAATAAGTTATCTCCCTGACCCCAACCTCAATACCGTGCCCTAAGTAGCCAAGGTGGACGGAGCCACCAGATAAGATGGTCAAATACCCATCACCATGTCAGATACGCACTGCATAATGAAGAAAGTGCCCAGGGCCCAAAGCGAACCGATCCTGCGCCTCCTCAAAAGACAGAAACACCTCACTAGGATACAGATCCCCCACTACTTCACAACCCTACTCCTGCCAAGAGTGGTAAGACATAGTCTCTTCCTTCTGGCAAAACGGAGCCAAGATCCATAATGGCAGTTCCTATGAAAAGGATCTCTCCTGCTTATCACTGGCACCAATCTAGACCATACCGCTGCTGTCTGCCGTACCACATAAGGTGAGTCAAGAGGCACCAGGCACCCACCATCAGGCACACAGGAAGATAGTTCCCATCTACCATCCCCGCCAGCAGATCCATCTCCCAGTTACCTCCCTCCTTAATTCATTTCACTACGTGCTGCATGTGAGATGCATAATAATAGTACTCCGAATTCGATACACCAAGGCCAACCTCCTCATACCCCCTCATCAACGTCAGGCGTGCTGCCCTAGTCTGCTTTCCTGACCAGATAAGCGAGGTGAGGAGGGAATTTAGCAGTCGTAACACTCCAGCACGCAGGGGACACAATGATTTCTGAATCACATACAAGCATCGAGACAAAAACACCATCTTGGAGACCGCAACTCCACCAATTAAGGATGATGGCAGTGTGTTTCAAAACTGGACAGAAGCCCACAGGGAGCCAAGGACCCTCTCTATATTATATTCCAGCTGTTTCCTACGCGTATGCCCCACCCATTTACTCAGTACCATTCAGACCTGCACTGCCAAAAGCTCCACAGCCGAAGCAAAAAGCAGGGGCGAGAGAGAGCACCCTTGTTGAGTACCTCATTCAATTTCCCACCGAGCATACCTGTGCTGGCTAACCCTCACCACGCCCCAGGCTTAGTATACAACAACTGAATCCATGCTTGAAACTGCGGTCCAAACCCCATGGCTCTCATAACCTCCAACAGGTACCCCTAATCCACCATGTCAAACGCCTTTTCAATATCAATAGGTGCCAAGACTAAGTCATCCTGTCTGCCTTCGACCTCATGCAGGACATGCGCTAAGGGACTCAGAGTCATCATCATGATACAGCCCGGTATAAACCCACACTGATCTGCATGCACTATCCCCAACACCACAGATCTCAGTCGAAAGGCCAGGACCTTCCAGAGTATTTTAACCTTAGTGTTTATCATCGTGAGAGGTCAGTATGCCCCGGGATCAGACACCTTCCCCCCACCTTTGGCAGCATACAGATAAGGCCTTCACACATACTAGGCAGTAGCACCTCAATCTCCTTAGCTTCCAGAAAAACCTCCAGTAACTGCTGCATCAGTGTTGCCAAAAAGCCTTGGTTAAATACAACAGGGAAACCAAATCCCTTTCCTGAGCCTTGTTCCCTGGGAGCAACCGCAGAGCAGTCCTATCCTCCTCCAAAGTAATCACAGCATCCAGTTCCTCTACCTACATTGCGTCCAACCGAGGCAGCTCCAGGAGGGCCAGAAAGGCTTGAACCTGGTCCAACGAACTACGAGTGCCTCCCTATACACCCTCTCCAAGTGCCGCTGAATGGCTGTCACCACTTCAACCATCGAGGATGCAACCACCCAGTCCGGCTCTACCAAATGTATCACAGGGAGCATAGCACTCTCCCTCTGGAGTAGCCAAGCCAGCATCCTACTTGACTTGTTCCTCTCCTAGTGCAAGCGCTGCCTATGCTGGTTAAGTGTATACGAATCTAATCCTGCGCACCCTCAACTCCTCATGCTCCACAAAGTAGAGATAACAGATCGCCTACAGCGCAAGCGCTGTTTAGGCTCGACCTAAAAAGGGAGACACTAAACGAGAATACAGCAGAGCATCAATATCACAATAAGATAAATCACCTTTCCAAGAATCCAGCCCCAACTGCCAAAAAGGGACCAACTCCAGTTCCCACTTTCCATTCCCTTAACGTTTTCAAGAATTTCTAGAATATGTTTGGTAATATTCTTTTCCATATTCTTAATCCCAACCACACACTGATCACCAACTACCGCGCATACACTACCACTTTTAGCTAGAATAAAATCCACTGCATATCTAGTTTGCTCCGAATATATCCACATACTTTCCAACTGAGTGGTGATGTCGCGCAGAGCTGCCACTGTAGTGTTACATAGAATTTGCAGGTGGCATCAAAAGTATTCTTTAGCTTTCTCACCCCTGGCCATGGAGGTACCACCCAATGTGAAAATAGAGGAAAGGATGTACCCAAAGGTGATACCGTTACTGTAATTATTGACTTCTATATCGGTCACTCCCTCACAGAATTCTTTCGTTAGTGTCCTTTTAACCCATCTTATTTTAGGCTGGGCATTTTTACAAGGCACGCCCAAAGGCAATACCATTCCAGGAGCTATATCATCGGTACCATTACAGACAATGGAATAAGTCCCATTAGATAAAAAGAAAAGCCCTGGATGTGCATAAATCGGCCCCTCGTAATCCACTGCAGCATACCTAGAATTCATTCCAAATGTTCTTGGATCCTCTTTATTCACTAAAGGGATCGTGTGTTTGTGAAACACTATTCCCGAACAATTTATATACAATGAAGTATCCATACTATTCACAATAGGACAACAAGCGGGGTAATAACCAGCCTCTTGAGGGACTGTCAACTCCTTATAATGCCAACCTACTAATGTTACATTCTGTTCTTCCATATAAAAAGTATCACAATATGTATTGTTATCACAACCCGGATAACCCACCCCCAGTGGCTTTCTGTGATATAGACATGGCCCCGGATAACCAAAACCAAACACTCCTTTCACTTTTGTAAATTGGGGTAGTCGAGTATATGTGTAATTTACGAGTGACAATGGATATGCAGTCCATGGACTGGTGACAGATTGAGTTGGGTAACAAGCGGTCCCTTCACCAAAGATCTTCTTATGTGTTTCCAGGAATACATTACTCAGAACTGTTCTCTTACTTCGTTCCGGGGAAATGACCTTACCCTTACTGCGTAAAGGCACACTTTGAGCATTTTCCAAAACCCAAGATACCCCACACAGCGTTATTATCAACAGAATTAAAAGAACAACACATATTATTTTGCTTTTTCTTGACCACATCATACTATGCTGTGCAGCAGGAACCATTGGCTGCTCCTCCTCTGTAACCTTTCTGCCAAAAGGGAACATAATGAATCAAAGGAATAAAATGCAAGAAAATATAAAGTTCCCTGTGTCCGTCAGAGCCTCACTGGTACAGGCTCCTATTGTCCATCAATAGGTTGGCGCTCTTGAGCACCGGCGGTGGAGCTTACTCTGTCCTAAGCTCTTCTAATCTATCCCACGTCGATAAAGGTGGTATACCAGCAGAGTATACTTTTTCCCTAACTAATGTTCAAACAACAAAGGCAAAGCACTTATTTCAATCATTCGTTGGTAGTGTTACTCAGCATTACCTATCTTATGCAGTCCATCCCTAATCTTTTTTTTCCTTGGACTTAGTAGTCCCCAACCAAGGGCGCAAATTGTACCTGGAAGCCCCAGGCACTGTATGATCAATGAACAAAGGCTCTTGGACCAGCCTCGCTCAAAACATCCTCATTCTCCTCATCTGTCTGCGTCCAGGTCAATTTGGCGTTACTAAAGGGGACAAGCCTGGGCACTTGCTCACACTCGGTGTCACCTACGCCCTCCTTGACCCACTGGTCATATAGCAACGGTAAAGGGATCCCCCGACAGTGGGTGGCATGCACCCAGTTCTTTCGACCAGAAACCTTTACAGCCGTCCATGTCACCAACAGAACCTGCTCAGGACCTTTCCAGCGGGGCTCCAGACTTTTCTTCCTCTGGAAGTTTTGCACCAGGATATAGTCCCCAGGCTGAATGTTGTGGCCGGGTCCCTCTGGTATAGGAGGTAGGGACACCCACCCCCGCTGGTAAATAGAACGTAGACTTTCTATTAACTGACTAAGATAATCAAGCAACACAGGATATTCAATATCGGAATATTTACAAGGACGTGGGACGCCCCATACATTTGCGGGCGTCCGAACACAACCTCATAAGGTGACAAGCCTGTTCTAGAATGAGCTGTCGTTCTAGTTGACAAAAGAGCTAACAGAAGAGCATCTGGCCATTTTAACCCTGTCGTCTCTTGGATTTTTGCCAATTTCAATTTGAGAGTACCATTGTACTTCTCAACCAATCCAGCTGACTGAGGAGGATTGGCAGCATGACATTTCTGTCTAATATGCAAAGCTTCACAAATTAATTTAATCACTTTCCCATTAAAATGAGACCCCTTGTCACTCCAGATAATTCGGGGCAAGCCGAATCGAGGAAAGTATTCTTTAAGGAGTACCTTCGCAGTTGTAATGGCCGTATTATCTTTAGTGGGGTAAGTCTCAACCCATTTGCTGAACGCACATATAACCACCAAAACATACTTAAGATTATTGCATCTCTCTAGTTCAATGTAATCCATTTGGAGGACCTCAAACGGAAAAGTAGGTGGTGCAAAATTACCAGGCGGTGTAGGGATACCCTTCCTTGGATTATGTCTCATACATATCATACAATGTTTCACCAAATGCACAGCTGTCTTAGAGATGGTGTCATTATGCCAAATAGGGGCTAACAATTTACAAATGCCTTTTGCACTAATATGGACTGGACCATGGGCCATAGTAACCACAGAAAGAACATATGCATCCGGCAACATCCATTTCTGTTCTCCAGATTTATCAATCCAACATCCTTCCTCATTCAACTGTGCTGTACTCTCCTGCCATTTCGCTAATTCCTCTATCGTGGCTTCGCTTTGTATCTCCTTCACACTTTCAACAGTGTTTTCAAACATGGCAACTTCAGGAACCCACCTAGCTGGACCTGCAACAAACATGCGTTTCATTTTACTTTGGGCCGTCTCCTTGGCTACCTGATCTGCAAATGCATTTCCTCTGCCCCAACTCATCAGTAACTTTCCTATCTGCGCTGCACTTAATGATTGCTACTCTCTTGGGGAGCGTTAAAGCAGACAAAAGCCGTAATATAAGGTACCCATGTTGAATCTTGGTACCATGAGAGGTAAGAAACCCTCTCTCCGCCCACAGTCACCCAAAATTATGCGCAACCCCGAATGCATACTGGCTGTCAGTATAGATATTGACAACCAGCCCTTCACTCAATTCACAAGCTCGGATAAGGGCAGCAAGCTCAGCAGTTTGAGCCGACTGATAGGGAACCCGGGATGTCTCTACCACTGTCCGCAACGTAGTGATAGCATAAACTGCAGTGGTAGTGCCGTCTGGTTATATAAAACAGGAGCCATCGACATATAGTTCTCCTTGGGGGTCAGATAAGGGAACATCAGTCAGGTCTACCCGTCCTTTCGTCTCTTCTTCCATCCGGAAAAGGCAGTCATGTTTGTCGACTGCCTCATTCTCAGAAGGGAGGGGTAGTAACGTGGCTGGATTCAGAGTGGCACATCTTTTGATTGTAATGTGTTTATCAAACAATGTCAACTCATAACCAGTAAGACGTGCACTGGTGAGGTGCTGTGTCTTTGTCTTATTCAAAAGTGTATCCTCAGCATGGGGTACCATAACTGTGAGGTCTGTATCAAGTACAAGTCCAGCCGATTGCCTGATTGAAGTGGCCACAGCCGCGACTGATCTCAGACAACTCGGAAGGGCCCTAGCGACAGGGTCAAGCACCTCAGAAAAATAAGCACAAGGCCTCTGTTTATCCCCAAATTTTTGTGTTAAAACAGAAAGCACGCAACCAGCCATCTCATGAACATAGAGCACAAACGGTTTTCTATAATTAGGTGTGCCAAGCACCAGAGCCGAACAAAGCACAGTTTTTAATTGCTCAAAAGACTGCTGATATTCTGGCTTCCAAGGCAAAGGCTCATGCACTGCTTTCGTTGTTAGTGCAAGCAAGGGTTTAATTAGTAACGAATAATATGGGATCCACTGGCGACTGTAGGAAGTAATACCTATAAAAGCACATACATCCTTTTGAGTTTGCGGAATGGGCATTTTATTAATGGTGCTGATGCGCTCAGGGGTCAGCCGCCTACCCTCCTTCGACAGTAGGTGACCTAAATAGGTAACCTCCTGTCGACAATACTGAAATTTCGAAAGAGAGACCTTATGTCCATGATGTGCCAGATGCAACAACAATTTCACTGTACTGTCCTTACAACCTTGTTCCATATCAGAAGCAATTAATTACCTGGAGAAAGCAATAGTGAATCCAACTAACTTTTCAATGCCTGACTATAAATACTAGGACTCTCTGTATAGCCTTGAGGAGCACGACAGAATCTAAAGCTTCTGCCAGCCAGTGTGAAGCCAAACAAATACCTACTGTCCGGGTGGATAGGGATACTGAAGAATGCGTTTTTCAAATCTATAACAGAAAAGAACTTAGTAGTAGATGGGATCATCGTTAAAAGCGTAGTAATGTCAGGAACCACTGGAAATTGCGGAACCACAATTTTATTAACCTCTCCTAATTCAATCACAAAGCGATAGACATCATTGATAGCATCAGGGGAACCCGAAGGTGTCCTCATAAGGACCGGAAGAATAGGACTATTACAAATGTTGGCGGACGTTTCTTCAACTACTCCCTTCTGTATCAAATCCTGAATAATCTGAACAAGAGCCCGTTCCCCTGCTTGCGGTATTTTATATTGAGGAATACGGGTCAAAATAGCATTATCTTTAACCTGTATAGAAACTGGTGGTATATGCAACTGACCCACGTCCGTATCCTCTGTGGCCCATAGTGTGGGGGTACCTGAGCAAACTCATCTGGAAGGGGCGTATCCTGAGACAAACACTGTCTGGTGCTCACAGCTGGACCCATAGTAAGATAGGCACCATCAGGAGAACAATAGATAGTAGCATGTAGCTTCTTCAACAAGTCCAAACCCATCACATTTTCACCACAATTAGATGTTAACAAAAATGGAGACTCAACAATAAAAGGACCCACAGTAAGCGCAAGGGGGCACGAAATGGGGCTGACAACTGGTACACCGCAAAAACCTACCGAAACATTATTCTGGCCAGACAGGGCCGCCCCAGGGACCATATGGCGAGAAACAGAACTTTTTGTCGCACCTGTATCCACCAAAAATTCCTTAGTCGAACATTGCAAATCCACTGTGACATAAGGACCACGCTGATCTACAGGTATCTGAACTGGTCCCCCACCCTGTCCTTGGCTGTCCTAACTATAAGACATACCTGTTACATCATCCACATCATAATCATCATGATAATACTGCCCATCTCTAGGGTCATCGAAATAATTATTGTCAGAGCGGCCCACAGAAGCCGCAGCATTCTGATTTTTGTCGGTCCCACGGCCTCTACCACCAGAACCACACCCTCTTCTATAAAAGCACAGGGCACTGGCTACGCCAATGTCCTTCCTCCTTACAATACGCACACTGATTCTGTCCCAAAGGTGTCGTTGACGGCTACCTAGTACGTGGGAGTTGCTGAGAAGGACCTCCTCATCCCCTATTATTTCCCTGAAATGCCTGCTGCAACAACACTTTCGTCTTTAAATCCTTGTGTTTTTTATCAGTTTTATCCTTCTCCTCCTGATCTCGATGCTCATAATATTGAGCCATATTCAGGATAACAGAGGGAGAAGAAATAGACCAAGTACTTTCAGACGCCTACAAAAGAGTCATTATTTCAGGAAGAAGATTAGTAACAAATCTGTCAACAAACAAACAAACTCCTCCCTCCGTGGACATATCCTGCCCACTGTAATCCAAAAACGTATCTTCAAACTTAGTGAAGAAATCAGATACACTCTCATCCTTCTTCTGTCGACAAGCTGTCAACCTATCCCAACTTACTTTCTTCTGGGAATAAGGGTATGCATATTTGTAATAATACGACCAGGCAGGGCGAGTATCCCCGCACGTGGCTTATCTCCTGGCTTCCATTCTTGATCCCATCCCTTAATCACATCCCATGTGCCACCCAACTCAGGAACATGATCTTGAGTATGCACCTGCCGCCAAATATCAACCGGAACAAGAAGACCAAAGAACATTTCAATATCAGCAAGAGTCATTACAGTAGAAGAGGCAGCTTCTGTTAATTCCTTATAGTAAGCTGTGGGATTTTTCCTAGGATCGGGCAAAGTTGCCTTAAGGGCTAAAACCTCACTTCTTTTCCGTGGAGTATAAACCCATTACTCCTGAAAGCGGGCAGCTATGGCCGGTCTAGTGACAGTACCGTGCTGGTCCGTTAACTCAGGTATTTCTGGATGGTAAATCGGGTGGACTTCACGCATAGGGAACTGAGTTATTTGAGTAGGGCTCTTATCATACAACCGACCTCTGTAAGAAACTATGGCAGTAACATTACCAAACACCTGTCCCGGTTCCAAATCAGTAACATAAACACGGTCTCTAATGTCAAATAATATTTGGGGAGCCTCTGACTCAATGTATGAATGCCAAAGATCAATCAGTGTAGCAGACATATGTTGAAGAGCATGCTGTTGTAAAAAGGGCTCAAAATCACGTATAACTCGCCAAATATCCTCTACACTATAAACTGCATTACGAGCCCACCGCATTGCCTGACTCGCTATTGTCCTCTTCTCTTCCTCCCCTATGTCAGATCGCTTCAATGAACCTGTTTGCTCCCTAAATCTCACCAAATCCCGGTCTTCAAACCCACGTACAGGGGTATTAGCATCCAAAAACATTGGGGGATGTATAACAGCAGGAGAAGGGGTAATAGGAGTAATAGGTAGAACTGTAGTCAACGATTGCACTGGAGGAGAAAGAACAGAGGGCACAAGAGTAGGGGCAGTGTATAGAGCAATAGAGGTCACAGTCATCAAGGATGGCGAAGGGAGAGAAAGAATAGGAGGTGCAGTAACCAGAGCTGTGGGTACCACGGTCATAGATACAGGGGCAAATTCGGCAGACGAGGCAGGCTGCTGTGTCTGCAAAGAGACAACGGGGTATATCCTCTCCGGGGCATAAGGAGGCGGGGGTCGAGTATCTAACAACTCCTCTACAAAGGTATCATCATTCTCTTTGGCCGCATAAGACTTATCAATATGCAACCAAAATCTCCTACCTTGACATTCTAGTCCTGTCTCCTGCTTTTCTCTATCATACGCCACAGCTTTCTGTGTAAGAGTCTGCATCCTTCCTTTCCATGCATCCTTCTCCATTTTTAACCGTCTTTGCTTCGCCTCTTTCTGCCAAGTGCGAAGAGATTCAATCATCGACTGTCTACTATGTCTCTTAAACAACTGTTCTTGTAAAAAGCCAATCTTCTGTTCATCAAAAGAGCCTGTCAAAGGCCACTGTAACTCGGCATTGTCCCTCGTATATTTGTGCCATAATGTACTAAACATAATAGGGCCAAGACCATGTTACACATACATATCAAAATTTGGGCTGCCTTCAGGAGGCGCAGGCTGAGTTTCTTCCACCCGAGCATCTGCAGAACAACAACGACAACACAAATTCCAAAATTTACTGAGGCCAGGCATTGCGAAAGAAAAACAAAATCGTTATTTTCACCTGGAAAACTGTTTGCAAACACTTTTTATCAAAACAGTCCGTAGACCGTTCCAAACTCAAACCCAAATGGTACCATATCCACAAAGAACCAAAACAAACTCACCTAATATCAGTCGTACAAACAAGCCAGTTCTCCACTGCCGACTCCCCAGACCAAACAGTCAGATCAAGGGTTTCTCCGTTCAGGACTCCAGTTGGGCTGACCACTGGACGAGGCACCGTCTGACGGGACAGAAGGAGCAGCTACAAGTAACGGAAACTCCTCGTGCAGGGATCCCTGAGCAGTCAGTCCGACCCGACGATGTCCTCATCCTCCCCCTGTCTGCGGCAAGGGTATTGATCAATCACTGAAGGAAGTGACCCGCTTGGGGCCACCCAGGTCTCCTCGGACCATCTCTCAGCCTTCCATACCAAATGAAGAGTCGGAAGAAACAGTGGAGAATATACCAATAATTGTTTTATTCAGATACACTCAGAGTGGAGCCCCGTCTGCACAGTCTCGAAGAGTGTTACAGAGGGAACTGAAATCAACAAGCATAGAGATACATTATGTACATTTCGTACCCGGGCAAAGGCACGGCCACAGTGGAATTTTCCAGGCAGATGCAGCTGGACAATGAAATACAAAAAAAATAGGTTTCGGTTCTCGTATCTAAAACAACCTAGCACAGTCCAAGGTTGTCTCACTCTGCGCCAACCACCAGACAAGTGGTAGAGGGCCTCTTTCTAGTGAGAAAGGTATTCACTAATATGAACAGTCTATTCATTACTGAAGCAAAACCTAACATTACAGAAATGAAACTTAACAGAGGCTTTTTCTCAGAAACAGCAACGGATTAGTTTCGATCATGATTCAAAATGGCGCCTGAACAGAAAATGGTGCTGCGAATGCTAACTTATATAGGGCACTGCGTAAGCAATCTCGGGTCCATTCTAACATTTTCCTGAATCATGACTCTATGCGATTCTTGAGACTCATCATCCATCAAGCCCCTCCATTGCAGCCCCTCCAGTCACCACGGCCCCTTGATCCCCCAAATGGCCATGGACTCCCAGGCCACTGGTCGATCCACCATCCCATATCTCCAGCCAGTCCCTCACATTCTGGGGTCTCTCAAAAAAGTGAGCCCTCCCATTAGCAAGAAACTTCAACTTGGAGGTATAAAGCAGCATATACTTCAGGTTCATAGCACACAACTTCTGCTTGACACCAAGGAACAACTTGCATTGCTCCTGAACATTTCTCTCATAATCTGGGAAAATGGCACTAGCATGATTGTCAACTCTCTGCATCTCCTATTCCCAAGCCACCCTTAAGATACAGTCTTGGTCCCTATAATTCAGTATTTTGGCTATATTAGCCTGTGGGGGGCCCCCAGGCGGAGGAGCCGGCACCAGAGCCCAGTGCGCCCTCTCAACCACAAAAATCACAGAGAGTCCTTTCGGCTGCAGCTTAATCCAGTGCTCTAGGAAGTCCACCGCCAATGAGCCATCTGCCTGCTCGGGAAACCCAAGGAACCACAGATTAGAGTCCCTAGTGACTGTTGCCATCTTAGCCATTTACTGCTTAAACGTAAACCTCCCCCTGCAGTGTCTCAATGTTATTCTCAGCATTTGTCACCTTCTCTGTGACTTTCCGTAAATCAGCTCTAATCAAGTTCACATCAACAGATACAGTTTCAATCTTATGCTCCAGTGCTAAGCGCAAACCCTGTATAGCAGCCAGCAATTCAGCCCATGAGGGATCCCCCTCAGGCTCCGTACTCCCCCTATCAATCATCTACTGTGATGGGTGCCGAAGGGTAGCATATTGTGTGACAGTGTTAGATGCAGGGGCCTTAGGATGCTTGTCTCTCCCCATAATCACGTCCAACAGGGCCACCCAGGGTGGTCCAGCACCGTCGTAGACCACTACTAAATGATAGCCCAGTGACCTGTCTCACTCATCCAGTGCTACAAGGCTTCCATCATCCGGTCCCCAAGACCACGGCGCTCAGTTCTGTTCCACAGTCACCATGGTCAGCCACAGGAGCCAGGACATCACCTGCGGACATCAAGACGCCATAGCCCTTAACGAGAATCAAGCTAGAGCAGGTTCCCCCAGGCACCCCTCACCTGCCACAACGAGGGCGGACTCACCTCACCAAGCTTCTCCTTCACACTGGTCTGCAGATCCTCCAGGCCCCGCAAGGACCAACTCATGGTGTATCCTCCAGTACAAGGTTCCTCATAGCAAAGATTCCTCAGTAAACAAGCTCATTTCATACAGGCCTGGGATTGCAGTGATCCAGTACCATTGTCAGCGGCCCAACTGTGACCAGAGGACCTCCCTGGGCCCCATATTCTTGCCTTGGCCATCTTCATGCTGTGTTCCCTCGTCAGTTGGGGCCTCTCCCAGGCCAGGGCAGTCCAGGACAGGCTCCTCCAATGCTGGTCATTGGATCCTCCTCCTTCTTTCCCTAGGGAGCCTCTCCCCCAGATCAATGCAACAAATATGGCCCGCAGTGCTTCGCAGGGGCCACCACCACACTGCCTTTACTCTCTACAGTCCTCTCTGGGGGCTCTAGTCCGCCAACGTAGGCCCTGGTGTTTGCCCCTCAGCAGCCTCAGCTATTATTGTCCATACAGCCTTCACAGCCGGCTCTGCAGCTGCAAGCGATGGTTTGCAGCTGAGGCAGCGGCATTGCAGACGCTTGAGCCCCCCCCCCAGTAGTAGCGAGGGTCACCTCTAAGTCCCACAGGTGCTGCTGCTGCCCCAAGCAGGGATACTCCATCCCGAGGCCGTGACACTCACTCACCACATGCCAATGCTCTGGCCTTTGGCATGCCCACAAACCTCCTCCGAGGCCGCAGTCGACTCTAAAGGGCCCGGGCCCTGCTAACCAAGAGCCGGAGTATCTGCCGCACACGACAGGGCCCCCAGGCAGCGACCGTCTGCCCCAAGGCCCCACTCTCCCTTGTCCGATGCTATGAGACGCGAACGCCCAAAATTGCCGCTGAGGCCTCGGCCCCCGGAATCCCCACACTGAAGTGCACCCTTGCAGCCTCACAGATGTTCAAAAGGCAGACCCGAGCTGCCAATAAGGTCCACCACATTCCCCATTCTCTGCCGCTGCTTTCAAAAGGGCTCCAGGGCACAGGATACTTTAAGGAGCGTCAAGCTCTACGTCCTGTCGGCCATCTTGCTAGGTCATGCCTTGACAATAGGTTGATTTGGTTAATGGTTTATAGGGAGCCATGCTATAAGATTCTGGTGCTCTCTTGTGAGAGTGGGCAGTCGGATGTGGTATGTTGTACATGTGTGCAATGGATTTTGGGAGAAGTGTTTGTGTTGTTGGAAAGCACCCTGAGACTTCAAAGTACTGTCTCATGTTTTTGCAGCAAACTGAACATTGTTGTGTGTGGAACTTTTTCTACTATTGGGGGGCATCACTTTGCCTACTAAAAGGCTTTGGTGCTGTGTTGTGCTTGTGAGAGTGTGGGTAAGCCTGTATAGCATGTTTTGTTGTGTCTGGGAATTATGGTGGTAGGAAAGGAGTAAGCTTTATTGGTTGGCAGAGTCACATTGCCATCTCAAAGGTTTCAAAGATGGTGCATGCACATGAGGGCTTGGAGAAACCAGTTTAACATGTTCTGGGGCAGATCTGTTAACTTGTCATGCAACACAGTGCAGCGCATTTCGTGAGAGGGGAAGAGCAGAAAAGAGCCATAGCAACTAATATATGGTGCTGTTTTTCTCTCTCCATACAATGATGCACTTTAGCCTGCCATACACAAATGCACACACCCTTTCACCATACTGCAATCATAGGTTTTGTGCTGGAATGTGACCCTTCTGTGCAAAATTAAGCTTCAATACTTTTCCCACTTTGAATGTGAGGTGTACAGTGCTGCATATATGCAAGTTGGAAAAATGTGGAGATCTTTAAAAGTTGTTCCACTGTTATGACTGCCTCATGGAGGCATATTTTTTAGGCACAAATCCTTGTCTATAAACGTTTGGAAATCGATTTGTGTCAAAACCCATTTGTGGTTGCATTGGAACGCCCATGTACCACCCATGGTATACCCTCTTTACGCAAAGTATGCAAAGTAGTGCTCTTTCCAATACTTAAGAAATTTTCCACCACAAATCATGGTTTGTGTCGGAAAGTAAACCCAATCATAGTACTTTGAGCTGGGGTTGCGTCACTTTTATGATGCAAACCCAGCACAAGATGTTAGTAAATCCAGGCCTGTGATTGAGCTGTGATGAGCTGTGTACATGTTTTTTCACTACTTAGTAGAGATTGTTTGGAGAAGACAGAATAATCTGTTCCAATTTACCTATTTCAGAGATCAAAAACTAAATAGGATGCAAAAAATGTGGACATCCAAAAAATTGTATACCAGGGATTTTCTAGACAGTAGGATTTAAGTTAATTTCATAAGCCCCGGAGCATTATGGTTCTGTCCACAGTGCAAAACGGAGTTCTTAGGTAAAGTTCAGGTGAATCGTTAATGTTTGTGGACCTTGGCACCAAACTAAGATGTGTCACCTTAGAAGAAAAAGCTATTGAGTGCGTCCCAAAGGCTGAACACTTTAGAAATATGTAGCACGGAGAAAATCTGGTTTCATTGGATCTTACCGTCTGAGAGATCTGACAAATGTTAGGTTCTAGAAAATAAGAACATTTTGAATAAAAAGTGTACCACAGCTACGCTAGGTAGTCAATTGAGTGGTATGTTTGCAGGCGGTGGAGCCAAGTTAGGGGGGATTTCAACAGACGACGAAGGAAAATAAATTATTTATTTAATTTTCCCTCTTTGTCTTCTGTCGAAATCCCCTCCAACCTGGCCCCACCACCCCACCGCTCTTACCTGCACGAGCCACGGCTGTGCTTATTCTTTTTTTACAACCAATAGATTTCCACATTACGATTTGTATCTGTTCAAGAATGGCAGATATGTTGATTCAGTTTGGCAGTTGTTGTTTAATTAAGTTGCCTCGCTGGAGATTTTGTGTGCCAGCAATAATGCCTCATCATAAAGCTTTTGTGGCAACAACATTTTCCCCATCAGACAGCTACCTTTTAGTCACACACACCCCACCAGTTAATGTGTTAGTCCTACCCCATTGGATATTCGGTGTTAGAGACACCATGTCCCCCAGACAGTTATTGTGACAGCAATCACATCAGTCCACTTATTCTGTCAGTAATCATGCACCCATCATAAAAGCAGTGTTCCAGCAACCATGCCCCTATCAGACAATTATTATGGTAAGGCCCAAACAAGTGATTAATTTGTCTGTAGTGGTGGGATACCTGAAGGAGTGACTGAAGTAGGGTAGGAGGCAAAATGTTTTAGATGGTAGTGTTATCACTTCCTGTAAAGATGAGTTATGGGATATTCAATGATTTCATTTCCTCTAAAGATGGATGTTGGGAAATGCAGCAGTGTCATTTCCTGTGCAGATGTAGACTTTGAAGATTATAGCAGGCACATCTGTTTCAAATCTAATTTTTCCAATAAAAATGGACAACAAATACTGTGGTTTACACGCATTTGAATTGGAACAACTTGGACTAACCAAAATATTACTAATACCACAAATCTGCTTACATTGGTCTGTTATAGAAGAGTATGATTTGCAAGCATTACATAAAAAAAAATACAGTTAGGAATAATTTCTCAGCATGCAATACACATCTGCTCATTATTGTATTCTGTGACTCATAGATTTCATGGAGTATTTTAAGAATAGAAAGTTGTATGCACTTTCTTTCAGCCCTTTGATTAAACGTATGCTAATTTGTACTAAATAATACTATGTGACTGAGATACAGAGAGAGGGACCCCTCAACCCCAAAGGGACAGGGCACCGAATAAGACTTGAATGTCAAAAGTATAAATTCCCTTTGGATACGTTTCTTACAAACACTGCTCATCAACTCACATAAATGGAACAACGGGAGCACAAATTCGCAGGATATCGAAACACTTATAAACACAATTTAATAAAAACCTTCAATCACAAGTACACCATATTGAGTGTTAAAAAAGTCTAAAAAAACATATATCATACAAATATAATAATAAGAATCGGAAAGGACTTTAAAAAAGACAATTACATTTGTCATCAAAGCGTCAATTCGCAAAAGTACATAAAACCAACATATTGCAAGAAATCTATTTTTTTGTCAGGATGTGGTTCTGTGTAGTAAAAATTTAACAATGAGCAAGGCGTTGACGCATTTCGGTGGGTTAGCACAAATGGAACCACCTTCTTCAGGACAAAAACATATATTTTCTCCTCTCCTAAGTATTTTTCATAAAACCGGTAGAAATACTCAATGAAATGCCGTTTTTAATTCAAAGTAAACTAGCAACGCAGCAACCTTTGACCTGTTTAATAAATATCTGCCGATATTTTATACGAGCCTCAAATTCTTAAAACGATTCATGGATTGGTTGGCTATCGTCTGCCACTTATTCAGCACTCCTAAACTGTCTATGACCAAAGCCCCTGCTGTTGATATGAATCAGCGTGACCTCACTTAGGGAGTTAAAAAACTTTCCGCTGTCGAATTTTGTTCAGGGGAGACTTATCAATAGTCAGTGAGGGGAAGCGGCTCTTCTCTTTTAAATCCTCTCGCATAAACATGGTCGTCCGGTTTATTAGAACCTAATAAACCGGACCACCGTGTTTATAAGTGTTTCGATATCCTGCGAATTTGTGCTCCCGTTGTTGGTTCCATTTATGTGAGTGGATGAGGAGTGTTTGTAAGAAACGTATCCAAAGGGAATCTATACTTTTGACATTCAAGTCTAAATAATACTATGACCACTCCTCTAGATTTGAGCAAGCAAAACTACACAGCACTTCCAAGTACCACACTTCAGGGGTTGGACTAACGCATTTAAGTATGTGGGTTCATATCACCACACTAAAATGCATTAGTCACGCATTATTAGTGCCTCAAAGCTGGGAAACATCCGTAACTATGCGGCCAGAGCCACGAGTTCCGGAAGCCCGCAAGCATAACCACGCTTGCCGGAACAACGAATTTGCCCTAACCACGCATATGCGTGGTTAAGGCAAATGCGCTCTAGTGTTCGGAATGGGCGGGGACTTGAAAGCGGAGCTTTGGGAAGGGGACAGGTAAGTGGGGCTGGGGCCAGGTCTGGGGGGGGGGTTTGTGGTAGTTTTCAGGGGTGGTGGGGGTTTGGGGTAGTTTTCAGGGGTAGTGGGGATTTGGGGTAGTTTTTAGGGGTGGGGGTTCAGGGTAGTTTTAAGGGGTGGTGGGGGTTTGGGGTAGTTTTTAAGGGTGGGGGGTTTGTGGTAGTTTTTAGGGGTATGAGGGTTCGGGGTAGTTTTCAGGGGTGGGGGTTCGGGGTAGTTTTCAGTTGTGGTGGGGGTTCGGAGTAGTTTTCAGGGCTGGTGGGGGCTTGGGGTAGTTTTCTGGGGTGGTGGGGTTTGGGGTAGTTTTCCAGGGTTGTGGGGGTTCAGGGTAGTTTTCAGGGGTGGGGGGTTGTAGTAGTTTTCAGGGGTGGGGGTTGGGGTAGTTTTTAGGGGTGGGGGTTTGTGGTAGTTTTCAGGGGTGGGGGTTTGGGGTAGTTTTGGGGGGTTCGGGTAGTTTTTAGGGATCGGGGGTCAGGGTAGTTTTTAGGGATTAGGGGAGGGCGGGTTATATTTAGGGCTCAGGGGGAGGTCGGGTACATTTTTAGGGCTTAGGGGAGGGTGGGGTAGTATTTAGGGCTGGGGCAGGGACGTTTTTAGGGCTCGGGGGGAGGGGGTTGGTTTACAGGAGGGAGGGGGTAGTTTTAGGACTCAGGGCGGGGGCAGTGGGGGGGTCAAGTCTTAACCACTGACATGTGGTTACCAAACATGCTTTGACAATGCATAAATCGTTGTAAAGGCATATTCGTGGTTAAGACTTGCGTTGTACAGACTGCGTGGAACCGGCATGCGTGGTTCCATCACACAACCCTCAATGCCACCTGCACGCTGCAAAGGAGAAGGTGGGAGTGACCGCGACCATCACGATGCACTAGGAGCAGCACAAGTGATGTCCACATTGTGCTGCGAGACTCGCACAGGCCTCAATCTGGTGTCTGTGTGTCACAGTTTATGTATTAATAATTGGCTGACAGGATTTAATAATTATTATTGAGCAGCTTGCAACTGCTCTCCCCTGAGGCCGGAGTGCCACAGGCGGGCTCAGCTGAATGTAAGGATTAGCAGCTGAGACCCTGCCCCGACTGCCTCAGAGGCGTTACCATGTCAGGTGGCCCGTGTAACTTATATACATCCTATCCGATAGTGCCATCACGTGAATCCGGAGGAGGGCACCACCTCACTGGTGTAGTGCACTGCAGCTGAAACTGTGGTAGCGGTACAGACATGATTCTGATGCAGATCATGGGCATGATCAGTGTTTTCAAATTCGGGGCCTCTCAGGTCCACATGTGTACATACACAGTGACTGTCAGTGAAAGGGCCCGCCCGGTCGGCGCAGGCACGATGTTTTTAATTTCCAATTCCTGCCGCAAATGGCCCGGGCCCTCATGAATTGCTGCTGCCGCTGGCAGAATTAAATTAGGGACTAGTGTCCTCAGTGACCTCCCCGACAGGTGCTGCCCTCCCCTGTCATGGGGTTATGTCCACAGTCCCGTGATGGTGAGAGCAGGAACTGAGTGTAGACACAAGGCATCACCACCATGCTCTCTTACTGTGACTTACACAGCTGCAGATGAGATGCAATGCACCATTGTACTGACTGCAGATGAGCCTCAGCATCATCTCTGTCACTGCCGCAGCTCGCTCCTGTCTCTAGCACATCACAGCACTGTCTGAGCAGCTGTCTGCCGTGACAGTGACTACAGCCACTAGCCCAGGGCGACAGACATTATTTTTCCCAGCACTGTCACAGTGACTCTGAGTTGGTAAGTCAAAGATAACGATGGTGATTAATGTTCCTGCTGGAGCGAGATCTAGGGCCAGTTTTCACTCACCATAAATAGCACAGATGGCCAATACACCTGCTGGTGTGAGTAGCACTATAAAACAGATTAAATGCATGTGAGAGAGGTGCTATGGAGAGATAAGGGACAGTGTTGGAGGGTGGGAGTGAGGGAATCAACGGAGGAGGCCATTGGATATACTGCATCTGTGTGTATATATATTTTTTTATTTAACTGCGTATGCATTTGAATATGGGCACAGAACATTAAGTACTGTCTCTGAAAGACATGGTTATTGTTTAATAACATGGTTATACATTTGTTTTACAGTATGATCAGCTTACAAGGGCACTAGGTTAGTGCCCTTCTGTTTCAAGTGCTAGTGCAGCAGTTTCAAGATCTTCTAAGAGTTTCTCGTTGCTCATATAGGTGTAACTTCTGATATTTATCTGTTTCCATGGACTTCACTGCTTGATTTTGGACTTGAGAAAGTGTCTTTCTATGTGACACACATAGTTGTTAAATGTCACTCATAAATGCACTTAAACTATAAAAATGTCACACATAAGCTTTCTGAAACATTGGCAGCTATTACTGCAACAGTATCACATGTAGCATTAGAATCACCACTAGGGATGCAAAGGTAAAGTGTGGCCTGAATCATCTTACTCAGCACTCTTGAGCGGATGAAATGGCCCTGTGAGTTTGCATTATTAACACCCCTTGGTTCTCTCATAATTCTCACTGATTTGTGTCTATCAGTTCTCAACACATTTTGCAATGCATTGCATGTTGTTTTATTATCAGAAATATTGTTTCAAATTAAGTTTTGCACAAGTGCAAAAAAAAAGCGAATGCAGTTTGCAACATTTTAACCACTTGCATAGTAATGAAAGTAGAAAAATTAGCTCTATTTCAAATTGTACATTTTTTTGCATCTGGGAAAACCAAGGAAAAATTTGGAAATATTGGGAGGAACAAGGACATAAAGAATGTGCAAACATTTGGGGGTGAGTCATGTTTCCTTGATGAAGAGTGCATCAAGCTAAAGTGATGAGGTGCATGATGTCTGGAGTATAGAGTATTGCAAAGCATATGTTAATCAGCATGAGTTGCAGTGTGCGTACAGTAGTTTGAGAGTGTGTGGTGCTTAGAGGGATGTGTATGAGTTTGGGTTTATGTACTGTGAGGATGTGGTTTGTGCATGTGGTCTAGAACTGGGTGTGACTGGAGGTGAATAGTGAAGGATGCTGGGCAAGACATATGATTAGATCTAACTAGGGAGATGCTAACTGAAGTTTTATTGGAGCAGGGATTCTGGCTAGGTGTGGGCGTAACTTTCCTAATTTGCTGTAGTGTAATTATGTGAAATTACAGCAAAATATTTTGCGGAGTTAAGCGAAGAGCGTAACCCAGCATTTAGTGTTATTTTCTTAGCACAAAATGTATCCTCACATCCACAACGAACCCAAGGAGTAATTTTATGCTAAGAATGAAGCACTAAATGCAAGGGAACATGAACAGCAGCAGCCAACAGTGCTCGCACTCTCTAAGTTTGTTGTTCCTGTGCTCCTATGGTAGGATTTTTGTTACAAATTACTCATAATTATGTGAACAGGCGTATTTGCGTAATGTTTGGTAATTTTGCACCAAAGGAGTAATGCAAAATTATCAAAATTACTTCAATTATTCCAGCGTAATTAAAATTTCACTGAGGCCTTGTTCTGACCCCCAGCCCTTCCTGATCTACTAAGCCCAGACATACTTTTTTCGGTGGCAATGGGACACCTTTAGGAGTCAACTGAAGTAGGAGAGGATACAAAAGGTTTCCGATGGAAACCTGTGATGCCACTTCCTGTAGCAACGGCTTCAAGGATATTCACTTATGTCACTTCTGTGAAGATTAAACCTTTGTGATGCAGTGTTGTTCCTTCCTGTAGCGATGAAGATTGTGAAAAAATGCAGCATGCATACGAAATAGTACACAATCTCTGCTAATTACCCAACGGCGGGCAAAATAGTACATAATCTCTGCTATTTAGCTGGCCATAGACTATTATGTGTACATTTGACTAGCGGCCGGATACTGTGAAGGAGGTCTTTATTTAGCAGGCCATAAAGAAAAAAGGAACTCCAGGCATTGGTAGTTTGGTGGCCATCTTGTAATGGGATGCATCATGTGTAAAACATTTGAAAGTGAGTGCATATGCAAATGTACAATAGTTTGTAAAAAGGTAAGTGCATGAATTAAGCTGAGCTGCTTACAGATAAAAAAACATAAAATCAATTTTGAATAAAAACATTTATTTTTCAAATAAGACATGTAAAAATCAAACAGAACCTTCAGAATATGGCATACAGATATTTTGTGCTTCAGTCAGAGAGTATTTGGCTATTAGCAAAGAATACTGCGTAGGGTTTCAAAGCATGTTACATCAATGTTTTATTCACTCACTAGAAAACATTGCTTTTTTAATGTTCATGATGCTCCTTTTGATGTATTTTGAGGACTGGGCTCTTTTTGGGCTTCTTATGGAAGGCCTTGTTCTAGCTTTATGTATCAATGGGGTTACCCGAAATGCTACCAGACCCGGGTCAGAATTGCAGTATAATGAAAAATTGGTCACAGTAGCAACATTTTTTCAAAAGAAATAGAGCACAGCATTCACAATACCAATGTAGCATAGTCTGCAGTGAATGCAATTTATTTTCAAAGCAAATATTCACTTCAGTTTCGGCAACGCAGTTGCTCCTTCATTTAAAGTCAATTTAAGTATTTCTAGGTGCTCTAGTGATGGGAAAGGAAAGGATGGGGTGTTTGAGGTAACAGTGAGAAGGTGAAGGTGGTGGACAAGGGAAAGGTGATGTGACATATATACATCCGATTCACATCGTGAAACCAATCCGGCCTAACACAGGTCAATTGTTCCAGTTACACTACATAGCATTGCATAGACACTGATATTGAATTTCAGTCGTCGGGGCTTGTGCAGTAGTAGTAGTCAACGTTTCGACCCCTCAAAAGTTCAAGGTGAATCAAGCCTTAGCATGGGGTCTTCATCAGGACTGTGTGAACAAGGAGCACCTAGAGGCAATTGGATACTCCGTATTAAGGGGGTGTGATTTAAAAGGTAGTTAGTGAATGCTTTACAATTGAGGGAAAAGATTACCTAAGCTTTCCACCAGCGCATGAATTTCGGCTGGGCGGTCAAAGTGGATGGGCTCAGCTGAGCTCCTAGATGCAGAGAAGACACACAATCAAATTTAAAACTGTTAAAAAAGGCCGGGGTTATAACTATCTATTCAACTATTAGCATAGCACTTACTGATTTGAGTGAGAAGTACGGCCAGACGTGCACGTACGGGCCTTGGTGTTCAACTGTGGGTCAAAAGATCCCTCGCAGTGACAAGATGAATCTACCAAGAGAGGACAATTCCGGAAATTAGGGTGGGTCCCAACATGTAAGGAAGTCTGTTAAGCAACCTATTCAAAAGGCAGAAGGAATGGCATAACGATTGATGACTCAATGGAAATTAGCTTGCTATTTAGATTGGGGGCCTACAACCAGTGACTATCCTAAGGACATATTCCTTTGTGCATCTTGTTGTCGCATAGTTAAAATAATTTAGCACTGCAAAATACACACTGCGCGCAATCCTTCCGAAAATCAATCAAGAGATAAAGTAAATACATGAATGAATAAATGAACCGGCTCCCGCACACGTGCCCGATTTAGAAGTCGTGAAACGGGCTCTGTCAAATAGATTGCTATTCAGATTAGGGGGACGCCAACCAGTGATTACACTCCGCACATATATCTCATTTAGCTGGGGTTGTGCATTTTGTTGTCGCATAATAAGGGTGTTGAGAGTGCTGGAAATTACACAGGGCACGCAATCCTTAAGGGAAACAATCAAATGATAAAATGAATAAATGAAAAGGCTACCGCATACATGTCCGGATCAGATGTCGTGCATTGTTGTGAAGACGTGAGCATGAGCGGGGTTTGGAAGTAAGCCAAACTGACTGACCATAAATCTGCTGTAAAATAGTTAAACTAGCCTCTTGATGGCGATTGATTTAGTTTCCAGAAAAATGCCATGTAGGATGCACGTCCTTTCTTTGCCTAACTACGGTTATTACAAAAGCTATTAGAAAGTAGGGGGATCGCGCTTGGCCCGTGTGGCAATGTCACATACCTTGAAATACGACCTTGCGTCTCCGACTCTCAGGAGAGAATGGGCCGCGGCTTTAGCCTAAAGTATTTAGCATCGCGGGCGAGGGCGTGCACGTGGAGTGCAGCCGCTCGCTGCCTCCACGCTTCTGAACGTAACTAACGGCGGCCTGTCACTGGCAGGCACCGAGTTGTCAAATGACGTGTAAGGGAAGTCTCCAAAGAGATCTGCTGGGTCAAAAACGTTCAGGGATGTATAATTAACAGAATTCCAAATGTAAGATCCTGGATGAAGTGTATTAGCAGGCAGATTACTCTGGACAACATTATGAGAGAAAGACCCTTGGGACAAAACTTTAGGAAAGGACACAACACCATACATTTCTCAATATTACAAAGAGTAAGACATTATATTTTTCAGTCACGGCAGGATGCATGTCGTATGTGATCTTTATATGTCATACATTACACAGTAGTGTGGCGGGTGCGTCGAATCTTTGAACAATCACATTATACATGATCAAAATCTGCAGAATATGATTAACCATTCGAAGACAGACATAGCATGTTAACTACTAGGCCACAGTATTCTTGGTAAACCATTCAAAGACAGACATAGCATGTTAACTATTAGGCCACATTATTCTTGCAGGTGAGAGAGCAATGGTACCATGGATATGCACATCATTCAGTGTCAGGAACAATTGACCTGTGTTAGGCCGGATTGGTCTTACGATGTGAATCGGATGTATATATGTCACATCACCTTTCCCTTGTCCACCACCTTCACCTTCTCACTGTTACCTCAAACACCCCATCCTTTCCTTTCCCATCACTAGAGCACCTAGAAATACTTAAATTGACTTTAAATGAAGGAGCAACTGCGTTGCCGAAACTGAAGTGAATATTTGCTCTGAAAATAAATTGCATTCACTGCAGACTATGCTACATTGGTATTGTGAATGCTGCTCTCTATTTCTTTTGAAAAAATGTTGCTTCTGTGACCAATTTTTCATTATACTGTTGTTCTAGCTTTAGGTTTCTGTTTATGGGGGTTGTGCTTGCTTAGTATTTCAAATCTGGAAACATAGCATCAGTCAACAAGCAGCAGCAAACAGGGAATGCATACCGATTGGTGGTATCTTTGGCTCCAGTGGGAGGGAGACATACAGTATGAAATTGGTGTTTGGGAGCACAGTGCTTTAGGGCACTTGCTGGAGGTAAATTGAGCAAGACACTGTAATGGGGCTTCTATGGAGTGAGGAAGTGAAAGCCGGAGACAGGTAAGTAACGTGTCTGGGTTATTTACAGGAGGAGATTAATATAGTGCCTGTGAATAAACATACCTTTTCAAACCATTCATCCAGCAGAGTAGGTTTAGGGCATTGACATGCATGCCAACCCTCCTGATTCAGGTGTGAGACTACCGATTTCAAGGTTAGTCTCCCGCCTCCCGATTCCTGCATGCAAAAACCCGGGGGCATATTATCAAGAAACGGCGTTAAAATTATCGCCGCTTTAGCGGCAGAAAACTGCCGCTAAAGCGGCGATAATGGGCTTGATAATATGCCCTGGAGAATTCCAATAGAAGCCCATGTTGACACCAGAACATGGGCTTCTATTGGAATTCTCAAGAGCATATTATCAAGCCCATTATCGCCGCTTTAGCAGCAGTTTTCTGCCGCTAAAGCATCGATAATTTTAACGCCGTTTCTTGATAATATGCCCCCCGATTCCTTGTTGGACTTCAGCCGACAGGGACTGGTTTTGTGCGACTCAGAGTGTGCACTGCCAGTAACCCACTCCTGCAGGCGAATGCACAACATGTTTGTCACACTCTTTCTCTGCCTGCCATAGTGCTTTCTCCGTGCTCCTGACAGGTAAGGAAAGAAAAGATATATTTGCATTTCTTATATCTGATCCTTCAGCAGCACGCTTGCAAGTCCCATACATGCCAATAGAACCGATTCAGGCCTCAATAGAAGTCAGCGGGAGAGACACATTATCCCAATTATTGTTTTTAAATCTCCCACTTTCCTCTTCTAAAATGTGGACATGTATGCATTGATGCTTATTGGTCCCATGTCATGAGCGGCCCCTTCAGCCACACTGACATTTTTGTCATCTGCACAATGCATCTTGGGAATGATAGTTTTGATTTTTAACATGTTAAGCAGTGATTTAAGTGGGCAAGGTCCTACCTCAACAGGGTCCTCATTTCTGTACTTGACAGTGCTGTCTCAGCAAAAGAAATCTGGAAGCCAAAAAATAATAATATGATCTGTGTGTAAGGCTTGCAGGCTGACCTGACTAAAATCATTGTGGATTGGGGGCTGGGGAAGGAAGCTGTAGGAGAAGGAGGATAAAAAGTAGGAGAATAAGGGCCAAGAGATGGACCACTAGGAGGGCTAGGATGGCCAGAGCCACGAGGATGAGGAGAAGAAGAACCAGCCCCAGGGAGACCTAATCTATGAAGACCAGAGTTACCAATGCCAGAGAGGACCAGGAACAAATAGATAGATGAAGAGGAACAGGACAATAAAAAACAGCACTAGGGGTACCAAGACCAGGGTGGGAAAGATCAGAAGGGCTAGGAGAATCAGGCCCCCGTGGACAAGAGCTCAAAGGAGCTGAAGGACCAAAGTAGAAGGAACAGACGACCCTGGACCATAACGAAAAGGAGGGCTAAGAGTGCATGTGCACACCGACCAGGACTAGAGTGATGAGAACAACAACAGCCAGTAGTAGCAGACCCAAGTAGACAGACCAAAGAGGACCAGTACCGGGAGACCAAAAGAGAGAAGGACCAGAGACAGGGGGGCCAAGACCACAGACATCAGATGAAGGAGGACCAAGGGGCCAGAAGCAGAAGGACAAGAACCAGAAAGACCACAACCAGAAAGGACAAGGCCTAGCAGGACCTAGAGACCCTAGATTAGAATGACCAGGGGGGTTATAAAGGATGAGAAAGTCTAGGTCCTGTGGGACCAGGCTCAGAAGGTCCAAGAGAGTCAGACTCAGGGGGATCCTAAACCAGGGTGACAAGAACTACATGAACCAGGGTGGTTCACAACATATTAGGAACTAGGAGGACCAGCGCCAGAGGGATGAGGAAGACCAGACCCTATAGGACCATTACTCAGAGGATCATGCAAGAGGGGAAAACCAGGAAACCTGGAGGACTCGTAGGAGTAGGATGGGGCAGGAGGACTGGGGACTTGGGGGGCTAGGGAAAACAAGGCCAGTGAAATTAGCATCAGAAGACCCAATACATGAGGGTCAGACAAAGGAGTACCATAACTAAGACCAGAACTACATGGACCAAGCTGACCAGGAGCAGAAGGGTTAGAAACAGGCAAACAAGAGGTCTAGATAAACCAGGGGAGCCGGACCAGGAGGACTGATGGATGAGAATTAGGGTGAGGGGGATGAAAAAGCCCAGGACCGGAAGCCTGTGAAACAGATGACCCAGGATCTAAAAAACTAGCGGCAGGAGTATATGGGACTGATGGCCAGTCAAACCAGGAAAATGAAGTACAGGGCCAGGAAGTTCTTAGACTAGCATGAACCAGCAGTCAAGGAACCTCAGAACTAGAAAAGGCTAGGATGATCTGTGACAGAACAAGCTATTGCAGAGACATGGGGGCAAGGAGCACACCAGGGCCAAAAGAATCAGGACCCGATTGAAGAGTACTAAGAAGATCAGGAACTGAAGAGCAATGTCCAGTGTGTCTAGGATACTAGGATAAGCAGGACAGGGATTAGGAAGAACAAATGGGCATGACAAAAAGAACCCAGAAGACAAGAGCAAGAGGATCATGTAAACTAAAAGGATAATGGCCAGGAGGGCTGGAAACAGGCCTCGGAGGTCTAGTGTCTTGTAATAAAAGAACGCTGGAACTCTTTTGGTTCCCACTGTACACTGTAGGCCTGTAATGTAAGCGTTGGAGGGATGAGTTGAAGGCAGGCTTAGAATGTTGAGTGCTGACCTACACACAGCAGATTAAAGATATGTTAAATTACTCTCTATGTGTGGCATACTTATTGGTGAGTGCCTAGCCTGGCAGGACGCTGCAACTGGCGACGAGATAGGGGGTCCAAAGTCCGTACACTGAAAACGCTCTTCCAAAGAGTTTGCCGTGGTCCAGAAAGATGTTCATGTGTGCTGCAGTTGAGGTGAAGAATCGACTCTGACACAGGTGGAGTCTCAGCGCAACGCCAGCCTGTGTAAACACTTGAAGATAAAGAAAACAACATTGAAAGTCTACATGGTGGTGGTCAGGAACTGAATGAAACTCCCACAAATAAAAGGTGCTGCGCCATTACGCAATTTAATGCCATATGCTATACAGAGTGAGAACCCTAAAGGTGGATGCAACCAGGTTACAAAAGCAACACACAGCAATATTTAGTACATATCAATTTGAAATTCATGCGCTACAAAGCAGAGATTAACCAGGTGTTTGTGAAGAAACATTTAAGCACAAAACCGATCCAAAATATTAATGTTATCTGTTTTCATGGACTAGTGGAATACAAGGTTGATCTACTTACTGAATCCATTAACGAATCACCGTGCCACAACATGCTGCGTAACAGCCCCAGAAGGAGGGTCAGGGATTGTGCGCACAGGGTTGTCCCCAGAAGAAGTAGCCCACTACCAATGCTGCTGAACAGTGGCCCAGAGCAACTTCCCAGACAGTCATCAAGTAAAGAGCTCCAATGGAGTGCCAGAGCGAGGTACAAGCTCTAAAAGTTGTTACATCTGACCAGGATGCCAGCATGTTGCAAGGCGCTAGAGAAGCTCTGTCTAATCAAGTTCCACAAGAAGCGCCTGAGAAACCACTACTGTCCACCAATGTATATACGGCTGCTGCATTCTTAAAACAACCAACTGCATTTTATACTGCCAAAAAACACAATACTGGAAATAGATGGATAGTATGGTTAGAGACTTTTGAAGACTTCATAGATTTTATACATGAAAAACATGATAAAAAGATTATAAAGTATCTGAGGAACATGGCTGGTGAAGAAGTAGAAGAAGCCATGAAAAAGATACCATAAGAAGGTGAAGTGACATACGATCAAATCAAAACAGCATTGACTGTCAAGTTTAATCCAGTGCCAAATGTGGATTATGAAAGATACGTATTCAGTCAAGAGCACCAGAGACCAGGTGAGACCATCGATGAGTTAGTGGAGAGACTGGATGTTCTGGTGAAGCACTGTAAATTGAATGAATTTAATGATGAGAAAGCTACCCCCCTCAGAGTAATCGACGGATGTCTGTCAGATTCATTTCGACGAAGAATGCTGAACGAAACTCTGAGATTAGTACAAGACAACAAGGCTGCTTATGCTGAAGAGTGTGCTAATCGTCAAGCGACTGACATGGAGGCCGGAGGCGCCCAAAGTGCATCAATCATGAGCATGAAAAGTAAGCCAAGGTACAAGGCTGAGGGACACCTGGTGATGTCTATTCAGAAAAAGAGGACATGTTACAGATGTGGATTGTCATTACCACAGAAAGGTAAATGTCCCGCCATTGGACAAACATGCCTTGGCTGTGGTACAGCAAACCATTTTGTGACAACTTGCAGGCCAAAGAGTTACAGTGTGAAGTCAAAATTGCCGACCAAACGCTACCTCATCAACATTTTAAGCACTCCCACAAGGCCAAGCGGTCACACCATCTGAGGCAAAGCGACATCAAACAAAGTCGATCGTCATCTAAATCATCGACAAAGAGTTCCTCAGTCTCAGTTTCCAGTGAGAGTGACAATGATAATTGTGCGATGTTGAAGTTTCCCTCAGAAAAGCATGCACATATGGGACTGGAATATTTGAGAAAAAAACTCTAAGTGAAGAAAAATCGACATGAAGAAGCACAAAACAAATTCAAACATTGTCCAAAGATAACTCTAAAAAAATGGGTGTTCGATACTATTCATAATTGACAGTGGTGCGTCCATAAATATCATGCCTGAGGAGAAGCATCAAGAACTGTCTCTGTGACCAAAACTTACTAAGTCAAAAACAAAATTATACTCATGGGCTGCTTTGACAACCTTAAAGAGTCAAGGAACCTTTGTAGCCATGATGAAATACATGAAAAATGTGGTACAAGCACCTATTCATGTACTTCAAGGAACAGCTTCAGGTGCCTGTTTGCTGGGTTTTAATGCTGCTGCTGATATGGGACTAACATCAGTGAACTACAATATGAAGCTCATCATGAAATTGTAAGTCAATTTCCTTTATTATTTCATGGGCTAGGAAAACTCAAAACAGTGAAATTAAAGTTACAAATAAATCAGAATGTTCATCCTGTTGCTCAAAGACACAGACGAATTGCGTTTCACTTGCAAGACGCTGTTGAAAAGGAATTTAATTTGTTACTTAAACATGACATTATTAAACGCTTCACTGGTCTGACACCATGGGTTTCTCCCATTGTAGTAGTGCCCAAAAAGACAGTGAAGGACCTGTATGCATATGCGTTGACATGCGTCAGGTCAACAAGGCAATTGAGAGAGAGAGACATCCCGGTCCTCACATTGATATTATGATAACTCAACTGAATGGTGCAAAGTTCTTCTCTCGACTCGACCTAAATAAACGATATCACCTATTGGAGCATGAAGAAAAAATCCAGGTTCATTACAACCTTTTCCACGAATATTGGTCTGTTTCGCTATAAACAATGGAGTTTGGTGCATTCTCTGCTGCAGAACGTTTCCAAGATGTCATTTGACGTATCATACTGCCTGTAGTAAATGCATTTAACTATAGTGATGACATATTAGTTTTCAGATCGATGAGAACAAGGACAACCCAAACGAGGAGGACAAAGACTAAAAGTGCTAGTACACCAGACGTAAGATGGACCGGGACCTGTGGTACCAGGACTAAGAGGTTGACGGTGAGGAGAACCAGGGCAAGGTGACTAGGACCAAGAGGACCACGAAGGAACAGGGTCAAATGAGCCAAGACTGGGGGAACCATGAAGGGCCATGATGGCTAAAAGGCAAGGTTTACTATAAGAAGCACAATATGACAAGAAGGACCAGGACCAAGGAGACCAAGACTAAGATAGCAGGTGGGTCAGGTCCTGGAAAATCCAAACTATAAGGAACAAGGACAATGGGCACAGAATCCCGAGAAGGACAAGGAGTATGCATAAGAATAGCATGATCTTGGCCAGGAGTGCCAGGTAGCTGAGACCAGGGCCACAGGCAGCCAAAGTCAGAATAAAAAGTTATAAGAGGACCAGGAAACAAAGAACTAAAGGGACCATGAAGATCGGGGTTAAGAGGATCAGGACCTTGAGTACGAGGACCAGAAGGATCAGGGTGAGAAGGGAGTAAAAAGAGGATCAGGGCCAGGGACATCAGTACCAGGATGATCATAGCCTGGAGATCCAGCCCACAGGGCTAGGAGCAGGAGGGCCAGGAAAATAAGCAAGGGTATGGCCAGAACCCGGAGGACCAGTTAAAGGAGGACATTGACGATTTTGTGTAGCAGCACAAGGACAAGCAGCAAGATGACCAGGGCCAAGAGGATCAAGACCGGACCCAGGAAGACAAGATCCAGGCCAATGGGACCAGGGGAGCAGAATAAGCAAGGGAAATGAGAGGGTCAGTACCAAGAATACCCGGAGGACCAGAACCAGAACGATTAGAAGGATCAGCACCAATAAGATCAGGAACAGTCCTAGGAGTGCCAGGGGGGGCATGGCCATAGGACCAGGACTCAGAGTACCTAGTGGAGCAGAAAGGCCACGACCTGGGGGTAGCAGGGCCAGAGTGAGGATGATCAGGAGGGCCAAAACAGCCAGAGCCAAGCAAACTAAGGGGACTTGACCTGGATGTCCAGGACAGCCAGGACAAAAATGACAAGGCCCAGAAGGGCACAAGGATGACAGGAGCCATGATGACCCAGCTGGGTGGCTAAGACTGTCTAAAAACAGGATGACCTGAACAAGGACAATCAGGACAAAGTGGACAAGTTATTCCAAGATGACAACGAGCAGGAGGACTAGGGCCAAGAGTAATATTGCATTTTGGAGGAGGACCCAGAGAACTAGTCAGGTCTGAAATAGGTGGACTAGAGCCATTAAGACCAAGGACCAGATGGGTGAGGATTGGTTGCACGCAAAGGATGAGAATGAGCATGGAACAAGGCTAGGAGGACCAGAGAATTCAGAACCATGGGACCAGGACTAGAAGCTCCAGGTAAAGCAGGAGGACTAGGAATTTGGGCATTAGGACCACACTGGTGAGGATCAGGGGAACATGAGAACCAATGGAGCCAGACCAGGACCAAAATGGCCAAGCCCAGTCCAAGAGGACCTATTAAGGAGGACCAGGACCAGTGGAGGCAGTACCAGGAGGACCACAGGACAAAGACCAGTGCAAGGAGAACCAGGATGGCCCAAACCAAGAAGACTAGGAGTACCAGCACCATGAGAACCAGGACAACAGGGCTAGGTGACTAAGGAGGCCCAAGAACGGCTAATGCAATGATGAGCCAGGGTCAGGAAGGACTACAACCAGGACCCCCAGATTCAGGAAACCAGTACCAGGGTGACCAGAACTAGTCAGATGAGGGCCAGGAGGAGGATCAGGAGAACTAAAACAACCCAGAAAAGGAGGACTTGGAACAGAACTAGGAGGAGGACTAATGCCTAAAGGCACAAAAGGACCTGGAAGTGAAGAAAGGAGACCAGGATCTAGAGGACACCTATGTGAGTCTAGGCCACATGTATTAGGATATCCCTTTTGTAAATGGTTCTTATTCATGCTTCTTATACTACCAACCCCTAAAACTCCCCACCTCTTTAGCCCACGCCTAAAACTGGTACGTATTTGCTGAAAAATCAGAGCATGCAAAATGAATAAAAAGCCTGGGCTGTTACACACTGACCTCTGAGTATAGAAGACACTGTCTGATGCTGCCACAGTAGTCTGAGGTGCAGATTTACTAAGACATTATGCAAAGCAAGGCAGTAAGACAACTTGCTGCATTACATAAAAGAGGGAGAGCAGAAAAGTGCCACATCTACTAAGATACAAGGTATTTCTGCTCTCTCCTCGCACCTTCGCACTGTGTGCTGTGTAGCATCAACAGAGGCACCCTTGCGCCATGGTGCAAGGGTGCCTGCATTACGAGTAGGGCTGTTTGTGTGCAGGAAGGGGCACCTTTCTACACAAAAACAATCCTTTGCGGCATTTTTCTCTTTCTATGTGTGCTGCAGAATGCAGAACACATAGGAAGAGGACGTAATGAGGAGCAATACAGATATTTCTCCTCATTGTGCCTCACTTGGGAAGGGCTATAATTTTGACACAAGCCCATGTTTTCTTACCTTAGCTAATCTGGGATTGCGTAAAAATCCATGGAACGCCATCTCAACACAGGGTAACGCAAGGCAGCGATTTGTGCTGCCTTGTATTACTCGTGATTTAGTAAGCTATGCAGAGCCACGCAAGGTGGCTTTGCGTGGCTTAGTAAATCCCATTGAAGGGCTTGTGTTGCCTTGAGTCGCTTTGCCTGGCGTATGGGTAAGGCAAGCCCTTAGTAAATCTGTCCCTCGGTGCATAGTAGTAAGACTCCTTGTGTGATGAAAGCTTTAGTGCATCGGCCCGTGAGAACTGTTTTGCATGACACGATGGAGAGTAGATACAGCTTCCCTACACAGTGAAAGTGGATTGACTGCATCCCTGTGGATAGCGGGTGGAGACACAGAATTGAAGTGAGGGAGAATGGGGGAAAAGCTACCCAAAAAAAATCTCCACTCCAAACTCATCTTCCTTTTCCAGTAGTCAAATGCCTATTTTGTTGTGCTCTCAACTGGTTTGTCTCACATTGCTTTCAAAAAGAAAAAGCTTAACATCATTTAAATGAGAACCCCTTCCATTTTGTTCAATGGTCATTTAAAGATGTATTTAAAAAAACTGGATTTATTCAACATAAAAAAGTAACCCATCATTCTCCCACACAATGTGCTATGTTATCACCTTTTGGGAGAACAAAGTCATCCAATCATGAGCAGCGGGGGTGACACAAAGCCAGCTCTAAGAATATGATATTGTTTGGAAACAATAGGTCTGCCTGTACCCACACCTAAAAAAGCCAGGTCTTTTGGCCTTTCCAGTGCTTGTTCGTTTTGCCTCCTAGTTGGCAGGCCTTCCTTAGTCAATATCACTTTTATCTAGATAGTGAGGGTCAAAGGTGAAAAAGTTCAGGGACCTGCCAGGTCTCTAGAGTTTATGTTCTGATTAAGCGTCTGATTGATGTGGGGGTAGTGAGTCTTTCTCTTAACATCAAGGCTCCCATGAGTTCGTGCTCTGGGTAGTTGCAGTCTGGAGACGGTATTAGTCAAGGAGCTCCACGTGCCCTTTTATTTGCACATCTTCATTAAAAAGCCGGAAGTGCTGGGCGAGCGATCACACATTCTCACATGACAGCCACTTAAAGCTGGCATTTATTGTTACGTGCTTTGGGAACGTAAAATCAGGTTTCAGCTTTTCTGGCATTTAACAGTGGCAGCATCAAGACTGTAAAATTCTAAACGAAAGCTGGTAAAAGAAAACCCATGCACTGCATAGCACATCTCCGTACCGACATTTTCACCCACTGTCTATTTGAATCATTTTCTACTACTTTCTCAATAACCGAGTATATAGTTATTTTTGAAAGCAGGTATTCAGATTGCTACTCCTATGAAAATGTGACATAAAGTGGACAATTAGGAAATTAACTAAGAAGTACACATGGAAAATCTGAAAAAAAGAAAGAGGTTGTTTGGAGAGCAGAGCGACAAAGCAAGAGGAAAAGAGTCACAACTCAAAGTAAAGAGCGAAGTATAGGTCATAGTGAGATTGTGTTTGGGCAGCAAATGATAAGAGAGTGCCACAAATCGCTCAAATGAAATAGTCAAAACAAAAAGCCATTACACGATTTTAAACTATTGAGTTCAATGGGCAATTTCTACTGTAGGGCTGTAGGTAGGCACTGGGGAAAACATTAGGTTTTGGGTTAGGGTTTTTGTAAGGATGGGGTTTAGGGTAACACTACTGTGACGCTTATGATTGAAGAAGGAGACTGTGTTACTATCATTCTTACATAAAAACAAGTACTGAAAGGGGTTAGATCTGGGCTAGATGTTAGGTGAATTGTGATGTGGGTAGTATAAACAGCAAGATTGTTGTACAATTATTTGCTCCATAGTGTAACATGCCATTGGCAGAAGGGATTGGCCAGTGAAACCTCGCTGCTCATTAGCCGAGAGCAGTCTTTTGTGGACCAATACATGAAGACAATTCCCTGGTCTTCAATTAGGAAATTGACTGGAAGAGATTGTAGCAACTAAATGACTCTAGAAAGATATGAAGAAAAGAGTAACTATTTGCTCCAGCCAGATGATTGTTCTAAGTGGGAACTGAGATATAAAATGGCAATGAGAGACAGTGAGAGGGCCGAAGACAGATTCTTGCAGAGTGTTCGTAATGGCACTTCTCAAGCATGGACCTGCCTAGCGAGCATCGGAGCTCTATATAATGGATTGGAGGTATGGAAGAGTAGGAGAATGAGGGAACGATTCGATATCATCTGCATTAAGTGTGGTGGGAGAGTAGAGGGATGAACGAAGTCTCTTTGTTGTTGGTCTCAAAAGCCAAAGGAGCTGGGTGGGCCTTTATGGGTGACATACAGGGCCGGACTGGCTACCGGGCGTTTTGGCATGCTGCCGAGCTGGGGGCTGATTTCGTTGATGGGGACCTGCGTGTGCTGAACGAAATTCGTTTTGCTTTGTTTATTTCGTAGCACACGCAGGTCTCCATCAACGAAATTAGCCCCCACCGCAGTGACATCAGCCCCCAGCTCGGCAGCATGCCAATACGCCCGGTAGCCAGTCCGGCCCTGGTGACATAGGAAGTGATTATCAAGTGATGAACCTTTCTCTGTTTCCAATGCTTTCTTGGAACCAGTTGGTGCCGTTCTTGCGCATAAGGAGACCTTTATTTCTGTTGTCAGAGAAGGTGCAGTGTTTGTTGTTATATATTGATTGGGCATGTGTCAAACTTTCAGCTTGACATGTAACCAGCTTGGGGCATTGGGACTTGGGTGTCTGGGACTAAACTATAACAATGCAAGTTGCGAGGAGTGAGCCAATGGTATCAGGTTGTTTGTCTGATTTGACTACCATAATGAGATTACATGTATATGCACCAGCAGGAGCCAGTGTGTATCTTCATGAGCCTGCAAATGAACTGGCTGGACAACAATCACTCGTAGAACTTACCATTAGGGGACTTATCATACAGTGACATTATACCAACAGTGAACAAGCTCACTCATGCCCCATGTGACACAAAGAGCCTAGAATTGCAAGGCCCACATGTGATCGATAGTCCTGAGTAGTAAGGGTGTCACTTTGGTTCCCTGAGAAAATGCACAATGTTGTCCCTCAGATTATAGCAGTACCTGACTTCTCAGGGTTTACCAATTATGTTTGCACAGTGTTATCCATCATTTATTCTGTGCCATGGGCAGTTAGCGGGTTAGCATATTGTTTTGCCTCAGGTGACAGGATGACATAAGGGGTCACGGCATGGGTGCAGTGTGCGCTGGGGGTTGGTCTTCCTCAGGTGACTGAAGTTACCATGCTGTTTGTCCAATGGATTCCTCAGATGTTGATCTTTTCTGTGCATCAATCTGGGGAGTGTTTACCTGTTGTCAGTCGGACTTGGGCAGGTTGATGTGCACAGTGTGTCATGGAGTGAGTGTGTGTGGGTTAGTTGTCTGGTGTTACAATTTGTAGGAGAGAAAGGTGTTCTAGATCCTCTCCTCATTTTCATATGGTTTATATGAGTGGTTATGAACATAAGTCTTTTGTGTGTGTGTGAATGTCGTGAAAAGAAGGACATGAAAGTTGTCACGAGTATGTCCATTACCAGCACGGCTGAGCTGGGGAAGGTGTGTGTCATGCTAGTGCTTGGATGGTTTCCTAAGTCTACCATACAAATATACACATTTTAAAGTAGAGAGTGGGGGGGGGGGTCTCTTATGGGAAAGCCAGGCATCCACGTGATATTTGTCCTGCTAGGGGCAAAGATACTTTATTGTGTCCAATGACACCAACCTTTGTGGTAACAAAGTAGGAATGTTTGCTGTACAGTTTATGTGAAGCTGGGATATAAGTAGGACGTTTTTGATGGCAGTTTAGGGGTGTCTGATCCCCGTGGACCCTACTGATACCAGGGAACTTTATCCCCCAGTGTTCATTGTGCCAGGAGGAGCATTTGCTGACTGTTGCCAGCGGGAGACACCAAAGGATTGCGGCCTCCACTGACGTGGTGCCCCTACCGGCCAGAGGACCCCCGAGTGGGACAGAGGACCCCGAGTGGAACTGGGGGCTCCCAGAAAGACGGAGTGGGACCCAAAGGGCGCCCCAGGCCGGTGACTGTGCAGCACTGGCCAGTGAACGCAGCTTTTTAAGGTAGGCGGGCGGCAGCTGCCGACCCCACTGTGCTGCACCTGCTGACTGTCTTGGTTGGCTGGCCCTGGGAGATCTCCATTCACACCCCAGATTGGCAGATCACATGGAGCGTTGAAGCCCGGTCATGCGACATCGAATGCTCACTTGACGGGCCCCAGGGGACATGCACATTACAGCCTCACAGGTCTGAAGAGCAGGCCGGGGTGCCTGGTCTGGAATATGTGCCGTTACAACGCAATCAGTTACATCGCGGTACGTTACATCACAGTTATTACAACACAAGTCGTTACAACGACTTGCGCTAGGGGCGCTGGACTTAGGAATATTATGATTTACTATTCCAACTCCAGCCTACGTAACAGTAGGGAAGGTGTTGGAATAGTAAATCATACTATTCCTTAGTCTAGAGCGCCATCCAGCGCAAGTCGTTGTAACGACTTGCATTGTAATGACTGCAATGTAAATGTATCGCGGTGTAACGACCGCGTTGTAAAGGTCGTTCTCCCCTGGTCTGGTGCTGCTGCTTCAGAGACTTCCATAGTGGCCCTAAGTGTGGTGGTCAGACACTGAATGCTGATAGGGGAGCGAGAGGACTTTGTTTGTTGCCCAGAGGTGAGCCATGCCGCGGATTAAGAGCACTGCTGGGGGAGGACTACATGCCCCATACCTCCCAGCACTTGCAGTCCTACCTACCGCCTGACATCAGAGGTTGGGCTCACCATTCCCCTTTCAAATTGACCACCAAAGTCTGCGATCTTCTGGGTGAGTGTGTTACCACGCTTTTAACCTATCTGTGGCCGACCTGGAACATTATCTAACCACTAGTGATCTGGATCCTCTCAACACTTCTCAAGCCAGGCCATTATCCATCATTGTTCCCTATGGGGAAGTGGAAGTGTACGGGGGGTTGAGTTACACCGCCAATTCCACCTCTAAAACCCACCTAAATTGACTGAATGCTGCAGAGAGCAATCGAGGTCATTGCCACCGAAATTGAGCTCACAGAGCGGAGACTCTCACTGAGGCCAGGGGAGCCCTTTATTAAGCTGGATTTTACCAACTCTAACCCATCAACTGACCCTGTGGAACATGTGGAGCAAGCAGCCTCAACCGGTACTGACGTAGATACAACAGCGCAGACTTTGGGGCCTAGGCATAATTGTAAGAACCGCAAATCAAATCAAATAATCTTTATTTGTTTTCAGATATTAAAACCATAAAAGCACATGTTAAATATAAAATACAATAGTATGCCTAGTAAAAAACAATCCTCACAGGGATCAACCAGCAGGTTAAAATAACTCGTACCAATGGGGATACAAGAAGATCACTGACTCCAATTTCATGCATGCTGCGCCAGTGATAAACAATTCAACCGAGATCAATACAGTAAATACAATAGAGGAGAGCAGACTGGTTAGTCACAACTAGATCTAAGTCTGATAGCGGATTTTAAAAATTCAAGTACAAAAAACACAGTCAAACCAATGAGGCTGTCCATGATGAACTTCAACAAGTTGCCAAGCAAGCTAAACGTGTTGCTAGGAGAAAGGCGCATGTCCAGGACTTACCTCCCGCACTTCCCTCCCCGTTTTCTGAACCCTCCATTCAACTCATCAGCAATCTGGGTTTGATAGGTCCCATGAAACCTAATTGGATGGACGAACCTGTGGGCGAGTTAATTGATAACATCAAAGGGGCCATAAAAGAGGAACTTTCCCCTATGTTGGCAAGGTTAACTGAGGTTGAACCACCAGTTAAATCCTCTTTAAGCCATTGCCATTTCCAGAGCCGACCAGTGACAGGGGCAACTGTATAGAGCCGTTTTACACACAAACAATAAGGGGAGAGAGGTACAACTCATTTCCCTTCCTCCCTGTAAAAATCACATATCAACACAACTGGGGGAAAGGAGGGAGAGACTGGTGGTACAGGACGTGCACCCATCTCTTCACAGCATCATTGTGGAAACGAAAGGTTTCTTAAAAAACTGCCCTCACCCACTAGATAGTGGCATGCTTCATCATAGGGCTACTACAACATCCCTGCGCTCACCAATGCCTGGGATGGAGCAAATGGAGGGGAAGACAAAAACAAACATAAATGTGTTGGGATCTAGTGCAGTAAAACTTGAGACAGAGTGGTGCGAAGTCTAAAACCTAACTCAGAGATACCTTCTGTTAAACTTTATTCTGAGGTTCCCTGGTTAGGATAAAATGTAAATAGGCGGAGAAGGTATTGGGGAAAAATTAAGACCCCCTTTTTCTCCTATACTGCTTGTTGTGTCGACATGTTTCAGCCATGTAAATCGCCCCAACCGGGGTTGTGCCGGCCTTCTTCAGGACTAGCGATCCCTGGTGTGTAACACTCCCTTTCCTGGTTAATTACCAAATCTTCAAGGAAAGGTTTCTGATTCAGATGTGATAAATGAAATACTAATAATGACCTTGCTTGTCATTTTCTATGTAGACACTCGTGTGTGTTACTGAAAGACATAAATAAATACTTTACATAGATACAAACAGAACAAAATACAAATCCTCGCATTTCCCAATGATGCTTATTTATGAGTATGAGTACGTGTTTAAATTTTTACACTACTCATCTGTAAGAGTAAGAATGGAAATTCTTTCTTCTTACCGAGTTTCATATGTTTAGGTGCTCGCAGAGGAGCGCAAGCGGGAGCATCCCCATGTAGTCACACACTGTAGAGTTCGCTAATGAGGGAACAAAAAATGACATTTGCAAGATTAATTTTCCTCGTGGGTGAGCGCTTGAAGGAGGAATAAATTCTTCCTCTGCAAGTTCGTCATTCCTGCATCTAGTGTGCTTAGTTATAAATATTTGTTCTGATATCATGCCGTTAATTATGCCCAAAAAGAAAAGATGGTAGAAATTAAATTAAATTGAATTGAAATGATCAGAATACGCTTGATATGTGGTAGCTGTTCATCTCACAGATAAATGCATTCATACATTGAGTAAAATTACGATCGTTCAACACTTCTCCATTTACCCTTAAGTTAGGTCAAATGAGTTGCCGGTCGGGCGGTATATTAGTGCCGATGTCAGGAGGTGGAAAAAATCGTTACCACCCCCTCTGCTTCTCCCATTCTGATACCCGCTTACTTCATCAAGGGATTGGATACCGCTCCTGTCAGTGCCGCTTGCCGTTCCGTGTAGGTACTGGGGAATGGTTTAGTGCAGCTTTTTTTGAGTAATCTCTAAATCTGAACTGAGAACCGATAAATCGATCTCCTTCCTGTTACCATTAGTGGTAGAGGGGCCACAATGCCTAGGCAAACATTAAAAAGGTGATGCCCTCACTGGTGAATATTATAATTATGTTATTATAATCATAGATATGAGGCTATGACTTAATCTGCAAACAGTACACTGGGAAAACTATTTTTGTGACACTATGGCCAATATCGAAGTGCACAACAACATCTAAATGTACACAAATTGCAACGTAAGCATTGCCATTCATATACAATATCTACACCAGATTTGATTAATACATCTAACAAATAGGACATATGTTCGAAAAAATTACTTGGTCATAAACTAGAAAAGTATTAAGAAATACCTTCTGTGAAATCCTAATAGGATGGGAGGATATCCTAAAAACGCAATAAAGCAGGGTTGACGGTTCTCAAAGATGGGGTAGTGAAAGAACCACATACTACAGGAAGTAGGTATTAAGAGATACTGAACTTCGTCAGGTTGACGGTCTAGTCAATGTTGACGAGAAAAGGGAAGTGTTCCTAACCACGACCCGGAAGTACTCAGATCCGGTGGGACAATGGAAGAGGTCAAAAAGCCGCACTAAACCATTCCACAGTGCCTACATGGAACGGCGAGCGGCACTGACAGGAGCGGTATCCAATCCTTTGATGAAGTAAGCAGGTAACTAAATGGGAGAAGCAGAGGGGGTGGCAGCGATTTTTTTCACTTCCCGACACCGGCACTAATATATCGCCCAACCGGCCACTCATTTGACCTAACTTAAGGGTAAATGGAGAAGTGTAGAACAATAGTAATTTTACTCAATGTATGAATGCATTTATGTGCGAGACGAACAGCTACCACATATCAAGAGTATTCCGATCATTTCAATTTAATTTAATCTCTACCATCCTTTCATTTTGGGCATAATTAACGGCATGATATCAGAACAAATATTTATAACTGAGCACACTAGATGCAGGAATGACAAACTTGCAGAGGAAGAATTTATTCCTCCTTCAAGTGCTCACCTACGAGGAAAATTAATCTGACAGAATGTCTTTTTGTTCACTCATTGGCAAACTCTACAGTGTGTGACTACAGGGGATGCTCCTGCTTGCAGCTCCACTGCAAGCACCTAAACATATGAAACTCAGTAGGAAGAACAAATTTCGATTCTTACTCTTACAGATGAGTAGTGTAAAAATTGACACACGTACTCATACTCATGAATAAGCATCATTGGGAAACTCGAGGATTGGTATTTTGTTTTGTTTGTATCTATGTAAAGTATTTATTTATGTCTTTCAGTAACACACACGAGTGTCTACATAGAAAATGACAAGCAAGGTCATTATTAGTATTTCATTTATCACATTTGAATCACAAACATTTCCTTGAAGATTTGGTAACTAGCCAGGAATGGGAGTGTTACACACCAGGGATCGCTAGTCCTGAAGAAGGCCGGCACGACCCCGGTTGGGGCGATTTACACGGCTGAAACATGTCGACATAACAAGCAGTATAGGAGAAGAAGGGGGGGTCTTAATTTTTCCCCAATACCTTCTCCGCCTATTTACATTTTATCCTAAACAGGGAACCTCAGAATAAAGTTTAACAGAAGGTATCTCTGAGTTTGTTTTTAGACTTCACACCACACTGTCTCACGTTTCACTGCACTAGATCCCAACACATTTATGTTTGTTTTTGTCTTCCCCTCCCTCTGTTCCATCTCAGGCGTTGGTGAGAACAGGGATGTTGTAGAAGCCCTGTGATGAAGCATGCCACTATCTAGTGGGTGAGGGTAGTTTTTAAAGAAACCTTTTGTTTCTGCAATGATGCTGTGAAGAGACATGTGCATGTCCTGTACCACCAGTCTCTCCCTCCTTTCCCCCAGTTGTGTTGATGTGTGAACCGTATAGAGCCCTCACCTAAAATAAGTTGAACTCGAGGTTTGCAAAACAATAGGCGTGGGAGTGACTCATTTGCTACTAGTGCCCCTTGAACCGATGGAAACAACATAGCCAGATCTCCGGAGGCATCATCTGACCTGGTCCTGGTACCCAGCCACAGCAATGCCCAGCGGGTGAGTTCAGACTACAAGGAGACCGAATGCGACCCCAAATAAACAAAGAATTTACCCCTGATTAGTTTGCCCCCTGCAGCCTGTCCTTCTGTGGCCAAATTGGCTGGTGTTCCAGGCCTAAGAGAGGACCAGTCTGATTTCGAACTTAGCAACTAGTGTCTTAACTGGCTGGGAAACAACAAGAACTTTCCCTTGACACCGGTGAGCCATATAATTTTCACTCGGCAAGTGAGGTGGATAGGGAAAGTGGCGAAAGACAAACAAGGGGATTGTGTTATTGTCAACTTTAGAGACCCTGGTGTGGTTCGTAAACTTTTATTAGACGATGGATATAGGGGTCCTAGGGGCTTCAAGATTGACTCTCCTTCCTCTGGGGCACTTTTGTAAACCCTTCTTTAGAGCACCCAACAATAACTCTCAACCCCCCTTTTGTAACATCTCCTGCAAACGTCCACCCATTATTGAACAGAGCCAGATATGTGCTATCTACAATGTTCCTGTCTATAACAGGTTCGGGCCCTCGACCAAGTTGATTGACATATGGTCCAGGAGGACTCTCCGTGCCCATTCCGCTTGATTGGGGCTGCTGAACATCACTTCAGGGGAGCACAACTAGGGATTCCAACCAATAGATGTGTATTTCCATCTTCAGAGAACCCATTGCACGATGAGACATTGAGTGTTATAGCTATGGGAAGCCAGACCCCCCACCTCATAAAACTCCATCTGATCCCCAATCCTGTACTCAAGGGGGGCTGAACCAAAAAAGAAAGAACTCCCTTCCCCCTGTGGCCCTTCTGGTGCCATAGTATCCAGCCAGGATGAACTAACTGTTCAAGCCACATATGGGAGAAATCTTACTTTGAGGGTAGTTTCTTGGAACACTGCAGGAATTGGCTCCAAACTTAGTAATCAAGACTGGGGATCATTTATTGATCATTTTGACATTTGTTTTTTCCAAGAAACTTGCCATTGCTCTCAAATAAATCAGGATTTGCCACTTATGATATTGAAGCCCTGTCAGGTGGTAGGGCCAGACCTTGGGGAGTGCCTGATGACTTGAGTTGGAACAGATGCTGGTTGAACTGTGATAAGTTCAGAGGTGATATCGAGTGATGTTTTGTGTGTTACCATCAAACTTCCTACAGGCCTTACTGTTAGCATTTATAACATCTATTTGAGACCCTCAACAAGTAAACTAGAATCTCGCGCATTAAGTCATCTTGCATCTCATATGGTGGAATTACCCCCAGCAGTTGTGAAAGTAGTAGGGAGTGACTTTAATTGCCAGTTTGAGCCTTTAAATATCCCTTGTTGTACATCCCTGTCAGAAGAAGATAGGTTTTGGTCCATCCCTAACCTTACTCTTTGTCCAATTAAGAAATGGTCTGACTTGGCGATACAGATGAACGCATTAACCTTAAACCAGGGCATTTGTGCATGCAATGGCAGGACAAACTCAGACAGGGACGGAAACCATACCTTCAACAGACTGTCCTGACAAAGTCTAATTGACTATATTTTGTTTGATTTCAGAATATGGCCTTTTGTTTTGGATATGGTTGTGATTAATAGAATAGATAGCGACCATAATGCGTTAGAACTTACTTTGGGCTTCACCCTGAATAACGCTATATTCACACTCATGCAACCCCTGGACAATAGATATCAGTTAACCCATAACAAGCGCAGAATCCAATGGCGCTCAGTGAGTCACTCAGAAGCGACCATGAGACACATATATAATTTAGTTGAAAAGAGTATAGGAGCCCATTGTAACCTTGACTTTGATCTGACCCAGGCATCTTCCTTAATGAGATAGGGGATATCCATCACAATTTGTTTGAGGATCTTAAAAAAGTCTTCTATGCTGAAGAAGGGAATCAGGATAATAGAAGGGATGCTCCTACATGGTATAATAAGCAATGACGGTTGGCCAAATCAGCTCTGATAAGTTCGCTAAAGACCAAGAACAGGGTTTAGATCCAACTAAGAAGAACTGATTACAAAACTATTGGAAGACAAGCAAGAAGGGACTGGGACCGTGAGAAGTGGGAGTTACTGCTGGAAGCAACTAGGGAACAAAATCATACCACTTTCTGTAACATTGTTTCAAGGGACAATGCAGAAGCGGTAGCCAAAATAGATAATACTTCTTAAATTTATATTTATCCCTGTTAGGAGAAGGATCCATCCCTCTAAACCTGCGAAGTTCTATGGATAAAATGGACAGTTTGAAAAGTTTTCTGTTTTGTAACATTCACATGAAAGATATAAATATGTAGACAATGTACTCTGCAAATGTCTTTGTGTAATGCCCAAATTTTTTTTCACATGAGGTACACTTTCTCCTTTTTATGATAACATTTTTCTTTTTCCAGTAGGTGCTGAGGTAGGCAGAAAGATTTGAGCTCTAGTTAGGGTGTCCTTTGTGCACCTCTGTATATTTCTTTTATTTCTGCTAGTGCATGGTTGGCCCTGCCCACCCAATCTCATGCGTCCAATGTGAAGGGCCTTTATAATGCAGCTGCATCGGCGGCCTTTCTGCTGTATCCCTGCCCTCACGCTTACTTTACGCTGCCCTTTAATCAACACCTACTCCACTAAAGAACTCCTTGCTCTCTATGCTAACAACGATTACCTACCTGCTTACATGGAATCCTGTGTTTAGAAATAACTTATGGGTTAAAAAGCATTTGCTTCAAAGTTCCCTGTGTGTCCAGCAGTTTTCAGGCAACAATACAAATGTAATGTAATGATTATTGTTTCTGCTGGAGAGTTTTTTATAGTGGCAGTTTTGACTCATCATAAAGTAGTGCAGAGCGTTAATTTGTCTGCTACAAAGAATTTGTAACATGCAGAGCACACAACTGTATTTTTTGTGGATAGCTCAGTGGGTTTCTGCTTTTGGCAGAGAGATCCTTTTGTTGTTTGCAGGTCATAAGTTAAAATCCTATTTGTGCTTCTCCAGACCAAACACTTTTAAACTATACTATCTGCTAGTATGGAGGACATTTGATTACTACACCTTGTAATACTCATTGTTTTATGTAACACATCCCATGGACTGATTTACACACGTATGATTCATTGCCTCTGGATATGTGTTGATATAAAGCACTCTGACACCCTTCCTACACTGACATGAGTATCACTATAAAACAAATGAAATGCATGTGAGAGAGGGGCTAATGAGAGATGAGGTGCACCATTGGAGGATTGTCACATTGCATACCTGCCAACCCTGCCAACTCACATAATGCCACCGTATGACACTCAATATCGACTCCCATCTCACGGTCTCCAAGTGAGGAGCCAATATCGCACTGTGGCAGGAAAACGAGCTGAAAACCACTGTAAATAGTAGTTTTCCAGCTCGCTTTCCGAGGCTTTGAACTGCCGACGTCCATTAAGGGATGTAAAAACACCCCAGGACATCTGCACTAGCCTCAGCAAGCTTTTTATTTGGGGAGGAGGGGGTTTGGGGCGTGGTGGGATTAAAAATATGGTCAGGTATTGCCGAGTCCCAGCCCCTAGACCTTGACCTGGGAGCAAACCACCCCTGGAGTCCCATCCCGCCGACCCCCCATCGTCCCCCTTTGGCACATATTAAACAGAAACAAATCCTTAGAAACATTTCGGGTTAGGGGTCATAAACCCCGGTCGTATTTATTACATATAACACATCAAAACATTAAACTTTAAATATAATGTTTACACATTAATATGCAGAAATCCCCATAACACCCCATACAGTATTATTTACAATTTTGGATGGCTTGCCTTAACTTAGACTCTAATACATAGCAATTCCTACCATAACTGGTCATTGTCCCTGCGTATCCTGCATTGAGCCTACAAGTGAGATCATGTGAGATCCCGCCGGAGTGATCTTGTGCAGGGGGTCCAATTGCCCACAAGGTTACCTACCTCGGGAACCCCCTACACCCTCAGTGTCCCTCCCAATGGCAATACTCTGAAGCACTGTTTCTTGACACGTGAGGCGATGAGACCGATTCAGGAGCTACAGTTTCTCATGATCAACAATGTTCATTGTGTATGAACTTGCACAGTCCAAGCTTTAGCCCCTGCAACAGACACATCCAAACTTCACCCGCCATACAGGTTGCAGCTCTCACCCACCAACTCAGGGGTTTATGGCACAGTGTCTTTCAGCTTCTTAAGGTACACAACAGAAGACCATTGTCTAAGTGAGGCACAATCGACTCTCCAGTAAGGGTGTCATCAACAGAAGATGAGGCCTGTAGGAAGGTAGGATCTGACTGCACGGTTACCCCCACTTTTTGCCTGGTGTTTTGCTGGTTTTTAACTAGTCTGACTGGGATCCTGCTAATCAGGACCCCAGTCTATCTGCTTTCTCCTTTAAATTGTTATGCATGTACATTGGTACACTCCAGATTGGATACTGGGGTACTCTTATAAGTCCCTAGTATATGGTACCCATGTACCCAGGGCATAGGTACCCCAGAGGCCTCCCATGGGCTGAAGCGTGTATTATGCCACCCATGAGAGGCCATGCAAAATGGAACTACAGGTCTGCTACTGCAACCTGCGTAAGCTGGTGCTTGCACCACTTACTTTAGATATAGGTTCACTATATCTATAGGTCACTACACTTAAAACTTATAAGTCACCCCTATAGCAGGCCTTAACAATCCTGAAGGCAGGGTGCTGGGTTTTACGTGAGAGGGTGCCCCTGCATGAGTAGAGCCCCTCTGCAGCCTTCGGAGACCATTCTCCCGGGTTGTCTGTGACTCAGCCGGACATATAGGTAGAGGTGCATTATAACCTCGCGGTAAATGCTATCTCGAAAACGGCTGCATAGAAACATATCGGGCCTGATTCACAGAACTAACTTACGTCAAAATCCTAAACTTACAACAATTTTGGTATTCACAGAATGAACTTACACATTTGGGTATTCACAGAATGAACTTACACATTTGGGTATTCACAGAATGAACTTACAACAATTTTGGTATTCACAGAATGAACATACACATTTGGGTATTCACAGAATGAACTTACAACAATTTTGGTATTCACAGAATGAACTTACACATTTGGGTATTCACAGAATGAACTTACAACAATTTTGGTATTCACAGAATTAACTTACTCATTTTGGTATTCACAGAAGGCACTTACTCATCAATGAGTAAGTGCCTTCTGTGAATACCAAAATGTGTAAGTTACACAAAATGTGTAAGTTACACAAAATGTGTAAGTGTCTTCTGTGAATACCAAAATGAGTAAGTGTATTCTGTGAATACCAAAATGAGTAAGTTTATTCTGTGAATACCAAAATGAGTAAGTTCATTCTGTGAATACCAAAATGGTAGTAAGTTTAGGATTTTGTCGTAAGTTAGTTCTGTGAATCGGGCCCATCGTGTTTGCAATCAAACACCTTGGAATCATACCTCAACACCGGTAACCGGTGTGGGAGGTATGATTCCATCCTTCTGAAGCGAGCTTCGTGGGGTCACTGGTCTATCTTGTGCCAGCCTTCTCGACCCGGTCAGCACAAAATGGATGCTGCCGACCAGAGACACATTTCTGCCCTCCTGCTGCTGAGCCAAGCTCGAGCAGAGGAAGGCAGCACAATAGGCATCCTGTCACAGGGAGGTGTGACCACCTCCCAGACAGGATTTAGTGTATTGGGGCTGGGTGGGTGCACTCTGAGAGTGCCTGAAAGTCTGCACCTTGGGCACATTTGGTGTCCCTGTGCATAGTCCAGCCAAACCAGTTTTGGGGGCTGTTGGCTGCTGCTCTGGCATGAAACTGGACAAAGGACAGGGGTGTAACCACCCCTCTGTCCTGACCGTCCCCTAGGAGGGTCCCCTGAATCTGTCCAACCCTCTCCCGTGGGTACAAAAGGGCTTATCTGACTGTAGCTCCTTAGATTTTACGTGGACAAGATTCTACAAGAAGAAACCACTGATCTTCGACCGTCTGGACACTCTGGACTTCGCTGGACTTCAACTGGCCCCTTCTTTGTCTCCCTCTCAGTCCAAAGCTTTGTCTGTGCCCTTGCTCCATACAGGCTCCATGCAGGACCTGTGGTGCACTAATGACAACTGAAGAATCTCCCTTGGGGTGAAGGAGTCACTCCCCTGAATTTGCAGGCAATGTAACGCAACTGACCGGTCTGCTGATCCTGAGCTCCTACGGACTCTGAAGGATCCAGCAACACAGAAGGCGGGTTCCAAAGTTGCTTGAGGTTGAGCTGCCCTCTCACTGAGTTTGAGGCCAGTATCCCTCGTGGGGACCGCACAACCCGAACCCCTGTGCACCGCGTACATTTGCAAGTGCATATGCTTGTTGGCGATTCCCGAGCTTGTGCATTGGACTCCGTGTAGTCCTGACCCGAGCCGTATTTCCACCAAAGAACTCTGGCCTCCTCGCACCGAGTCCTCCGTGGGCTGGTACTTTGTGATCTTGCTCGAGGTCCCCTCGCGACTCCTGGTCACTCGACCTGTGGGTCCTCCTGAGGGTCATCTTGAATTCTCTTGGGCTTTCCTGGTTGCTGCAGATGTGCCCTGACTCTCCATTGTGTGGAGAGTCCCCAGGACCTTGCTGGTCCTCACCGTAACCTGCTTGACACCTTGGAATCATACCTTCACACCGGTAACCGGTGTGGGAGGTATGATTCCACCCTTCTGAAGCGAGCTTTGTGTTGTCGCTGGTCTATCCGGTGCCAGCCTTCTCGACCCGGTCAGCACAAAATGGATGCTGCTGACCAGAGGCACATTTCTGCCCTCCTGCTGCTGAGCCAAGCTCGAGCAGAGGAAGGCAGCACAATAGGCATCCTGTCACAGGGAGGTGTGACCACCTCCCAGACAGGATTTAGTGCATTGGGGCTGGGTGGGTGCACTCTGAGAGTGCCTGAAAGTCTGCACCTGGGGCAAATTTGGTGTCCCTGTGCATAGTCCAGCTCAAACCAGTTCTGGGAGCCGTTGGCTCCTGCTCTGGCGTGAAACTGGACAAAGGACATGGGTGTAACCACCCCTCTGTCCTGACCCTCCCCTAGGAGGGTCCCCTGAATCTGCCCAACCCTCTCCCGTGGGTACAAAAGGGCTTACCTGACTGTAGCTCCTTAGATTTTACGTGGACAAGATTCTACAAGAAGAAACCACTGATCTTCGACCGTCTGGACACTCTGGACTTCACTGGACTTCGACTGAGCCCGACTTCGTCTCCCTCTCCGTCCAAAGCTTTGTCTGTACCCTTGCTCCATACAGGCTCCGTGCAGGACCTGTGGTGCACTAAGGACAACTGAAGAATCTCCCTTGGGGTGAAAGAGTCACTCCCCTGCATTCGCAGGCACCGTAACGCAACTGACTGGTCTGCTGATCCTGAGCTCCTGCAGACTCCGAAGGCTCCAGCAACACAGGAGGTGGTATCCGAAGTTCCTTGAGGTTGAGCTGCCCTCTCACTGAGTTTGAGGCCAGTATCCCTCGTGGGGACCGCATAACCTGTACCCCTGTGCACCGCGTACATTTGCAAGTGCATATGCTTGTTGGCGATTCCCGAGCTTGTGCATTGGACTTCATGTAGTCCTCACCCAGAGAAGTATTTCCACCAAAGAACTCCGGCCTCCTTGCACAGAGTGCTCCGTGGGCTGGTACTTTGTGATCTTGCTTGAGGTCCCCTCGCGACTCCTGGTCACTCGACCTGTGGGTCCTCCTGAGGGTCATCTTGAATTCTCTTGGGCTTTCCTGGTTGCTCCAGATGTGCCCTGACTCTCCATTGCGTGGAGAGTTCCCAGGACCTTGCTGGTCCTCACCGTAACCTGCTTGACACCTTGGAATCATACCTCCACACCGGTAACCGGTGTGGTAGGTATGATTCCACCCTTCTGAAGCGAACTTCATGGGGTCACTGGTCTATCCAGTGCCAGCCTTCTCGACCCGGTCAGCACAAAATGGATGCTGCCGACCAGAGACACATTTCTGCCCTCCTGCTGCTGAGCCAAGCTTGAGCAGAGGAAGGCAGCACAATAGACATCCTGTCACAGGGAGGTGTGACCACCTCCCAGACAGGATTTAGTGTATTGGGGCTCAGTGGGTGCACTTGAGGGGTGCCTGAAAGTCTGCCCCTGGGGCACATTTGGTGTCCCTGTGCATAGTCTAGCTCAAACCAGTGCTGGGAGCCGTAGGCTCCTGCTCTGGCGCGAAACTGGACAAAGGACATGGGTGTAACCACCCCTCTGTCCTGACTCTGCCCTAGGAGGGTCCCCCGAATCTGTCCAACCCTCTCCCGTGGGTACAAAAGGGCTTACCTGACTGAAGCTCCTTAGATTTTACGTGGACAAGATTCTACAAGAAGAAACCACTGATCTTCGACCGTCTGGACACTCTGGACTTCGCTGGACTTCGACTGGGCCCAACTTCGTCTCCCTCTCCGTCCAAAGCTTTGTCTGTGCCCTTGCTCCATACAGGCTCCGTGCAGGACCTGTGGTGTACTAAGGACAACTGAAGGATCTCCCTTGGGGTGAAGGAGTCACTCCCCTACATTCGCAGGCACCGTAACGTAACTGACCAGTCTGCCAATCCTGAGCTCCTGCGGACTCCGAAGGCTCCAGCAACACAGGAGGTGGGTTCCGAAGTTCCTTGAGGTAGAGCTGCCCTCTCACCAAGTTTGAGGTCAGTATCCTTTGTGGGGACCGCATAACCTGAACCCCTGTGCACCGCGTACATTTGCAAGTGCATATGCTTGTTGGCAATTCCCGAGCTGGTGCATTGGACTCCGTGTAGTCCTGATCCCGAGCAGTATTTCCACCAAAGAACTCTGGCCTTCTCACACCGAGTGCTCTGTGGGCTGGTACTTTGTGATCTTGCTCGAAGTCCCCTCGTGACTCCTGATCACTCGACCTGTGGGTCCTCCTGAGGGTCATCTTGAATTCTCCTGGGCTTTCCTGGTTGCTCCAGATGTGCCCGGACTCTCCATTGTGTGGAGAGTCGCCAGGACCTTGCTGGTCCTCACCGTAACCTGCATGACCTTCCTGCGTGGGTTGCTTTTGCCAAGGCTTGTTGGTGCTCCAGCTGGACACCGACCCCTCAGCACTCGACATCCTTCATGGGACAGCTCGCATCTGGCTCCTGGTTGTCCTCAACGTCTCCTGGTCCTCGTGGCTGCAGAGTTAAGCATTCCTTCTTTGTAACTGAAGCACCCGACATCGATGGGCATTTGGCTCCTGAGCCCCTGGTCACCCTGAAGTGACCCAGACTCTGTCCCCTCTGCTTTCAGGTTCCTTTCTTCAAGAATCCATCCTCGGATTCCACTGGACCCTTTTCACCTTCACGGCAGCAGCTCTTTTTCACAGCCCTCCATTGAGAACGTTGGCGATTTCCGACACCACTCCAGGCCTATGCACCCGGCTCCTCTGGGATAGGTAACGCGGGTACTATGGTATCCACGGGTGGGGTTGCTCTCCAACCTCCTAAGTTCCAAAAGGTTTCCTCAAAGTTCTCCTAGAAGGGTCCTTAAACTGTGAAATTGCAACAGCGACTTCCCCATAGAATTGTACTGAGCCCGCGGTCGTGTTAGCACATTGCACCCGTCCTCCGTGGGGTCCCTATCTACTCACTTTGGGTGGTTCCTTGGGGTCCCAGTGATTCTACGTGCTCCAGACCTTGTCTTTACCTGAGTCGTGGTTGTTATACCACTATTTTAGTATATGGTTAGGTCTCCCCCTGGAGCCCACTGTGTATTGTGCTACTTACAACTGTTCTATTGATCTCGTATTGTGTGCTTTGTGTTCTATCCTCGGGTAGAGGATACTAGAGAGTGTTATATTAATAAATACATATTTTTATATAACTACTGTGTGGTTCTCCTTTAATTTAATCAATATAGGAGGTGATATTCTGGTAAAACAAGCTGCTTTACATTCCTTCAAGATTAAGCCTGAAGGCTGCTCTCCACAGCTACCACTAGGATAGCTTTCTAAAGGTTATCTTTGACCTCATACATCATAAGGGTCGTTTGGACTGGTGCAAGGTGCCCACTTTAATTAGTGGACAGCATATACCAGGCCAACTTCTCACGAGGCCAATGTAGACTGTGAACGTGTGTAATCGAAGGTGCACACTCTGGGAGCAAGTGTGTAGGGTACAGTTGGAGATCATGGACTCTGGGATGCACAAGGCTCTGCAGCTTGAATGGCATCACTAGAGGACGGAGCCACTTCAAGTTGCTGCAACATCCCAACTGCTTCCAGTTCCAGTGCCAGCACAGCACAAACATGAAATGCTGTAAGAAATACAGCAAAGTTGCTGTACTGCATTTCTTGAATGGGAACGAGCTTAACAGAGCCATATCTACTAAGATATAGCGCTCTTTGGCTCACTCACTACACTGGTGCACTTGAGGCTACCTAGCGCGATTGCAGCAACAGTTGCACCATGGTGCAAGGGGGGCCTGCCCTACTGGCAGGATTATTCTTGTGCAGAAGGGACACCTTCCTGCACAAAAACAATCCTTAAATGCATATTCCTCTTTCTATGTGTGCTGCAAGATGCAACACACATGGAAAGATGAAGTTAGGAGGAGAAATAAAGATATTTCTCCTTGTTACACCTCTGTCGGGTAGGAACACCATTTTGATACAAACTCAGATTTATGTCTTTGCAAATCTAGGCGTGCATCAAAATACATGGGTGGATGCATGAGAAAGCCCATGCTGCACCCATTTTACCGCCTATCTGATGCCAAGAAACGCAAGCCACTGCCATGGGTTACATTGTATTTACTAAACCACGCAAAGCCACGCAAATCAAATTTGCATGGAAATACCTAAAAGGTTTTTGTACTGAGGCTGTGCCACAAAAGTGACGCAATCCCAATGCAAAATCATGGTAAATCTGGGCCCGAATGCAGAAGTCTTAATAGCATTGAACAATTTAAAGCAGCACTCATCTCATTCGGGAAAATCTTCTCACAAATTAACTCGTTTGTGTGTAAAATCATTATTTTACTTGCCAAATATTTCCTTAGATTTTTACTTTAATCATTTTTGATGTTACTGGTGGATTCTTTTTCTACTGAAATATTTGTCTCGGTTTCTGTGATATGTTTTCCCCAGGTAGGTCTTCCAATTCTTGCCATTTTCCTCCTTTCTCTAGTTCATTCCCATTCTTATTCTTATTTAGATGATCAAAGTTATTACTTCTTACTTTTCAGTCTTTTTAAGGTCGAACATCAGCTTATTTGGGGAGTATACTTTTGTCCTTGGGTTCATTATTTTTTCTTGCCAATATTTACTTTCTTCTTCTATTTGGACTATTTTAGGGAACCTGATTTTAGAATCAGATATTATTTCTTCAGCTTAATTTTTAATATTCATCTTATTTAAATAGGTGTCTTTTTTGGAGAATATTCTTTTCTCATGGGAATCAATGTTTCTTGGTCCTGTTGATTTTCATCTTCTAGTTGCTATTTTTTCAAAAAGTCTACCTTTTTTGTTATTCTCCTTCTTAAGGTAACACCTTTAATGGCCTGTTTGATTTTTTCCCCTTTCTTCTTATTAGACTTCGTAGTTTCCTTACCTCTAAAAATTGGAAATAAGTTCAGTTGACTTTCGGTTTTGAGGTGATTTAAATCAGATTCATATTTCACTGGGCTAGATAGAGTCTCACTTTTTCCTTCATCTTTCTTTATATCCATCTTATCCAACCCTCAGTCTTCGATATTAGTAAATTATGCAATTTCGGTCAGGTAATTCACAATTTTGAGCTTCCTTTGTTCCAAACGTACTTTCAAAAACAGTGCATGATGTTGTTCTATCTAACATTTACTGTTTGTTTGGTTCTCTTTACTAGTTCTTATATTTTTCCTTGTTAAAGTCTTCAATATTTCAGTTAGGAGGTCTAATTTATGGTCAGAATCCACTGCAAATGTCTCTAATATCAAAGTCATTGATTGTAGAGCACTTTGTATTGCCAAAAGCATCAATGAACCTAGTATTGGATCAATGACTGCTGTTTGTATTTTATAAATACTTTTCTTATCCTGCTTTACTGCTATAGGTGAAAAGAGATCTATTTGTTCTAAGATCACATGATCCGTAGAAGAGAAAAACTGACATGTTATCATTCATTTCTTGTCAACTTCAGATTCATCAATAGGACTACTACATTTTTCTATTTCCATTACCTGTTTATTATATGTTTTCAAGCACAGCTCCATCTTGTTTGACATTGTTGAGCAAAAGGGCACACAACTGTTATCTTCATAAATGTTTTCCTGTTACAAATAGCATTTTGCTCACTTTATTCAATTCTTCTAGACCCACCACACTCATGGCTATTTCTAGTTACTAGTCCTCTTTTTTCGTTCCAGTTCAACTTTTTGATTTATTCATTCTCTTAATTCAGAAAGTGATTTGTTCACTGCATGAAGGTTCACCTGAATGGTTTGTGTTTTATTCGGTCCTTTGGCCCTCCCAATGTGGTATATAGTTTTTACTAGGTATTCTTTTATTACAACCATTGAATTTGCAGAAAATAAATCTGTTTTTTTCTTGATTTTGACTTTTCCAACTTCTGATGATTTGATATTGGCCTCCTTCCTAATATCCAGAATTATCCCCTTAAATCATCTATTGGATAATCCTGTTTCCATCAACCTTAGGTGATTCTTCCACCATCCTTAGCATCCTTGACATGATCCAATAACTGTTTATGGGGCATTTAGTAATTTCTACTATCCCCGCCATCTTTAACTTATCGATTTGTGATTTCAGTGCAGGCTTTACCACTTTACATGCCCTATCCATTTTCTGATTCAGATTTTTTCTTTTTACCCTAATCTTCAGGATTTTTATTTCCATATTTGTGGGAGAGTTATAATGTTCAAATGACCCTTCACCGGGTCATTCCATTAGCAGCTCCACTGGTGACGCTTTGGTTAAATTTAGGTTATTCCTTCTTTATTTAACTCTCCTTGAATAGTCCTGATTTTTACCATGTTAGACTTTATCAAACAATCACACAGTAGATGGTGTAACTGAAAATTTTCTGCCATCTTTCAAATTCCTGAACACAGGGGGGTTCCGAAAGGAGCCAAATGCATGTCTTTCAGTAATCAGGCCATGCTACACAAGTTGAACCAGCTGGCCTTTTGGTAAAAGCCCAGACATAGTCAAATTTTCACTACTTTAGAAGCACCTTAAAGCCATCTATTTTGTAAAGATTCACAACTTGCCTATTATCAGTCAACCAATCATTATTCGGCGTGAGCCATTAAAGCAATTTAAAAGATCATTTCAGTATACAATAATCTTAGAGAGAATTAACATATAAAATTACAAATAGTCATGATTAAAAGATTAAATCTCATTCTAATCAAATTCACAAAGTGTAAAATTTAAATCCGGAGGGTCATAGAAACATCAGGAACATGCGGCTTCCTCACAACTTGTGTGTTCCCTGAGGGTTTAAGCCATACATGACAAATGTCTCAGTATAAAATATATTGCATAATTTCCATACAGTCATATCATTATAAGTACAGAAATTCATAGCGTTTTCTGACAACTAGTGTGCTCTTGATAAAGTTTAGCACTGCAAAGCAGATAATTAAAGAGGACAATTAAAAAACAAATGCCTCTAATATTGACCTTAGGCAGTACAGGTGTTAAAAAGGAATATCTAGGGGCTGAATATAAAGGACAAAACAGAATAAAGTGACAAGTGTTCCTTATTACTGTGACATGGGCATAGGTCATACTGCCAGACACAGTGAGATAACAAAACAACTTTAACCTTTTACCTATTCTTATATTCATTAATTATTAAAAACAATTGCTAATAATCCCTGTGTTTATGCTCTACAACACTCTCTTATTTAGGAAAAAGCAAACCTGAAAAAACTTGTAAGTCTAAGCATGCAAAGTGCTGTTGCCTTTAATTAGCCAGCACTTGATAACAGTGTTTCTGCTGACACAAAGTGTGCAATAATGAGCTTGACTTAGGGTCCCTTGACAGGACATTGGCTTCATCAGTCCTTGTACTTACTTTTGACTGTATTTCCAACCTGATCTTGTTACTACCCAGAAATATCCAATTTATGTATTGCTCCTCTTCAAAAATTTAGCACTATTTTTAAAAGCAAAATGCACCCTCGCATCCAAAATGGGCCGAGGATACATTTTGCACTAAGAAAATGGCCCTAAATGCAAAAAGACAGGAACAGCAGCAGCCAGCCGCTGTTTGCTCTCTCTTAGGTCATTGTTCCTGTGCTCCTGCAGTAAAAGTTTTGCCCCAAATAATGCTTAATTACTCAAGCTGGCATAATTGTGTAATTTTGGTAATTTCACATCACAAGAGTAATACAAATTACTGAAATTATTCCAATTACTCCAGCATAATTAAAATTTATCCCAGGCCTATATAATTGCTCTACAAGAGCAGTCAAGCAAGCATGGCAATCATATACCTGCATAATGAAGAATAGCTGTTAACTGGCCCCAGTTCATGTGACTGACTTGCAACCAGTCTTGGTATGTCAATAGCACAAAGCATGAAAGGATGTGTAGGCCAATACTTAAAATGTGGAAAATGAAAGTATATTGACCTGCAACTTTAGTGCAGTTGAAAAGCCATGGCTGGCTGAAAGTCACCATCATGACACATGGCCAGAAAATCAAAACACTCAATTTAACATTCCTTATTCATTAAGATGCAGATGTTTTGGCTCTGTACGCAACGGTCCTTTATGTGTACCTCATGGTTCCATTTGTTTTCATTTATATTACCCAAGTATGGTGCTTTATATCACATTCAGAAATGGTTTACCAATGATTAATTCATCATGAAGATGCAGTAATTTGCATGGATTTCAGATTTTCGCATGGCGAAAAAAATTGTTCCAAATCACATTGTGTAACGTAAAGAGTACATATGTTCTCAGAGTGTGGTATGTGTCTGTAATGCCACCTACATGTTCTGGTGACATTTGCAAAACACTGTAATTCGTCAACTCAAATGTATGTATGCTGGCAAAGTCTATAAGTGTTGAATAAGTGCAATGCTGTCGACTCAGATTCAGAGCGCTTTTTGGTCCTAATTAAGAGTTTGATCTTGCTCATATTTCGACTAAACTGTATCCAACTCAATAGCTCTAATGTGCCCAGAGCACATGGAAGGAGCTGTTTTACTGTATTCCACATCAGCATCTACAACATTTTACTGATTCAAGTTCCACTTTAGTTTAGTGGGAAAGATGAGTGCAATGGTAATTTTCTGTTTCAAATTGAATATTACATAAGCGGATATAGGGCAGATAGAATACAATGGCCCTCATTACAAATGGTCCGGTTAATTGTGATATGGATGGCAACTCCTTTTTTCACACGTATGGCAATTATGAGTTTTGTAATCAATATCAGCTGGTCAAACCTGCTGATTTTTTGGGGGGAGGGTAACATTCTGGCATTGACCAGGGTCTGCAAACATTTCTAATATTGATTTCAAACTTTATTCTCCAAGCTTGTTATAAGACTTCATGAGGTCTTGTTATCCTACACTGACCTGCTACATTGATTGATTGATTGATTGATCTTACGCTTCAATCTACTCTCTCCTTTTTAGGTCTCGCCTAGGAAGTGCTTGCACTGTCTCTTCGAAACATGCTGTATTCAGGATATGGGCTTTAAGCTCTGGCCATGTTCCGCTGATGTTTTCAAATGGCTCCATTCACTGTCTTTTCCAAATGCTTTTGTTTCTTTGATTAATATCTTTAATAATCCCTCCTTAGTAGCGCCTTTTCTCCTGTTGTACCCTTCCATAAGGACTGCCTCTGTTATATGTGTTGTTACTCAGGATCTGTTATTTACAGTTTGTGAGCACTATTTTTCTATTTACTTTATCGGAGCGAAGCAGCGCGTCACGCCGCGCTTCACCTTTAACAATGGTGGCCGCGTGTTTTTAGTTTTCTTATGCGTGGCTTGCCAAACTTTTGTAAGCAGACTGGCATTTACCCTTTGATCTTGAACAATGGCAGCCGCGCATCTTTCTTATAGTGCGGCTCGCCCAAAGACTTCTTTTTTAAATTATATTTTTTTATGCTGCAGGCTGCACTTGATCTTTATGGTGGCTGCGCGCCTTGGACACCAAGCCCAACTGTCTTTTTAAATGTTGTGTTTTTGAAACAAGCACGGCATGCTCTTCAATATTAGCGCTCAGGAGCATTCCTTTTCTTTGATGCGGCACAACATTATACACATGGTTGCCGCTGTCCCAATACCTAGCACGAGTGGTTTCCGAACTGCTACGCATGATGGGCGCGGTCCACCATTGTGCTCCACCCCCCTTTCAGGGCACTTTACAGTCACATCATGCAGCTGACTGATTCTAAAAACAAATAAACACAATCCAAACACTTACTCAATGCAAAACAGGTGGGCTGTTAATTTTGGCATAAGACAATCAGGATTTAAAAAGATCCTCTCAGGAAATACTTTAAGGCACTTTAACTTTAACAAAACACTTCTACTTTTTGACGTATTATCCTTTGTCGCACTTTCCAAGCATTGCCTCTAATCATTTAATTTGATTAATTACGGGTGAAGTACCTTATCTGGCTACTAGAGGTCCCTTTATAACTCCACAGGGACACCTAATAACAGCCTGTGGTACTGCACCCTTTCCTTTCTTCGTGGATTTTGTTTAAAGACTTATGCTACTGCTGGGATATTATTTCAGAAAAAAAATCAAACATCATTTGCAATGCCCAATACAAAGGGGGGACCCCTGCAGGCAGATAAAGGGCGGGTGGAGCAGGGGAACAATTCAATGAAAACTCGCACTAACAACAGTTGCCCGCCCCTAGGGAAATTTACATGAAGGCCCAACAAGGGGTCCTAGTATTATAGAACAACAACCACGGCTGTCAAAGGCATATTATCAACAAATTCAAAAAACAGATTGTTTTACAAAATTAATTTTTTCTTTTTATTTTCATAACATCATAAAATAATTAACAAATTACAAAAAATTCATAAATAATTGCATCTATAAAGTCTAATAATAGGTCCCACACACCACAATCATATCATCAATCATACTAACACTCGCTCATAAAGCTATACACATTTATTCCTCAAGGCAAACATATTTATAAAGCATCACAGGTTCCTCCAGATGGTAGAACTGCCATTAGAAGATAGAATGGTACATTCTCGTGAATTCTCCTGGTAGTGGATGGAAACAAGGTCCAAGAGCACGAGAGGAGTAAAACGCCAACGCGCGTTTCGGTGTGAGGCCCTAGGTAGGGCAACACCTTCATCAGGGCGGAGGTAGATAAAAGGTGTGGGACACACACACTCACCTAGAATCAAATAGAACTACATTAACAATTTATACATTCATATATTTATTTATAGTAAGCAAAAAAGACTTAGTTTTTAATATCTAGATATATACAAGGATTTTGCCAAAGAACAACCAGGAAGTGAGACTCGATTCGTTTTTTATAATGTTATAATTAGGGAGACACAATGGTCAGGACACGAAAATGAAGTGCAAAAAGAAGAAAAATAATTCCAGATTAAAATACCGAAAGGAAAAAGAAAGAAATAACCCAAAATTTCACAATATTATACATAGAATGTGAATAGTTCAACAAATCAGGTTCCAAAGAGTGTGATGAAAGTTAAACATGCATGTGAGGAAAGACCCTGCCACACATAACAGATAAAATTGCAGACCCTACTCACTCGTCAACTATAACTTGGTGAAATGGCAATATTCGCTGAGGTTCTGTTTGTAAAATCCTCAAAGGAACGCATCAAATGATAGAGACGATAGCTGAAACAGAGGCCCAGACAACGCTATAGATATAAATATATGGCCAAAGTTCAGATATATCGGATATCAGCAATCCTATTCAGACTTGTGCGGACAAGGAGGGAAGGAGGTACCCATGTGCCCAGAAATGCATACCTAAAGTCCAGAGTACTTCGTACGAATACGTCAAGAGTTTGGTCCAGAGATTTGAGACAACTGTCAGCAGCACCGCAGAGAAGATCAGTAATGGATCAATTAGAAAGGCCCCTCCAGAAACATCAGTGGAAGCCAAGGGTATTTCTAACCAAGATAACGAGAAAAAATTAAATTAGAAGAAGTTATGGCTTTGAGCATCAATAGCGGCACTAGAGGCTGTTTAAGTATCTAAAGATATCTAAGCCTGAGAACGCCACCTCTGGTCTAAACATACTTCTAATCCAAAGATGTTAACTGGTGAAGAAGTATCTCTCAACTATCACATGTCACCCAACGAAGCGATATACAAATAATCAAATATCGAATGCAAACTCATACGGGGTATAAAACCGATAAGTTAATGGATAGATAAGGTAGCTTGGAGTTCAGGCTGGCAAGTGTGCGCAGGTCCACCCAGAAATATAGACGGGTGAGGTCATTTTTAGGACTGCGGCAGAATAAGTAAAACTGAGAATAGCAAGGGTTTGGGCTCTAAATTTTACTAATGCGAGACCTATTGCATTGCAAATTCTTGTTTTTTAATATATCTCCTGCTTGAGAGTGGATTCATTCAAATGTTTAGCTTAGTCAATCAATCAATCAATCATGTCACTTATAAAGCGCACTACATACCCGCGAGGGTCTCAAGGCGCTGGGGGAAGAGGGGGGTGGTGCTGCTACTGATCGAAGAGCCAGGTCTTGAGGAGTCTTCTGAAGGCCAGTAGGTCTTGGGTCTGTCGGAGGTTGGTGGGGAGGGTGTTCCAGGTCTTGGCGGCGAGGTGGGAGAAGGATCTGCCGCCGGCGGTCGTTTTCCGGATGCGGGGGACTGTGGCGAGGGCGAGGCTGGTCGAGCGGAGCTGGCGGGTGGGGGTGTAGAAGCTGAGTCGTCTGTTGAGGTAGGCTGGTCCGGAGTTGTGGAGTGCTTTGTGTGCGTGGGTGAGGAGCTTGAAGGTTATCCTCTTGTTGACAGGGAGCCAGTGCAGGTCTCTCAGGTGGGGTGTGATGTGGCTGCGTCGGGGGATGTCGAGGATAAGACGTGCAGAGGCGTTCTGGATGCGTTGCAGCCGTCTCAGGAGCTTAGCCGTCGTTCCTGCGTAGAGGGCGTTTCCGTAGTCCAGCCTGCTGGTGACGAGGGCCTGGGTGACTGTTTTTCTTGTTTCGGTGGGGATCCACTTGAAGATCCTGCGGAGCATTCGGAGGATGTTGAAGCAGGATGAGGAAACGGCGTTGACCTGCTTAGTCATGGAGAGGGTGGGGTCGAGGATGACCCCTAGGTTGCGTACGTGGTCGGTGGGTGGCGGGGCTGTTCCCAGTGATGTTGGCCACCAGGAGTCGTCCCAGGCTGAAGGGTTGGAACCAAGGATGAGGACCTCCGTCTTGTCCGAGTTCAGCTTCAGGCAGCTGGTCCTCATCCATTCGGCGACGGCCTTCATTCCTTCGTGGAGGTGGGCTTTGGCGGTGTGAGGGTCTTTGGTGAGGGAGAGGATCAGCTGGGTGTCGTCGGCGTAGGAGTTGATGTTGAGGTTGTGCTGTCGGGCGACGTGGGCGAGGGGTGCCATGTAGATGTTGAACAGCGTTGGGCTGAGGGAGGAGCCTTGGGGTACGCCGCAGATGATCTTGGTGGCCTTGGATCGGAAGGGGCGAGGCGGACGCTTTGTGTTCTGCCGGAAAGGAAGGATGTGGTCCAGTCCAGGACCTTCTCTTGGATCCCGGCGTCGTGAAGGCGTGTTCGTAGTGTGTGGTGGCAGACCGTGTCGAAGGCGGCTGATAGGTCCAGGAGGATGAGGGCTGCTGTTTCTCCGTTGTCTAGCAGGGTCCTGATGTCATCGGTGGCGGCGATGAGGGCGGTTTCGGTGCTGTGGTTGCTGCGGAAGCCGGACTGGGAAGGGTCCAGGATGTTGTTCTCCTCGAGGTAGCGGGTCAGTTGTTTGTTGACGATTTTCTCGGTGACCTTCGCGGGGAACGGGAGCAGAGAGATGGGTCGGAAGTTCTTGAGGTCCTTGGGGTCTGCCTTGGGTTTCTTGAGTAAGGCGGTGATCTCGGCGTGCTTCCAGCTTTCCAGGAAGGTTGCTGTCTCGAAGGAGATGTTGATTATTTTCCGGAGATGGGGCGCGATGGCTGTACTGGCTTTGTTGAAGATGTGGTGAGGGCATGGGTCTAGCGGTGAACCGGAGTGGATGGTGTTCATGATCTCGCTGGTGTCCTCGTCATTGATGTTGGTCCAGGAGAGCAGGCGGTTGGTGGTTGTGGGGGCAGTGGTCTCGGTGGTTGCCGGGGCGGTCGTGGTGTTGAAGCTGTCGTGGATGTCGGCGATTTTGCGGTGGAAGAAGGTGGCCAGTGAGTCGCACAGGTCTCGCGACGGCTGGATGTCGTTGGTGTTGGAGCTGGGGTTGGAGAGTTCCTTCACGATGTTGAAGAGCTCTTTGCTGTTGTGTGCATTGTTGTCTAGGCGGTCTTTGAGTGAGGCCCTTTTGGCGGATCTGATGAGGTGATGGTGACTGCGGGTGGCGCTCTTGTGGGCGGCGTAGCTGTCCGCTGTCCGTTCGTGGAGCCAGATCTTCTCCAGTTTTCGGCATGTTCGTTTGGAGGCCTGGAGGTCTTCGGTGAACCAGGTGGCTTTCTTGCTGGTGTGGCTGTTGGGCGGATTCTTGAGCGGGGCGAGGGTGTTGGCGCAGTCGTCAATCCACTGTCTGAGGTTGCGGGCGGCGGTGTCGGGGTCGGAGGGTTCGGCGGGTGGGCTCAGGGCGAGGGTTGTGGTTAGCTGGTCTTCCGTGACTCTGCTCCAGCAGCGGCGAGGCATTTGTTCGGTGCGGTGGTGCGTGGTGGGCTTCCTGTAGGTGAAGTGGATGCAGTGGTGGTCAGTCCAGTGGGGTTCGGAGGTGTGGTTGAAGGAGACGTGTGGGCTTGCGGAAAAGATGGAGTCTAGCGTGTGGCCGGCGGTGTGGGTGGGTGTAGTCACGAGCTGTCTGAGTCCGAGGGTGGCGAGGTTGTCGATCAGGGTGGTGGAGTTGGTGTCCTTGTTGTTCTTGAGGTGGAAGTTCAGGTCCCCGAGGAGGATGTAGTCCGTGGAGGCGATGGCGTGTGTGCTGACGAAGTCAGCGATGGAATCGCTGAACTGTGGTCGGGGTCCGGGGGTCTGTAGATGAGGGTTCCTCTGAGGGTGGTGTTGGGATCGGTGTGGATCTGGAAGTGCATGTGTTCGGCGGTGCTGAGGGTGTCGTCGGTGTTGGTTGAGACTCTGAGGGTGTTCCTGTGGACGATGGTGATGCCTCCTCCGACTCCGTTGGTGCGGTCCCTGCGGGTGATCTTGTATCCGTCCGGGATGGCAATGGCGATGTCGGGGGCTGAAGCGGGATTCAGCCAGGTCTCCGTCAGGAATGCGACGTCTGGGGAGGTTGAGTCGAGAAGGTCCCAGAGTTCGATGGCGTGTTTGCGGGCGGAGCGGGTGTTGAGGAGGATGCATCTGAGGTAGTTGGGTTCTTTCCTGGGCGGTGGTTTGGCGGGGCGGGTGCTGGCGAAGCTGCAGTTCCGGCAGGTGAAGGGCCCTTGGGTGCGCTTCGGGGTGGCCTGGTAGCAGGCGTGATCTTTTCCGGGGTTGAGTGCGTGGAGGGTGCTGGCGTCGTATCGGCGTCTGTTGATGTGGCGGGCGCGGGGATGCCCGGACCAGGGGTCTGGCGCTGGGCGCGGTCACGGCGCGGACGGGCGCAGACGGGCTTGCCTTAGGCGCTGCCGCACAGCGGCCGCCATAAATGGGGAGGTGGGAGGGAGGAGCAGGGAATGGGGCAGCGAATGGGCAGTGAGGGGGCGGGGCCGCAGGGGCGCAGCGGCGGGAAACAGGCACAGAAGGGAAAACGAGCACAATCAGGGCATCAAGGGGGCACAGAAAGGAAAAAAAAAATTAGCACAATCAGGGGCAGCAAGGGTGCACAGAACGGAAAAACGAGCACAATCAGGGGCAGCAAGGGGTCACAGAAAGGAAAAACGAGCACAATCAGGGGCAGCAAGGGGGCACAGAAAGGAAAACGAGCACAATCAGGGGCAGCAAGGGGCACAGAAAGGAAAAAAACGAGCACAATCAGGGGCAGCAAGGGGGCACAGAAAGGAAAAAAACGAGCACAATCAGGGGCAGCAAGGGGGTACAGAAAGGAAAAGCGAGCACAATCAGGGGCAGCAAGGGGGCACAGAAAGGAAAAACGAGCACAATCAGGGGCAGCAAGGGGGCACAGAAAGGAAAAAAAACGAGCACAATCAGGGGCAGCAAGGGGGTACAGAAAGGAAAAACGAGCACAATCAGGGGCAGCAAGGGGGCACAGAAAGGAAAAAG